>JANBPO010009603.1:21432937-22032937 GCA_024336825.1 Amorphophallus titanum | reverse complement strand
GTAATAACGTGTAGATATCGGCTAGGGCACGAAGCCTTGCACCGGAAGAAGGTTTATTCATTAGCATGAAGGTGATGCCAACACAAAGAAAAGAGTTCATGCACCGATTCGAACGTAAGGTCCGCAACAGCGATAATGTGTAAATGTCGGCCAGGGGACGAAGTCTTACACCGGAAGAAGGTTTATTCATTGGCAAGAAGATAATGCCAACACAAGGAAAAGAGTTTATGCGCTGATTCGAATGTAAGGTCCACAATGGTAATAATGTGTAGACGTTGGCCAGGGCACGAAGCCTTGCACCGAAAAAAGGTATGTTCACGGGCGCAGGGGTAATGCCAGCGCAAAGGGAATGGTTTGTGCACCGATGTGGATGTAAAGTCCAACATGGTGGTAGGTGTGTAAATGTCGGCTAGGGCATGAAGCCTTTTGACGCGGGACGTATACTTGCAGACGTGGGGATAACGCCAGCGCAAAAGAAATGGCTTATGCACCGATGTGGACGTAAGGTCCAACACGGTGGTGGTGTGTAGCCCAGTGGGATTGTTTTGGAGTTTTTAAGACCCTCAGAATTTTGCATATTGTGGGGTCACCCGCAACGCGGGCTGATAGCCCGGGGTTGGTTTGAGCTGGGTATATATTTCAGAGAGCTCAGCCAGGGTGGAGTGCCACTAAACCAAGTTAAATTTCGGTCATTCTTCGAACGCCAGTAAGGCTACATGATACAGCTTCAGGTGTTTCCCGTTGAGAGGGGAGAACTGGACTGCACCCTTGTGATCTACCAAGACCTAAGCGCCTTCTTCGTAGACCCGATGAACAACATACGTGCCTACCCAATTTTCAGTCAACTTATCTTTGGGGATGGCCGCCATCACTTCTCTTCTTTTGACCATTACTAGGTTGCCTTTCTTGAATTCTCGCTCTTTGACCAGTTTTCGGCGCGATCGCGATGTTCTTCCCGTTCCTCTGGACGATCGTCACCTCGCTCACGCCCGGCGCGGGGCTGACGCTCACGCCGTCGCTCGTGCCCGAGAACGCGTCGCTCGAGGCGTACTGGCGGCTGTTCGCCGAGCGCCCCTTCGGCAGGACAGACCGCCGCCGGCCGGGCCGAGTCCCGCCGGCGGCGCTTTCTTTTCCGCCGACGTACTTCCCCAACGCATTTCGCATATCCGCGTTTGCCTTCTTGAGGTTGATCCCGCCGCTCAGCGGATCGCGCGTCGGGTCGAACTGCGTCGGCAGACATAAAGCAGGACAACAAATATAATAACAGAAATAAACAACCTAACTACAATAGAGTCCAGTCCAACAGGAAGTACAGTCTAAAGCAGTAAAACGTACCGCACGTCAAGTGAACACTTGGCCCAACAGGCTGGCAACTAGGAACCTCCACACCGCTCCCTCGAACCTCGAGGAAGAATCATCGCACCTGAAAACCAGGGGTGAGCCTCCTATCACTGGTTCAGTAGGGATCCCGCGAAACCCCAACCGAGAAAATAACGGCGGAAAGGAAAACTACGCTAGCCACAGAAGAAACAACAGTAACGGCAGGAACAGTAAACCGGTGGCCGGTCAAAACTCAGCACTACAGCTACTCCTACCGGCAACAGAAAACACAACTCGATCTCCCGTCTGGGGACAACCAAGTCATGCACCCGACACACGACCCAGTCTCCCGTCGGGAGACAACCAAGCCACGCACCCGACATCTCGATTCCATGATCGAGAGACTACCAACGTGAACCGTCCTAGCCACGCTACCAGGAAAACGACACGACGCCTCGGTCGTGGAAACCTGCCCTCACAGCAGGGCCTGAACCGAAACCACACAATTTGGAAACATAGTCACAACCTCGCTGTCGTGAACTCTACGCCGTCTAGGGAGAACTCTCGGTGACGCTCACCGGAAATCCCAGACCTCGGCTACGGGAACGCTCCCGAAAATGACACCCGAAATCCCGTCTCGCAGACGAGAAATGAAAATCGAAACACGATAACTCACGTCACGTGACGGGAGCACCACCCACTAGAAGAACGACTGGATGCGCCCCCTGACGTCTTACACCGTGTCACAAGTGTCTAGCTATCACGCCCCAGGCGGAGACAAGGACACACCAAGCAACCAGAAGTACCACAAAATAAGGACTAGCTGAGGTCGAGCTCGTCAATGCGGGTCCGAACCCTCAGCCTTATGTGCACACTCAGACCATATGTCCTAGTCCTGTCCTCTAGCTGGTATATCCCCCTAAGCCCAGACTCGGCTGTACGTGGGGGCCCTACGGTAACCAGCCTACTCACCGTCTAACTCCGGTATGTCGCTCCACCACTCCCCGGTGGGTCAGCACGCGCGTGCCGTAAGAAGGCGGTGACTAGTGGAGGGTCACTGACATGAACACAGACAGCCACACACGCACCCATCACGAGTAACGTGAACTAACCAGTGGCTCGAGGCCACCAAACTCTGGACAGCCCACTAGACCTATTAACCTAACAGTCCTTGAGTCACGAGACTCGGGGTCAAGACCGGTGAACGTGACGGTACAACACCGTCAATCTAGTCTAGTTCCAGGTCTGAAACTACGGTAACACGGTTCTTAAGGCAGCTCACAAACCGCCAAGTTAATCCCTCATCAAAGGGAGACACAGAATACCTGCAGCCCCAGGCTGGTTGACTAAACTCACAGTTCAAGGCCACACACATGGCCTACACGGAAACGCTTCTCGGAGTGACCCATGACACACTAATCGAGGTAGCATGAGACATCCAGACATCCCCGAAATCACAATCACGGAACCCACGGGATGTCCGGGACACTTACGAGACTGAAGGTCGACCACTGGGTCACAATCGGGTCGACCGGAGTCCAACATAACACTTCAACGGTCACGGGGCAACCCACTAAAGCAAACCGATAACACACGGGGATGAGCCAGATCGCACAAGGGCATGTGCGGTCAGGGACAGCCCGCTCAAAGGGGATGCGCGGCCAAGGACAGCCTACCCAAAGGAGGGATGTGTGGTCAAGGCAAAGCCGCCCAAGGGGATGTGCGGTCAGGTCTTGGCCGCACAAGCCCACGACCCAAATAGTTCCTGGTCAATGCGGTCTTGACCGGTCCACCGAATGGAACCGACCTACTACAGTGTCGGTCAAAACGGTCTTGATTGGACCGCTCAACACGACCGACACTCCATCGTTGACCAAGGGTCAACTGGGATGTGCGGCCAGACCCTGGTCGCACGTCCCAACGGAAAGACAGGCGGCTAGAGACTGGTCGCCCAAGGGGAGATGTGCGGTCCCTACTGGGCCGCACAACCCATGTGCGTTCTATCGTGCGACCGCACATGCCCCAAGACTCACGAGGTTGAACGGCCCATGGCTGGCTGCCCATGGGGATGGACAGCACCTGGTTCGACCGTCCATCCTTACGGCGAACCACCGGTGGGGTTGGCCGGATCTTGGCCTTCCCACGTCCTATTCGTGCCAAAACGAAGGGGATACAGCCATGGACGCACACACAATCACATGGACTCCGACTGGAGTCAAAATGACGCACGAAACGCAAGAAACGGGCGATTCTAACGAAATCACCCAAAAGGGGTCACCAGACTTCCCGGGCTCCCCACGGTCAAACGGGACAGCCAATCGACGCGAAACTGGTATCAATGGAACGCTGACGTTCCCAGGAGTCCATTCTCAACAAGCTTGGATGAAGATCCTAGAGGTAAACCAGTGGACCAAAAGCTATATAGAGGTATGATCGGATCTCTTCAATCTTACGTGTCTGTTTTAGATTTGTGGACTAATGACAGTGCTGCATTAATTTGTTCATGTCTTAAACATCGAAGATTCTGCAACAACTCTTTGGCGTGGTAGATAAGTAATAATACTTTGGCCTGATCGTTTATGTGATTCATTAAAGAGGCGAATTTGGTGGGCTTGAATAACTTAAATTCATTAGCATAAAGGAGAAAGAATCCACTAGTTCGGATTCTACGTTCCGCGTTTCTCAAATCAGGGGAATCCCTCCCAACCACCAAATTCTCATCGCTGGTTGCCAGTATGAGGGAAACACTTGTTGGACGACTGAGGTAATTAATTAGCATCCATCCAAACCACATGGAAACGGATGTTATATATTCTCCCGGTCCCCACTGCACTTTGTGGCCGGGCATATATAAATGTGACACATGATCTTTTAAAAATATTGTTCTTCTAATGCAGCCATATTAATTCTAGGAAAGGAGTTCCTGATCACAAGTGATATTTTATTCCGTGACCAGCCATATGTAGATTCCATCACCGAGTCTTTGGATTCTGCTTATGTCAATGAGATTAAACGACTATACGTACACGGATTTGATTCCGTGTGTGGTTCATGAAACCAGATTGCAAGTTGTCTAATGGTTCCAGTTCCATTCGCACAATGTTTTTCCATTAATAACTTGAGGAGAAATTGCTGTAATATTGTGCCAGAATCCCCTTTTATCGATCAGCAACCACGTGCCGAAAGGAGAGAACCAGAGAACCTTGCCTACCAGCAATACTAATGGTTACATGAACTTTTCCCACCCATCGATCGTGCCCCTAGGTACGTTGTGTATATACCAATTAAAAACAACATCCGCGCGTGTGAAAGACTAGCTTCCCTGCCTTTAAATAATTTCTATTCCACCTTTGGGTAGTACAACCATCAAACTTTTATTCTCATAGCATGTCCAACAAATTTGAGTTTTATCAATATACAAAAGGAGGCATGCATATTATATGCGCATGAACATGGTAAAAGTTAAAAGTATTATAAGTGCATTACGACCAAAAAATGCCAATGCTTGCACGTATAGGGCCCGATCTGGTCCTGGAAGGAGCACCCGAAAGTACTTGTGCCCATGGGAGCTATTATTGATCGTGGTGTGGCATTGCACCGAAGTACTCGTCGTTCTAGATAAATGACATTCCACAATCTTGTACTTGTACTTGACATGACATGACTTGCGTGGCCCAGAAAGGGTATTTACTTGCTTGCTTCATAACATGATAGTCAATTCTTGACGTGACTTGATAAATGTACATGCTTGTTCATCTCGATATATATATAGACATGAATTCTTGAAAGACTTGATAATTCCCTCATTTATCTCTTGCTATACACTCTCTCTAGTGTCATTTCATGCAAACATGCATAACTGTACTTGCATTCATGTAACATGTAATTTACTTAAAGCAAGCTAGCACTTGAGATATAATTTCTACTGAGCATTCGCTCACCTAGTATTTTCTCTTATTTTTCAGGTAATTTTGATGACAGGACTCAATCGGATGGGGATGGTCAGGAGTGAAGAGCTTAGAGCCATTCCGATTGTCAAACGTGTTATCTAGTCATGTCTTTTCTATTTTCTTGAGTCATCCATTGTAATTTTCCTTTATTGGAGTCCTAGTTCTTTCATCAAGAGTTGTAATAGAAGTACTTCAAAGTTATGATGAATAAAGGATTGAGTTATCATTACTCTTGTGCACCTTGTCTATGTGTCGAATACACTTACGCTCTGATTGACATGAACGAATATAACTCGTCACGCACTTCGGGTTCCTTCTGCCCTCAGGGCATGACAAGGTACATTCTTGCCCATGGTCGGACGACGAATATTTCTTATGCGGCATGACCGTGTCGATGCCGATTCATTGGGTAGGCCAAACGACACTGCCGATTTGTTATGGATTCTTTCGATCCCCCTAAGGTGAAGTCTCTGGTGCTCGCGTCGGATGACCTAAGGCTCCAGCAGTTCGAGAAGACCCTTCTGTATTGGTTTTCTTCGACTTCTGCACTTTAGCGGGCCGCATCATTCCTCTTGTTTAGGCGTGATTGCCATTGAACATATTTTGAGTACCAACATCTCCACACGAGGATCAAGAGTTGATTAGCGTGCTATCCCACTACACTCCCGCGGACTTGGCCACGATGGCTTCCCGTGGGAAGGCTCTGGTCATCCCACACATGTCTCCTCATCTCACACCTCCCCATGCCCAAACCCCCTTTCAAGGGTCCACAAGCTGACCCGTTCCCGAGAGTCCACTCCAATTCAGCTATCCAACGGCTCCACAAAGGGTTCCTTCACCCCCAATTCCACCAACCATAGGTGTCCCATTGAAGAGGATGGACCCATCCTTTAGGCAGGAAATCCAAAGTTACATTCGATAGGCGGTGGTCGAGAGTATGCCAAATTCACATCCCCACTCGCTAGCCCAGTACTGTAAACTCCCTAATGCTCATTTCCCGTCTGGGTTCAAGGCTCCCAAGTATAGGAGATATGATGGCACCACTAATCCCCATCATCATCTTTCGGGTTTCCTTATGGATTCCCATCAATGGCTCGACGATAGGGTCTTATTGGTCCATCTATTTCAAAAATCCCTTGAGGGTGAGGCCCTACGTTGGTTTGCCTCCTTACCACTTTGACCGGTTGACTTTCCCTGGATAGCCATTCAAGAAAGTAATTCAAAAAAATAAGAAGCTACAGATTTTCACCTGCAATATGGTCGGAGTTGCCAGTCATTATGGGGCTCTCCCCAAAGACCATGAAGAAGTGGCCAGGCTTGCTGAAAGGCCAGGTCCCAACACCAGGAGAAGGAGAGCTACAACCAAGATAGTATAAACGCTCGCCGGTGAAATGAGCTCAGACGTGGTCACCATGGTGGCAAACATGGTTGAGGATAAGGCCGACACATTCTCCAGATACTCCGCTGGAAGGGGGAGGCCAAGTTCCCAGCCCATCCACCCCCGATCTGGTGATGATGATGTTGCTTCAAGCATATCGGCAGGAGATCGAAGCTCTAAAAAGGCAAGTGAGTGAATTGACCATGCATGCTTCTACCTCAAAGCAGGTCGAAGCCCTTTCGAAGACATCCCGGCAAGGTGCTGATGAATTCGAGGGCTCACCCCAAATTATGGCCTTGTAGTTGGTACCTAACTACACTGGGGCATGGCCCCAATACCACACCTGGATCCTCAACACCAAGGCACCGCAACGGTACCTCAGGCAATGGTGTTGGCAACGCCACAAAGCAAGGTGGCTCATTTCTACCCAGAGCTGGTGGATCCGACGATGGCGAATAAGTTGATGATCGAGCAGATGATCGAGATGAAGCTAGTAGGTCAGGGCAGTGATGAACATGCTCCTTTCGATGTGTACAAGGTGCCTTACCCTATCCATCATGCAGCTAAGAGATTACCTCACGGCATGAACATGCCACCAATGTTTAACAAATTCAATGGGCAAGGTTCACCAAAGTAGCATATAGCCTATTACATCAACATGATGGGTGATCTAGTAACCAATGAATCGTACCTGTTGAAGTTCTTCGGGTCTTTGCTCACGGGGCTCGCCTTCGAATGGTACTCAAACCTGCCGGTAGCATCCATCACCGACTGGCCAGATATGCAACGAAAATTTTGGGAGCGGTTCCAAGTCACCCAAAGGGAGGTCACTGTGACCGAACTCTATGCAACTAGGCAGATGAATGTTGAAACTACTCCAGAATATATCAAGAGATGGTGGAACCTTAGCATGAGGTGCAAGCACCCACCACACCAAGAAGGTGCAATCCAAATCTGCAAACAAAATCTGAAATGGGAAGTCCTCGAATGGATTATCGGCATGGAGATCAGGTCTTTCGACCGATTGAATAATGTGGTGGCTGAAGTTGAGGCCTTCCTCTCCAAATACTCTTCCACCCCGGATGCCTCAAGCCAGAAGGCAAAGTCAGCTGATAAGCGGCCCACACCCAAAGAAGTAAACACAATCAAATTTTAGGACTGGGCATTTTCGTGCTGGTTTCACTTTCTCTTATGGGTTGGGCCGCAGCTTGATTGCAGAGACAAGGGCATTGCACGATGGCCTTCAATTTACTGCGCAGCATGGCTTTAGAGTTTCGGTGGTGCATTCAGATTCAGTCTCTTTGGTTCTGGCAGCACATACCCAGAAGTGGCCTTGCTGGGAGGTAGTGGTGTGGTGGCGGAGGATCACTAATATGCTGCGCCAGATTCTGATGTATCATGTGTATAGGGAGGGCAACTTGGTGGCTGATGCTCTGGCCACTTATGCGAGTGCTCTAGGACAGAATAGAGTCTTCATTACCACGAAGGATCTACGATTATCAGCTAGAGGTGCTATGGTCTTGGACAAAGCTGGGTTTTCGAGTATTAGATTCCCTCACTAGAACTAGATAGACCCTTTTCTCTATGAGTTTTATTGTGGTGTAGGGGAATGCCCCGATGTTTATGTATGCCTTGACATTATTTTGGAATAAATTTGGGGAGTAGGACTAAAAAAAAACTTTAAGGACTTCGAGTAGTAGAAGAACAAGGATAAAGGAGTCACCAACACTCCTCTTACCAAGCCGACTAAACAACAAGAAGGCACCTCCTTGCGATCTGGAATGAAGAGACTTTATTGCTTCCCAAATGAGAAGACTCGGGTCCTATTTCAATGGGCCACCAGATACAACAAAATTACTCTCTCAAAGCCGAAGAGACCCGACGATGCCAAGAGGAAAGATGATCCTTGATACTATCCATACCACATCAGATGCTCAGACACTCCATCGAAGACTATTATATATTCAAAGACATCATTGAAGGTATCTTTTGAACGGTCGATGTTTCAGGGGAGAGCCTTTCTCTAGGGTTTAGGGGAGAGCGGCGCTAAGGTTGCAGTCATGGCTGCCCCGAGGGGGCCTTCCGTGCCCCCCTCAGCCTCCTCTCCTCGAGCCACCTCTTTGCCCACGCATTCACCTTCAGTTACCTTTAATAGATTGTTTGTGGAAGTTTTGGCTTCATCTATGGCGCTGCCGGTCATCCCTGGTACTGTGCATGAACCTGCATTGACTGATAATGGAGAACCTGCTGTCTTCTTTAGCAAGGAAGAGATTTCACTATCTCTATAGCCCTTTTCCTTCTCCCTTGTTACTTGCACTCCACATGGTAGACCTGCTTTCCCGGACATCCGTTTGCATCTTTCTAATAGGTGTGGCTTTAAGGAGGATTTCATGATTAGTGCTCTAGATTCTCGGCATCTCTTGCTGTGATTTCGAAATGATGAAGATTATCTACAGCTCCTTCTTCGAGAATCATTGTATGTCCATGGCAGGTTATTCAAAATTTTCAAGTGGTTGATGGATTTTTCGCCATTTATTGATTCTCCTATTCTTGTAGAAGACCCAGCAACCTGGGGTCCTAGTGTGGGAAATAGTTGGAGGACAGCAGGAGATATAAGAGATAGATGGTCCAGGTAGCAATGGGTTATTATGAAAATACCATTTGTTTAAGTTAAGTCAAATGAAATTTCTGACAGGGGCTATGAACTAACCTTAGCGTCCCGTCCCTCACAGTATAACAGCAAATGCCGACGAAAATGACAAATGGGCTTCATATGTAGGACCTGGTGGTTGGAATGGTAATCTTTGAAACCCCTTGTTAATGCTATATTGAGACTAGACATATATTGTAGCTGACGACCTTCACAGTTCTCTAAACACCCATGCTTCTTTCCTAGCTGAGGATTCACACTGTACACAAGTAGTTCATCTTATCCATTAATACAAGCTTTATCTTTTATGATTCCTCTAACATCCCAAATCTTATCTTATAGATCCTGATATGCTTCAGATAGGAAATGGTGGGATGACAATAGAGGAATACCGATGTCACTTCAGCATCTGGGCATTGGCTAAGGTACATAGAAGCATTATAAGTTCTGATGGGCATGCGCTCTAGTCTTCACAATTGCAAGCTTTGTTTGAATTGAAGCTTGTGTCCATATGGCATGATGCAGGCTCCGCTTTTGATTGGATGTGATATCCGTAACAATAGCAATGAAACACTAGGAATACTGAGCAACAAAGACGTCATCGCCGTGAATCAAGGTAAGAAAATAGGAGACCAAGAAATTATGTCGATAGTGTAGCAGCCAAAATTTCCCAAGACTATTAGCCTTGCTTCAACTTAGCAGCCATTTGCCTTTCCATAGCAAGCTTTTACAAAAAGGAACAAAATGCAAAAGACTTAATTAAGATCTTTATATCAACCAAAAAGTCAACTTTGTTTGTGATTTGATCTCTGTCACCATGAAAATAGATTCCCTCAGAGTCCAAGGAAGAAAGATTAAGAAAGATGGATACTTGGAGGTACTTTTTGCCCTTTGTCCTTAACGCTACATACTTGCTTCCCTTGTGTTGCTTCAAGTGGAATTGTTACATAGTGAAGTCAAAACAGAGATCATAGCAATCATGATGCAAAAAAAGGTCTAATTAAAATCATGGGTCTTCTGCATCCAATTTCCTATGTAGGTATGGGCAAGTCCACTCAGTGAGGGAAGGGTGGCTATGGTGCTGTGGAACAGAGGTCCTTCAAGGGGTAACATCACTGCGCATTGGTCTGATATTGGTCTTGAACCATCAACACTTGTCAATGCTAGAGATCTATGGATGGTGAGTTCTAAAAAAAGTGTCTTTCTTAGTTCTCTTATCATATTCATTCTCTTGCCATTCTAGTAAAGTGACTGCTTGAACTCTACAGCATTGGACTATGTACCCCGTTCAAGGGCAACTGAATGCTACTGTGGAGTCTCATGCTTGCAAGATGTATGTTCTAACAAGTGGACAGAACATACAGATGACCTTTGATATAACTTCTAAGTTGATATACAGGTGACCTTTGATATCCACATAGAGTTCCAATCACCAAAAGACACATCAAAATGCTCAATTGAACTCAATCAAGAAAGATATAATCTGATTTATGCTCCCAGTAACCATCATAGGCATCAGATTCGACCAGCCATCAGAGATGGTTTGTTAATCCTGACTCTCTTGTGGGCATTCTAACCATTTTTTCTGAATTTTTTACAGCTTGTGGCTATCAATACAAACTGGCGGTTGTTCGTTCCCTTCCCCCCTCCCCAAAAAAATGGAAAAAATCACATAACTATGCCAGAAAAAGAGAACCCTATAAGTCACCAACAAGCCAAAATATGAAATGAAACACCATCTGATTGCCAAATTTTTGACTAAAAAATTGATTTCCTCCAAGATGAGATAGACCCTGGAAAGCCATGGCCTACATGCATCAATAGGAGATCAAAAGATCACGGCGTGCACCCGGATGGTATGGGATGCTGAGGATGCGGCCTATCTTTGAGGGCAAGACTAGCGCTAGCGTCGAAGGCTGCCCCTTCCTATGGAGTCTACGATGATGACAATCACTGCGGAATCCATGGCTGCAAAAGGTGGAAGGGAAGGTGGCACTGTCGAGGGTGACAGCACCAGCAGGGCAATGATGGCGATGGCGGCTCGGCGTACACTCTCCCTCGATGGTGGATCGACGTATGTTCTACCTCGAAGAGGGAAGGGGTATCAGTAGGTAGAGAGGAAGGTGGCACCGTCTAAGGTGACAGCACCCGCAGGCGATGATGGCGATGGCGGCTCGGCATACATTCTCCCTTGATTCGATCATCCCGCAATGCCTCTGTTGGTGGTGATAGAAGGTAAGATCGATAACGGGGAAGGGAGGCCAGGGAGCGATAGCTCTAGTGTCTATGAGAGAAGGTGAGAGGGGCACAAAGGAAAGTGACGGCGGCGCTACGGCAAAGTGCCCTTCCCACGGTGGGAAAGAGGGGAGAATGAGAGAGATGAGGGGTTGGGGAGGTGAGGAGAGGGATAGAAAGAGAGACAAAGAGAAGGGAACGGCTTCGCGGTGGCAAGCTCTGGGACTGCCATTGTTGGGAGGGGGAGAGAGAAGAGGAGAGAGACAAGAAGGTTTTCACTAGAGATCAGCTCGGGAAGGTTTGGGAGGATGGAGTTTTCATAGGGCAGGAGGTGGAGAGGGTGAAGAGAGATTTGAAAAAATAGGGGAAAAATGAAAATTTATCGAACACCCAAAAGAGACTGTACACTGGCGTCATGCAATTTCCCCTTTGTATACAGGGCCGACAGGTATCTTTCATTTCTTTATTTCAGCCTTCCGACTTGTTTCTCTTCATTACAGTATATGTCATTCTCACCCTTGTGCATATGTAGTCTGACTCACTTCAGAGGAGACTCGGCACTTCAGGGAGCTGATGATAAAAGCTCGAAAGCTGACACACTTCAGGATTCCCAAGCCTGCCCCAACCACAACACCATTGCCTCCTGGTGATTCGCAGAAGTGAACCAGATCCCAAGTGAGGAAGGCTGTCAGCAAAGCCAAGGAGGCGTTTACCAAGGTGACACAGCCACGTCAAAGGAGAGCTGCAGAGTAGGAACCAGCCATTGTTCCTCCGCCTGTAGTGTCATTTGAAGAGTTTGAGACTTCCCATGTACAGAGGCCCGCGATGGAAGGTATATTCTTCCTTCTTCTGCAACCCATTTCTGCTCTGGTCACACCAGCTAATAATTGTTCTTTGCAGCTGCTGCCACTCCTACTGCAGTGGTTGCGCAGGAGGCTGCCGCCCATGCGGTAGCTGGAGACAAAGGAGAGGGAGTTCCCGTAGCTCCCATCAAGGGGAATCTACCTTCTCCGACGCCTAGCCATGAGATGGAAGGTAATCTATGGTTTATTCAGAAGCTTTCCACAGCCTATTATGTCTTCAGCTTATATGAATGTTCTTCATTTGAGCTTCAGTCAACGTCTGAGCGCCTTCGCTTCCTGATATTTGGGTTGCTGAAGAAACCTCTGTTGTGGACAAGACTATTCCAGGGAGTGAGCCTAATACCAAAATTCATTCAGCTGATGTTCCTGTCGCAGAATTGACTGAGCAAGTCTCTATCAGGGGAGATGTCCCTCCGGCAAGTCATGAGGCTGGAGAAGCACCCATTCAGAGGGGGAAGCGTGAGGCACCAGTAGAGAGCTCTTCCTCATCAGAGTAGGTCAACTACAGTGGTGACTCCAGTGATAAGGAGTTTCCCCCCGTGGAGATGGAGACCAAAGAAACTGGAGCGTCTTCTATATGTGAAAGTTATTACATCAGTTTTAGCCTGCCCCGGCTGGCATGAGCAGCTTTGGGCCACCCGGTCCTTTTATAGGGGAGGGGGCTGGGTTGAAGGAGACAATGGCCTCCAGTGCTGGGGCTTTGAGTTTGGTGCTGGCAGAGGTAAGAGGTCCCCTATCAACTTCGCCTCATGGCTCCTCTCATTGGTCTTTATGTCAGATGCCTAAAGCATGTTGTACCCCCTTTTTTTCTTTGCAAGCTTCCACCGTATAGGCTGAGGTGGCCATGTTGACTATAACTGTGAGGATACCTCTCCTACCCTTGGGTGTAGACCAGCCAACATTCTCGCCGGTCTTGCGGCCTATGGCGATACCCCAAGGGCTATGTTGTAGCAGTGGACTTGGAGGCCCCGAGGGCAATATTAGGAGCTGTTGAGCCGACTGAAGCTTTGGAACCCCAGCCACCCACTACTGGTAAAGAGTTGCTCCTGGTAGAAAGAAGTCTTCCTAAGATAGAAGCGGGAGAGATTGTTGAAGAAGCGGGCGGGGCTTCTATGGCTTTGACCCTCGTTGCAGAGTCGGCGTCTACAGGAGCCGACCAAACTGGACATAAAGAGGAGACATCCTCCATTATTGAGGCCCAGAGTGTCGCTCCACTTCCAGAAGTTAGGAGAGAAGTTGCTGCTATTGAGGCTCCTTCCACTGTACTAGTTACCGAGGCTGGTTCTAGTGTGGGTGGTCTGCGGGACATGTCGTCATCATCTTCTGAGTCGAACGATGATATCTGGGTGGTAGTTGATGGTCGGGTAGAATTCCAACTTCCTGATACGCCATCACTTGGTTTGCAGTCATCAAGCGACCTGGTATGGCAATATCTTGAGATGTTGTGACAGAGTGTAACAGCCCACCCGGATCTGACTTATGTGCAGTTGATGGGTCTGGTAGAGCACCGTTCCCGCACATTATTGGTTTTCAGCTACCCCATGGAGGACTGGATGCAGCGAGTGATCTTGCTCTTGAAGCATGTGAATAGGAGGGAGTTCCTCGGCCACGGTGTAGCAGATCAGCTGACAGCCATAAAGTTTGAGCGGGTGGAGTGTCGAACCACTCTTGCATCTTTAAGAGGAACTTCCCAGCATATGCGGGATGTTGCTAATGTCTCTTCCCAGCGCTGGACTTCCTTGACGGACAGGATAGCTGAGCTTCATGCCAAACTCTCCCGGGCTGAAGCAGAGCTGGCATTAGCCAAGCAGTAGGAAGTCTAGAGTATAGAGGAGGCAGAGTTGGCAGAGGGACAGGCTGCCTCTCTTAAAGAGAAGTTGACGCAGTTGCAAATTGTCGAGTCTCGCCTGTAGGAGCTAGATTGTCACCCCTCCCTGGGAATCTTGGAATTCGATGACATCTTCCAACGCCCTCCGCAGTCATTTTTATTTTCTTCTCTTTTTGGTGAACGTCTATGTATCCCGGGGGATGCCCCGAGTACTATGTATTTTGCTCTTTGCACACAAATGAAATGCCTTTATTAGCTACTCAGTTCATTTGCCACTGAATCACGGCTTCATTTCTCTTCTCCTTTTAGCTAATTTATTTAGCCCGGATGTACGAGTTGCTAAGGGAGGAGAGCGCTCACGCCTTCAGCGAAGGTATGAGGAGTTCACTCCATCACAGTGCAACTTGTTCCCGAGGCCTAACTTTAGCTAGAATTGGCTAGATGCCTAAGGGTAAAGGTGTAGTGACCGCTAGGGCCAAAAGGGTAAATCCATTATCCAAACCTCCCACACCACCAAAATCTGATGCTTTCAATGCACTAAGCCTCTTACCATCATACCTTCAATCTCCACTCCTTTAACATCCATTCCACCTGCTTCCGCCGAGCCTCCTTTAACCTCTACTTCACCAACCTCCGTCGAACTACCTATTACGCCATGTTCCCAACCGGTTAATCCTCTTTTATCGCCACCTCGGCCCGCCATTATCCTAAACCTCAGTTTGCCTATACCTCTACCACACTCTTTTTCCAAACCTATGGAAGATCCTGAGCAGGGTCCATTCCTTTTTGCACTCGAGCCGATCTCGTTCGCTTCTGAACAAGGGGAGAAGCCCGACGTGTTTGAACCTCCGCTTACACTTTCTTTAACACTCTCCATTACGCCTCCATGGCTTCTCAAGCTTACCGCCTCCATCTTGCCATCCATTACCACTCGGAGTAGGTGTATTTTTGCAAGCACATGTGCCGAGGGCGATCAAGATCTGGGTAAGAAATATTTGGCCACGGTTATGTCGTTCAAGATTCAAGAGTGCATTTGTCGAATACCGATTCGCATTCTTGTGCCGGGCATTTTTGATACCTCTCCATCAAGGCTCACTATGATAAATTCTTCCAAGTTGACGCCATGTCAGTCATTTACCATTGTTACCTTATTCATTGGTCGATACTCTTTCAATGCTCTCATTACCCCTTGCACCGTTGTCATACGATTTCCTAAGGGATTTTCTTCTTGCAGCACAATCACACATTCTACTTTCAATGAGAGCACCCGGGGATTGAGTCCACTTCATGGGCCGTTTGGTCGGGCACTTTGCTTACCATGGAGGGGTGGGCATTCTTTCAATAAAAGGCCTTCTACCAACCCATTCTATCCTCCATCCGCATTTCCATTCACCAATAACTTTTCTTCATGGGCCACTCTGTGGGTGAGGGAGGGGATCTCATCCCCTCATTCCATACATTCTTTGTACTCATCCCATTTCATGCATTCCTAGCATTTATTGCATTGCATTCACATGCATTCGCATTTCTTCTTTCCCAAGTTTATGAACCCGTATCTTTCCATTTCCTGAAACCTCCGGATCCTCCACATTCTTCTGCTTATTCCTTACCATCTTTAGGATCTCTGGGTCCCCTTATGCTTCCCGGGCATTGTGCCCCCTCCATATTTCTCTCAGGGTGTCACGCCCACTCCCGATTCTTACATCCGGACCCTCTGGATTTCTCTCTTCTTCCAGGGCATCGCGCCCCATGGTGTCTCATTCCTCTAGAACCTCCAGACCTCCCTCTTTGGGCATCGTGCCCCCCTGCACCCTCATGTCTGGGTCCTCCGAGCTTCTCACTCATCCTCCCAGGGCATCACGCCCCTCTTCAAACTATCCCTTCGGAACCCCTGGATTCCCCATCTTATCTTCCCTCCAATCTCCTTGGGCATTGCACCCTTTCTGATTCTATTCCTCCAGAATCGCCGAATCCTTTTCTACTCCTAGGGCATTGCGTCCCTTCTTTCTTTATTCCTCTGGAACCTCCAGACCCTTCTTCCTCTTCTAATCCACTGTCCATTGTTCTTTCTGGGCATCAGGCCCCTTTCTGTCTTCCTCCTCCGGAACCTCCAGACTTCCTCCCAGGGCATTGCGCCCCTTCAGACTTCATTCTTCTGGAACCTCCGGACTCTTCTTCTGGCTACGCCATCCTTCCCGGGCATCACACCCGTTCATCCCCATCTTTCTTCCGATTTCTCTGGGACATCGCGTCCTTTGTTCACTTCTTCCTCTCAACTCACATTTTCCCATACTTCTTCCCAGGGCATCGCGTTTCCCATCACTTTTCTCCTCCGGAGCCTCTGGATTCTTCTTCCTATCACGATTCTCCTCCCTTGCCTCTGGACCCTCCGTATCCACCTCTTTCGATCTATCAATTTCTTCCTCTAATTCCTCTCGATTTCGGGTCCGACCTGACTTCTTCCACATCCACTGTTCTAGGCATCTGTCCGTTCTCCCACTGCTTTCGAGGCTTCAGTCCTCACTCTTCCTCTTGATTTTTTACTTCTTCTATAGACCATTCATGTAATCAGGGCCTCTACACCTTAGTGAGGGAGTTCTAGCCCTCGCCTCTCTTCCTTTTCTCCTTATCTGTTTGAGTCTGGTCTTAGTATCACTCCTTCTTGTTAAGCCACTTCAAATCTTGGCCCCCAATCCTTTATCTGCCATTTGAGGACAAGTCTCACGATGATCAAGATCGCCTCCGATGGCTACTGCTTCATAAGGTAGCAAGGTAACATATTGGTGTAAGTACGCATGTCATTACTCAATTACTTCACGCATGGTTTCAGAATAACGTGCTTCTTAACTCGATTAATGGTGGTATTTTTAGGCCTTTATCCTATGTCTTTATCGTTGTTGAACTTCAGAAGAGTCTTAGGCTTGCTATGCAGCATTCTGGTTATTAAGGACCCCGCGTTGGGAGTTCATCATTCTCTCCATGCTTGTTAAAAGTAACCCTTAGTTGGGCACTCCACACACTTCACGGCGTCCTTAGACGGCTCCTTTGGGTAAGCACCGTTGCTGCCTTGGCCATGCCACGAGTATTCATGAATGTCTTTTCTCTTCTTCTCTAGACCAAGTGCAGGGGCAAGAGGTTGACGGATGAGATGACCAACCTAGGTACTTCTTAATACGAGAGAAGTCTCAAATAGGGGCAGTCTTGACTCAAAACAAAGAGAGCTTTTTATGATAAATCTAGCAAGGGACGGTCCGCTCGAACCCCCCCACTTGGTTTTCAAACTTCTCCCTCCCCCCTTTCTCTTCTCTCTCGTTCAGCACCGTACGTCACTGCCGTCCTCCTCGCCGTCTCCCCTCCCTTTCTCCCACCGAGCGCCACCACCACTGCCGGCGTCTCCGTCATTGGCGGTCTCCTCTACCGCCCTCTTCTCCTCTCTTCTTACTCCTTTTCTCGCTTCTCTCTTGCTCGAAAGGAAGGGGGCGAAGCCCTAGGCTTCTTCCTTCCCTTCTCTTCTTATTTTTCTCTTCCTCGTCTTCCCTTCTTCTTCTCCTCTTCTTCTACTCCTCTTCTTCTCCCTGGCACGGTGGAGTGACGCCGGGCACCGTCGGTGTCACCGGGTGAAGGCACAAGGTGTGCCGGTGAGGAAGGTACCGGGTGTGTCGGAGACGGGGGGGGGGCACGGTGTAAGCTGGAGACGGGAGGCATGGGGTGTGCCGGAGAAGAGCCCCGACGGGCGTGCCGGTGAAAGGCACTGGCAGGCGTGCTGGTGGAACACCCAGGGGGTGTACCGGGAGAAGGGATCTGGGGGGCGTGCCCGATAAGGGCACCAGAACTGTGAGTGGAGAGGGCAGACTGGAGGTGTGCTGGGCAAAGGCACCCAGAGCCGTACCGGGTAGAGGGCAAGGCGGGTGTGCAGGGTGAAGCACACAGGGGGTGTGCTGGGCGAAGGGAGGCCAGCTTGAACCGGAGGAGTATCCAGTGCCGCCCCTGGGGCACACCGTGACTTTGTTGGGGCCGTCACTCCTTGTGGACGAGCACCTGTGTCTTCTCCTTATGCCTCTGGCTTAGGGGAGACTCTACCGAAATTTTGTCAAAATTAATTGGCGTTTCATTCACTTTGCTTTAGCGTAGCCTTTTCTAGTTTTCCTCCTTTCTCTTCTTCTTCTTCTTCGTCTGCCTGTGATTCGCTCTGACCTTGAAGCTTTTGTACCTTGCAGACAAATGGCTGCCCCTAGTGGTTCTTCTACCTTGACTACTGTCGCCAGTGCCAAGTCTTCTCAATCATTGACTGTCCCTGCCGTTACATGGCATAATGTGGAAGACCTCGACCAGGAACATGCTGAAGTGGCGAAATTAGCCGAGTCATCAGATTCTGAGACCAACACTATGGACTTCAGTCGGGTTGCACTGACCGACGAAGGTTTCACATTTGACCGGGCTGGTGACTACCGAAAGGATTATCCGAAGGACAAGCACCTCTACTATTTCTGGACACACTTTCACTCCCGGGATAGACAGGACCTCAGGCCTGTACGGGGGGCTAAGCGGGCCATCTTGTAGCTTCGGGACAGCCTCATGTACAGCGTCCATCGGAGTGTGCCGATATATCTGGTGGGAGAGCCGAGGGAATGGAAGCATGTGCTGGGGCTGGAGGAACTACTGCTCGTAGAAGAGAAACTGGTACGGGCCCCTGATTTTACTCTTTCCCATTGGGATAATGCTGCTGGGTGGGTTTAAAAAGAGCAACACCACTTCAGCCTGTTCTTGGACCCGTTGAAGTGGGGGTATAGGGAAGAGCCTTTTATCTTGGATTTTTTGGCCATCCGCTTCAAACATGAGCTCGCCTTGGTCTGGTTTGGAGAGCTTAAGGTCCAAGATGCACACATCTTTAGAGAAGGGGTGATGGAGTTCACTGAGTACGTGCTGTTCAACTATGCTCCCCTGCTTATTCGGGCCGGCGTCTATCACAGCGTCTACGCTTCTCGGTATAGCTATCCAATCTCCAAGGGCCTCTACTGCGGGATGATCGAGGTCTTCAACCCCGAGATGAATACCTTGTACACCGTGGAGGGTGAGACTTCACTGGATTTATGGAGTCTTCACTAGCTGAGCGGCTTGCCTATTGATGGGGAGCCGTATGAGGAAGTATGCCTCCCTGATCTCATCAAGGACGAGACAAACGGGGATGGTATCTATGCGCTCGGCTATTCTTACCGGTACCTTATGAAGGCGTACCGAGAGCTATACCAATCATCCCATAGTGGGAAGCAGCCTCCCCGTGGGGATCGCAAGAGGGTCCGCTTGAGCTTATGGTTGAGATGCTTCTTCGACGGGCCATAGAAATATGAGGATTTCCCTTGCATCGACACCGCCATAGTTCGCAAGAAGCATAGTAAGAGCAGAGCCAAGGTGAAAATTCCTGCTTCAAAGGGAAGCCAGAGCGGTGCCAACCCAACAGGGGTCGACCTGATGACACATTGTGCAGCCTATTTGACATACTGGCTTTGTTCCTTCGCTCTGCCATATGGGGATGAGACCGCCATCCAACCAGACGCAATTTATCCAGCATGTCAGATGGTGTGGGGGATAAAGCTGTCCCTGTGCCCAGCTGCACTGTGTTTAATATACAAGACAATCGGGGATGTCAGTGCACACCAGTTCCCACGCCAGGCCCAGTTCATCGGCCTGATGCATTTCTTCAATGCCTGGGTCTGCTCTATGTTCCCCGAGTATGCTCCACGCACTATCCAGTCTTGGGGGGTGTTCCCGCGCATGTTGGAATTTGCCAGTGTGGAGCCGAGCTCGACGTCTATGTAGCTATATAACATATGGGGCCGGCTCACGACAGTTCCTCATGAATCAGTGGGCACTATTCATTTTTGGACCTTGGCTGCTCACTCTAGTCTACTGGTGAACAATAAGCAGGAACACCGAGATGACCAGGTGGAAAGGTACATCCATCCGATCAGTCAGCAGAGTTGACAGCTCTGCGTTCAGGGTGTCGGTGCCCGGACGAGTTCCACGAGTGACCGTAGAATATATAAAATGGTGGAATGCCTGAACAGGCTTTTATCAGTTGTGCAAGACTGATTGCTGGGACGGCACTGAGTGGAAGTTTTTAAGTAAATAGCTGGTGCCCGTGCTGGATATTGACCCAGAGCATCAGCTCCGATTGAAGCACAGCAAAGACAAAGAAGTGGCAGTGTACATGGCTGTGCGTCGGGAACCTCGGGAAGCCATGCCATCGCCACAGATTAAGTTGCCGCCTGTTGCCAAGGATGACTTCAATAAAACTCTTAAGGACCTGTGCCGCATCAGGGGAGATCGCCTGGACCTCATCAACTATCCCCTCCCGATAGAGGAAGAAGGCACCCCTGCCAGAAGCTGGCGTCTAGAGACGGACCCGACGTGCCCTTATCGCACATTTGTAAGAAGAGAAGAGCAGAAGCCTGAGAATTACAAGGACACCACATGGCTATACGTTCTTCTCCGAGCACATGGGCTAAAGGCGGAGGACCCAATGGCTGTCATTCTGGACAAGCGCCTGCAGGTCTCTTTTCATTATGCCGATGGGTGGGACATGGACCACTTCAACCTCTATTGCCACCTTGCCTTCAAGCAGCATGGAGACTTGGTGCATCTTGCAGATCGCTGCACGAAGGTTCGGGATGTATGCTGGTTGGTTCGAGAGGCGGCCCATCAGGACAAGGAACTATCCCTGACTTACTAGTTGTTGTCACTGTGGCTATACACCGGCCTCCCTCGTATAATGCTTCCTCATTTCTGCCTTCCATAGTTGTGGCCTTTTAGGACTCTAATCGATTTCTTCCTTCTTTCTCCTTCTTTTTTTAACAGAGCATCCCTCAGCTCCCTGCTAGCGCACTACCGGAACCTCCTTCGGTTCATGCAGAAACCTCCTCGCTTTGAGGTGGTAGAATCGGCTCCTACTACAACTCCTTTGCCGAAGGCCAAGAAGCGATCCTGGGCAAAGTCACCGATGAAGGAGGGGTTGGCTGCTGCCAAGGTGGTCAAGCGGTAGCAGGTGAAACAGAAGAAGGCAAAGGCTGCCTCTGCTTCAACCGTCATCCCTTCAATTCCTCCAACCCCGTCCTTCGAAGAATTCTCCGTCGTTCGGGCTGAACCGAGTCGACCTATAGGTCAGGTCCTTTAGCTCTTGCAGCTCTTCAAAGCTTATTTAGACCTCAAGAACGAGGCCCTTATACGTGTGTCTTTATTTCAGCTACCGTGGAGGAGCTTGCTTCCACCTCCATTCCCAGCGTGGGCAAAGCCAGGGCTCCTGGGGCTGTGTGACCAATCGAGGAGGCTACCTATGAATCAACCCCTGGTGTGGAAGTCGGGGAAGGTACTTCCTCTTCATCACCTCGGCTGATTCCCTTCATCTCTTATGAGCCTACAGGTCCCATTTAATCTAAATCATTCTTTGTTCGGTAGGCACTGATGTAACAGCCTTCCCGCCGGTGGTGGCTCCTGCGGTTCCCCCGCTTAAACAAACAAACGTGAGAAGGGGGCCGAGGTTGGGGAGATCACCACTGCCGAGCCCGCGTGAGGACGTGTCGGCCATAGGCTCCGAGACAGGGGTTCCTTCTCCAACAAGAGAAACGTCTGCCCCGACCAAATCTTCGTCGGGTGAAAAGGTAGACTACGATTATTCCTCGGACGAAGTGCTTTCTGACGAGGGCTTGTCCGGGGGACCCGAGCCTCCTGTAGTAATGCTGAAGGCCCCAACATTACCCGCCTCTTTGAGCTTAGTAGAGAAGGTGCTTGCAAGTGTGGATCTACTCATTCGGGCTCCCCTCGAGGTTGTCCACTGATTTCTGTTGTTGACATTTTTGAACTTCAGGAACAAACCCCATCGGAGGCCACAGAGACCCACATTTTGGGTGCAAAGGCCACTCGACAGGTGGGGGCCACTACGGCTTTGGAGAAACTCGCGTCCCTAGTTGAGGTTTTACGGCAGGTGGCATCCGCGAAGACTTCAGACGCTCTCATATCGGCAGCGATGGTTGAAATCCCAGAACAAGGAGAGATAACGCCGAAAAGCAGTATAGTGCCGGTGGCTGAGGTAAGCACGGGGACCTCTTGGCTCCTTCCTTTTCTCCTTTAGAATTCAGCAGTTTGCCTTGCGTGGTGAGTGGCTAACCCTGCCTTGCACGGCCAGGCAACGATGGTGCCCCAGGAGGTGCCTGCCGCCCAGGCCCGTACGGCTATTCCCAAAGGGAGGTCATCTTTCGGTCCGCTGACGGCGCAGAGGCTGACGTCACACCTAGGATCAGAGGCGGAATCCTTTGCATCCTTCCTGCGATCGGGAGCCAGCCCACGGCTTGCGGTCCCGCTTCTGTCTCTCCAGAAGTTAGTTACACCAGAGGAAACCTAGCTTCTAAGGAAGATATTGGCAGGCATCACCATACCTCCAAGGGAGTCCCAGGCAGAAAGGGCCGTAGCTCCCTCAGGAGCGGTATCGGGCCCGACTCTGCCCGACACACTCCCCTCAATCGAGGTCGCGACTCTCGCGCTCCCGGCCTGTGAAGCGATGGCGGGTCCATGCCCTACTGAGGAGGTGGAAATGGAAGCGAGTTCATCAGCCGTGGTACTTGACTCAGTCCCTGCGGTCATTTGTTTTTCGGCCGAAGCCGTGGCTCCTGTCCCGGTGGCGCAGATGCGAACAACGGACACAGGCCCTACCTAGCCGGTGGAGGTGGAGTAGCCTATCACAGTGGCGGCATCGAGTGCTTCTGCTGCAGTCTCATTTTCGCCTTTGGCGGTGGCCAGCCAGAAAATGATGGAGACATCAGAGCAAGTCCACTAACTTGTTATTTTATATTTGAGTCCTTTTAGTTTGTATTTATATCCTTGGGAAAATATGTATGCAATTGTAAGGCTTTATAAGTCAATTTGTCATTCCTTAGGATTCCTTGAGTTTTCTTATAAAAAGTCAGTAGGTCCAGTAGGGGCCCCCACCCTCTTTCCCATTGGTCCAGCTATGTCCTAAGGCCCATGTGGGACTGGTCAATGTCCTAGGTGACTTCCTCTTTCCAACGAGTCTAATATTGACCTATTCTGACATTCCTATGAGGAGTTACGTATTAATAAAAGAAGATGTCTACTCAATTTACATACTAACATTCGTTAAACCTGTATTTTCTATACAGTTCAAGGCATTGGGATTTGATTTAGAGAATTTAAAATTTGTATAGGTTCCAGAAGTAAAGTGCTTAGTTATTTTTAGGTTTCAAACGGATGCGGATGTTACACTTCCCCTGCACCGCCCCTCTCCACCGACGGTTCAAACTCGCAGCCCCTTTCTTCTTGTTCGTAGTTGTCCGAGGCAGTAGAACAAAGCACTCTCCAGGCCGCACTCATCCCAGCCCTTCTCCGGTCTGGAAAAGGGTAGCGACCTAGTCTGCTGCTGGTCTGCTGCACTGCAGCCCTGCTAGGGCTCCTCTGGCCTGGTGAAGGGCAGCAACCCTTCTTCTCTTCCTCTCCGAGCAGGTCTGCTACACCACAGCCCTGTTAGGGCCTTCTTTTTCTCTCTCTCCCTCTCTGCAGGGAAGACCAAGCCACCAACTCTTCTAGGTTTTTGTTCTTCGGCCTTTATTCTTCCTGCGACTTATCTAGGGTTTCTCAGCAGGGGAAGATCAGGCTGATTCTTGGGTATTTCTTTTCTGTGGAATCTGATCCCTGGTCTGTTGCTGCCACTCTTCTTCCGCCTGCACTTCATTGACGATTTGCTGTGGTTAGGTGGTTTGTCGACATCGATGGTTATTCTCCGAGGCTGCATTTATTTCACCCTCTTAAACCATGACAGGTACCACCCACTCCCCCCCCCAAACAAAAATGACAGATTACCAATCTGCGGCGTTAAAGAGTCTCCCACAGTTCAACCTGTGCAACTGCACACGACTGGACAAACTACCCGGCAAATCACCTCAAAAAATTTAATAGAGCATAACTATCCATAATGAGCCGTCACTGCTGAATGGTACATTACCGGATGCGACAAACTGGGCTTTCTCACTGGCAATCAACAGATGCCAGACCCTTAGCATCCCCTTTTTCCTACCTGGTGATGAACAATATGGTGATGTCATGGCTATTGAACTCTATCAGTCCTAGAATCTGACCAACTATTCTACACAAGTCAATTGTTGTAGATATGTAGAAGACCTTGGCGGGTCTTTATGGCTGGAAGAAAAAATAAAATTTGCCTCTATCAACTTAGTCAGCATATCCACGAGTTGAAGCAAGGTTCACACTGTCACACAGTACTTCTGCGCCCTTAACTTCTCTCTGGAACGCATTGGATGTCTACCAGATTGCAAAGTGGACAGCATTGGTTGATCAACAGACTAACCTTTCACTCCAAGAAGATGATAAAATTTTCAAGTTCGAGTGGTTTGAAGACAAAATATGATGTCATTAGGGAGCAGATCCTTAACATGGACCCAGCTCCATCCCTAGAAGAAACACACTTCAAGGTTATGAGTGACAAACAACGTCATCAGGTTATAGGCAGCAAAGAACACAGTCTTCCTACCCTAAATGTTATTGAATATTCTGCCCTTGCCACTACAATCAGGCTTGAGGGTAACAAACCGCAAGGTGGAAAGTGTGACCATTGGTGTACCAATCACGACAGCGATTATTGTTGGGAGAAGTTTCCTAACAAGAAATCATACAAGTTTCACACAAAGAAAGAAAAACAGGCAAAAGGCAATGTAGCTATTGCGCCACCACCTCTGCTTCCTAAGGAGGAACTTCTACTGCCCATGCTTCTGGTTCTACTGCACTCTCTTCCACTGATATTGCTACGCTATAATAGATTTTTTCACAACTTCAGACCTCCACTTTTTCATCCCCAAGTATACATGGTGCTGCCTAGTGTGCCTCCAATAGGCTCTATGATCATGCCTGGGTTATTGATTCAGGTGTTACAGATCACATGACTGGTAAACATACATCCTTTAACTCTAATTCATTGCTCTCTGGTCAGGATAAAGTTATTATCGCCGATGGCACCCTTGTCGTTGTAGCTGGCAAGTGTTCTATTAGCCTTGCTAATCAATAACATTGTCCTCCACCATTCATGTTCTTTCTCTTTCTATTAATTTGCTCTCTGTCAGCAGCCTTACTAAACAATTGCATTGATCAGTAATCTACTTTACTTATCATTGTGTTTTTCTAGATCTGCAGACAAGGCAAACTATTGGGATTGACTGTGAAGTAGATTGTCCATATATTTTTCAACTATGAGAGAAGAGTTCACTTCAATCATCTGCACCTCTAAGCTTGGATAGAAGACTGCAGGAGATCCAGTTATGGCATTCTCGTTTAAGACACCTTTCCTTTCATTTTATTATATCAGAGTCTTATTTTTTTTCTTTATTTCAGTCTTTAGATGTCCAGTCCCTACAATGTCAAGTTTGCTAATTGGCAAAACATTGTGTAACTCAATTTTCTTCTTCTATGAACAAAAGCACATCTTCTTTCTTTATTGTACATTCTGATGTGTGAGATCTTTCTTCTATCTCATCTTTGGATGGCCATCACTATTTCATACCTTTATTGAAGATCATTCACATTGCACCTGACTTTATCTATTGAAATCTTGAGATGAAGTGCCCCATGTTGGTCAATTATTCTGTAACATAGTCAAAACTCAATTTGGTGAAACCAATCAAGGTTATTTTGGTCTAATAATGTCAAGGAATACTTTGTTCGCAGCATTAATGTTTTTCTTGAAGATGAGGGCATCATCCATGAGTCCTCTTGTGCTTGTTCTCTATTGAGGGGGTGAATGTTGGGTTGTCGGCGAAGGACATTTCTATTTCTACGATGACCAAATTCAATTGGTCGAAACCTTTTATGTTTGCCCCCAAAGGTTTTTCGGTAACTTCTGTTGATAAGCCTCTTCGACATGTTGTTATTGCGTTGTCTTGAGAAGGAGGGTTATCACATCTCATGTTGAAGTCCCTCCAGCGCTTGATGAAGTCGAGTGCGGTTTCCCCCCTCTTCTGTTTGAGTGAGCATAGCTCTGCAAGGGAGACTTTTCTCTCGGCTGCTTGGAAGCGATCAATAAACTTCTTTTGAAGATCGGCCCAGTCATTCACAGAGTTGGGCTTTAGCCTTGAGTACCATTGGAAGGCGCTGCCCGTATGAGAGATTGCGAAGTAGCGAAGGAGGTATGACTCCTCAAGTGCAAAATCACCCATGGTCGTTATATAATAAGCCAAGTGTTCATGCGGGGACCCCAGTCTGTTGAACTTTTACAATTTCGGCGCCTCTGGGCAGTCTGGCGGAAGCTTCTTGAATTGGTGGTGGAGTGGGTAAGGTATACTGTACAAGTCAACAATGGTAGTAGCCTCGCTGTCCTGGGCAAATTTATCTTCAACAAAAATTTTTATCATACGTCACTGGGCGATGACGTCTTCAGCCGCCGGAGTTTGGGAAGATTGGACATTAGGCGGAACACGGAGCGGCTCGGTCCCTACTTCAACGGCCACATGGTATGGTGCAGTTATTTATCGGTTTACAATGGCGGGGTTACCCAACCGCTCCTCTCGTCGGAGATCTTGATTGCGGATCGGCGTTGGGGGCCTCTGGGCATTCATATTCATCTGTTGCTTCATCTCAAGCATGAGATTAGGCATCCCTATGTGCCAACGCTATATGATTTCGATCTTGGCATCGTCGGACATGGCTTAGAATGTAGCCCTTGTAGGCGGCTCAAACACTGAGTTTTTGAATCCACCGATGGGTTGAGCTCCCCCTTCTCCATGGATGCTTCTAACTTCATCAGGGTCATTTTCTTCTTCGGACAAATTCTCATCTTGGTTCCGAACTTGCTCCTGAACTTGTCTCTGATGTTGACCCTAGCTAGAAGTCCCTGCATGGCCACTAAATTGGGCTTGGAGGTTTCTTCTAGGGGTAGTCTTGGTATTGAGGTATACCGCATCCACTGTCGGAATCGGGTCATTTGACCTGGCAGGTTCATCGGATTGGCGGGATTGCCAATGGGTTCCATTGGTTCTTTGCCAGAGACATAGCAGGTATAGACCTTCCTGCTATCCCTAGCTTCTGACACTTGAACCACCCTACGCTTCTTTGGTGGCTGCAGTCTTGTGCGGGCGGATCCCCCCAGTCTATCAAAGATCGAAGGTCGTGCTGACGGTGACTTTGCCAGTCTAGCAAAGACCGAGACTCGGGTTGGCGACGCACGAGCTCGGGTGGCTCCTTCTGTTCGGACTGGCTCCGAGCTCAGAGAAATGAAGTTGGGTCTACGATAAACCCCCTTTCCTTTTTTCCCCTACGGGCGTAGAGGCTCGACATCCTAGGACGTTTGAACATAAGTTTGGTGCTGATGTTGTGCTTGATTAGGCTTACTTGCCCTGGCTCGTTCAATTTCATGGGCCTCCTGTTTGATGACCCAAATCTGTTTCATCTTTTGGGAGCATTTTTCAATTTTGCTGCCCCGATTTTTAGGTTTGGACTTCTCTTTGAAGTTTGACTTGTCCTCCCGCACCTGACGAAGAAGCGCGAAGCGGTTGGATGTTGGTATTGTTGGGACGTGGTTGTCCCGTGGTAATATCAGCTCGCCGCCATCGAGCTGAACACGAAGGCTTCCGACAAGAACAGTCTTGCTAGATCTGGATATTGTGCCGTGGGCCTCCTGTTTCGGCGGCTTTGACGTTGCCCCCATTTTACGGGAATGGCATCAGATGAAACGGGATTGACCGAGAAGACTCGGCCTCGTGAGGAGCGGGGCTTAATGCCCCCAGTAGCAGTGGGCACAGTTGGTACAGTCGGTGCCTCTTGGGTGGCAGGGATCACCCCAAGAAAGAAGGGGGATCCAACCACGGTCGGGAAATCCCCGAACACTATCGGGGTCGCCAAGTAGCCATATCTAGCGTGATTGGCGATGACAATCGAGCCATATGTAACCGCCGCCATGGAGTTGCTTGAAGACTTGATGAAGAAAACTTGCCTTCGGAATTTGTGTTTGAAGACAAGACCCCTCCCTGCTCCGTCCTGAAAGGGCAAAGAAGGGAAATCAGGACCTTCGTAGAGACACAAAGTCTTTGGCAAAAAGATGAAAGGTATGAAAAGTTCCACCGAGCCTGCCAGTTTGTTTCACATTAGAAATTTTCGATATCCATTTCATTGGATAAATATGCGTATATTTTAGCGTATTTTTTAATTCCGCGCTTTTGTGTTTATCAGATGATTTAGGGTTCGTATACAAGACTTTTTCCCACCGACTGAAGTCGGTGTTAATTTACATCGAAAACAAGTCTGAACACCTTTGATTAATTGTCAAAGATCTTTTTGCCTTTGTGGTATTGGTCATGATATTAAGGGTTCGCCCTTGAGAAGACTCCCGTTCCCTAAGGTAGGGGTACATTTACAAGTTTCCGTATAGGAAGGGCTTATTTGCAATTTTTTTTGAACAGGGATATAGTTGCAATTTTTCTCTTTTGAGAGCATTTCTGTAATTTCTTTACCTCCGGAGGTGTTTTTGTAATTTTTAACCATCGAAGGTATGCAACATGTAACACCCAACTGAATACTCATGAGCTCAGATGCGATGCTATCAACAAAATACCATCAAATTCCCCTGATATAGAAGTTGTAGAGGTTGAAAAATGATTCCTATGCCACGTACCACATTCTCTATTTATTTGTCAGAAAAATCATCCCGCGCCCGTGGATGCCTGCAAATATCAAAAAGTAAAGACGTTAGAAAGAGTCCCTGGTGTTACCCTAGGGGACAACTCTCCGATACTTAAGTCAGCACCGTATTAATGAAAGGCAGAGGAGAGCAAATGAGAGAGGAGGAGAGAAGTAGTAGTAGAAGGCCGAGGAGCTGAGGGATCTTTCAGACGAGTGCTCGCCGATCTCAGTGCTCACTCGGAGAGTGCTCGCTGAGTGGAAAGATCGCCAGGAAGTAACCTCTCTCTGAGTGTAGAATGGTGTGGCTCTTTCCTCTCCCTGCTTGAATAGCTCTATCCTCTTGAGTAACAGTATAGTGGAATGAACCACCGTGTCTTTCTTCTCTAACGATCTCCCTCTTATAAGGGGTTGTCCTCAAGCGAGGGGCCTCATCCCTTGATAGGGAAGGATGTCCGTAGTAGAGTAACGTTGTCCGCTATAGCGGCGGAAGTTTTCCATTGGAGGGCAATTATCCCGGCATTGGCTGGTCCCAGGGCGAGTCTTACGGCACTCATGGGGTGTGCTCGCCCGTTATGGGGTCAAGGCCGACGTCATGGGGGCAACGGTCGGTCGCCAGAGAGTCCTCCGGCTACAACTACGCTTGGGCCGTGACACTTACGCACTGTAGAATCTGATGCTCTTCTGGACTGGTCCCCCCTTTGGTAGGTCACCCATCGAGAGTAATCCGGCATGGACCTGCCATTATTGGGCTGTTCCTGGGCCAAACTAGATTTACCCTCCTCACTTCTCCCGTACTCTCAGTCGTCGAGCACTCTGCAGGGGGCTGAGAGTCGATCAGGAGAGGGTTTTTCCTGGAGTGTGAGACCCGAAGTCGATTTCCTCGTATCGTGGCCATGGTAGCTTCGGAGCCTGCTTGGCACGCAAGGCACTTCTGACGGTGGAAGAAGCCACGCTGGTAATCATGACTCACGTCTTGACCTATTCTGGGAGCGCGGGCTTCGAACGGATGCCTGGTTTTGGGCCCCCGTACTACCATAGTGACAGACGCCCCTTCACCTGCCCCTCCCCCCTGAGGGGGTAGTGCTGGTCCATCGTGGGTGATTATAAGAACAAATGCGTGGCCTCTTCGCAGTCCCCATCCGCGTCTCGCCGGTTGCCATGCTCGTCATAGGCGTCCTCCTTCCCTTGATTGGTGATGATCTTTCTTCCTTTACACCTTCCATTCCCAGTAGTCATGTCCCCTCGTAGGAGAGTCCCTCGCGTCAGCTCTTCTTCTTCTGAAGAAGCACCTCATGGCCGAGGTGGTGTGCCGAGCACTTCGGGTGCTGGTACTAGTCGACCCTGTTCCCCACCGCTAGTGGCATATAGGGTGATCCATGGCCTGCGGGGATCTTTCCAGATTCCCCCTGAGTTCGACATCATCTTCCCAACTGTGGATGACGACATGATGAGTCTTCCTTCGGGCGGGATTATGGTCTCGGTGGCCTCCTTCTAGGTGAGCTTCCGCCTTCCGATCCATCACTTCATCACATCTGTCCTTTATCACTATGGGCGGCATCCTGGGGAACTAACCCCAAATTCTTACTTTATCCTCTACGGGTTCATCTACGCATGTCATAGAGCGTCGGTGGAGCCAAGCGTCCTTCTGTTTCAGCACTTTTTTATTCTCTAGGGTTGTCTGGCCGATACCTACTTTGCCTATTTTAAGTCTCGCTCCCATCGAAACTTCATCCAAGTCTCCCGTACTACGGCTAACTGCAAGGGTTGGTCGCAACGGTGTGTATATATTATCAAGTCGAAAGACCATGATGTCTCTGATAGCTGGATGCACCGAGGCACTCGTCCCACCTGGCACGATAAGAAGCCCTCCCTTAGGGTTGAGGATCGCCAGAAGTTGAAGGCCATTTTTCGGTAACCTCTCGTCGATGCAGATTTCATCCTGACTCTAGTGCTGCTCCGGGAGCTGGGGTTGAGTCCTCCGTTACCACAAGGTACTGGTCCTCTTCTCCTCTCAAGTCGTGTTGGTTGTGAGTGGTACTTAGTTAACTTTGCTCTGCTTTCAGGGTTGCCCGAAGTTTCATCGTGGACCTACGAGATCGTCAGGTTGCCGCGGTTCACTCCCCACCCCATGGACCAAGTAACTCCAGGGGCCGGCTAGGTATCGATTGTTGCCCCCTAAGTCGAGGTCGCGTTCACCCTGGGGAGGTTGCAGTATCGGGTTCCTGTGGGTGTCCCTCTGGTGCGCTCGAAGGGGGCTCCCCTGAGGGAACTGTCAGCTTGGCTGGGGAGGAATCCACAATGGCTGGTGGTAGCCGCACCCCCCTGACTGATGATGACTTGGCGGCGCTGGATAACCAACGTCGTGCGAGGAAGAGAGGGAGAACTTCCTCTCCTACTCGGAACCGCGTTCTGCCTCCTCCGCCGTCTGAACTACTGCCTTCTGAGGCTCCGCCGTCTGAACTACCGCCTTTTGGGGCTCCGCCGCCGCCATTGGCTGGGGAGTCAATGGATGCTCCCCTTGCGTCGGTCCCCTCAGCGTGGGGGCGAGATAAGGGCAAGGCTCCTGCCACTGACGACAGCGATGCTCTTTCTCCGCCAGGGTCCCTGTTGAGGTGCTAGACTCGGATCCGGGCACGAGGTTGAGAGTTGACCACCCTAGCTCATTGCCGATTTCTCAACCGTGCACGTCCGAACGCTTCCCTCGCTAGGGACAAACGCGAGCTTGCTAGAGTCCTAGGTGTGCATTCCAACTCGGCGTCGAGTCCGCGTCCGTCGTCCCACATCACATGAGCAATCGGCAATACGCCTCAAACTAGCAATATAATCAGAGTGCAATAAACATCCACATAAGAGATGAATGCACGATATGTTGTATTCAAAACCCCAACTTTTATTGAATAATAATAATCAAAGTACACTTATATTCAACTCTTGGACACTTCAAATTATTAGACTCGATAAAAATGAAAATTACATCATGACTCTAACTAAGACACTACTAAGCTTCACTCGATTCTTCATTCACTCTAAGACTCGCCACTTGAATAATCCGAATCCGACCCACTAGCACTTCCTGAAAAGATTGAAAATGTAAGGAATGAGCACACTTGCCCAGTAGGTACCTTCGTATCAACATGAAAGCAATATTTAAGTCACTTACATTTTAGCTCTAGAAAGTAAGATAAAGGAAATACGATAAAACGAGTAATAAAACCAAAGTAATAGCACAAGTAACAAGATAGATTCCATATAGAGATGAATGTTCATGTAGAGTAAGAACATGATTAAGTAAGAATGTAAAGAGGCCTTTCATGTAACGAGAATGTACAAGCATGTGACAAGAATGTACTTTTCATAACTATACGACTATGCACTAGAAAGTCAGGTAACAAGAATGTACTGGCAAGCATGTAAATTTCATAAGATAGCTTTGTGGATTTCACCTGTTTATAAAAAACATACTCCCGACACAATGCGACGTCAGTATTCATCATACCCCATGGTTTATAGTATGTTTTCAACAATCAGTCGAGAGAGCTAGCGTCAAGCCCTTGGACACAATAAGTGCTCGATCTGCATCTTCAAGTTACAAATCAAGCTACTTCCACGGGAAGTAATAAATATGGTCAATAATGTAACAAGTTCAAACAATAAGCTTGTGACAACAACATCAAGGTAAGAATGTACTAAATATGATCATGATAGTTGAAAGAATGAATTAAGAACAAGGTTACACTATGGGAGGAATCCGACAGTATAATGGTACATTCATTAACTTTCATAATCTATTAATAGCTTGTTGAACAAAGTGTTGGGTTCCAGATATTCCATAGACCATCTAGGAACATACGAAAATCAACCCTTCGCTCAAACTTCAGATTAAGCACACTGGGAAAGAAAGTAGTTAGGTCTGGACCATTTCTTGAGGACACTGTCATGCCAGGACCACTACCATGAAGTCATCATTCGGTCAAGGCTGTTACTAGACTGCGTGGACACCAGAGAAAGGAAAGTGTCGATGCCGTGAAATTCTGGAAGAACGCGGTCATGGGAAGGCCACTACTTGACAGTGGCGATCGCCTAATTGTTGTAACTATCCAGGGCACAGAAAAAATGTCGATAACACAAGTGCTTTCTAGACCAATGGATTTTTAGGGCACAACTAGCTCAGCGTCCTAGTGAGAATCCTAGGCTTGCGAAGACTTACAGAGGCCTTGAAAGATGATCACCTAGCCCGATAGAAGGAATATCCGACAGAGAGGATCACAAGTCCAAGAAAGTGTCTGGACTGTTGAACTGAGCCCCATCTGTTTTCATCTCCCACGCCTAAAACCCCTACCGCACACCACCATGCCACTGCTGCCCGACCATCCCACGACCCTCACCTGTCCACTAGAGAAAACCCCACCCCAATAGCCACCTGGAAACCCTGGTTCCAGCCTATTCTTCCTTCCCCTATCCTTCTGCCACCAGACAATCTAGAGTGTGCAGGGGTCTGCTACAAAATTCTCCATGACCTCCACGGTGCTCAGTTGCAACTGATACACCAAGGGCATCTCTGGGACGTCCCCACCAGTGCCCACACTGATTTTCGTGGACAACGGATGAGCATACGGTCATGTTCTAGACTCTTCTTCCTGCTGCTTACCTGCGCCAGGGCAGACCGGCCAGCAGTCTGCCCACCCTTCGTGGTCACGCCGAAGGTTCTAGCTGGTGCCGTCAGCTTCCGTCATCTTCCAGGAGGATCATCCACCAATACATCATGCCCTCAAGGATGACTGCACCTTCCTCGGCCTCCGTGATGTGCCATCCTTCCTACTGGTTCTAGGTGTTACCGATTCGCAGCGCATGGGAGTTGCCGCACGTCATCCACTCGCTACCCGTCACCCCACTTCTCACGACCCCAGATTCATTGTGTAGCCGTTTACCTCCCTGCGAGGAGTGGATAGTGTTGGATTGTACCTATTTAGCTATTGTATCGAGATTCGTGTGATTTGGCCAGGCGTCTTCCCTATGTCCTGAGCATGGAGGTATGTGTACACGTCCTTGTTTGGTTTAGCTTGCTGGTCTAGTATACACTCTTGAGGCGCTGCTTGTGTGTTCGTTAAGATCCCAGCTCGTACATATACATATCACTGTTGCGGTGAGAGAGCGTGACCATCCCGTGCCTCGATCCGAGCATGAGTGTGGAGTTGCCTACCCTAGACTCTGCTGGTTCCTCAATCGTGTGGATCAACATGCTTCCCTCATTTGGGGATGATTGCGAGCTTGTGTTGCTTGTTTTAGGTATAATCCCTCTCTTGGGAGTCATAGGTGTTCGAGTCACGCTACTTTATATATTGTGTCGTTACTGGTGTAGTTGTCCATTTAGTCGCATCTTCACCCTTTCGGGCGAGTGCTCACCTTTGCCAGTGAACACTCGGGGAGTGTTCACTGGGCAGTAAGAGTGCTCGGAAGGAGATTTCTCTCTCAGTGGGTAGTCATGACCTCTCTGTAGCAAGGAATGTAGCTCTCGTGCTTGTCTCTTTGTGGGCATTTATTGGTGGAGTTCACCATCTGTTTCTCTCTGTGTCAGTCTAGACCACCGTGTCTGGTGTCTTTCATCAGGGTCCCTTTTATAGGGGGTTATCTGGTGGTGACGGCCGATCCCTTAGCAGGGAAGGGCATGTGTAATAGAGTAATGCTTCCTGCGATTGTGGTGGGGAGTTTCCCATTGAGAGACGGTTATCCTAGAGGTGGCCGAATCCATGGTGGCTCTCACAATGCTCATGGGGCGTGCTCGCCCTTAGTGGGGCAGGAACCGTCATCGTTCGAGGTAATGTTTGGTCGTCAGAGGGTCATCCGGTGCTCATTATGCTAGGGTCGAATCTTGCTACTCTGGCGAATCCAAGGACGATCCATCTTTGACTATCTATTATGGGACTCACGGCTGTTGGGGCCCGCTGGGCGCATCATGGACCGTGAGTCATGTTAGGCTTGAGGTAAATGGGCCTCCCGTGGGCCGAGCCAGATTTACCCTCCTCACTAGCCCCCCCACTCTCAGATGTCGAGCACTTTTTCAGGATCTAAGAGTCAAGTTTGAGAGGCCACACCAAAGGGTAGTTCTGAGGGTGGTCACCTCGTGTGGCTCAGATCGATGACCCCGGCCATGTGCACACATGAAGATGTTTCGAGGGTGGTCATCTCCAGCATGTGGTGCTTCTGTAATCTATCAGTCGCCATGGTTGCACGATAGCTGGAGGTCAGCGAGGCTGCGCAGAAGAGGGTGGAGATTCAAGGCGTCAAGCTCTGAGCATGTCGGGTGGCGTAAGAGGCTGAATGCACCGAGCTCCAGGAGTGGCTTGCCCTCGCCGAGGATGAGCATGATGGGGACGCCTTTCGCATTCAGGTCTGAGCAGTGGGGGCGACTCACCAGGGGGTGACCAAATGGGCTGAAGCGACTGAGGCTCAGTCGGTTTAGCTGGGGGCCCTGGTTGACGCCAAAGAGATTCAGGCTCGGGTGGTGGAGTCGTGGGTCAAAGACCTAAGTGCATTACTGCTTGTCGTTGTCCTGGAGGTAGTGGACCACCATCACTCATCTTCGGCTTACAGGGGTGAGTTGAACACAGCGGCAGTTAAGGTTTTTGGCCTAGGATCGTGGCTCTCAAGATGGTTGGGTGGCTGCTCTTCAGACCATGGCCATTGATCAGGGCGTCCTAAAGCCATCTCTCACTCCTTCACTGACGCCATTCGAGCCAAAGGGCAGTGGCGGTGAGGAGGAACTTGGTGAGGGGGAGCTAAGCATTGGAGATCAGACTGTTGGGGTCGAGGCAGTGATGGAGAAGGAGTTGGTCAATCTCTCGGATGATGCTCCACCTCCTGTGGGTGTGCCAGGGGTCCAAGACCGCAGGTCAGGCTGCTCTGCTGCTGTCAGGGTGAGCTCTTGAGCAAGTGGTTGCCATCTCTTCTTTTGCTTTCAGCATCCTGTGTATTGAATTCTTCCTTCTTCTTGTTCTATCGAGGTACGTTTGAATAGTCGGCCCATGTCCTGTATGCTCCCTTGTATATATGCGTGGACTCATGATGCGTTTGGCTTTTGATACATATGCACCGCTGATGATCAGCTTTGTACGTTTCCCTTTGGTGGGGAAGTTGTTGCTCTTTTGTTTCTGGGGGAGTACGAGTGTTCGCCCCTTGAGAGCGTGAATGCTACCATCGTTTCTGAAGGAACAGGAATGCTCATTTCTTGGGAGCTCAGAAGCTGCCATTATTTTTGAGGGTAGCAGGAGTGCTCGTCTCTAGGAGACTTGGAAGTCACCTTCATTTTAGCTTGCCTCTAAGAAGCTTGGAAGCTACCTTCATTTCTGAAGGGAATAGGAGTGCTCACCTCTAAGAGACTTAGAAGTCACCTTCATTTCCAAGGGAAGTAGGAGTGCTCGCCTATAGGGAGCCTGGAGGCTATCTTCGTTTCGGAGGGGCACAGGAGTGCTTACCTCTAGGGAGCTCGTAAGCCACCTTCGATTCCAAGGGGGGTAGGAGTGCTCGTCTCTAGGGAGCTCGTAAGCTACCTTCATTTCCGAGGGCACAGGAGTGCTTGCTTCTAGGAAGCTCATAAGCTACCTTCATTTTTGAGGGGCATAGGAGTGCTTGCTTCTAGGGAGCTCATAAGCATTTTCAAGGGGCGTAGGAGTGCTCACCTCTAGGGAGCTCATAAGCTACCTTCATTTTTGAGGGGTACAGGAGTGCTCACCTCTAGGGAGCTCATAAGCTACATTCGTTTCCATGAGGAGTAGGAGTGGTCGCCTCTAGGAAGCTCGTAAGCTACCTTCGTTTCTGAGGGGGGCGGGAGTGCTCACCTCTAGGCTACCTTTGTTTCCAAGGGGCGCAGGAGTGCTCGCCTCTAGGGAGCTCATAAGCTACCTTCGTTTCTAAGGGGAGCAAGAGTGCTCGCCTCTAGGGAGCTCGTAAGCTACCTTCCTTTTCGAGGGGCACAAGTGTGATGACCCAGATCTCGGATACCAGATATACCCGATAGGACTATTGAATACACCTGATACCACTTGGAACCTGCGAGGCCTCCCAAGAGCGGTAAAGCTCTTGAAGGGATAAAAGGATTGCCGTGTAGTACATTGAAGTCACAGAGATATGACAGTAAGTAATTTCTGTTCATGGTGTGGTGTTAATCCTGTAGCTGATGTATAGCATGCCTGAAAATGAACATACTATTATTACCTATTTCTACTGCCAGTCTCGATATTCCGCATCGGGACGTGACAATCGAATTGCCTCCTACCATGTTTACATGTCTTGCATATGATTGCATCTATCATCACTTGTACGTATGATTATATGGCCAAGCCCTCAGTATATCAAATGGTGATCTGTGGAAAGTCAGACTATGTCCAACTGAAAGCTCTCACTATGCGTGATGGTGGTCTTCAGACCTATGTTCTCCGCCACGTACCGAGGGGTTAAGCTAATAAAAAAAAATTATTTTTCCATGTTTGAATGTATGTAGTACCAGTTCTCAATTCACGTAAATACTTATTCAGCCTCGATGCTTTCCTATCTTGGCAATTAATCAAGGGCATTCCTCCCTCTTGGAGGATGTAATTAACGTCATAGTCTTTATGCTATGACAGATTGCCGGTCTTGACACAGACTTTACTTTCATCTGACCAAGTCAGATTGAGCGCATAATAAACTTGTCACCTAGTGACTTGCACGCCTACGCATTATATCTAATTAATCGCCAAACTTAACCAATAAAATCTCACACCCACAAAGCTAGCACCCCTGGTGGGACCACACCCTCCCTTCATCTCTTTGCCAAGATGAGATGCCTCCCAGGGATCTCCCCAAGAATACTGATTGTTTGCATGTTTATTGCAGGAAACAATAATTTCGGCGGGACTTGTTGCTCTGACTTTCGGCCCCACAGTTATTGCCAATCATGCTGCAGAAGGGTACCTAGTGGTACCCACTATTTTCAGCATATTCCTACTTGCTGTAGGCCTCCCCAACTTTTTGAGGCTTGCCTTTGCTAATTTACTGCAAGTGGAGTCCCTGGAGCCCAGTCGTGAGAAGACTAACAAGAAGGCCAAGATTCCAGAGGCCCGACATTATGCAGGCCCGCTGAGAGGCCAAACCCAGGTTGCCAGCTACCTGGTGCACCACATCACTCACGGGGCTCGCATAGTCTACAACAAGAAGCCCGGAAGACGTCAACAGAGGAGCTTCCGGAGAAACACTACCACTATTGTTACTGGGCGTCTCTCCGCATCTGGGAAATCTGTTCTTATTGGTGGTGTCTGAGTCTTCTTAGATGGCCGTGACGCCTAAGCTATTCTAGACTGGGTGGTCCCTACTATTCCTACACACAACCCCTTCCAGGCCATCACTGGGAGGAGAGCTGAAAGAGAGGAGGAAGGCCACCGAGGTTGGAAAGAGCTAGCGTCAAGGCCAAAGATGTTTAAACAGGTGTGGGTCCCCAAGAAAACCCAACCTATCTGCCAAGAGGCATCTATCCGCCACCGCCCCAAACATGCTGAGATGGGGAAGAGGAATGAGAGGGGCTTGGCCTCGAGAAGAGAAGAAATGATCGTGGATCCTCCATGCCGCATAGGCTTTATGGCATGCGCCCGATAAGCCAATATCCCCACAATCGGAAGAAGATTCGAGCAACTCACAAGAAGAGACCGGCTAGCGTACATCCATCCAATGGGAGGTCGATAGCTATCCCTAGTCCTGCTTCAGGGACTAGGGCAAGAAGAGATGGTCAACATGGTCAGAAGTTATTTCAAGGGTATGGGCAACTCCTCATTGGGCCAACAATGGCTATTGCAAGTGGCCGCGGCTGAAGAAGATGACTGCCCACTAGTGGTAGTTGAAGAAGAAGAAGAAAGAAGAATGACGTCGTCGATTGATGACAATGGATATGAAGATGGCTTGGAGCTCGGAGCCGATGAAGCCACCCCTTGGTAGGAGGAGGAGAAGAGTCTCCGTGTTCGAGAGACTAACCTTCCCTAGTCATGCAAGAAGGAAGGTTCATAGACAAAGAAAATGCATGCAGATTTTCACCTGCAATATGGCCGGATTGGCCGATAAATATGGAGGTCTGCCCAAGCACCCCCACGAATTGGCTCGATTAGCCGAACGGCCAAGGCCAAACACCAGAAGAGGGGAAGCTACAAGGGAAATGTTGAAAGTAGCAAAAGGGAAGCAAATACTGTCCGAAGAAGTCACCACCCTAACTGCAAACATGGTGACAACTGAAGAGGAGGAGGTGTTGCTGAACATGTCATCCAAAGGTGCTTCAGGGGAGATAGCAGAAGCCAGCCCCAGCACAGCAACCATGGACCCATCAGTACTGATGCTGCTCTAGAAATATCAATAGGAGATAGAACTTCTGAAGAAGCACCTGATGGAGAAGATAGAGCAAGCCTCGGCCTCTAAGCATCCCGAGATGCAAGCTGAGTCGTCACGAGGAGGCATTAACCCATGCTACTTCCCACCACTATATACCATGCCCCAGCTGGCAGAGCCTAGCCTGGTGGCCACCCAGCAATGCCCACCTCACCTGCTAATGCCACCAACTCTATCACAGGCACACCAGCCACCTCCATTAGTGTGTCCTCCTCCGCAGGCGACCACCTTGGTCACCCCTTACCTATAGCCTGCACACTTCTACCCGGAGCCAATCGATCCAACTGCCATGAGCAAACTGATGGTGGAAAGGATGTAACGACCCAGAGCTCAGGGTACCGATAACTCGATACAAGTATCGGACTACCGCTACCAAGAACTGGGGATGCCACCTAAGAGGCTGATGAGGCCCCTAAAGGGTTAGTGGTGGTTGTAGGCAGGAAAAATGCCTCCTTCGACTTTTTCGTACTCTCTTTCCCTTCTAGTCTCTTACTTGGGGAGCTTGCTTTGACTTCTCCAGGTACAGATTGGCATCTGATAGGTGGCACTCAAACACCTCAAAAGGGTGAAGGTCGACGAAGATTCTGGCATCTTTCCCCTCGCAGGGGAACTTGATGCATTGATGCAGGGTGGATGGCACCCTGTTTTGGTGTAGCCAAGGCCAACCGAGCAGCACCTTGTAGGAAGTGTTGGAGTTGATTACATGCAACTGGACCTTGGTTGTGAAGTTACCGAGGGAAAGGTCAAACTCCGCGACCCCCATGGGTACCTCGCACTTCTGGTTGAAGCCTGCGATCTTGACATTCCTAACCTCGACCAGGTCTACGTCGAAGTAATGCTTCTGGTACACCCTGTAGGGAAGTATGTTCACCACTTATGTTCACTGCTGCTCCTAGGTCAATCAGGACCCTGTTGATAGGCTGCCCATTCAGCTGTCCCTTCATGTAGAGCGGCCTTTTGTGAGTGCAAGTGGGTAGAAGCATGCCATCCTCAGTGAAGGCCACGGCTACTTCGGGTGACATTTCTGCCAGGCAGGCCTCGAGGTACGCCGGTGTCTGGAGTGCGGCAATGATGGCTTACCTTGTTTCTTCATCCAGAGATAAAATCTCCCAGACGATAAACCGGGCTGGGATCTTCTTCAGGTGTCTGACTATTCAGTCAGCAGCCCGAACCTTGAGCAGCTTCATCTCTTCAGCTTTGCTATGCCTCCCCCCACCTTGGACCTGGGGTACTAGATCAGAGGGCACCTCCTCCACTGGATTTGGTGCGACTGCTTGAGCTTGCGGGGCCTCCTGGGTCTCCCCTCTTTCTTGCATAAATTCGTCCAGGTTTGGGATGTTGTCAAATTCTTCCCTTGGCTGAGGAGGGGCTACTGCGGGCGGAGCTGAAGGGCAGCCTACTCCTTTGGTCAGCTGTGACCCCTGGGGGCATGACTGCCTTTCCCTTCAAGCCGACAGGAACTCAGTGAATGAAGGGACACTCTGGTCACTTGGTTGCTCGGGGTAGAGACTCGATGGAGGAAGAATCTCCGTGCCTTGAACCCTAGGCTCGGGGACTTGGTATGGTTGTTCTCCTCAGAGCAGGATGTTATTGTTGGCCTGAGGAGGGTGTCCCCATTTCCTTCTCGACCTGGTGGTATGCTGGGAGGTGGATGCTTCAGCTTGGTTCACCTCTGCCAGTTCGAGGGATAGTCCTTATTCTTCCTCTTCCAAGGAGAGGGTAGTGTCGAATAATGCCGAGTGGGTGTTGCATGCAACGATGACCTCCTTCTTCCTCTTGCTTCTGGGATTTCTCTTCTTTTCCTTCTTTTCTCCAGCGACCGGTGGTTTCTCTCGGGGAAGTTCACCCTACAAGGGAGGCTCTTCTTCTGCCTGGGTTCCTACTTCTGGAGCCAGTTCGAGGGACTCGAACTCCTCCCAGGGGACATATTCTTTCAGCTCGACAGGCCGGATCTTGGGTTGTTCATAATCTTCGAGCCCATCAATGATGGCCTAGAGTCTTTTAACAATAGGATTGATTTCTTTGTGCACCCGCATCAGGATGTGTTCCTTCTTATTGTAGGTGGGCCACCTCATGACTAGCCGAGGGGCCATGTCATGCCATACGGGGTTCACTGGAGACAGTGCTGGTCGAGGTGTAACACCGCTCACATGTACTCCTGGAGTGGGCCGAGGAGCCTGTCTTCTCCTATTTTTCTTTGACGCAGCCTGCCAGCCTCTGTGATCTTGAGCCGATGTCATGACAAAAGCTTCATAGGTGGCACGAGTGCTGGCCTCCGACCACTCTTCAGGCAGCTGCTGGTATAATGACATCGTGTTGACGGTGGCGGCCAAATTAGACATCTCATGTGGCTGCGGAGGGTGCACTTTCTACTCCCCCATGTCTAGCTCCCCATTCTTGATCAGTGACTCGATGACATCCTTGAAGACGTAGCAGTTATCAATCGTGTGCCTGAGTATCTGGTGGTATTGGCAGAAGTAAGGGTCATCTATCTTCTTCAGGTCACCGGGCCTCTTTACTTTCGACAACGTGATCTTGATGTACTTGGTCACCCATTCGAACAAGACCCGGGACTTGTCTCGGGGGAAGGAATATAGCTTGTTTCCCATCTCCTCCTGCAGCGAGGGACCTTCCCGCCGCTCGGCAGACCTGGGCGGAGGAGGGTTGGTGGCCCCTTTAGCTTTCTCCTTCTACTTTTCAAAAGTCTGGAAGTCCAGTGCGTGAACTTCCGGCGGCGTTGGTTTCTTCTCAGCCTGTCAAGCTCTCTAGCATGATGCAGCCAGAGCGGAAGCGTATCGGGCAAGGAATGCCTCAATCTTAGCCACTATATTGTTTAGATGGTCAAAAGACTTGACCTCAGCACCAATCATCCTTTTCAGGATCTCTTTCTTCAAGTTCTGCTTGCAGATTGCACTGCATCCTCCTGATGCGGGGGGAGTTTGCACCTCATACTGAGGTTTCTCCATCTCTTGATGTAGTCGAGGGCTGGCTCATCATTCCTTTGCCTCGTGGCGTAGAGCTCCGCCATAGTGACCTCTCATTCAACAATGTAATATCTTTCTTTGAATTTCTTTTGCATGTCGGGCCAGTCAATGATGGACCCCGCGGGCAAGCTCGAATACCATTCGAAGGCGAGCCCGGTGAGTGTTGAGCCAAAGAATTTGAGGAGATAGGCTTCATCAGCGGTTAAATCTCCCATAACATTCACATAGTAGGCAATGTGCTCCCTGGGAGACCCTTGCCCATTGTTTTATCTCGTTCTCTCTCCCGGAGACGCCCGACTGTAGACGGAGCGGTCTGCGGGCGAGGTGACGACGGGTGGGACTTGCTGAGATGCGTGGTGGAGCGAGGAACGGCATGGATTTGGCGCAATCCTGAACAGCAGATTCGAAGTCAGCGGTTCGGTTCGCGATGGCATTTTCAGCATGGTTTAGTCACCCATAGTGCTCGATTTTGTCGGTGGAGGTAGGGAGATGGACCCTCTCCGCATTCTACACGTTTTCCCTGTCTCCGTGCGTAGTTTCGTGGCCGATCGGGGGAGATCGAGCCAGTTTAGTATAAACCATAGTTTTTGGGGTTCATAGGGTTGGCCAGAAAATGGCAACCTCTCACGACGTAGTTAGTGTCAAACTGACTGCTGGGATGTCAGGATCCTAACCCCACCAGTTTCGTGTCGATTGGTCATCATTTGGGGCCGGTAGGAATCCGGGAACCCCGTTGACTCTATTTGGTTCGATTCGTCTGAATCGCCCGGATCTCACAATTTAGTGTGTTTCGCGGCGTGCATGTTTTGTTTTTGGAATCCTTGAAGGATTTTCCACCGTTTGGATGTATTTTTCCTGCGCTACGGTGTGCATGGGCCATGGAACGCGCCGATTGGGCCATTTCACTGTTTTCATCATCGGATGGGCATAACGGTCCTATCAGAGACCATTATGTGCATAACGGTCCCCCGATATACAGTTACGCATCGTTCATCGATTTTCATCTTTGGAGGTCTTGGAGCATAAAGAACTAGGCCTAGTCCGTTATGTTGAGCATAACGCCCCTGTTCAGGTGCATTATAGTCGGGTGGTTTTCGAGGACTGCCATGTCAGAACCCACGACGACCGCATCTGCCTCGAAGATTGTGTCAGTCGGTTTGCATAACGGACTTCTCTCCATGCGTTATGATTAGGATAACGCGCAGGTGTAGATCCGTTATGTGTTTCATTGACCGATGCTTTGACTAGGTATGGCGGTTGCTATAACGCGCCTCACCCCGTGCTTTTTGTGGATATGACGGATTAGGTATGGTCCGTTATATGCCTTTGGTCTATTTTTGTGTTTGTTGGGTATAACGCACTTGTCTTTGTGTGTTATACTTGTATAACGCGCATGTTGTGGTCCGTTATACTCTGTGTTGTTAGTGCGTTGGTCTGTTGAGCATAACGCACATTCTCTAGTGGGTTATGTTGATATAATACCCCTATGTTGGCACATTATATCATCTGTTGTAGTTTTAGGTCTGGTTGGCATGACACCCCTCCTGTGGTACGTTATGTGGGTATAGCGCCCCTATGCCGTTGCGTTATAGTCTTGTTCACCGTATTGACTGTTTGCTTGCTTTGTATAGTGTGTCCATCTGCCTTAGGTCCTTATTTACGGCGGTGTCTATCTATCGGTGGTTGTCTAGATCGGTCAGTTTAGGTGACTGGTTGTGGCCTTTTCCTAGACTATGATAGTACCCTAACGACTCAATCTATGAACTACCATTGTCCATGTCTCTGGTTGCGTAGCGGCTATCTCTTGACTGTTGGGCTTCCCCTAGCGGTTGACTGACAGGTTGCTCTGCCCAGAGTATTGTCGTCATCCATCTCTCTTGTCCTTGTTGGTTCTGTTTGTTTGTGTTGTTGTGGTGGTGGATGTGTGAGTGTGTCGGTGTCGTGTCTGGTTTCGGTCAACCCGGGGTTACCTAGCGGTTGACAGGAAGTCTTGTTGTGTCTCGACGGCCTTGTCCAATTCGAGACATTAGTTCTGGATGCTTCAAGATACCGTTCTACCTCAGTTTACGTATCCAGGTGTGCTGAGGGTTCTTGGTGTCCCCTCAGGTCTCTGTGTGTCGTTTCCTCGGAGCGTCGTTTCCCTTGGCTTAAGATTAGACCGATTGGCGGCTTGTTCAGCTCTGTGTGACGATCCTGACTCAGAGTCGTAAGACTCAGGGACTGTTGTAGTTGTAGGTCTAGTTGCCTTATCCTGAGTCTGTCGGCAGTCTCCTGTGCTGCCTTTGGTGCTTCGAAGTACGTATTACAGGGGACTCTTGCCTGTATGTACTTCAACACTAGTGTTTTGGAGTCTGTGTCTTGTGAGCCTTCACTAGTCGTAGCCTTACGGCACGCTTCGGCGTGTCGGCTTTTATAGCAGGGCACTTTCGGTTCACGATTTTTAAGCTAGTCTCTGTCGGCTCCCATAGTTACCGTTGCGTCCTACGGGGGGAGAAAACTAGCTAGAGGCCTGGCTTAGGCAAAAGCCAATGTGCGCACACATGGTCTGGGGCTTTGGACTGATGCCGACGGACATTCCCCTATCTAGTCACTCGCGACTTGGTTACTGTTCTGATTTTGACAGTGTCTTAGTCTCTACCTGTCTGTAGGTATCGTAGACGAGGCGCTAGTAGGCGCAACATAAGACGTCAGTGGGTGCAGCTAGCTGTTCTTCTAGTGTGGGGCACTCCAGTCACGTGACGCGTGGCTCTTTGCGATACTCTTTGCGATACTCTTAGTGATACTCTTCGCAGTTCGCTTTCCGTTTCTCATGCATTGTGACCTTCTGGGTTAGCCCTTTTTGTGGCTGTACTCGAGGTCGGTGTCCTGTCGCATGTGTGATGTTCTTGTCATGCGCGTGGCAGTGTGCACGACGTCCTTGTCGTGTCGTCTGTCGTCTATGTCAGTCGTTTGTCTAGGTTTTCTTAGGCTTTCTTGTTGTCCTTGCAGTTCTTCATTTGGAGCCTGGCATCGTGTTGACCCCCCTGCACTTCCCACCCCCTTTATGCACTTCAAAAGGCAAGTCCTAAGCCGCCTAGCCCGTCATCAGATGGCCGGAGAGGCAACCACATCGCCGCCACCGGTGGCGAGCCCCACGGAGGAGCTGACTCCACCATCAGTCGAGGTGGAGGGAGGAGATCCCCCCGCAGTCCTCGAGGCAACAGAGGAGGTTGTACCACAGCCAGAGGAGATGACGATGGCGACCGGGAGGCCAACTGGTGGAACGCGATCATCTGAGGTAGGTTGCCGGAAAATTCCCCCTCATTTTCATTTTAGGGTATGTATGTGGGTCTAGATGGATGAGAGGGGGCACACCACCTGCTGGGGATGATTTGCAAGGCCCCTAGGGCCGTTGACAATGGCGGGAGAGAGCTCGGTTGCCGTTGGCCTACGTGGGTAGAAAATGGTCCTAACAGGGACCGCCTAGGAAAGAAATGGTCCTCATAGGACCGTGTGGGGGACAAAACGGCCAAAACCAAACTGCCTTAAAAGTCTAAATGGTCCATGGGTGACCGCTTGATAGGAGTTGAACAGGCGGGTCATTAGGGGGGTAGATACGGTCTAAGGTAGACCGTTGAGGAGCTTAGGCGGTCCTCTTGGGGACGTTCAAAAATTGAAACATGGAGAACAAAACGGTCTCCAACAGACCGTCCAATAGGCAAAACGGTCAAAGGATGATCGTGCAAATTCAGACCAATGAGAGGGAAAATGGCCTGATAGTGGCTACTGGGAAATCTAAACAGTCTACAATAGACCGTTAGAGGGATAGAAACGGCCCAGTAATGGCCGTTACCATGACAGATAATGCACTCTTTTTCTTTGAAATGAATGACTGATGCAGGCTGTTTAAATGTATGCAGGGAAAACGTCGGACACGGATCTCATGGTTCCAGGTCTGTGCAGTGTACCTGGCACTGTCGGACTTCCACAGGGAGAAGCTAGTAGCCATGGGATTTGGAGAGTTCCTTGGCATGGAGGTCACGCGGCTGGACACCGCCCTCCTGTATGCCCTGTACGATTGGTGGGACCCGGTCAACCGCACCTTCCTGTTCCCGTGGGGTCATATGATCTCGACATTGGAGGATGTGGCGCGCATCACTAGCCCGCGGGTGCACGGCACACCAGTCAATGGGAGGACACTGGCAGACTATAGAGAGCTGGCCCAGAGGCTGTTGGACTTGGATCTACAGAGGCCAGAGCGCCAGTCGAGGATCCTGCCTAGGGTGAAGTTGCAGGAGGGCCTAGGCCTGCAAGGAAGGAGTTGCCAGAGCAGCACCTTAGGAGGCTGACGGACCTAGCACGGAGGCTAGTAGTGGTTGCACCGGGACCCGAGGCAGATGTCATCCTGCAGAGGTTCCTAATGCTTCTATTTGGGAAGCTGCTATTCGCCACCAGGGCGGATGGAGTGAGCTGCCGACTGTGGCCCCTACTCGAGGAGGTGGACAGGGTCAGGGAGTACGCGTGGGGCGCGGCCATACTCACATTTCTCTTTGACACCCTCAGCTCCACGAGCCGACGCACGATGCACGGTGAGTTCTCCCCACTGCTTTAGGTATGACTCAAGCCCTAGAATGCTTGTGTGATTGCTATAAATTCTATAAATGCTATATGCTGACATTTATTGTAATGTAATGCAGGTGTGGGCCTACGTGTACCTCCCCAGGCTGGGGAGAGGACAGGAGACATTCCCTGACGTACTGCCTATCGTGAGATGGTGGAAAACACCCTAGGAGGTGGGTTCCCTACATCGTTAGGTCCAGACGATCCAGGACGACCTCGACACAATTCCCTATGCCTCGGTAAGGTTTAAACTTGAACTTGTGCAAATGTTATTATGTGCTTGGATACTGATGCACTTGCCTATTTGACAGGTCTGGTGGACACCCTACCAAGGAGAGGGTCGCGAGGTCCAGCCATGGGTGGTGGCGGCCCTGGCATACGCAGGCCGAGACATCTATCTCCACTGCATGAACGTGGTGGAGCCACTCCACTATCAATTGGTCATGAGGACCATAGGCGTCCACCAAGTGGAGGTCGAGTTCTCGGTGTGCGAGAAGTCAGAGGAGTGCGTGGGATTCCACGCATGCGGACTGCTGGTGGAGATCGACTGGATCACGCGGGTAGCAGACCAGATCCAAGATTGGATAGGGCTGGGGCGAGTGGTACGCGCCTGGGCTGGGAGCGACGAGGCCTATGTGACGGCCTACGCCCGACGCTACGGAGACCAAGTCTTCCATGGTGCACGATGACCGGTATGACTTCTGACTTATGCTTTCTAATATGCTTATGATTACAATGCATTGACACTTGATCTTCTATATGCAGCTCGACCCCCAGGGACAGATCGTCGAGCTCTAGGGCCTGCTCCACTCCACTGTCCAATAGCGGGACGAGCTCCAGCGCTTCTTGGACCTGCTGGTATGTTCTACTGAGCCTCAGCCTTAGAATGTTTATGCTCTGCTTATGAAACTGACATGCCCCTATTTGCAGCGTGCCAAGGGAGCCCAGCATCAGGGAGCTGACGCACCATCTTCCTCCTCCCAGCCACCCTCAGATCGGACCGAGTGAGATGCGAAGTTTGCTCGGATGGTGGTACGAGCCGAGGAGGCCGAGGCCGCACTCGCGAGGAGGGTAAGTAGACAGTTGTACTTTCCCTGTTGATTATGATTATGAATGCAAGTAGCTGATTATGATGTGTGCACATGCAGATGACCGAGCTAGCACCGTCGCTGAGAGAGGTTACTTGACTGAGGGGGGAGATGGAGCGTAGCCACCTGACGGACATGACGGAGCTGGCAGTCCTTTGAGCAGAGCGGGAGCGCAGTAGGGTAGAGGCAGCATCAGCGGACCGACACTGTGCCGAGGTGGAGTGCTTCCGTGCAGAGGCAAAGCGCGCTCGTATAGAGGCAGCAGAGCTGAGAGGAGAGGTGCGGGCATACGAGCGGATGAGCCGGAGGTCGGAGCATAGCGGGGCTTCGAGTGGTAGCACAGCTACTATAGAGGGTACTTCACGAGTTCCTCTGGTCACCGGAGGAACGAGGAGGAGGAGGAGCAGTGCCGATGGCACTGTGAGGAGGCGAGCTCAGCGATGGCCCTACCGTCGAATAGGCACAAGGGCACGGGTGACAGTGGGGGTTCAGAGGGATAGGCCTGATGTACCTTGTGACTCATATGTACTTTTTTTATGGATGTTATGATACGATCTGTTTTGATTTTGCCAATGAATCTGTGTATGCTTGATGCTAACTGACTAACGATGAATCCTAGACTGACACGAGAGAGTGAGAAAGAGAGAGAGACGATGAGATTCGAGTAGAATGACTCAAATAAATAATAACAAAGACAAAGGTAGCAGGGAGAGAGACGGTCATCCAAATGGCCGCTCCATGCACTCGACGGTCCCATGGTAGACCGTTGAGAGTCGTCCGGCCCAAAGCTCAAAGAAGATTATAAACGGTCCCCGTTGGACCACATGAATGGAAGGACGGTCCTCCATTGACCACTGGGAATGAAAAATGGCCTTACAAAGACCATCCAGACCGCCAAATCGGTGAAGTGTGTAGAAGGTGGAGAAACGGTCCTTTTAAGACTGCTATTATCCTCGTGCGGTCACTCGATAGATCGCGTCTTAGGAAACTCTGGTAGCTCCGATCGGGACTTTGTTAGAGAGTCCCAAACTATGGGTAAAGAGTCCTAATCCGTGCTAAAGCCTATCCCAATCCAATTTGGAGCTATCCTACCTCAACCCTAGTGGGATTAGGCCATAAATTGGGCTCTATAAGTAGGAGGGTGTCTCAAACTCATTCTTCACACAAAATCCCTCTCTTAAGCCTTGAAAATCTTGCTAAACCTACCCAAATCATCATGAAGAGGGCTCTTGAAGGAAGATCCATGGGTAGGGTTGCTTATAATGGGCCGAAGTCGGCTAAAAAGGAGCACAGGGCACTGCACAGATTGACTACTAGGCATCTGAGCTCCAGACCCTTGAGAGAGGTAAGTCAATGTAATTTCTTTCATTTCATTCAATTTCCTTCAGAAATGCTTATTATTCTTTCTCTATTCTCCTCTTGGTCTTTTTTCCTTTTCCTTTCATCACCTCAGCTTCTCCCCGGTCCTAGGCACTATTCCACCCTGAAGTGGATGTCTCCCATGATCCGTGAGCTCCCTATATTAGTGATATCCATCCTTATATCTTGGCACTTGCACCCTCTTTTGATTATAGCCAAAAACTATCTCAAACTTTCATTGGATTGGCACAGCATCACAGCCCTAGTAGAGATATGGCATCCTCAAACACATATCTTCATCTTCCCCTTCTTTGAGGCCACCATTCTATTAGAGGAGGTGGAGACTTATCTATCCCTTCCCAGATCTAAAGTTGGTGAGGAAGACCTAGTTTGCCATACTGTTGCCCTTGTAGATAGGGGAGTTTCTACCCAGTACTAAGGATATTCACCCCATAGTTGGCCCACACCACATCCATTTGCTACCCCTAAGCTAGTGGGTCATTGCCCATTGTAAGAACAAGTGTAGGTGGGATGAGGCCATAGCTAAAGCCATCTCTATTTGCCTGTGCGGGGCCATACTCTTCCCTTCTGCCGACCATGTCCTAGACATACCCAACCTCAGCACCATTAGTGGACTGTGGCAGAGTCTTTCCATTTCTCAAGCCATCCTTTCTTACCTATATGAGGGTCTTAGCTCAGCTGCCCTAGGGGGCCCACTTTTTGGCTCTATGATCTTACTTGAGTGCTGGATGGGGGTTAGGCTGAAGTTTATGCCTAGGGACGATATCACTTCTACTAGCTGCATCTTTGGAAGCCATCCACTTTTCTTCATTGGTGGCGCCTTCAGGTTCTCTCAACAGGCCGAGTGCAGAATCACAAACAAGAAGACTAGGGATGAACGGCACCTTTATATCAACACTCTACCCCTGGACTGATTCGTGATGTGCCCATCCTTCCTCCACGACACCACCCTCAGGCTTCCTAGGAGGCTTGGGCTTGACTTGAGGCTTGTGAGAGACACCACCTTGGCGATGTACAGCCCCCACATGTGTTCTTTACAGGTTGGACTCCCCCGTACTACAGTTCTAGTGCTACCCCACCTTCTTGCACTACAGGCGAGGAGACTTGGGACAGAGGAGGATGAGCAGGCGGTCAGGAGTGCCCTGATCATGTGGGAGGTCAGTAGGGTGTGCACCCTACCAGCGGAGGTGGCAGAGATTCCAGAGGAGCGTCAGGCCTATGTGAGAGAGTTGAGAGAGATTAGACCTCGCGGGGATGCCCGACTAAGGATAGAGTGATTTTTTTCCTTTGATTTTGATGATGTATAGAGACCCTGACGTTTGAAATGTTTGCATTTGAATATATGAATGGAATGGAATGGTTTGATAGAATGAAATTTATACTTGGCCTTTTATCCTTGTGTGATATTGTGTGGAATGAGGAGGACCTCGGGATGAACACGGCCTAACGACAACTGCTGAATTGAATAAACAGTTAGAGTCTAACTACTTCAGAATAATAAATGGTATAATTCAAACCGTGTGTAGGACCAGCAGCATGAATTCAGGTTAGAGCCTTTGGGGAATGACACAGTCCCTCGATGAACCGTGAATAAAAGAAATAGTTGAAATAGTACCGTGTAGGTCTTATTCAGACTATTGGATTCTTCACACAGAGAGGCTCGCAAGTGAAGGTTCTGGAAATGGAAACGGTCTAACTAAGGCCATTCATAAACTGAGACGGTCACGTTATGGACCGTGCATGAAATTGAAGCGGGACCCATTATCCCCATACCTCTTCACCATTGCCATGGAGGGTTTCTCTTTACTCATGGATAATGCAGTGCAGAATGGTCTAGTCAAAGTCCCAGAAGCTAGTGCTGTAAGGATTTCCCACATTGCCTTTGCAGATGACCTGATCCTTTTATATAAAGATGATGTTATCTGTGCAAAGCACATTATTTCTGTTCTTAAGGAATTTGCAACTCTGTCTTGCTTGCAAGTCAATCTTCAGAAAAGTAAACTTTACTTTGGCAGAAATGTTAAAAACAAGGATGAGATTCTTACCATTGCCCAGATTTCTAAAGGTCTTCTCCCAGTTCCCTACCTTGGACTTCCACTCCTGTCTTCATGTATCAAGAAGGTGAACTGTATGCCATTGATGGATAAAATTAGAAGGCGTATTGACTCTTGGAAGAACAGACTCCTTTCAAGAGCAGGATGGCTTGAACTCATCAAGACTATTCTGTCCTCATACTCCCTTTACTGGTTTGCAGCTTTTTCCCTGCCATCATCCTTCTTAGAAGATATTGAAAGAATGTTCTATAATTTCTATTGGCATGGCCACTCCAACAAGCAGGGTGGCCATATGATTTCTTGGAAGCATATCTGCGAACCAAAGATAGAGGGGGGCTTGGGCGTTAAGAACCTTAAGGAATGGAATATGGCTTGTATGTCTAAATAGCTGTGGGATATTCTACAAAATTATGATACCCAGTGGTGAAATTGGGTTCATGCTAAATACTGTTCAAAGTGTAATATCTGGGAAATGAAAATGAAGCCTCAATTCTCTGCAGCGTGGAAAGGCATTCTCAAGGCTAGGAAATGGCTGAAAGACAACATCAATTACAAGATTGGTACTGGTAGTCAAACTAATATGTGGGCGGACCCATGGGTACAAGGAGAAAGCATACACCACTTATATGGTGATCAAATTATGCAAGATCTAGAGATGCAAAAGGAATGCAAGGTGTCTGCCTTTGTTACTAATGGGTGCTGGTCCTTACCTCAGCCTGCTTCTTCTGAAATGGCAGACCTTTGGAATATAATATCAAGAATCCCTATTGCTTCATGGGGAAGGGATGAAATCCGATGGAACCATAACAATGGATTGTTCTCTACAGCACATTGCTGGGAGGTGATAAGAGTAAAAGCTCCCACTTTGCCTTTTAGTGAATTGATCTGGAAGGGGCCAACAATACAAAGAGCTTCTCACTGCCTGTGGCAAGCAGTGTTAGGCAAACTACCAACTATGGATAACTTACAAAAGAGAGGACATCATCTTGCTTCTATGCGCTACTTCTGTAAAAATAAATGTGAATATTCATATCACCTTTTCTTTGAATGTTCTTACTCTAACTGGATCTAGAAAGAAATTCTAAGCAGGCTAGACTTGCACCGGGCTCCTAAAATCATCAATCTGGAAATTACAGAGCTTGCTAAAAACTGCCCAAATAAGGGGCCAATCCCGAAGTTGGTCAGAGTGCTGCTGAGAACCACAGTTTGGCATATCTGGAAGTAGAGATGTGAAAGAATTTTCCAAGGTACCTACGTGCACAAAGGAAATCTACTCATTCAAATATTGGAAGATAGTCATCATTGCATAGAATTCCATGAAGCATTGAGAAGTTCAAAGAGGCGGGACATCAGCATATTCAAAAGATTTAACATCAAATGTAAAGCTCCATAGCAGATTTCTAGTATTTCTAGTATGTTATAATGCAGTGAAGGGAGGAAACCCGACCAGAGCAATAGTAGTATTTGAATTTTATTTCTATTATGTATTAGGCTACTAGTCTACAAATTGTGTAGTCAGTAGTCAACATCCATTTCTCTTGTACATTATCTTACATAATACATCTCATTACTTATCAAAAAAAATACAATGCTATGAAAGCGCACATTACAAATCCAAATGAACTAAAGACAAGAGAAAGAGATAGAGCCGGGATGTAGAAGAACGTCGTCGTCTCCTCCTTGCCAAGCCTTTGAGAGAACTACCATGTCTTGTAGGAGAACACCATCATGAAAGGTAGATGAAGAATACATCGTCATCCACACTGTCGAGCCTTGGATCGTTGCCCTGCTTTGGTATGAACGCCGCTATGAAAGGGAGGTTAGAGAAGAGAGATCTAGGAGAAAAGTAAGGAGGGATGTGTAGAAACTAATGGAGGTTCTAAGGGGTGAGAATGGTGAAAGCAAGAGAAGGAAGAAGTGGGAGACAAGCTATCTATGTGAAGGGTGAAGATAAGAGAGAGAGGAAGAGAGGAGTGCCAGGGCGCACTAGGGTTTTTGGGAAGAAGAGAGGAGGGGGTGGCCTTGGCCAGAGGAAGAAGAAGAAGAAGGTGAAAAGGAGGAGGGCACACTAGGTTAGGGTGAGGAGAGATGAAGGGGGCAGCCTAGGGTTTTGGGAGAAAAAGGGAAAAAATTCTAATTTAGCATGTTGGAACTCCTCTAGTTTGTTCAGCAGTATGTAGACTGAAGGTGTCTTGAATGTGTGTTTTGAATGATTGGAAATAGTGGAGTTGACCAGGTTGACTAAGAATGTTGACTTTGGCAACATCATATTGACCATGGTTATCTTGTGTATTTTGATAATTCTTTATTTGTCAGATTTTCACATACAGTAGTATTTGCCTCATTAGGTCTGTGTATACATCAGCTGATGGTAGCCAAAGTGATGTGGCACAGCCCTATGAATGTATGAGGTGCAATGACAACCCTTGGACCTAGACCAGCAAGCATACAACGAAGCTTCCTTCCTCGGTTACTATATCCTCTTGATGCTATGCTGCCAGAAATGACATTGATATGGATCCCGCGGGGGCGATTCTCAATCTCTTCTGGGGGGATGCCGCGATCCTCCTTGTACTCAGACACGTATAGAGATAGGTCCCCCTGGCGGACGAGACGCTGGATCTCATCCTTGAGCTGATGATAATCTCCAGTATGGTGTCCGTGATCATTGTGGAACTGGCAATGCTTGTGGCGACTGTGGCGCATTGGGTTGGCCTTCATAGGCTCGGGTTGGCAGAGAAGGCCCGAGCCCTTAATCTCCTCATATATCTCATAGACAGGGGTGGATAGGGGCGTATACTGCTAGAATGTCCAAGGTGCCTCCCTGCGGTCTCCGTCTTGATTCCACCGTTTCCCCTGGCCTGAGCCCTACTCGTAAGGTCGCTTCCTACCCCCTCTCGACCCGAGCCTATTGTGCTACGGTAGGCACTGAGGACTTCTTTGTACTCTGCATGAGGTAGGGCTAGGGTCACCAAATCAGCTAGAGAGGTGAGAGGATGAAGGACTAGCTCTCACTGGAGGTTCTCATCGCGGGTGCCTCCGGTCAATGCAGTGATGGCTGAGGCAACATTCAGGCGAGGAATGTGCAGGGCTTCTGATTTAAACCGGTTGATATAAGCCCATAGCTTTTCCCCTTGGGCCTGTTTTAGTGCCAGCAGCCCCGCAACTGACCTTGGAGGGCCGCTTCCGGTGAAGCTCTCCTTAAAAATCCACCCGAACTGTCAGAAGTCGTGGATACTACTGGGGGCGACTGCTCAAAACTATGCTTGAGCGCCCTGGACCAAGGTGGTCACGAACGCTCGGCACTTTCTAGCATCGAAAGCCCCGTGTAGGGACATTAGGGCACTAAAGCCATCATAGTGGTCGACCGGGTCTCCCAGGCCATCATATGACTTGAAGGTCGATAGCGAGACTCTGGGGGAGATCTCGGCCTTCAAGATTTGGTTGGCGAACGGGGATTGCTCCTCATCCTCCGTGGTGGTCGTCTTCTGCAATGTGCAGAGGGCGCACTCTTGCTTTGCGAAACATCGCTCAAATTCTTGTAGTTGGAGGGATAACTCCAGTTGCTGCTGAGCCGAGGGACTAGGAGGGCACCCTTGCTGGTTGCCTCGTCGTCCCTCGGAGGTGTCGGCCTCTGGGAGCTGCTGGTGCATCCCAGACCTTTCTCTCCTCGGAGTGGAGGATGCTTCTTGTTCTGGAGGAGGGGCTCGCGAAGGTCCTCCTGACCTGTTGTGCACAAGTCGTCATCCCCAGAGGGTGAAGCGCCCTCTGACTATTTGCTGGGAAGTTCTTCCATGGGGGGAAGGCTTTCCCGAGGAAGTCGTGACTTCTCCTCCCTAGCCACCTGGGTCCTCATTAATTCTACGAGGATATCCAGTTTTACGTTGAGGGTTTGGATGGAATCCGAGTTCCCATTGGTGGGTTGCACCCCCGTGGTTGGTGGAGGTGGCTCGTTAGCTTGGTTATTACCTTCAGAGGGGGAGCTTCCCATGGAGTGGGGAGGAGCAAGTTTTCCTTCCCCTTCCCCCACGGCCCTCCCCTTGCTGCCGGCGGTCCTCCTACCAGAATTTCTTCACACCATTGTGGCTCTTCACTCGTTTCCCACAGACGGCACCAGATGAAGAGGCGTGATCTCGCGTTGATCCTGAGCCGTGTGATCTTGGAAGAATCCTTGACCACGATCACCACGTTTGTACGAATTGCAAGACATGAAATGAATCGGGGGTGCCTAAGGATGAATCCCTTGGGAAAATCCTCTGATGCTTAAGTCAGCAAAGATGATAGAGCGCAGGTGCAAAGGGAGATGGTAGGAGAGAAATAAGGGTGCCAGATCACTCTCCACCAAGAAGTGTGGTGGTTCTCACTCAGGATTGGTGCTTACCTCTTCAGAGGGTTTTCCAGGGTTTATATAGCGATCCATTTAACATAGGAATCCAAGGAGTCTAGGAAGCTGAGGGGATTCAGGGGAGTTATGTCCTCGTTGTGATCTCTTTAAAGCATAAGGACTCTTGCTCTCCCTTATCTTGGAGTTCCCTGCTCCTTAAAGATGCATAACGGATGCTTGGGTAGGCTTCCAATGGTCAGTTTGAGGTTGGGATGCTTGCTGGGAGTCATCTCGAGCGATGGATGTGTAGCTTGGATAGGTCGCACTGGGTCCCCGCAGGGGCCTTCTTGACTAACCTGTCGCTCGGACTCCCGGTCCTGATTGATGCCTAGGAAGTGCTGGTCCGAGTGGATTTTGGGCTTGGAATAAGTGGGCCCAGAATGGGGCTATCACTTTGAGAGGCTGGGCCTGGTTTGGTCGAATTGGACCTATTTGAGCCATGCTCTCGGGCGGTGGATTTTCCCCCTCTCCAATAGGAAATCTTCATGATCCCCCTAGGACTAGGTCCTTTCATAGAGAGGTTAACAATGAAGATCTAATAGCACTTGTGTCCCAAATTGAACTCAAAAGTATAGAAGAGGCCTTAAATGATGAATATTGGGTAAATGCCATGAATGAAGAATTGGGTCAATTTGAGTGGAATAAAGTTTGGAATCTAGTTCCTAGACCTAAAAATGTTTCTGTCATAGAAACTAAGTGGGTCTTTAGGAATAAAATAAATGAAGATGGAATAATATCTAGAAATAAAGCCAGATTGGTAGCCAAAGACTACTGTTAAGAATTTGGGCCGAATTTTGATCAATCCTATGCACCAGTTGCTAAGATGGAGATAGAAATAGGAAATAAAGCAGGACAACAGATATAATAACAGAAATAAATAACTAACTACAACAGAGTCCAGTCTAATAGAAAGTACAGTCTAAAGTAGTAAAACGTACCACACGCCAAGTGAACACTCGGCCCGGCAGGCTGGCGACTAGGAACCTCCACGCAACATCCTCGAACCTCGAGGAAGAACCACCGCACCTGAAAATCAGAGGTGAGTCTCCTATCACTGGCTCAGTAAGGATCTCGCGGAACCAAAACCGAGAAAACAACGGCAGAAAGGAAAACTACGCTAGCCACAGAAGGAACAGCAATAACAGCAGGAACAGCAAACTGGTGGCCGGTCAAAACTCGGCACTACAGCTACTCCTACCGTACCGAAAAATACGACCCAGTCTCCCGTCGGGGGACAACCAAGTCACACACCCGACATCCCGATCCCACGGTCGGGGGACAACCAGACATGAACCGCCCTAGTCACGCTACTAGGAAAACGACACGATGTCTCGGTCGCGGAAACTTGCCCTCACAGCAGGGCCTGAGCCAAAACCACACGGTCCGGAAACACAATCACGACCTCACTGTCGTGAACTCGATGCCGTCTAGAGAAAGCTCTCGGTGACGCTCACCGGAAACCCCAAACCTCAGCTACGGGAACACTCCCAAAATCACACACGAAACCCCATCGCACAGATGAAAAATGGAAACCTGGGACACGACAACTCACGTCATGTGACGGGAGCACCACCTACTAGAAGAACGACCGGATGCGTCCCCTGACATCTTACACAGCGTCACAGGTGTCTAGCTACAACGCCTCGGGCGTGAGACTCAGACACGCAACAAGTACCACAATAAAGACTAGCTGGGGTCACGCTCGTCAGCGCGTATCCTAAGCCCCCAACTACGTGTGCACACACAGACCATCTGCTCTTGGTCGGGTCCTCTAGCTGGTTTTTCCCCCCACCGGACTCTGGTGGCAAAGGCAAGGGGCCCTACGAAAACCAGCCTAAAAAATGTCTCTCACTGGGACTCACTCTCCACCACTCCCGGGTGGGTCTGCACGCGCGTGCGTAGGAAGCTACTACTAGTGGACAGGTCACAGACGTGAACACAGAAAACCACGTACGCACCCATCGCGAGTAACACAAGGGAAGAAGTGGCTCGCGGCCACTAGACTCTGGACAGCCCACTAGACCTATTAAACTCAACGGTCCTTGAGTCACGAGACTCGGGTCAAGACCGTTGCACATGACAACATTAAGCCGTCAATCTGACCTAATCCCTAGGCATAAAACCACGGTAGCACGATGACTCGCGAGGTGGCTCGCAACTGCTGAGACTCCTCCCTCGAAGAGGGGACACAAGAAACCTCCAGCCCCAAGCTAGTCGACTGGACTCACAGTTTGAGGCCACGCACATGGCCCACCGATCCGAAAATCTCATGATGTGCGGGAGGGACCCTCCACACACACACAAACACAGGGTCACCCGGACCCTCCGGAACACCCTCAAAACATGGCCACCAAAACCCTCGGGGTGTCTAGGACACTCACGAGACCGCAAGTCGACCACTGGGTCCCAATCGGGTCGACCAAGGATCCACACAACCCAAAACAAACGCGGCAAGCACGAAGACCAATTTCGGTGCAACACGGCGCCTGACGGTCTCTCTTTGGGCCGTCACAGGCTGTAACGGTCCCAAGCGATGTCGCCACAGCACCCTAACGGTCCAACTCAGGAGCGTTAGATGAAGGAGCAAAACTGGCTATGGTGCACCCCCCTTGAGGCGTCACAGCCTCTAACGGACCAAGCCTAGTGCGTTAGAAGATGAAACGAAATAGGTTGTGATGCACACCCCTCGGGGCATCACAACCCCTAATGGACCTACCCTGGTGCATTAGAAGGAGGGACACGTCAACTCTGACGCACCCAAGTAGGGGCGTCACAGAGCTCTGACGGTCCACTCCTGGTGCGTCAGAGTCCTATGACCCCAATCGATCAAAACACAGGAACAGACGTAATGGTCGAACCCAGGCATGTCACACCCTCTGGCGGTTTATCGTAAGACCGCCAGAGTGACCAATGCCCTGCCGACAAAACACGACCCATTGACACACCCCTCTTGGGGTGTCACGGCCTATAACGCACCCACCTTGGGGCATCACAACCTGTGACAGTTTCTGAAACGACCGTCACACCGTTCCGAGAATGGAACAGCGGGAAAATCCCAAAAATTCTTCCCACACCCCCATACCTCCACGGGAGAGGGGACAAATAAGGGGGAAGCCCCCAAATGACCCCTAGCATGCATCTACGGCCTCGGATCGGCCAAAAACGCAGTGAAACGACAGATCGGCTCACAACCTCCAAAACATGAATTTTTCCCAAAATCCCCAAATACGTCCGCTCGGCTCACCACGGCCTACGAAACTCGCAAGAAATGAAGTACGCAGGTTAAGGATCCGTATCCCTACGTCCACTGAAGATTTCGCGCACCGTGGACGTCGATCCACGAAGAAAATGTCGTAAAATCCTCGCTGGATCGCGATCCCACGAACCGCCTCCACCATCGCGATCCTCGCTCCATCCTCGCTGCTCCACGCCCTACGATCCTCATCACCTCGCCCCTGTCCACCTCCGTCGACCGTCGAAGAAGAGACAGAGAGAGGAGAGAGCGTGAGAAGAGAGAGGGAGGGAAGAGATAAATGAGAGATGGGGAGAGAGAAAAATGGTTAAGGGTTATATATATAGAAAAATATGCATCAAATTAATATTTATAATGCACTAATCAGACTATGATGCTTATATAATTAAATGAGAGATGTCTATAGTTAACAGCATTATCAGCCAACTCACTCCACCTAGGCATTTTTAAATCATTGAAGTCAGTAGTGTACACCATTGTTTAAAAAGAGCTCAAGAACCTTTCACTATCTTTCCTCCTTTCATGCAACTGTTTTGCAAGTTTACTACAGCCTTACGCAGAAGCTCTATGTTAATTTACCTACCTTCTGTTCTGACAAACATCTGCTTGTTTAACTTATAGCCCTCTTAATTACAGGCAATAAAATATGTCCAAAATTTCATCCCATTAGTTCTAGGAATTCATAGATGTAACCAATAGAATAGGAATCATGTAGGATAACTACTCACACAGAGGCCATGTTCAGATGGGATGCCACATTTCAAACGTTTTCCGACACAAAGATGATTTTGCTTGTTACATGTCTATTTGAGGACCTCTAATCATATGACAACAAGGAAAAGTTAAAATAGCATGATATATCTTCCATTTAATTGTCCACAGTCTCATCTCCAATCTTTTTTTGTTTTTTAAGGGGGGTGCGGTGGGACTATCAATCAATCATGAGCATTTTCCCATTTCACAAATGATTGGAAAAGAGTGTGGAGGAAGTGGGCAAAACGAGAGGTGCTGTGTGGGTGGTCATTTCAGCAGGTTGAGAAGAGGGCACAGATAGAGTGTGAGTTCCGTTAATGGAGAAGGAGCAGTTTAGCCTCTACATTTACGGAGTTGCCTTCTTGTCAGAAGATGAATGCTACCTAGAGGTTCCAGGTTCCACGTGATAAACTAAAAGAATACATTGGAAAAGCCCTTTCTTTCTTTTTTTTTCTTTTTGCATGATCGACGGACATAGCCAGAAATGTCACTACGCAGCTCAGGTAGTAAAGTTACACTGCTTGCACAACAGCAAAGGAAGGGATGCAAAGGTTCCTTTAGAGAGTACTCCAATTGCTCTTGAGCACAATACGTTTATATTATATAGACATACAATTGCAGTGAGCCTAAAGACAAAAGTCCCAAGACGCACATAAGAAAAACTAACTCGGGAAGACCAGTCGAACATAAACTGAACAACTAAATAATGCAGAGAAGAATAGAAGCTAGACCTTCTCAGAATCTGTTTCCACGCCTCCCTGGAAGGGAATCCTGCGGGATTTGCTCTCCAGAGGATAACCTCTTTGTGAAGGGGTCCCTACAGCACCATTTGGTCTCCGCAACCCAGAGGTGAACTCTAAACTGCCGCCGGATTCAGATTCCTCCTCTGTGTACTCACTCGCCTGCGCCTGCCTAGCCTGCTTCTGCAAATGCGGCGGATGTCTTGACGAACTCAGATCCGAGTATGTGTCACTGGAGTATTGGCACTGTCTGGACATCACGGGGGTCTTGAACCCATTTGCAACTCGACCCACATCAGCATACCCACGTTGCCGCCACTGATACTGACGCCGCCCGGGCCGCATGCTATCGTCTTGGGGCGACGAGTCGAGAGAGTACCGCCCGCCATAGATCTCCTCCTCCTCGGTGTCCGTTCGCTCCTCCGTCTCGGAGCCGCACGAGACGCTGTCTTCCTCAGCCGGGATGGTGCAGGAGACGGGGACGTAAGCCTGGGGCAAGTGACCACTCCGGAACTTCTCCGGTCTCGGTAGCACGAAGCCCCGTGCGCCGCCGCCGCCACCCTTCATTTCGCCCTGGAAACCGCGGACGGGATCAAGACGCCGCTGGGCATTGGAGGCAGAACGCGCATGGTCCTAGGATTAGCAAAGCAGCAATAGATATTAATCGCAAAAAAACCTGGCACGACAGCAAGGGCATCGACCCTCCTCACCATTCAGGGAAGGGATGAACAGCTAGGAAGAGGGAGAAAAAAAAAAGCAAATGTACCTGCTGGACCCATCGGAGGGCGTTGGGTTCAAGCCCTTCGGTGAACATGGAGGCGGCTGCGGCGGGAGCAACAGCGAATTCCGCGTCCTTGTCTCATAAACCATCCAGCGGCGGAACAACCCTAAACTCCATGCAATACGGCCGAAACCCCAAGGCGGGAGGCGCCGCCGCCCCGACGCACCCCCTCCCAGCACCCTCCTCGACACAAGGACAGATCAGACGCCCCTGGAACAGCCAAAACTTGCCGGGAACAGCAAAGTAAGGATCAAGGAAGGAAGAGAATGCCATCGTCAAATATTGCAAGAGATCGAGATCGAGAAAGAGAGAGCATCTACCCCGTCGTAGGCGCATGCGCGGTGGTCTTCCCCTGCTCCCTTCTTCCCTTCAACCGGCCGGCCGATCGGCTCGTCTTCGTCCACTGCACACCACTGCGCTTTGGCCGCGGCCGCTGCTCCTACTACTACTACTACTACTGGCTACTGCTGCTCTTCTTTCCCAACGCCCCCTCACTGCCCACTACGACCACGACCACCCCCACCCGTTTCAAAATTCGGGATGGGAAACCCGGAGGAAACGTTTGAAAAAGGGGGTCGGAGCGAACGTGACGGACGGAAGAAAAGGGCCGAGAGGTGGGCCCCACTTGCGCGCACAGCTTCTTTTTTTTGTGTCAAGTCCAAGTTTTCGGGGATTTTAGTTTTTTACCTCCTATAACCGCTTATATTTGGGATTAGCCCTTTCAATCTACATACATATTTACGTTTTACAAGCTTTCTTAATTACATATTTGTCTATTAAATACTCTTTTCAGGGGATTTTCCGTAAATATAAGGGCGGAGACTAGCCTCACGCAAGAGGTGAAATTCCAGATAGGCGTAATCTATCCTTCCAACCACGTCTTTTGATATACCTACTGGATGAAGGACTTAAGCATGTATATCAAATAACTGAATTAAACAGATGAAGACATGCTTTCCCTTAAACGCTCCTAAGCATTCATCTAAACGATGAGCAGGATGAAGCTATAAACACACGGGAGCACAATTTAATCGCACAGAAGACAGAGAATTTTTAGGTGGTTTGATCTCTAGCCAGAGATCTACATCCACCCCTTACTCAATTGAGTAAGGCTTACTACTGCCTCACAGCTTGAGTCCGCTAATCCGCAGCTTCGGGGAAAGAATCTCTACACACTACTGATCCACAGCTTTAGGGAATTGATCCCAGACCGCTGAGCCTCACAGCTTGCTCTGCTAAGCCTCACAGCTTGCTCCCAAGGAATACTTCCTTGCCACTGACACACAGCTTACAAGAGATATAGAAATGAAAAACACAGAATCAAAAAGAACATGAACATAAGTGATAAATGTAGCTCTTCAATCGAGCAATCTGACTCTGGATTTGATCCAGAAGTCAATACAGAAGGATCACACTCAATCTCCCTTTTCACTCAGACCAACTCCATGATACTCTATTTCTCTTCTCAGCACCACTCTCTCTTGAAATTCTCCTAGACTCTCAGCTTCTATCCTTCCCTCAGCTTCACTGGCTCTCAGACGCTGCTTTTACACTCCTCTTTTTCTCTTGATTTCTTGATGCTCGACTTTTTAGCGATCATGCCTCTATTTATAGACAAGGGAAGAATTGGGCACGTGGAAAACTCGCTCCCTCCTAGGGAATCTCGAAAGAAGAGCTCCGCTGGAAATCCACATGTCAGGAGATGAAGATGCTTTGTCCACGTGTCAAGATCTCTAGACAGAATCCCTATCTTGGATCACGTGTCAGTAACTTGGATCACGTGTTTGAGGATAAAGGCTTCGAGCCATGTGACTGTGCTAAGTGAGAGGCGTGCTGCCTTTCATACGTTTGATTCTGGGTTCATGTGCGATTTAAGTCCCTGCCAATCAGAACAAAGACATTTTATCAAACATCTTATGCACTTAGTTCATTCTTGAAAAATGATAAGAGAATTCATATGCTCAAACTGATTTCATGGATGTTCTGAAGAGCCTTACACCATGGATTATGATGCTCAGACTTAGTGACGTGAAAACTAGATGTGCATTGACCTAGTTACATCATATGCACAGACCTTGAATGGTGAATGTGCATAGACTTATTTAGACAAGTGTAAGAAATGCACAGACTAGAATAAGCATTAATTCTAGATGTGCACTGACCTATGCTATGCATGTGCAGAGATAAAAATGTGCTTAGACTTTAGATGATGTATGTGCTCAGACTCTAAATGTAATTATGAAAGATGTGCACCAACCTTAGTGTGTGCAAATGACTATGTGCATCGACTTTACTTGCCATCGCTAACATGTGCACAGACTTCGGTCTATACATGTGCATCGACCTTGATGCAACATGTGCATAGACTTAAAAACATGCATCGACCTTCTATATGCCCAAGGACAATGTGCATCGACCTTGTTTTACAATATGCATGTATGTGCATCGACCTTCGCATGTAGCAATGAACATGTGCTCCGACCATGCCTGGTATGCTCTCACCTTATATGCACGCTAGCACATATGCTCAGACCTTATATGCAAGCTAGCACATATGCTCAGACCTTAGAATGCAAGATACAAAATGTGCGCAGACCTTATGAATGACTAAGGCAGATGTGCATTGACCTTAGTATGTGAAATGTAAATGTGCACAGACCTCATAATGCATGATGCAATATGTGCGTAGACCATAGAATGACTCAGGCAGAATGTGCATCGACCTTAGTATTACTACGGCACGATGTGCGTCGACCTTAGAAAGACTATGGGATGATGTGCATTGACCTTTATGCATAGAACACAAATGTGCACCGACTTGCCTTTGCCTCACTATGCAACATGCATCGGCCTTGATACGTAATACAATAAACATGCGTCGACCTTATTATGAATAAAGTCTATCATGCATCGACCTTAGTGAAGCTAGTTAGTTCAAGCATCGACCTAAGCACATGCTGACTAAACATGCATTGACTTGAAATGCTCTAGAGTTGAAATGCAAACCAATGACACATTGACTCAAACAAATGTACGTTGACTATGCGTTGATTGTGTGTTGACTGTACATTGACTTGCATGATTATGAATGCATGAATGTGCATTAGATCTGTATGACAAAATGCATAAATGAGCATAGACCAATGACAAATCTGCTTGGCCCTGATTTTAAGTGAAAGCACCGGATGCATGAATGTGAAGAATCACATCTTATCACAGTAACTTAACATGCATCATGTATCAATGCAAATGTAACATCAAAGCAAGTGCTAATGCAGACACAATGCAGGTACACTCGTAGGAAGTTCAACACAAACACATGTCACTCAATTTACTCATGCAGACTTAAGATGACGAAGATAATTTGACATCATCAAATGAGAGACTTAGTATTTAACATCATCAAGGCCACAGGGTCACAACACAATGAACATTATGAGCACAATAAATGATGCCAAACTATTCCATGAGACATAATATTTGTGCATGCCAAGACATCAAATGATATCAAATGAATCATAGTGTTTGTCATCACCAAAATCACAGTTTTGTCATCATCAAAATCACAGGCTGGCCTGTCAGGGACTGAATAGACACCCGCTCACCTCTCAAAATGCCCCGGCCTGCTCCGACCTCCACTGACGTCCCCGCAGGTGCCATTTTGAAGAAGACTCATCAACGGTTCCAACGAATCCAGCCACACTTATTCAGAGGTCAGGAGCACTCTTGGCAGCCTCTTCTTCCTGATGCTGAGGTACTCCTGTGGACTAAACCAGAAACCCAGGGCCCTGCTTGCGGCCAGCACCCGACCGGATCCAGTGATCGAAGAATTCTCCAAAAATCAGGCTTCATGTTGATCCAGCTATGAAGACCCTCCCACTGGTTTCGTCTCCGGTAAAAATCGTGAGTGGTTGTAGTAGTGACAACAGCGCCTATCTGTCCTCTATTCCAGAGAATGGACAGAACCAATGAGCTTCATCCCCTTGGATTCTAATTCTATTCTCCCCTCCCCGCTGGCCAGTTGACCGCCCCTCCCTGCGTGGAGGTAGTTTTGGTTGTAGTTTGCTTCTCCCTACCCCTAATCCACCCCCTCTGCGAGGGCGTAGTGCATGTTTTAGTAGGTTAGTAACCCAAGCTTCATCGACGCAACGTGCGGGAAATACCCACGCTTCCCCGCTCGCCCCGTCTCTGGCCGGGATCGGCGTCTTCACGCTGATCAGGTGAGCTCCTAATCACTTCTCTTTGCTGGTTTCCTTTGCTTAATTAGTATTGCATCTTAGTGCCGTCGACAGTAAGAGAGAGCCCGAACCCAAATTTGTCGATATTTGAGTGATTACCGCGGGCGAGTTGCGAGAGAGCCATTACATCCCACGCCCTCGGCGTGCTGGCCGCCTGTGAAAGTGGGCATCCCTGGACCCTTGGGGGGTTCAATCCCAAGCTAGCCAAGCCCTTAGAATCTCAAGGACCAACCTTGGACCCTCATTCTCAACACCGATCCACCTACGGACCTGGGTGTGCTCGACGCGGGTGAACCTGCTTGAGTGAATCCGCCATTCGGTTCAGTTGCTTGCATAGATAGGTCCAAGGGGCATTGGTCGAGTGGCTGCCACCCCCAAGGTGGTGTCACATCATGGAAAGGTCGAAGAGCATCTTTGTATGTTCCTTATTGAAGAAGAAGGGCATCTTCATGTGCTCTGAGAAGGAAGGAGCAGGCAGCTCATCCACTGGCTTCTTGTCAGAGCCACTCGACTCAGCCTCTTTACTGGCTTTGGCAGTGGGGGTGAACTCAATGATGTTCACCTCCTTTCTGGGCTAGCGTTCTCACGTCTGTTTCCCCTTTGCTGAAGTGTAGCTCAGATAATCGACGAAGAACATCTCTATCTCGGCCACTACCAAATTGAGTTGGTCAAAGCCTTTGATGTTGGTGCCGAGGAGCTTTTTGCTAACCTCAGCTGCCAAGCCTCGGTGACATATGGTGATGGCGTCTTCTTGAACTGGTGGGTTGATGCACCTCATGCTGAGGTCTTGACACTTCTTGACGAAGTCGAGGGCGCTCTCCCCCTTCTTTTGTTGGAGAGAGCAGAGCTTGGCTAGGGAGATCGTTCACTCGGCTGTTTGAAAGCGGTCGAGAAATTTCTTCTGGAGATCCGCCCAGTCGATAACTGAGTTGGGCTTCAGGTGGGAATACCACTGGAAGGCCGTTCTCGTGAGTGAAGTGGCGAAGTAGCGGAGGAGGTATGACTCGTCCAATGCTCGCTCGCCCATGGCCATAATAGGCCAAGTGCTCATGCGGAGACCCCTGCCCGTCAAATTTTTGCAGCTTCGACATCTTGGCGTACTCTGGAGGGAGCTTCTTTAACAGGTGGTGGAGCGGGTAAGGGATGATGTAGAGATCTATGGTTGCAACCCCTTCCCCATACTGGGTGAGCTTCGTCTCGATGATCCGCTCGATCATCTGGCATTACGCCATAAAATTTTTTGGTACTAGCGTGTTGGATGCTCATGGTTGAGCTTCGGCTAAGTGCATGCCAAACTCTGTGGTTGTTGGGGCTCGAGCAGCTTCCGTTGAGGCATTGGCACCATTATGCCCAACTAGTAGAGCTGGTGCTTCAGCCTGAGGCCTAACAGGTGGCTGAGGATGAACGTCTCGTTCCTGGATATGTCTTGTAGGAGGGCCTTCAAATGGTGGTTCTCCTTCATGAGGGTCTCGAGAGTTACTTATTGAACCTCGTTGTTTGGAGGATCATTGTTCACCAATTTCGTGTTGACCAGAGTGGCGCGGTCCTCGGTCGAAACTTCTTCTACTCGTTCTGATGCCTGAGGTCCGACAGAAGTGTCGACGTGACCTATCAGAGCCGGAGACTGAGTCTGATGATGAGGCCTCCTGAGCTGGGCTATATGCTGGTTCAGATCGTCAGACTGAGTCTCAGGCTGGTGTCTGGTGGTGTAAAACGCGAGCACCCTGTTGTGTTTTTTCCCTGTTGTTTTGATGATGCTAACACTATATTAATCTCTATTCATTTGATTTGCCAATCTTTTAAACGTACTGATTAAGTCACTGTTGTTTGTTTGAACCTCTCCATACTTTGTGCACAAAAGTTCTTTCACTTGACATTTCTATACTTCATGCACAAAACTTCTTTCACTTGAAATTTCTTATACTTTGTGCACAAAATGTCAAGACTCAAATCCTTCGCGTCGTGTACTTTGGGTTTCTTTACTTTGTGTAATTTTTCCCTGACGAAGTTACACTTCAAGTAGATTTCTGCATTCTACGTGCATCTCTTTGTTTAGACAACCTCGAGCAGGTTTTGCTTTCGAAAAATAGATTAGGACCGCTATTACAAGGCCTCCATAAGACCCCGCGAGCCTGTGAATCCCACTAGGACACCGAACATGTAGTGACCCAAGATCTGGATACCGGGAATGACCCGATACCATTCGGATCCTAACTCGCTGCCCACGAGCTGGAGGGCTCAGAAGGGCTAAAAGGGTAGGTGTGGTGTACATAGAAATAATAAATAAAACATGACAATTCAATGGTTAACAAAAATAAATAATCTAACTATAACAGAGTCCAGTCCAAAAAAGTACAGTCTAAGGTAGGAAAGCATACCCAATGTCTAGTGAACACTGGGCCTGACAAGCTGGCAACTAAGAACTTCCTCGCAGCACCCTCGAACCACGAGGAAGAATTGTAACTCCTTAAAAGTAGGGGTGAGCCTCCTATCACTGGCTCATTAGGAGTCCCACAGAACCCCAACCGTAAACAACGGCGACACAGAAAGCAGCAACAGCAAGAACAACAAGAACAGCATGAGTAGCTACAGTAACAATGACAGAAAGCGCGGTTGTACACGAATCCCTAAAACATGATAGCAAATAAAATCATAGCTCCACAACTACTCCTATCGGAAAGGAAACCAACACCCTGATCTCTCAGTCGGGAGACCACCAGACTACAAACCACCCTAGTCACGCTACTAGGAAAATGTCACGACACCTCTGTCGTGGAGGCCTGTGCTCACACACGAAGGGCCATTTCGAAACCATACGGGTCTAGAAACATGGTCACTACCTCACTGTCATGTACTCTACGTCATCTAGGGGAAAACCCTCGATGATGCTCACTGAAAACCCCAGACCTCTACCTCATAAAAACACTCAAAAACTATGCGTAAAATCACATCTCGCAGATAGGAAATGGAAACTCGAGTCACGAGAATCTCACGTCACGTGACGGGAGTACCTACCCACTAGAAGAAAGGCCGGATGCATCCCTTGATGACTTAGTCTGCACCTCAGGTGTCTCCTTCTGGCCCAATGGGAACTGAGACACTGTACTAGTAACCTCATAATAAGGACTAGCTGGGGTCGCGCTCATTAGCAGGGGTCTGTAGCCCCCAATCACATGTGCACACACAGACTATGCGCTCTAAGTTGGGTCCTCTAGCTGGTTTTTCCCCCAGCCCAGACTCAAGCTGCAAAGGTGAGGGGCCCTACGATAACCAGCCTAAAAATTATCACATCGGAAAGACTCTCCACCACTCCTGAGTGGGTTCGCACTCGTGTGAGCAGGCAAGCCACAACTAGTGGGGGGTCACTAAACGTGAACACCGAAAGCCACGCACGCACCCATCGTGAGTAACAAGAAGTAATAAGTGGCTCGGTACCACCTGACTCTGGATAGCCAACTAGACCTAATAACCCAACGGTCCTTGAGTCACGAGACTCGAGTCAAGACCATCGCATGTGCTAATCCCTAGGTCTGAAACCACAGTAGCATGATTCTCAAGGCAGCTCACCAGCCGCCGAGTTAATCCCCTGTCCAAGGGAAAAATGGATAACCCCCAGCCCCAGGCTGGGTGACTAGACTCATAGTCCCAGGCCACACGCATGGCCCACTCAGAAACCACCTGCCGGAGAAACCCACGTCGTGCGGGGAAGACTCTCTGCACTCATACCGTCTCACGGGGACTCGATCTAGGGAAAACACAGAAGCTCAAAGCACACGGGGTCACCCGGACCCTATGGAACACACAAGCGCATAAGTCAAGGTAACGTGGTATCTCTGGACACCCACAAACATGGTCACGGCACCCCCGGGGTGTCTGAGATGCCCACGGGCCATGGGGAACACGGTCAACCATGCCCCATACACCCCAGCTTGCATGGCATGAACATGTCGCTGACCTAGGGCACGTTCAACATTAACTCACCCCATCCCCTCGTCGCGACCACCTACTAACGCGACCACCGCCCTGTTCGTGACTCTGATTAACACGACCTAGGCAATAACCGTGATCCTAACGCGGTGGGGATCATGACCGCGTTCTCAACGAACGCAGTCGGCTAAACGATCGTGACTCTAGTTAGCGTGACGGGTCCCCCTGTCACGTCAAGGGCTGAACACGATTGAGCCGGTGACTGCGACCTAGTCACAATTGGTCTCACCACCGTAACCCTAATAGCCTTATTGTTCATCTTCCCCGATGAATGCAGTGGCGCGATACGTCACTTCTTTAAAAAATGCGGCCACTGTGGCGACCGCGATCTCGACCCGAGACCGAAAGCGGTGAAAACTGTGAAAAAATCTATTCCACGCCCTAGTCACCCCCAGGTGATGGGGAAAACAAGGGGAGATCCTTCCCCAACCTTTCTAGCATCGAGAGGAGCCATTTAAACCCCTAAAACTTGATCAAATTACGAAATCTGGCTTACACCCTAAAATCATGCATTTTAATTCCGACGAAAAAATAAACCCTCTCGACTCGCCTCGGGCTACCAAACTCTCGGGAAAGGAAGTATAAGGATTAAGGATCCATCCCCTACCTCCACTGAAGATTCCACACACCGAGGACGTCAATCTGCCTAGAAAATGCCATTAAACCTTACCGGGCTCGCGATCCCGCGAACCGCCTCCACCATAGTGATCCTCGTCCCACGCACGTCGTTCCTCGCCCTATGAGTATCACCGCCCCACCCTTGCCACCTCCGTCAGCCGCCCAGAGTGAGAGGGGGAGAGGGGAGAACGTAAGAGAAGAGAGAGGGAGAGGAAGAAAAATGAGAGATGGGGGGAGAGAGAGGATCCCCTACCTCAGCCGGCACTAAGCTCAAGCTTCCAATGGCGGCCTCCGCAGATCCGGCCCCCTCGCCTACAAGTGGACCAGATGGCCCGAAGCTGCTCCATGCCAGCCGGGGGGGACTAAAGGTCGTATAATCACTTTCGTAAGCTGAAGATGTCGCGACATCTTTAGCCTCCATCTCAGTCGGTGGGAACTCCTCATCACTGGAGTCACCACCATAATCAACATGCTCGGAGGAGGAAGGGCTTTCTGTCAGATCCTGACGCTCCACTATCGGACCAGATGCCTCTCTGGTAGGAGCATTCCCCTGGGCAAGGGCCTCCTCAGTCGATTCCATAGTGGGAGCATCGGCCGGATGGATCTCGGGTGCAGGTTCACCTCCTGAAGTGGTCCTCTCCCTAGTGGAGGCTTCCTCAGTGGCCCCGACCACAGGAAGCGAGGGCAGCTACATCTCATCTAAAATTCGAGCATGGAACAGTCAAGCCGACTGAAGACATAATGGGTCACAGGAGCCCTATGAATAAAAAGCAAATTACCTTCCATCTCATGGCTGGGCATCGGAGAAGGGAAGTCCCCCTCCACATGGGCTATGGGTGCTGCCCCCTCTCTCTCTCTAGTCACGGCGCTAGCTGCTGCCTCTAGTCCAACTACCGCAGCAACAGTGCTGGCAACTGCAAAGAAAAATTAGCCAAGGCAGCTAGAACAAGCAATGAATTACAGAAGAATGAAGAATATACCTTTAGCTTCAGTCCCCTTTACATGGGAAGCCTCAAATTCTTCAAAAGATACTACTGGAGGAGGGACGATCGCTGGTTCTTGCTCCGCAGCCTTCTTCCGGCGTGCCCGCGTCACCCGGGTCCCGACCTTCTTGGCTTTGCCGACAGCCTCTCTCACTTGAGACCTGGTCCACTTTCGTGAATCACCAGGAGGTAATGGCGTTGTGTTCGGGGCTGGCTTGGGAATCCCAAAGTATGCTGGCTTTTGAGCCTTAATTATCAGATCCATGAAGTGCCGAGTCTCCTCCGAAGAGAGTCAGACTGCACAAGCACAAAGGCGAGGGTGGCACATGCAAAAATAAAAAAGAAATAGCTCAAAGCTGAAATGAAGGAATGAAAGGTACCCGCCTGCCACATGTACAAGGGAGAAAGAGGCCAGTATAATAACGAAGGCACTTTGTCTCTTGAGGTCGCCTCACGAACAAGCCAGCATACATCGCCTATCTTCTCACTTTGTTCAACCAGCGACGCCAAGTCTGTGTGGTCGCGAGAAGATAGATAATAATACAAGCTTAAATTGTCCACCCCCCATCCATCAACATATTTGAAGGAGATCAAAAGAGGATGGTCCAAAAGAGCTTCACTCGGGCCACCAACTAAGAGCCCGTGAGATCGAAGCAATGTAAATAACCAGGGGCTGTTACTATACAGTGCGTCCCGCCTGTCCTCCCCTTTGATAAAAGTTCGATAAGGATGCAAGCTGTCAATCTTTGGAGGCCAGTCGGCCACAGACAGAATGGGCTCCTCCACCGGCAAAGGGAGATACTGAGGAGCTACCCACTCGCTACTCATCTGGCACAATCCCCGAAGCACCTTCACATAGTCATCCTTCCTAATCTTGGGCATCTTCGGGTTGGCCTTGGATGAGTGACGCTTCACAATTTGCTGAGCTTCCAGATGAGCCATCACCTCTATGTTTGTCCAAGACTTTAACTTCTTCAAATAAGGAGGTTCAATGTCGAGGATCGGCTCTGGCTGGGAGTCCAAGAATCTGCACACTGCAACGGACCAGCATTCTCGGTGAAAGTTTTTGTAAAACCCCATCCGCGCATTCCACCAGCTGATGTACTCGGGAGTGACGCAAGGGAAATGAGCAGGGGGCGGCACCCTAAATGATACCTCCTCCTGGTGGTGAAAGTAGTCTGACCACGTACGAGCCTCATCATTAGCCACCTAGCCGGCTCGGTGCCTGTTCGGCAATCCAAATTGTGTGGCGAAGGGAATGTGCTGACCATAGCCAAAATTCTGGCTGAACCAGAATGGATAGTATGGCTCCAGCCACAAGATGCCACTCTTCCAAAAGACAAGGACACTTGGTCTAATAGCTAGTGCCCAGTCAACCAACTCTGACTCTAGGATCAGCCTCGTGCACTTGGCACTAGAGATCGAATGTATATATTCCTCTCTCTCTAACAGACTGCACTGCCACATCTTATTCACGAGCGGGCTAGAATGAGTCGCCAAGCTCCAAAAGTGCAAAACTCTGGGCGAGTCTGTGGGAACCTTAGTCAGCTTGCCCCTAATGGCGAAGAGCTGTTCCGCCATTGAAGACGGTTCGGCACTTGCAAATTCTATCATCCTCGGGACAAGGCGAGATGATTGTAGCACCCGAGGAGCAGCTTCCGAGAACAGGGTGCAGACCCAAGCATTGAAAAAGTGTAGTAGACCAACCATCCGCAAATTCCTCAGGATACGCAACCTGTGCAAGTCCCCCAACATCTTGTAAATAAGGCATAAAGCCACTGGGCAAGGGGACAACTTCATGCCCCAAGCCATTAGACAGGTGGGGTAGATGGCCTCCGCCCTGATCACACTCTCGTCGCCTTGCGGGAGAGCAAAGGAACAAAGCCAATAAGTCAGATATCCAGCATAGTGCATGACTGCATTAGCACCGGCAGGGTTTGGGCCTCCTTGTTGCCCTCCCTTCAAAGTGGACGGGAAAGCGGCCTGTCGCCGAACCCTTTTCTTCTGCCTCAAGCACCCTTGCACAGACTCAATAGACACTTGAGCATAGATGCACAAGCTAACTCATTCGTACAGCAGATGAATGCACCGACTTAATAAGGCATACAAGCCAATGTGCACAAACACAGTAGAGACACGTCAAGGAAACAATGCACAGATATAGCCTAGCACAGATGAAGGTGATGCACGAGCTGTGTGTGTGTGTGTATGTCAAGGAATGCACTGACACAGTGCTTTACTAAGTACAGGCACTGCATAGGCTTAGAGTCCCACGATCAATGGTGCACAGACTTAGAGTGTGCAAAGGATGAGGAATGCATAGACTTGCACGGGCTCGAGATTCATGCACTGTTCATGCACAGACATGATGCACACGGTGTGAGATTTGCACCGACTCAAGAGTGTGCTTCAGCACAAGATGCACTGACTACATATGCACTGACTTCGTGAATACATGGAGTGCACGATGCACTGACTTTAAACACATACATACTGCGGAAGCACAAGGTTAAGTACTCACAGCAACATGAGTTGCACAGACTTGATTGTCATGAAGTATCATGCGAGTAGAGCAATGCACCGACCTAATGCGACAGAGGCACAGAAAAGATATGCACCGATGCACTTAATACATGAAATTCATTGCTTCAACCAGACAAACATGCAATACAAAAATACACCAACATGGAGATAGGCTGATGCAAGAACTATACCGACCTTGCACAGATGAAGTGCATAGTCTTGTAGACACGAGCCAAGAATTAATGCATCGACCTGACACCCGCCAAGGCAACGTTCATGCATAACAGTGCACAGACTTAAATGCTCGTGATTAATGATATGCACTGAGGTTGTTGAGCAGTCGGACTTAATATGCACTAACTTGACACTGACTTAACCAATGCATGCGTAGACATTTATTTCCATGCAGTGTAGACATGCTCATACCTAACCTCCCCAAATCATGATTGCACAGACCTAAACCAGCAAGCAAAACATCGCACCAACCTAGACCAACAACTAAATGCACATGAGCTAAAACACGATGCTGTCAGAATGCTTATGCAACCATGCCATTCAATTAAGCATATGAAGTTCAATCAGACACATGAAGTGATGCAGCTATCATCAAAACATCTTTAATCAATCATTCTCATGTGGTGGCTTATTGTATTGCTATCATCAAAACTCATCAAAGCAAATCATCATCAAGGCATAGGGGCACTACAATCGCCCCCTTTTTGATGATGACAATACAATGAGTCACACTGACTCGTCAAACTATTCTCCCCCTTTGACTTCATCAAAAAGAAAATAGTTTACGAGAAAAATAATATGATGTAAAAAACTATGCTTTCCTTTTGACAAAAATATGAGTGCATTATAATATCTGACACTTTGACAAGAATACATCTCTCCCCCTATGATCATGAATACAGGACCATTCTCCCCCTTTGACATAAGCAAGAAAACATATAATAACCAGAACTCCCCCTGAATACAATAATCACAAGGATAAAAAGTCAATCAAGTTCAAGATCTCTCCTACTGAGAAGCAAGAAATGTAGACAGAATTGCTTGAAACCTTTTATTGCTTGTGATGTCAACACACAGGGTATACCTATAGGGATGAACTCTAGTTATCCATTGAATCAATCTGGAATCCACCACCAAAAACATTCTAAAGCAATAGTGGTTGTGGCACCTCACATTTCAGAATAATGCAGGTGAAAGGTGCACAGAACCAGAACCGGTTGCAAGAGTCATTTGTCAGGGATACAGAAACAAGATGGAAGATTCCAACAATGTGGAGATTGGATCAGATGATGTAAAAGAAGTAGATGTAGCCAAAGATTGACTGAAATGACAACAAGGAAGGCACAGGATCATTCAAGAATCATTCAGCAGAGATCAAACAATATATGACAAGCACAGTCCAACAAATGATCCAATAAGTGAATAAGCATGATGATCAAGTTATCAGAAGTGAAACTGATCATGAGAAGTTGTAAGGCATGCGCCACTGCTATAGGTCCATATAAAGAAAGACTCTCCTATCATAGGGGGTTATGAATTAACTGACATGACCCAACTGGTTTAAACATGATGTATTCTAAATTTGTCAATTAAAAACACCAGTCATATCTGAATCCAGGTTTTAATAATACTGAACCAGCTAATCATGCAACACTCTAGATCAATCACCTTCTGACTTACTCAAATAATCTCAATGACTCCTTTGAGAGTTACATAGAGCAGTGTTGAAATTAAACACCCTTACTGGAATGTGAGTTGACTGCTTTTGCAAGATATTTACCTTTTAATTAGCACATTATATATCCTGAGCAATTTTAGTTTATCAACACCTTTTTACATAATGCACAACACGTCTTAGGTGAAGTGACCCAGTTACTCAGTGTGATTACTGCCATTACTTCTCACTTGTGAGAATAAAGTTAGCAATAGGAGTGTCTTTTACCTAAGGGGACACCTTGATTAGAGGCCAGACTCCCCAATTATTCAACACAGACATGCCATTGCTCTGTTGGATCTTCATTAATTTTTCATCAGAGATAACTATGGTACTTCATGACTTAGGCTTACTCTACTTCTTTGACAAAAGACCCAGTTTCTCAGTGACCAAGGTCATTGCTCTGAATTCAAAATTTCCTTTTTAGTCAACCTTTTTCAGGTTAATGTTTAAGAATAATACTCACTCTGTGTATATCTACCAAGGCAACCTTGAATTCATATTTTCAGATTTCAGGGCAAGAAAGAGCAAGAGCAAGACGAATTTTATTCATGGCAAGCAAGGGACTAACTACATCAAATGTAGGAAAAAAAGGGGAGCAAGAACAAGAAAAGGAGGAGGAATGGGGGTTGAGCAGGGGTGACTACTCTCCACTCTTCCAACGCCTGCTACATTTCTCTTTTCTTTCTCTTTCTCCCTTACCCTTACTCTCTATTCCTCTTCGGTGGTCGCCGGAGTGAGGGGGCCTCTTCTTCTCTTCTCCTTCTTCCTCTCTTACTCTTCTCCTTCGCTCTTCGTCTCTATGTTCCCTCCTTCTGTGTATGTCTCTCTGTGTCCCTTTTGGTGGAGGAGGGCTCTTTATACTCCCGCGGGCGGGAGCCTTCGAACACGATCGGCGGAGGCGGGAAGTGTCCAGCTTTAATGGAGATTTGACTTTCCCATCCTTGGAGGCAGGGGGAGTAGGCAGCGTGTCCTCCTCTCCGTTTGACACATCAGATGGGCCACTGCGCGCCACGAATCCATAGGGGGACGGCGTGAGATTTGTTCTGCCAGAGGTGTCATTAGAAGACCCATGCCGTTGAAAGGGCTGGGCGTACCATTGAAGAACCCCATGGAGGCGTGCCATCGAAGGCCCGTATGGGCATGCCGCTGAAGGACCACGCGGGCATGCCGTTGAAGGCTGGCAGGGTGTGCCGCTGGAGGTGCGCTAGAGGCATGCCGGTGAAGGCCACAGGGCCGTGCCACTGAAGACCACGCTGGGTGTACTGCTGAAGGCCCGTATGGGCGTGTCGTTGTAGGGGATTTGGGTCTGTTTTGAGCCTGATTGACAATCCACTTAATTCTCTTCGGGGCGCACGAATTGTGAGCCTCCAGGGGTTGGTTTCTCTTCGCTGTCGTGACTCTGAGAGTGGCTTCACAGCAGTGTGTTGTTTGTTCGGAGGGTCCAGACGGGACATGTTCTCCGCAATCTCTTCGGTTGAAGTTGTTGTTGATGCTGAATTGGTCGGGACGCACGGACGTGCGATTTTACACGTCCACAAATGCCCCCCACCCATGGGTAGCACAGGCGAAGGATGAGCCAGGCGGTGCCCGTGGGTGCGTTGGTTCTTCCCGGTTGGACTTGAGGTCTCGACGTCCGGGAAAGACGATGGTTCTGGCCCAACATGTGCCATTATTATACATCTGACTACATATATATATATATGCATATATAAGTGTATATATATGTTTATTATATATATTTAGTGTGCCGGTGAAGGTCACTCGAGGGCACACCGGCGAAGGCCGCTGGGGGTGTACCGGTGAAGGCCACTCCCAAGGCGTGCCGGCGAAGACCCCTCAGGGCGTGTCGGGGAAGGGCCGCCTGAGGCGCGCCGGGGAAGACTCGTGCAAAGGAGTCATAAGTTGCTTCTTTCTTCTTTCTTTTCCTCCCCTTTTTGCTTACAGTGGAGCCTTCTCCACCTTCATAGTTCTTGATTTCTCATTGCCTGTAGTTCATTCTAATCTTTGTTTGTTGCACTTTGCAGATCAATGGCTGCCCTGAGTGGTTCTTCTGCTTCCGCCATGGCTGATGCCGGACGTGTACCTTCATCCCCAGTGCCGACTGTCACCTGATTCAACGTGGAGGACTTGGACTGGGACCATGCAGAAATAGCAGCGTTGGCCGACTCCTCGGGCTCAGACACTGAGAGTATGGACGTCCGAAGACTTGGCAGGGCTAAAAAAGGGTTCACCTTTGATCGTGCCACAGGGGACTACCGAGTAGATTTTCCAAAGGACAAGCACTTGCTCCATTTTCTTAAGCAATCATGGTCTCGGGAGAGGCAAGAGCCGTGGGTCGTGAAGGTGAAGGAGCATACAATTTTACAAGCTCGGGATAGCTTGTCTCATGTCGTTCCTAGGAGCATTCCAATGTACTTGGTGGGCAAGGCCCGTGAATGGGAGCCCGTGCTGGGGCTGGAGGCTGTGCCGCCAGCGGAGGACAAATTGGTGCGGACTCCACGTTTCATTCCAGCCAAGTGGGACACGGCTGTAGGACGTGTCCAAGGTGAGAAGCAGCGCTTGTGCTTGTTCTTGGCTCCTCCAAAGTGGGGCTACAGAGAAGAGCCATTTATTCTGGACTACCTGGCAATTAGATTCAAGCACGGGCTATCACTGGGCTGGTTCGGGGAGCTGAAGCTTCAGACTGCACACAGCTTCAGGGAAGGAGCAGTTGAGTTTATCGAGTACGTGCTTTTCAATTATGCCCCCATACTCACCCGGGCTGGCGTATATCACAGTGTTTACGCCTCCCGTTATGACTATCCAATTTCCAAGGGACTTTGTTGCGGAATGATAGAAGTATTTAGTGCGGAGACCAATATGTTCTATACAGTAGAGGGTGAGACGTCCTTAGATCTATGGAGCCTTAGCTAGCTCAGCGGCTTGCCCATTGATGGGAAGCCCTATGAAGAGGTTCGCCTCCCTGACATGATTAAGGATGAGACCAACGGGGATGGCTACTACTCCTTGGGATACTCCTATCAGTACTTGATGAATGTGTACTGAGAGCTGTACCAGCTGGGGCACGGAGAGAAGCAACCTCACCGTGGGGACCGGAAGAGGGTCTGAATGACTCTGTGCTGTAGTACTTCTTCAACGGGCTGGAGAAATATGAAGACTTCCCATGTGTCGGCACGGTCGTTGCCTGTAAGAAGCGGGCTAAGCCCAAGTCTGATGTGAAGATCCCCTTGAAGGGGCGGCGGAGTGGGCCAAATCCAATGACAGTTGATCCATTGACACACTGTGCCGCTTATCTGACATACTGGCTATGCTCGTTCGCCCTGCCGCACGGGGATGAGACAATTATCCAGCCGGACGCGATCTACCCAGCCTGTAAGATGGCGTGGGGGATCAAATTGTCCCTATGCCCAGCCACCCTCTGCTTGATGTATAAGACGCTCGAGGAAGTGAGCATTCACCAGATCCCACAGCAGGCCCGATTTGTGTTCCCACTGCACTTCTTTAATGCATGGGTCTGCTCACTGTTTCTAGAGTTCGCTCCTCGTGCCATTCAGGACTGGGGATTATTACCGCGAATGCTAGAGTTCGTGAGTGCGGAGCCGAGCTCCACTTCTTTGAGGCTTTATGACATCCGGGGCCGATTGACGACAGTCCCTCAAGATGCAGTGGGTACTATTCACTTCTGGTTGCTGGCCGCCCATTCGAGCCCCTTAGTGAACAACAAGAGGGAGTGAAAGGACGACCAAGTGGAGAAGTATGTGCACCCCATCAGTTAGGAGAATGTAGTCCGCCCGTTGCTGGAGCCCAAGCTCAGGGACTGGGTGTTATCAATTCGCCCGAGTGTGCTGGTATTCAGGAAGGGGGACAACCTACTGCTAGAGCCCTACTATCCCTTCTGTTTAGGGTGAAATTTAGGATATGATCAGCATATCCCATCATACAACGCCCAATTCACTCTGGCGACGTGGAACCTCTTGGGGAGCTTGACCGCCGAGACTGCTAGGGTCTGGTGGGACTTCTTCCACCTGCCGGACAGTGCCACCTTCCAGGTACCAGCTCCTGGCCGCGTTCCTCGAGTGACACCAGAGTATGTAAAGTTATGGAATGCCCAGACGGGCTTTTATCGATTGAACAAGACTGATTGTTGGGATGGGCCAGAGAGGAGGTTCCTGAGTTGGCAACCCGTACCCGTCCTTGATGTCGACCCGGAGCACCTCCTCCAGTTGTGGCACGGCAAGAGCGACGAGGTGGCCGCTTACCTGATCACACGCAAGGAGGATCAGAAGGTCCGACCGACGCCACAAGTCAAATTGCCCCCGGTAGCGGAGGATGATTTCAAGAAGACTTTGCGGGACCTCTGTGGCGTTGGGAGTGATCATCTGGAATTGATCAATTATCCATTCCCGGTAGAGGAGAAGGGTACATCGGTGAAGAGCTGGCGACCGGAGAGCGACCCGACCTTCCCGTACCGCACTTTCATGCGGAGTGAGGAGCGGAGGCCCGAGAATTACAAAGACACCACCTGGCTTTATGTCCTCCTCCGGGTGCACGGTTTAAAGATTGGAGACCGGGGAATAGCCATCCTGGGCAAGCACCTACATCTTGCTTATTATTACGTCGATGGCTGGGGAATGGATTACTTCAACCTGCTGTGCCATCTAGGTGCCAAGAAGTACGCGGACTTGGCCGCTCTTGTCGACCACTGTCAAAAGGTCGAAGATGTGTGCTGGTTAGTTCGGGAAGCGGCCCGTCGGGACAAGGAGCCCTCCCTGAATTACTGGCCAATCGCACTTCGGCTCTATACCGGCCCTCATGGTACGTATTATTATTATTATATATATATTTTTTACTCCTATTGGTTATTGGTGCGTTCTTCAGGATGTCGGGTGGCAATTAAATCCTTGCCCCTCTTGTCCTCCCTCTGTCACAGACCATCTGGATAGCACCCAGCTGGTGATGTACCGTAATCTTCTTCGACAAGCAGAGAAGCCGGCATATTTGAGGAGGCACCACCGGCCCTGACTACGACTCCTCTGCCCCGTCCTACGAAGAGGTCCCGGGCGAAATCGCCTGTGAAGAAGGCCTTGGACGAGGTGAAGGCCACTGGACGGCGGGAGGTCAAGCGCCTGAAGGTGGAGGCTGCCAAGACTACGAAGACCGTTCCTCCCCCGCCTCTTATCCCATCGTTCGAGGAGTTTGAGGTTGGTCAGGCCGAACCAAGCCAACCTGCAGGTGAGATTTCCCTTGTTAAGAGTGTCCTTCAGGCGGAATTTGTCTCCATCTTGGCATGGGCTGCTCACACCTGGGTATCATTTCTATTCATCAGCTAGGGAGGAGCCCCCGCCTTCACCAATCCCCGCTGCAGGTGACGCCTGGGTCAGGTCAGAGCTGCCATCCACTCCAACCCCTTCACCCAGGGCTGCTGAAGGGTCCCAAGAGAGGGAGCCTGTGGAGAAGGCACTTGCCGCTGCCAAGGTGACTGAGTGGCAGGAGGTCGAGCGAAATAGGGATGAGGTTTTCCAGATGACTTTAGCTTCCCCTCCGCCATCAGTCCCCTCCATTGCAAAGTTTGTCACGCCCCGGGTCAAGCCGAGCCATCCCGTAGGTAAGACTTTTGGTTGCCGATACTTTTCAGGGTCCAGCCACTTCCCTGGGGAAATTCTTTATACATGCATGACGCACGTGTTTCCTTCTTCCAGCCGGAGCAGAGGAGGCACATTCTGTGAGGGTCTCCGGTAAGGCAATCAGTCCGCAGGAGCTAGAGCAGAGGAAGGCAGAGGTCGAGAAGTTCGTGGCCGCTGTGGACGTCAAAAAATGACGGCGAGGATCCCACGGCACCTACGGCACTCGCATCTACGTGCGAGTTGAAGGAGGGAAGGCCGAATAAATCCATACCTTGTTCGGCCAGGATGAGAACTCGCTCGGCAGCCCGCTACCCATTAAGGAAGTCCCCGGGCAGAAGATATCCACGATCGGCCATGTCGGGAGGTGAATCGAAGAAAAGTCAGGGATTTCGGCACACTATCGGCTTATGCCGGAAGGTAAGCAAAGCCGCGGATCGAAGGCCGGGAATGGCAAATGAAACGTTCCAGATGCCATGCGCTGCAACTAAAACACCCCGGGAGTGCCAACACTTGTATAAATGGTTGCGACCTCGAGAAGAATCCGTTCAGCACTTGAAACGGTACGAAAAAACCTTGAAACAGAGCGATGAGGGTTTTAACCGGCGCGCCCCAAACCGGCGCGCCCCCTCCCTTTATTGCGTTGAAACGGCGCGCCACCCCCTCGGTTATCCGGCGCGCTCATGAAGAAGCCCGCCCACCACCATGGCTAAATTGACCAGGAGCAAAGAAGGCAAAGTGACACTTACTCAGAGCTGTCTCTGCCTCAACTGTCCCACTAGCCTCGAGCCCTCTAGAAGACTCGCCAGTCTCGATTACCGTGACCTCTACTCGAGGGCATTTCCCCCTCGGCTGCAGACTTCCGTCCCCACTCCCAGAGGACGCCTCCGTGGAGGGGTTATCCCCCTCCGTCGCCGAACCTGTCAATAGACATGACGTCATACAATGTCAGTGTCATAACCAGAAAGTAACAAAAGAAAAAGGGATGGAGTATCCCAAACAAGGCCGTACCTGGAGCCCCGAAGGGGATGGGTGGCAGGAGTACCAACTGCTCTGGCTTCAGTGCCAGCACCTGGGCCGCATTCGCCATGTCCTCCCGGATGTCCCATAGAGTGCGAGCGCACTCAATCTGGGACAGGAACTCCACGGGCCCAGCAGACCCGATCGCATGGCCGATGTGTCGTCGCCAGTCGTCAATCACTGAGTCAGCAAAGCTCCCATGTGGGAGCTCCCGATCCAGTGAACCCCTACTATGAAAGCCGCAGTCGGCCAAAAACTGGGCCCACTAGGCCTTAGGTGCCCCCGACTGGGACACCTTCGCTCCTGTCACCATTGCTCTCGTCGAAACCTGTACCAGGGGCTTCAGTGCTCCACCGCTGCTCCAGCTCCTGGAAGTCGAACCCCGACCACCCCGGGGCCACTGCTCCATGACCCGCTCGATCTCTCGGTGGACCCGAGCAACGTGGGTCCTCAGGTACCCGTCGTCTAGTGCAATAGGAGGCAAATCCTGCCTCAGCAAGCAGCTCTCCTCCGCCTTCTGAATCGCAGAGGCCTTCTGCCGGTAGAGGTGGCTGTGCTCGAACCACCACCTGGCGTAGTGTACGTTGAACCTCCCTCGACATCCCTATCTCAGCATCGGGAACTGCTCCATCTCCCGATGACTGTAGAAGTCCCACCATGCCGCCGCAAGAAGGTGGGTGTCCCTACCACGGTACTGCCTTCTGGTCATAGGGAACTCCCAATTCGGCGGGATCCCCTGGTCGTACCCAAAGTTCCTCGCAAATCGGTGTGGGTAGTACGGCTCTAAGGAACTCGTCACTAACTGGCACAATGTCAGCATCACCAACCGGGTACTCCATATCCACTCTGTCTGTAACCCTGTCTCTGTCACCTCCTGACCAGCATCGGCGCTGGTTGCCCCTCTACCTGAAGGCCCTAGAAAGAGACTGGAATCCCTCGTGGCACTATCAAAAGGAAGCCCCTCCTCGCCCCTGGTGGGTAGGTAACAAAGGGCTCTCCTAGCCCCCTCCAGTTACGTCTCTGCATCCCCGTCAGACTGCCTGGGGAAGCTAAACAAGAGTGGTGTCATCAGGTTCCTCACTGTCCCCCACGTCACTAAGCCCGAAAACAACAACCTGACCCACGCACTGAGGTAGTGGGTCGACAGGAGTATGCTTCTCTCTCTCGGCACTGAGTGTGCCACTAGAACTCTGAGCCCCTGGTAGATGTTGGCCAGTGCAACGGGAGCTAGGGCCAACTGTCTCCCCTCGGCCAACAAGCAAGCTGGCCACAACAACTCAACTCTCAGTAGTCTGTCCTCTCCGTGAGATACTACAAAAGTCGCCAACCAATACGCCAGATACGCTGCAAGGTGTGTCACGTCTGGTAGACCATGGGGATTCCACCCCTCCTGTGGCACATACACATATCTGGAGTACGTCCGGAAGTGTAGCTCCACCTCGATGTACTCCTCCCATGGAGTCTGGTCTCTGGCAAACTCCTGATTAAAGCAGAATGGCCCGTTGTAGAAATGACGGACCCATACATTCAGTGGCACTCTCAGAGTCTCTGCTGCTCTCTCTCTCCCTACCAGAGCCAAGTCCCTCCAGAACTTCAGGAGGTACCGATAGTTGAAAGGTACCCGGTACCTCCCCTGTTCGTCACTGTGACTGCGGTGGGGGTCATCCAGCACTACCTCCTCGTATCCCTCGCCGATGATCGATAGTCCAGAAATCCTGAATAGAGACCACAAGTCCAGTGAGGTCTCTCCCTCAGCGGTGGCCACCGTGTTCCAACGGCGATTGAAGCGCTCCAGTAGTCCCTGCAGCAGCCTAGTGTAGTAGGGGTACACGTACAAGGTGATTGTCACCGCGTACCTGATCCCTGCTCGATCCAACAACATCCGGTTGTGATGGTGTGGACGTCAAAAATAATAGTGACGATCATACGGCACTCGCGGCTACGTGCGGGTCGAAGGCGGGAAGGCCGAATAAACCCATACCTCACCCGGCCAGGATGAGAACCCGCTCGGCAGTCCGCTACCTATTAAGGGAGCCCCCGGGCAGAAGATCTTTACGATCGGCCGTGCCGAGAGGTGAATCAAAGAAAAGTTAGAGATTTCGGCACAGTCTCAGCACATGTCGAAAGTTACGTAAAGTCCTGGGCCGAGCCCCAGAAGCTGTGAATGAAACATCATGGATGCCGTGCGTCGCAACTAAAGCATTCTGGGAGTGCCAACACTTGTATAAATAGTTACGACTTCGAAACGAATCCGTTCAGTCTTAAAATGACATGAAAAAGCCTTAAAACAGCGCGGTGAGGCCCTTAACTGGCGCCACCTTATACGGCGCGCCCATGTTCCTTGGCCCCCTTGTTTTGCCTTAAAACGGCACCGCCCCCTTTGATGATTTAACCGACGTGGGTTAAAACGGCGCGCCCCCTGGCTGTGCCGGAATATGAAAGGATCTATGACTGACCGATATGTCCGATTGCCCGTGTCTCGGCATAGGCTCTTGTGCGATTTATTCGTACATCTTTCTTTTGCAATTAGCGTTAATTCTTTTGGCCGCAGGGCCCCTAGTTTCAGCAATTAATCAAGGGTATTCCCTCTTATGGGGGATGTAAATGACGTCGTGACCTTTATGATGAGACGGGATTTGGTCCCGACCCAAACCACACAATCACCTGACGAAGTCAGATAGAGCGCACCATGGGCTTCCACGAGGCCTGAATAAATCGTCACTTCGTGTCTGGCACGCCCTCGTACTAAATAGACAAATAAGCACACTAACAAACGAACAAAAAATCAAGTGAATTTTAGTGCGTCCACACCACCTTGTAAGCGTACCCCTGCTACACTAGGCTGCTGCAGGGACTACTAGAGCGCTTCAATTGCCATTGGAACACGGTGGCCACTGTAGAGGGAGAGACCTCACTGGACTTGTGGTCTCTGTTCAGGATTTTTGGACTGCCGATCAGTGATGAGGGATACGGGGAGGTAGTGTTGGATGACCTCCACCGCAGTCATAGTGACCGACAGGGTAGGTACCGGGTACCTTTCAGCTATCGGTACCTCCTGAAGACCTGGTGGGACTTGGCTCTGGAAGGGAGAGAGAGAGAGGCACAGACTCAGAGAGTGCCACTGAATGTATGGGTCCGTCATTTCTATAACGGGCCATTCTACTTTTATCAGAAGTTTGCCAGAGACCAGACTCCATGGGAGGAGTACACCAAGGTGGAGCTACGCTTCCGGACGTACTCTAGATATGTGTATGCGCCATAGGAGGGGTGGAATTCCCATGGTCTGCCACACGTGACACACCTTGCAGCGTATCTGGCGTATTGGTTGGTGACTTTTGTAGTACCTCATGGAGAGGACAGACTACTGAGAGCTGAGTTGTTGTGGCCAACTTGTTTGTTGGCTGAGGGGAGACAGTTGGCCCTAGCTCCCGCTGCACTAGCCAACATCTACCAGGGGCTCAGAGTTCTAGCGGCACACCCAGCTTCGAGAGAGAGAAGCATACTCCTGCCGACCCACTACCTCAGTGCATGGGCCGGGTTGTTTCTGGGCTTGGTGACGCGGGGGACAATGAGGAACCCGACAGTACCACACTTGTTTAGCTTCCCCGGGCAGTCTGACGGGGATGTAGAGATGCAGCTGGAGGGGGCTAGGAGAGCCCTTTGTTACCTACCCGCCAGGGGCGAGGAGGGGCTTCCTTTTGACAGTGCCACGAGGGATTCCAGTCTCTTCCCGGGGCCTTTAGGTAGAGGGGCGACCAGCGCCGACGCTGGCCAGGAGGTGACAGAGACAGGGTTGCGGACGGAGTGGATATGGAGTACCCAGTCGGGGGTGCTGACGTTGCGCCGGTCAGCGACGAGTTCTTTGGAGCCGTACTACCCACACCGGTTTGCGAGGAACTTTGGGTACGACCAGAGGATCCCACCGAATCGGGAGTTCCCTTTGACCGGAAGGCAGTACCGTGGCAGGGACACCCACCTTCTTGCGGCGGGATGGTGGGACTTCTACAGTCGTCGGGAGCCAGAGCAGTTCCCGATGCCGGGACAGGGACGTCGAGGGAGGTTCGACGTACACTACGCCAGGTGGTGGTTCGAGCACAGCCACCTGTACCGACAGAAGGCCTCCGCGATTCGAAAGGCAGAGGAGAGCCACTTGTTGAGGGAGGATTTACCTCTTATTACGCTAGACGACGGGTACCTGAGGACCCGCATTGCTCGGGTCTGCCGAGAGATCGAGCGGGTCATGGAGCAGTGGCCCTGGGGTGGCTGGGGTTCGACTTCCAGGAGTCGGCACAGTGGTGCGGCACTAAAGCCCCTGGTACAGGCTTCAGCAAGTGCAGCGGCGACAGGAGTGAAGGTGTCCCGGCCGGGGGCACCTAAGGCCTGGTGGGCCCATTTTTTGGCCGACTACGACTTTCAGAGTAGGGGTTCGCTGGATCGGGAGCTCCCACATGGGAGCTTTGTTGACTCAGCAATTGATGACTGGGGGCGACACATCGACCACGCGATCGGGTCTACCGGGCCCGTGGAGTTTCTGTCCCAGATTGAGTGCGCCCGCACTCTATGGGACATCCGGGAGGCCGTGGCGAATGCGGCCCAGGTGCTGGCACTAAAGCCAGAGTAGTTGGTACTCCTGCCACCGATCCCCTTCGGGGCTCTAGGTACGGCCTTATTTGGGATACTCCAACCCTTTTTCTTTTGTTGCTTTCTGGTTATGACACTGACATTGTATGATGTTGTGTCTGTTGACAAGTTCGGCAATGGAGGGGGATAACCCGTCCAGGGAGGTGTCCTCGGGGAGTGGGGATGGAAGTCTACAGCCGAGGTGAAAATGCCCCCGAGTAGAGGTCGCGGTAACTGAGATCGACGAGTCTTTTGGAGGGCTCGAGGCTGGTGGGGCAGTTGAGGCAGAGATAACTCTGAGTAAGTGTCACTTTGCCTTCTTTGCTCCTAGTCAATTTAGCCATGGTGGTGGGCTAATCCTACTTTGCTAGGTTTGTGTCTTGCAACTCCTGTGGAGCCTAGGGCGGAGGCGACCTTCTCGCCCCTCGGGAGGAGGACCCTCCCTATGTGGAGGGAGCTGAGTGTGAGATTGACACTGAGAGTTTTCTCCGACTGATGGATGAGATGGCACCCGATGTTAAGGCCTTCCCCAACTTCGAGTCGTGGGAAGGTGCAGGAGGAGCCCATGGTGGTGGAAGTTGATGCAGGGGTAGGCCTGGCCAGGAAAGCTTCCACCTCGGCCACAATATTGTTCAGGCGGTTGAACGACCATATCTCCATACCAATCATCTTTTCCAGCACCTCCCTCCTATGGTTCTGTTTATAAATCTGTACAGTGTCCTCCTGATGTGGGAGCCGCTTGCACCTCATTCCAAGGTTTCTCCACCTCTTGATATATTCGAGGGTTGTTTCATCTACCCTTTGTCTTGTTGAGTGGAGCTCAGCCACCGTGACCTCCCTTTCGGTGACGTGAAACCTCTCTCTGAATTTCTTTTGCATATCGGGCCAATCGCTGATCGACTCGGTTGGGAGGCTGGAATACCACTCAAATGTGAGCCCCATCAGTGAGCACCCGAAGCACTTCAGCAAATATGACTCATCTGCGGCTAGATCGCCCATGATGGTCATATAATAGGTGACATGCTCCTTCGGGGATCCCTTCCCGTTGAACTTGTTGAACTTGGGAGGCTTGCTGATCCCTGGAGGGAGCCGCTTGGCAGCATGATGAGGCTGGTATGGCTCCTGATAGGCATCAAATGCGACATAGTCGCCTTCACTGCACTCAGCAAGCTTCAGCTCGATCATCCTTTCCACCATCAGTTTGTTCACGACAGTTGGATCGATCGGTTCTGAATAGAAATGCGCCGACTGCAGATAAGGGGTGACCAAGGTGGTCACCTGTGGAGGAGGACACACCAATGGAGATGGCTGGTGCACTTGCGGCAGAATTGGTGGCATCAACGACTATGGTGGGCACTGCTGAGTGGTCGCCATGCTGGGCTCTAGTGGCTAGGGCAGAGTATATAGCGGTGGGAAGTCACTTGGGTTAGCACCTCCCCACGGCTTGCATCTCAAGCTACTTAGAGGCTGAGGCTTGCTCCATCTTTTCCATCAACTGCCTCTTCAGGAGTTCTATCTCCTGTTGGTACTTCTGAAGCAGCATCAGCAATGACGGATCCGCGGTCACCGTGCTGAGGATGGCTTCTGTCGCTTCCCCTAAAGCTCCTTCAGACGAGATGTTCAGCAACACCTCCTCCTCTTCAATTGTCACCACATTCGCAGTGAGGGTGGTGACTTCTTCAGGCAATATCTGCTTGTCTTTCACCATTCTCAGCATCTCCCTTGTAGCTTCCACCCTTCTAGTGTTTGGCCCTGGCCTTTCAGCTAATTGAGCCAACTCCCTGGAGTCATGAGGTAAACCTCCATATTTATCGGCCACTCCGGCCATGTTATAGGTGAAAACCCGCATGCACTTCCTTTGTCAGTGAACCTTCCTCTTTGGATGACCAAGGAAGGTTAGCCTCTCAAATACGGAGACCCTTCTTATCTCCCTTTACCGAGGAGCACCTTCATCGGTGTTGAATTCCAAGCCGTCTTCATGTCCATTGTCGTCAACCTACGGCATCATTCTTATTTCTTCTTTTTCTTCAACTGCCATTGGTGAACAGTCATCTTCTTCTGCCATGGCTGCTTGCAACAACTGTTGTTAGCCTAGTGAGGGGTTGCCCATACACCTAAAATAGTTTCTGACCATACTGGTCATTTCTTCTTGCCCTAGTCCCTGATGCAGGACTGGGGAGAGTTGTTGACCTCCCATTGAAGGGATGTAAGCTAGCCAGGATCTTCCGACGGGTTGTTCAAATCTTCTCCCCATTGCGGGGATATCAGCTTGTTGGGCACATGCCCTAAAACTCACGCGGCGTGGAGGATCAGCGACAATCTCTTCTTTTCTTGAGGCCAGCCCCCTCTCATTCTTCTTCCCCGCCTCAGCGGGCTTGGGGTGATAGTAGACAGGTGCCTCTCGGCAGACATGTTGGATCTTTATAGGCACCCAAATTTGTTTAAACCTCTTTGGCCTTGGGGCCATCTCTTTCCGGCCTTGGCGGCCTTCTTCTTTCTCGGTCCTCCTCCCAGAAAGGGCCTGTAAGGAGTTGCGGGTTGGCACAGCAGTGACCACTCGATCCAAGATTTCCTGAGCATCACGTCTGTCTAGGAAGATACTGACACCCCTAATCAGCACAGACTTCCCAGACTTTGACAATCATCTGGCAACAGGGACAGCAGCTCTTCTGCGGGAATTCCCCTGACGGTGACTCCCGAGCTTGTTATGGTAGGCAGGGCAAGCTCCCTAAGCCACATGGTACACCATGCAGCTAATTAGCTAAGTCTGACCTATTATCAGGCTCCTGCGGCTTCGAGCATTGTGGGCCCTTGGCTTCACATCAGTTCCTTCCTCAGCCATCTCTAGGGCTTCACCCTCTAGCATGTCGGCAAAGGCCACCCCCAAGAAGTTGGGGAAGCGGGAAGGAACCAAAGATAGTTGGTACCGTCAGGTACCCCATAGCAACGTGACTGCCCATGATCTTGGGGCCGAAAGTTAGCGTGGCAAATCCAATAGCCATCATTTCCTTCAATAAACAGTCAACAATCATCATTCTTTGGGGGAGCCCCAGGGCCCATTTATCTCGGTAAAAAGATGAAAGGAGACTCTAGTCTCACTGGGTGTGCCAAACTTGGTGACACATGTGATGTGGCACAACCTAGGGATGAGTTGGGACCGACCGAATGATCCTTGGACCTAGGAGTGCAAGCACAACCACAAGGCCTACGCAAGCGGGCAATCGTCGACGTGCATACTCGATCCGGGGGGGTGACTCGGGGATGCCGAGTTGAGGGTGTGGGACAAGACCCTTGCTGGTAGAGGGCCAGCAAGACTCAAGGCTCCCGTCCAAAATCGTTATGGTTATGGTAGACTTCATCGTGATCAATGGAATGACGGCATACAATGCCATCTTCGGTAGAGGCATCCTCAGTCAGACAAAGGTGGTGCCCTCCACCTATCACCAAAAAATGAAGTTTTCCACCAAAAATGGTGCGGGGGAAGTTCGAGGTAACTAGGCACTGGCTAGAAGGTGCTATAATATCTCGGTCGAAGCCATATGGACGGAAGGGAAGAACAAGGGGATCAGGGGAATCGAGGAAGGACCAGCAACGTCCGAGCCTGGTGGCAAGTTGATAACAGTCTTCCTAAATGATAACCCCACCTTAGGAGTTAAGATCGGATCTGATCTCCCTTCTGATGTCCAAGAGCAATATAAAAATTTTCTTTCTAAGTACATTCATGTCTTCGCGTCATCTGATGAGCAACTTCCTGGAATTCTCGGAGAGATTGTAATGCACAAGCTCAACCTCGACCCCGCGGTGAAACCCGTCCAACAGTGCAGAAGAAAGCATGCCCCGGAGAACCAGACGATCATCAAGGAGCAACTCGCCAAGGGGAAGGAGACATGTCTCTTCCGTCTAGTCCTCTACCCGACACGGCTTTCCAATGTCGTCCTGCTACCTAAAGCTTTGGGAAAATGGCGAATGTGTGTGGACTTCACCGATCTGAACAGGGCCACACCAAAGGACTATTACCCGCTGCCGAGCATCGACCAGCTTATCAATTCAACCTCTGGCAACGAGCTGCTTAGCTTCCTGGATGCCTACTCTGGCTACCATCAGATCTGGATGGACTCAGAGGTTATTGAGAAGACCGCCTTCATCACCGACTCCGGTGTGCACTGCTACACCCAGATGCCTTTCGGGTTAAAGAATGCTGGGGCGACATACCAGAGGCTGGTCAACCAAATCTTCGAGGCACAACTCTGTCGAAATATCAAAGCCTACATCGACGGCATGCTCGTTAAGATGCCAAAGGCTGAGGATCATCTTACCGACCTGGCCAAGACCTTCGGCACCCTCCTCAAGTACAACATGAAGCTCAACCCCACCAAGTGCTCCTTCGGAGTCAGATCGGGGAAGTTCCTTGGCTTCCTGGTGACTCAGCGCGGGATTAAGGTGAACCCCGACAGGGTCCAGGCCATCCTAGACATGCGGCCACCCACTTGCATCAAAGACGTCCACCGCCTTACCGGGCACATTGTCGCACTCAACTGCTTCCTCTCTCGGGCGGCCGAACGATGCCTACCCTTCTTCAAGCTGTTGAGGGGGCCTAAAATGGCATCTGCTACATTCGCCTAGGATGAGGAATGTTAGAAGGCTTTTGAGGAGCTCAAGGAGTTCCTGACCTCACCCCTGGTACTATCAAAGCCAGTCTTGGGTGAAGCACTGCAATTGTATCTCTCAGTAACTCCCCCTACTGTAAGTTCAGTCCTAGTCCGAAACGATGCGGGAATCGAGAGCCCGGTCTATTACACAAGCAAGGTGCTCAACGAGGCTGAAAGGAGGTCCCCTGCAACTGAGAAACTCCTACTGGCACTAGTTACCTCAGCCAAGCACCTCCGACCCTACTTCCAAGGTCATTCCATCGTCGTGCTGGCCGGTGAACCTTTGAAGAAGATCCTCTCTCACCCTGAAGCCTCAGGGTTCCTCGTCAAGTGGGCCATCATGCTCGGGGCTTACGACACCTCTTATCACCCCCGCGTGGCCATCAAGGGACAGGCCCTAGCATACTTCATCGCAGAGAGCACGGTCCTACTCAAGGAAGAACCTTCGCTTGCACAAGGACCCATCTGGGACTTGTTCGTAGACGGATCGTCCAACTTGGCCGGCAGTGGTGCTGGCGTGCTCCTCAAGTCACCCGAAGGAGCTGAGTTACAGTATGCCTTGAAGTTCAACTTCCAGGCGTCGAATAACGCTTCCGAGTATGAAGCCCTCATTTCGGGGGCCAGGATGGCGTGATGACTAGGAGCCGAACGAGTCAGAATCCACACTGACTCCCAACTGGTCGCTAACCATGTCACCGGTGATTACGAAGCTTGGGAAGCGTCGATGATCAAATGCCTTCAGATGGTTCGAGGGCTAGCCTAGCTATTCGAGAGCTTTGAGGTAGTCTAGATAGCTCGGGAAGAAAACTCCCGCGTGGATGCCCTCTCTTGCCTTGCCTCCTCCCTCGGACTGGAACGCACTCGATCGGTTTTCCTCAAAGAGCTAGAACAATCGAGCATTGAGTCCAAGCTCATGATCATTGACCCGGCTACACCGAGCGATTGGCGGACCTCATACATATCCTGGCTTTGGGACTCTTAACAGCACCCTGACCCTCGGGAGGCTCAGAGGCTGAAGTATCAAGCTCAACACTTCGTCCTCCTGGATGACACCTTATACCGCAAATCTTTCTCTTGCCCCCTTCCAAAGTGCATCAGTACTGATGAAGCAGCTCAAGCAGTTCAAGAAATACATGAAGGCATGTGCGGGGCGCATCAGGGAGGGAGGTCACTTGCCAGGATCTTGCTTCGGCATGGGTACTGGTGGCCCACTCTCCAGTGTGATTTCTTAGCCTATACATAAAAGTACGACCAGTGCCAGCGCTTCGACCAACTAGTCCACCAGCCAGCATTAGATCTTATCACCCTTACCGAGCCTTATCCATTTGCTCAGTGGGGATCGACATCCTCGGTCCATTCCCTATGGCTCAGGCCCAAAAGAAGTTCGTCATCGTCGCCATCGACTATTTCACCAAGTGGATCGAAGCCGAGTGTCACATCAGAGGATTGCTCGTAACCAGGTTCGTTTTACCCTTGTTAAATTCCCTTTGGCTCTTCATATCCAATGTCTCCCTTCTTCCCGCCATATTACCAAGACTTCTATCAAGGTTCTGTATATACAGCATGCACTTCTCCTTAATCGTTCTATCTATTCCTCTTTTCCAGGACTATCCTAATATCTCGGGTGCCAGAAGGTTCACTAAGAACAAATGGCTCCCACTACTTATGTCCAAGATTATGCTTGACACGCGCTCCTATTTGTCCAGATGGCATCTTCTAGGATTGATTACTCATGCCAAACATTATCAGGATGTTCACCTTGACTGGGCCGTGATCGGCGCGCTGGTGGAGATCTGGCACCCGGATACTAACACCTTTTTATTCCCCACGTTCGAGGCTACCATGTTACTAAAAGAGACAGAGATGCTATTTGGGTTGAAGAGATTGAAGCAAGGGGATGGAGAAAAGATGGCGTCCATGACTCAGCCCGTAGGAGTGACAGAGATCCTCACCGGCCTAATCCCAAGCTCTAATATTGTGAACCAAATCAGGATGAATAAAGGGCTTAACTTAATGAAGCTGACAGCATGGGTGTACAAACAACAGGGCCAGGCCAACGAAGAAGACATGGAGAACGTCATGAAGGCATTCGTGATTTGCTTAGCAGGAGCCTTACTGTTTCCTACAGCTGATGATTTTCTAGAAGTAGGACAGTTGAGCGCCATCAGTGCAATCTGGGAAGGATGGAGGATGGGCCCTATAGTCCTGTCCTATCTTTACAGTGGGCTCACTTCAGTTGCCCTGGGTCGGCCTTTGCATGGGTCCATGCTTCTTCTCACTTGCTGGGTGGATCTCCACCTTAAATTTGACCCATGTGGGGAATCCCAACAGTCGTCCAAAATTTTCTCTAGGAGCTCACTCCACTATATGACATACGCTCTTGGGCTGAGTGACAGAGTGGTCAATAGAGTGCCCAAACTGAAGAAGTGAGTTGATTGGAGAGAGCACTTCAAGACCATGCCTCTTGATATGTTCACTTGTGCACCGGGCTTCCTCAAGACCCACGACCTTCGTGCCCGGCTCTCCTCAGGCGCCGAGCTTAGACTCATTGGCACCACGGATTTCCTCCTATACAATGCGCATCGGTGCCTCCCTCAGCTTGGATTACCTCGCCACCACATGGAGGACCCGTCTCACCTTCCATCCATCAAGAAAAGGACCCTACCTAGCCAAGAAGATGAGGAAGAGATCACTACAATCAAAGCTTTATGGAAGGTAAGCAAGCTGCTCAAGCCTATAGAGCATGTGGAAGAAGATGACAGTGAAATGAGAGAGTCTTATGTAAGAGAGCTTAAGAAATTGAGGATCTAGTTGGCTCATTATGTATCTTTTATCTTCCATTTCACTCAATAAAATTCAGTCCTTTATTTCATTTGAGCCAAATTACCAATGCAAACTTCCAAATCAAGTGAATGATTCCGTTACTATTTGAACAACTAACGCACTCAGGGAAATGGCATCTCGGGAGGCCGCCGCTAATTGAATCTGCATCCAATTGGGAAGCCGCTTTCTATTTTGCCATTTTTCTAAGTTTTAAAATTCAATTTCCAAAATCAACGTCTCCTCAAAAGGACGCTCATTCTTGAAATATTCCTCTGAAAATGTAATTTTCATAAATCACGTCTCTCCAAACAGATGCTTATTCTTGAAATCATTCCATTTTTCAAATTGCGCTACTCACAAATAGCGTTCTCCTGTAAAGGCGCCAATTCAATTTTGAATTTTCAAAAATTATGAATCACGTTCGCAAAGGTGGACGCTAATTCCTTTCATAACCGACCCCATAACGGATGCCTCCCACGCCCCTCTCTTCTTCTTCCTCATTTACTCTCTTCATTCAGGCCCTCCCATTCATTCTGCAACTTCATCCAGAACCCACGAAACCCCTTCTACCCAAGCCATCCTCCCCTTCTTCTTCCCTCTTTCTCTCTTTCTCTCTTTCTCTCTTTCTCTCTTCCTCCGACGATGCACGCTGGTGGTGCGAGCGCGGGGAAGCGGCGGTGGGTGACCACACCCGAGGTCGTCGACCTCGCGGACGGCGGTGAAGCAGCGGGAGCAGTCGTGGAAGAAGAGCCCATGGCGGAGCAGGAACCAGCCGCAGCAGTGGAGGGGGCACCCTCGGCGGTGGGAGCACAGGTGTTCGAGGAGGGAAGCCATGTGGCGATGATGCTACCGCTGGTGATAGAGGAAGAAGAGGGCGAAACGATGAAGACTGATGGTGGCGAGGGAGAGGAGGAAGAAGGAGAAGAAGCAGAAGAAGTGGGAGAAGGGACAGCCGCGGCGGCGGAGAGTGAAGAGACGACGGTGGCAGTGGTGGAGACGGTGGCGGCGCCCGAAGGCCTTGCGGAGATGGAGCAAGCAGCGGCATCGCCTCGTCGACGGCGGCAAGCTCCTCGCCGGCCACTACAGGGAGCAGTGGATGAAGCAGTGCCCAAGAAGGTAGGCCCCCCCTTTCCCTTTCTCTTATTGCATTAGAATGGTTAGGGTGATCAGGAGGAAGAAGATGAAGAAACTACGTCCACATGGGTGGGCGCAGAACACAATAGGCGTCCACCACGGTGGACGCCAAATGTTTTTATTTATTTAAAATGTAGAAGAACCAAAAGAAATGACGGTGTCCTCATCGGGTGCAAGAAACCAAAACACGCCGCCTAGCCTAGACGCAAAAAACAAAATTATTATTTTTGCGCACATGCCCTCTACGCCCTTTTCTTCTCTTTGTTTCTTTCTTCTTCTCCTTTTTCTTCTTTTTTTATTTTTTTTATTTTTTATTACCAACAAAGGGCTGGCATGACTAGAGAGGTTGGACCGTTGACCCAGACAGAGGGAGTGGAGGAGCTAGAGGGTCCCTTGGAAGTGGCTCTCGAGCGAGCTGAGGAGAGGGAGGTAGATCTAGCTGACACGGTATGGCCTGTACACTTTTGGTTTAGAATATCTCTTCTCTTCTTTGGTTTGTCTTCCCCTGATTCGTGCATCTGTGTGTGAATCCCTACAGTGGAGGGAACTAGAAGCTAGCCTGGCCTCTTGGCGAGAGCTAGAGGGACACGTCAAGGACTTGACGTGCCGTCTCAGCGAGGTGGAGACTGATATGCTATTACGAGGTCACCTTGACGAGGTGAAGGAGATGGTGGCAGCGATCTGAGAGCGGCGAGCCCTCGACCAGCTGGAGGCCATGCGACGATGGGTACTGCAAAAGTACCAGAGCCGGGTTGCTATTGGAGAGGCTACGGGTGGACATGCTACTCCGTCAGAGTCAGTGCAGACTAGAGAGACTTTAGGCTTCTCACTGAGGGAGCTTATGGAGTTGGGTGCCTCTCCTTCAGAGGTGCCACAGCCAGCTCGGCCAGCTCGGCCAGCGGCCTTGGGGGCTTCCCGACCTCCGATGTAACACCCCAAATAAAATATAGAAAATATTAAAATATAAGACAATATATACGTAATAGACACTACTAATAGTCCTGAAGAGGGGTGATCTCATGCGGGGTCCTAAGCCGTACGATCTTATCGTCGTCACCATGAATGAGGGATCTGTAAGGTAGGAAATAGATCAGAAGAGCCCAGGGTTGGAACCCTAGGGAAAACCCTCTGATGCTTAAGTCAGCAAGCTGGCAGAGCATAGGTGGAATGAGACTAGGAGAAGAACTGAGGGGCACGAGATCACTCTCCACCAGTGTGGTGTTGAGCACTCAGGATCACCTTACCTTCCCTATGGGCTTCCATGGGGTTTATATAGCTGCTAGCCCTCGTCGCTAGAGATAGGGTATCTGGATGGACCAGGGGGCATTATGTCTGAGAAGGAGACTCTTTCTTCTTCCCCGTCCTTTTGAATTTTCCTTCTCTGAGCAAGAGCGAGATCCTCACCGGGTGTAGCGACCCAAGATCCAGATATCGAGAATACCCGATATCATTCGAATCTTGGCCCGCCACCCACGAGTTGGAGGGCTCAGAAGGGCTAAAAGGATAGGTGTGGTGTACACAGAAATAGGAAATAAAGTAGGATAATTCAACAATTAACAGAAATAAACAACGAACTACAACAGAGTCTAGACCAATAGAAAGTATAGTCTAAAGCAAGAAAACATACCAAATGCCAAGTGAACACTCGGCCCAGCAAGCTGGCATCTAAGGACCTCCATGTAGTACCCTTGAACCACGAGGAAGAATCACAACACCTAAAAATCAGGGGTGAGCCTCCTATCACTAGCTCAGTAGGAGTAGCTGTAGAGCCGAGGTTTTATCGGCTACTGAGTCTTGCTGTTCCTGCTATTGTTGTTGTTATTGTAGTGGATTCCCCTTTTATTTCCCCGTCACCTGGGGGTGAATGGGGGGTGGGATCGAGTTTCTTGTGGGTGGCTCGCGAATTGGGCTCGGCCTGGTATCGCGGCGGTCACCAGGGTCGTGTTTATGAAGAACGTGATGCATCGATTGAGCGCGTTCATCAGGGAAGATGAATAGTTTGGTGGTTAGGGTCGCGCCCGCCCGATCGAGCACGATCATGGGGATTGAGCCCACCAAGGACACCACGTTAGTGACGCGACAGAGGTGAGTAGGCCATTCGTCTGAGTGTGTCTGGGGTTTTGGCCCAGAGCGTACCCCGTGTGGGCGCCATGTTTAGTGGGATCGCACCCACAGCATTGGGTGCGTTCTCTTGTTAACGCGCCCACCACTGAGAGCACTTTCTCATAATCGTGCCCTGACCTTTGGGCACGTTAATGTTGCGCCCCTGGTGAGGGTCACGTTCCTGCTGCCTTCTGATCCATGCTTCACTTCGGCAGTTTAGCCTCCAATCGAGCTAGTTTTTCGGTCCTTGTGGCATATGGCCTGAGGGTTGCCTTGAACACCCAGTGTGAGCCATAGGTGCGCCAAGGGGTCTCCGGAGGAACGGTTACCTTGGTTGGTGTGCCACATGACTTGAGGGATGATTGGACCTCATTTGTGTCCCCGACATCCAGATTCCTCGTTTTGGTTACCGAGAGTTGACGTCAGCACAGAGGGCTGCCTTCGCACCTTGTTAGTGAGCAGCTTGTGGTTTTCATGAGTCAGGGTCTCACCTCCAGTGACACGTCCACTAGTTGTAGCCTTCTTACAGCACGCATGTGCCAACCCACCTGGGAGTGGTGGAGCGGCTTACCCGAGAGAGATGGTTGTTAGGCTGGTTACCATAGGGCCCCTTCGCGCAACCTGAGTCTGAGCTTTAGGGAAGAACCAGCTAGAGGATCTGACCTAGGGCGCATGGTCTCTGTGTGTACACTTGGTTGGGGGCGTCAGACCCGCACTGACGAGCGCGACCCCTGTTGTGCCCCCCTAGGCACAAGCATGTGTATTTTGTTTTGATGATAGCAACAAAGTGTTGAGAGCATGCATACTTGTTCAAGGGCACAAGGGCACAACTGTGCACGAGTGTAATTTCTGGTAGTTTCTCATACCTCGTGCACATTGGCATCAAACTTGACCCCTGCCTTTAGCAATTCATAGAACAGATGGCACCTCTGAGAATGTTGGGATATGAATCTTCTAATAAATTACAATCATCCTATCAGTCCTCAAAGTTTTGTGATATTCTTGGGCGGAGGCATGTCCATGACGGCCTTTGCTTTATTAGGATCAATCTGGATTCCCCGTTTGCTCACTATAAAGACTAGCAACTTCCTTGAAGAGACTCCGAAAACACACTTCTTCAGATTCATTTTCAGCTTATACTCCCTAGCTCTCTACAGCACCTTAGCCAGAATAGTGGGGTGTTCCTCCTTAGTTCTCGACTTCACCAAGATGTCATCCACGTAGACTTCCATGTAAATGTGCATCATATCGTGAAAAATAGCCATCATTGCCCTTTGAAAGGTGGCACCGGCGTTCTTCATACCGAACGGCATAACCACGTAACAGTACGTACCCCAGGGCATGGTGAAGGAGGTTTTCAGTGAGACGGATTTGGTTGTACCCTAAGTAACCATCCATGAATGATAGAGCTTCATATCTGACAGTATTTTCAACCAAAACATCTATGTGAGGCAGCGGGAAGTCATCCTTGGGACATGCTTTGTTCAAATCCCTGAAATTGATACAAATGCATACTTTTTTGTCCTTCTTGATGATAGGGACGATATTTGCCACCCACTGGGGATATAGGACAACTCTAATGAACCTGGCCTTATGCAATTTGTCAACTTCTTCTTTCATCCTTAAGGCCATGTGGGGGTGAAATCTTCTCAGTTTCTATTTAACGGGTGTTGCCCCTGGTTTAAGCACTAGTCGGTGTTCCACCAAGGAGGGATCAAGACCCAACATGTCCTCGTAAGACCAGGTGAAAGAATCGCTATACTCCCTTAAGACCTTGATTAAATCTGCTTCGACTTTTGGAGGGGGATTAGCGGCAATGATAATGGGCCTGGGGTCTTCTTCAGTTCCTAGACTTATTTCCTTCGTAGGTTCATCCACTACTGAAGATGGCTCATCGAATCTCTTCAAGCCTTGAGAATATAGGTCGGCAGTGTCGTCTACGTCGCTGTCCTCATAATCGACTAGGTCCTTTTCATCCATGACTTCATAGACTCCTAATCCGTCATCACTCCACACCCCGTCTTGCTCCTCATCATCTTTTATCACAATCGCCATACCTATGAATTCTGGGCACTTCAAAAGAGCATGACATCGTTGAGCTAGATCCTACAAGAACCTATCAGGAATGGATTTGGAATGACGCCCCAGTGGGCACGGCTCAGGCGAGGATGGGTTTTGTGACCTAGAATAAGACCCTACTTCCCTAGACTCAACGGACCCTGCATCTAACCTAGGAGAGAGCAAACATACTAGAAGGGAGGCAGCAGGGGCCTCATACCCTTGGGAGGAGGTTGGACAGAAGAAAGTGCAATCTTCCACCAAAATCTCTATTTCAAATTTGACGTTTTTTTTTGGAGATCAGTGGAGAGCAGGTAGCAGGATGAATTAGATGGAGGAGGAGGAAGGGCCCGGGGGCAGAGTGATGGAAAAAGTACATCGAAGAAGGGGTCGGAGGAGGAGAACCACATATTGGATAGATCAGCAAGTGAATCGAGTGACCACCTAGATGTCAAATCAATTGACGGGTACCGTTCGCATGGGCAATTTACAATAAAAAATTCAATCAGCCTCTCATGCTGAAGGGGAGACTGAAACAATAATGGATTAATGAGAAGAGGCGGTGAACGGTGGATAAAACTTAACTGTTGAAAGAGAGACTTTAGACATGAAGGAGACCAAGAAAAGACAATAGGCGAGCTCACCCTTTCCCGTGGGCGGTCAACTGGCTTCTTCGACTTCCATTGCACAAGTCGTACCTCTTGATTCTTCCGGAAGAAATCTTCTGGTTCATGAAATAACCTAGCAAACGCTTGGCTGAAGTCGAGCATATCATCAAGGGGCCCCTTGGGCAGTGGAGGTGGTGGGCCATCAACTGTACAAGCTGTATTCTTCTCGGGCTGACATGGTGATGTCTTCAATGCACCTGGCTGGAGAGGGCCTTTTATGAAATGCTGGCGGTAGTCCCAGATAAGTGGCCCTGAGTTGCCTAAGATTGATAATGCGGACTCTCGGTAGCCGAGACCCCTTCTGCTCATTTTTCTTCCTTTAGGGACCGATTTTGTCTGCCCTTGCGATTATGTGCTGAGGCCTCTCCCCGGTTGATAGCCCAATTTCAATATAATAGACCAACCTTTGGAATCCCGGATCTTCAGCTTCTCCTTAATATTGACAGGTGAGTGGTGGGCTTGCGTGGTGCATAAGCAAAAGGAAAGTCCAGGTCTAAAACAGAAATAATAGGCTGACTATTGGGCCACAAAGTTGGCAGAATTTTCTCCGAGATAGCTTTGACGGACTGGACTGTGGATAAACTCTTCACCTTAACCACCCTCCCTTGAAAAGGGAATTTAAGACATTGATGGGCAGTGGATGGCACGGCGCTAAGAGTATCGATCCACGGGTGAGCCAGAATAGCTCTGAACATGGGGTCGATGTCCAGTACATAGAATTCCATGGGCATAGTGAGAGACCCGAGCTCAGCTTGAATAGTCACAGCCCCACGACATGCTCTGTAAGGCCCGTATCCGTAGTGGATCCTTAGTGGTTCGGATATGGATTTTTGCTCTATGATTTTGCCCATTTTTTTACAGATTTTTAGGCTATTTTCTAACATTTAATTGATGGAGTTAATGTAGTAATGTCCTTCGGCTCTACCCTTCATGGGAAAACGAATGCTTTGGGACTTCCACTCGAATACGGATGTCGAGGGAGAGCACCCTGATGACTGATTGGATTCCCTCCCGCCACTGTGTAGATGGTCTCCTATTCTTACTTAGCATGACTTAAAGCCAAGGAGGATATGCCGTCGGATCTAATCCGTGAATTCGAATAAGCTCGTTACTTGTTAATTCATCATACGCACATTAGTACTTTCAATTGCCTCCTGAGACCTCCTATCTTTGGCATTTAATCAAGGGTTATCCTTCTAGGAAGGGCGTAATTAACGCCGTAACCTTTATGGTATGGCGGACTTCTGGTCCCGACCTGAACCCTATAATCGACTGACTAAGTCAGATCGAGCGCACAATAGATTGTCACGTTAGTGACTGGCACGCCTAATTAATAAACCAAATAAATAGATAAATATAAATAAAAGATAATAAGAGAAGATAAAAGAATCGCTCCACCAAAATTGGCACGCCCGGTGGGACTCTGAGTCTCCCTTCATCTCTACGCCAAAGCAGGGGGCCCGGCGACCTCTCTCAAAATTCTAATTGTTCGTTAATCTTATTTTCAGGAATCAAGATGACGAATGGGCATTTCTCGGTCCACTTTGGTTAGCAGGTCATTGACACTCATGTCCTAGGAGGCTACCTAGCAGTACCCACGATGTTCGAATCGATGCCACCAGCTGTGGGATTGCCCAACTTCTTGGGCCTCGTCTTCGTCGACTTGCTGAAGGTCGACAGTCAAGATCAGGGCACTGTCATAGAGACTCCGCTTAAGAATGAGAAGAAGAGCCTGAAGAAGAGGATTACCCTTGCGGTCATTGCTTATTGTGTCCACCACGTGCATAGGAGGAATGTTGCTCTTGCCCCTCCTCGCAACAGAAGAAAGAACAACCGAAGGAGTCAGTTTGCTACTACGGGTCGTCGTCTTTCGATCTCTGGGAAGACGATGATGGTTGACAGTATCAGGGTGAACCTTAATGGTCATCCTAGAGCTGTACGACCTGATAGGATCATCCTGACGATCCGTACCAACAACAAATTCCAAGTGCTGGCCACCAGAAAAGCCAACTGGGAGGTCGAAGAGAGGAAGCCGCTGGCACCCAAGCCAGCAAAATTTAAACAAATCTGGGTGCCGAAGAGGATTCGAAGCCCAACTTCAGCTCAAGAAGAAGGGAATGTTGCTGTTGTCCGCCCCGAAGCAAGGGGCCGAAGATGCCAGATGATGGAAGAAGACACTGTTGCTGTCCACCCCAAGGCTGGGGGCAGGAAGTGTCAAAAGAAGGAAAAAGATGTTGTTGTTGCTTACCCTGCGGCCGGGGCCAGAAGCTACCGGTCGAGGGGATAGGCTGTTGCCGTTACTCACCTCGGGAGAAGGGGTGAAGATTTTCAAATGGAAGATGAAAGAAGGACAGAGAAGGCTGTCTCTGTTGCTAAGAGATTCAGGGCCTGCGCTAGACAGGCCGATGTATTCAGATATCACAAGTCAGGCCACCTAGCTGCTCAAGTCTCAAGGCTGGCCCATCAGCCGAAGATTTTAGAAAGACTATTGCACCGGCCAGAGCTACAGAGGCCCAGTCAGGAAGAAATGAACCGTGTGGTTCAAGATTATTTCCATTGCCTAGGGAACTCTTCCCTGGGGCAACAAAGGTTGTCCCGTGCCTTGGGCATCGATGATGATGAAGAAGGTGTTCAAGAAGAGACGATGCTCAGGGCTTCGTCCTCAGACTCCAATGATCTTGAAGAAGTTTGTGGGGCCAGGCATCTGAAGAATGTCCCACGAAGGGAAGAAGAAAAGAAAAGAACTTCTGTGTTTGACTGTCTGACCTTCCCTAGTCAGACCAATAGAAGAATTAGCAGGCAAAGAGTGAAAATTCAAAATTTTGCTTGTAACATGGCCGGCGTTGTCGGAGAATATGGCATGTTGCCAAGTCAACCGGAGGAACTAACCAGATTGGCACATAGGCCTGGTGCAATTACAAGAAGGAACCAAGCAGCGAGAGATAAGATAGCGACTGCTAATCAAGGCAACCTCTCGGCCATCAATGAAGCCTGAAGAATCACTACGATGATAGTAAATGTGGTGACTACTGAAGAGGAGGATAATTCTCTCACAGACCCCACTGCAGGGACTTCGGGAGAGGTGCAGATTCCAACAACCCTGGATCCCATGATCCAGATGACGTTTAGAAGATATCAACAGGAGATTGATTCTCTCAGAAAATAGTTGAACGAGAGAAATGAAGAAACCCCAGTCTCCAAGCAGACTGAGCCAGCCAAGGAGGTTTCATGCCCGGTGGAGGTAGTGACCCCAGTCGCTCCTCATCGGGATAATCTCGGGAAGGCACCATGTCAACCCCTCCCGCAACAGGTGACAGCCTAGCCTGCTGCATCTCAGGTGCAGCCTACCATGCAGGCATCTCAGCCCGCTCTGAATGCAACAGTCATGACGACCCCTTTTAGCCATCAGCAGGCACATTTCTTTCCGGAGCCGGTTGATCCAGCTGTGGCGAATAAGCTGATGATAGAAAAGATCATAGAAATGAAGCTATCCGAAAGGGCCGGGGATGATTCTGGTACCTATGATGTTTATAGGGTGCCGTACCCAGCACACTACGCTGCCAAGAGGCTACCACCCGGCATCAGCAAGCCGCCGAAGTTTGAAAAATTCAGTGGCCAAGGCTCTCCCAGGGAGCATATAGCCTACTATATTACGATTATGGGGGATCAGAGAAAGGGTCGCCCCTTTTAGAGAGAGAAAGAAGAGAGAGAGAAGAGAGAGAAGGGGAATCCACCCCAATAGAGATAGAGAGAGACACAATTTTGAGAAAACTCAAAATTTAAATTCTCATTCATTCATTCATTAGTTCTCCAAGGGGGGTATGGGGTCCTATTTATAGGAAACTCACATTTTACAAAAAGCCCCTGACTTTTGGGCTAATGACCAGACTACCAAGGGGAAAGGGGCGCCCATGGGCCTAGCTCATTAAATTGGGTCCAATTAGCTAATCTAATGGCCCAATTGACATATGACATATGTAAATGACTCTTAACCTAGGTACTTGACTCAAATGAAAGGAAAATACAATGACATGACTCAAATAAAAGTTACATAGGACTCAAAAATAAATAAGTAGACCATGCTGGATGCACCCGGGGTGAGGAGACGGGCCCTAAGTGTGGGATCGGGTGGTGATAACCCCATCAGTACCGTTGTAGGAGGTGAACGACGGTAGCTGAAGCTTGGGCAGAATGGGGACTTCCATTATTTCCCTAGAAAAGGGAGCATGGAAGTCCAGATCGTCATCGATTAGGCCGCGGTTCTTCACGGCTAGGAGGACATCATCCAAGTAGCAGACTTTATCTTCTATCTCCTCGAAATGCTAGAGCCAGCGACCCATCTCTGGGTTAGAGTGGAGCGAGCTGCATGCCCTCGGTGCAGGCACACTGCGGGATCGCTGGGTCCTTGTGGCCAAGGAGCTAGAGGCAATCTGCCCCTGGCAGAGGTGTTGTCGCGCCTAGCGTCGGCCACCGTGGTCTCCAACTTGAGATCCATTCTGATAGAGGAATTATCGGAGCCAAGCATAGACGAGCCAGTGCTTCAGGTAAATGCCATCGACTATTAGCCCACTTGGATGGATCCCCTTTTGGATTTCCTTCTCTGACAGCAGCTCTCGAGCGACCACGCCGAAGCGCGATGAACGCGAGCAAGAGTGGCTCATTTCACCATGGTAAACGGTAGACTGTATCGCCATTCCCTGTCAGTGCCACTGCTAAAATGCTTGTTCCCCATAGAGGCCAGCCAGGCCATTCAGGAGATCTACGAAGGACTTTGCGGAAGCCACGTAGGGGCGCGAGCACTCGTGAGGACATTGATCTGCCAAGGATACCGGTGCCCCACTCTACAGCGAGACTGTCTCGACTATGTTCGAAGGTGCCCACAGTGCCAGAGGTTTTCTCACCTCCACCACCAATCGGCCACTCTGCTCCACACACTATTGGAACCCTGTTCGTTTGCTCGCTGGGGGGTCGACATATTAGGCCCCTTCCTGGAGGCTCAAGGGAGGAAGAAATTCCTCATAGTCACCATCGATTACTTCACCAAATGGGTCAAAGTCGAGCCATTAGGGAAAATCACGAGCGAGGTGTCTTGGAAGTTCATACTGCGGAGCGTCATCTGTCGTTTGGAATCCCTAGGGCTCTTACAACCGACAATGATAGACAGTTCGCGAGCACCACCTTCCAAGAAAAGTGTTCGGAGCTGGGAATCTGGAACCACTACACTTTGGTGGGACACTCCCAGGCTAACGGATTGGTGGATAATGCCAACCGGACACTCCTTCACGGCATCAAGACCAGGTTAGACCAAGAAGGGGATTCATGGATAGATTCCCTCCCGAGCATCCTATGGGCCCACTGGACCACTGCTTGAGCCGCCACCGGGGAAACACCCTTTCACCTCACTTACGGCACGGAAGTAGTGGTACCTATGAAAATATCTAACCCTTCTCCATGAGCTGGGCAATTTGATGAAGCCAAAAATAACCAGACGCTGTGAGAGAATCTGGACCTGCTCGAAGAAGACAGGTCCAAGGCCCAGGTGAAGCTCATAGCATATCAACAGAAGTTGGCTCAGTATTATAACGCCAGAGTCAAAGAATGACACTTCTTCCCCGGAGACTTGGTGCTACGGCGAGCAAGCGTGTCTAACCCAAGGGGGGTCACTGGGAAGCTGGCACCGAACTGGGAAGGCCCGTAAGGGTAGAAGAAACACTCGGCAAAGGAGTGTACAGGCTGGTAACGCTAGGGGGGAGGAGATCCCTAGGACGTGGAACTCCGTTAACCTCAGGAAATTCTTTCAGTGAGTAGTCATCGTCATCAGCCATACTCCTCTAAGCCAAGGTAGCCTAAGGGCTTCCTAAAGGTGAGCACTGCTCCCCTTAAAAATAAGAAGGTAGCCTAAGGGCTTCCTTAAGGCAATCATCGCTCCCCTTGAAAATGAGAAGGTAACCTAAGGACTTCCTAAAGGCGAGCACCACTCCCCTTGAAAATAGCAAGGTAACCTAAGGATTTTCCTAAAGGCGAGCATTGCTCCCCTTGAAAATGAGAAGGTAATCTAAGGGCTTCCTAAAGGCGAGCACTGCTTCCCTTGAAAACAACAAGATAACCCAAGGGTTTCCTAAAGGCGAACATCGCTCCCTTAAAAATGAGAAGGTAACCTAAGGGTTTTCCTAAAAGCGAGCACTGCTCCCCTTGAAAACGACAAGGTAGCCAAAGGGTTTCCTAAAGGTGAGCACCGTTCTCCTTGAAAATGATGAGGTAGTGTGGATGCACTAAGAATTTCATTTGGATTGTTCCGCTCGTTTGTTATTTGGGGTGTTTATTTGGTCTGTTTAGTGCCCTCATGTCAGTCACCGAGGTGATAATTTATTCAGGTTTCACGAAAACCCATGGTGCACTCGATCTGACTTCGTCAGGTGATTATAAACCATGTCTTTATCTCTGGTGAGCTGGCCTCTGAGATGTGGGGTTGGGTGACTCCCCTGATCAGTAACAGAGTTTGTTTAAGTGATCAAATCACAGGCCGACTTTGGAATATCATTTCTGTCTCCAATTTGCAGTCTGCCTTTAGCTTTATTGGGTTGTTTGCTGTTATATTGATGCTATGGGAAATCTGGAAGTCCAGATGTGCAGCAAGATTTGATGGTGTGACTATGAACCATGCTGCTATTAAAAGAAGAATCATATCTTCTATCTCCACGGCTCTGGACAGATTGATCTTCCACAGGCCCCTGTCCCCTGGCCAACTCAGATGCCTTGCTACTTTTGATCTGTACCCCCGGATTGTTATCAAACAGCCCATTGTGGTTTCTTGCAAGTTGGCAATGCAGGGTTATACCTTGCATATTGATGGGGCTTCGAAGGGCAATCCTGGTAGATGTGGGGGAGGAGGCTGCATTAGAGATGCTGCAGGAAGACTGCTGGTAGCCTTTGCTTTCTCTTATGGCATTGGGTACAGCCTAGTAGCTGAGACAAGAGCCCTGCATGATGGCTTAGCTGTTGCAAAGCAGTATGGCATAAGGCTGGCAGTAAGTTTTTCAAACTGTATTGTTCTTGTGGAGGCAGCCAGGAAGGAAGTAGCTCCCAGTTGGATGACCACCCCATGGTGGAAGAGGATCCTGTTGTTACTTCAGGAAAGTGGATGTCAGCTCCAGCATATCTATAGGGAGGGGAATCAAGTGGCTGACTCCTTGGCCTCTTTTGCATGTAATGCTTCTGCTAACTCAGTTTTCACCCGAGATGGGGATCTTCCATGGTCGGCTAGGGGGGCTCTCAGGGTAGACAAGGCAGGTTTGCCAGCCTTCCATTTCTAGTCTCTGTTGTTTGTATCTTGTTAGACTTGCTCTTCATACTGTGTTTTCTTTAGGGCCTTTGATGTGTGGCCCTTTGTTGCTCAGGGGTATGCCCCTTGGATTCTGTAACTCACTCAGTTCATAGTAATCAATCTAGGGCCCTGGTGTAGCCTGGGGGAGTGAGAACACTCTTCCTCTCTGAGGAAGGGTGCACTCGACCAGTACCTATTCCAGATTGGCCAGTCTTTGCTAAAAAAAAGAATAAGTAAGAGATTGGGTATATCGTTCTTTGAATAAATAAATAGGTGGTTAGTTAAATTCCTTTTAATGAAAGTGAGAATTTTCTTAGGATCAAAACTGCCTCTGATACCCAAGATGATAATAGCCCCCGCTCCTCCTGGGAGAGTAAAGCACTGAGAAAAGTAGGCCTCGGGTCATCTTTGCTCCCCAAGTTCACCTCTATTAGCTCTTCAATGGTGGCTTAGCTTCCGTCTTCAATTTCAGACAGTGCCGGCTGCAAGCTGACAAAATCTTCATCACCTTCTTTGCTCTCTAGAACCTCCAAATCCTCTTCGGGTGATGCCCAATTTCGTGTTGTAACTTCAGCTTTTCCTGGAAGCCGAATTTCATCTTGAGCCATAAACCCTGGCAAGAGGAATAATTGGGATCTGCAGGCTTCATCATCTTTCACTCCATCCAAGAGGGAGGAGCTTTTTATTGCAATGTTACTGTCATTATTGTATTCTACCACCAATGCCTGGTTCAGCAAGCTTGGCGCTTGAGTCTTGAATTCTTGAGGATGTGTCAATTCTTGAGGAATATGCACTCAAACTCAAGGCGCTCCCTCTCAGTTTTGGAGTGTTCACCCTTTTCACTTGCATTTTGATCAAACCTAGCTTCAGCCTGAGACGGTCTATCTTTGGGAGGGATGTCCTCTCAGCACTTGCACACAACAACATCCTTGTACTCTTCAAGACTTGGATGAATGCTGAGGAAAAGTTCGCCCATAGTGGGACGTGGCTCTGTTTCTTCATCATTGATCGGGTAGTCATCATAGACTACTCCTGATGGCTTTCAAATGTACAAACGGTGGAGATGACATCCACTTCTGTCTAGTAGTATTCTTGAGGAGTATATCCCAACCCAGGGCTTCTAGTAACCTTTAGGAGCTCTTTGTCCATATTAGGCGGATACCAGAGCTTCTTGAATGCTTCTCTTTGGCTGAAAGGCTGAAGAGAAGGGACTTGTATTTTCACAGACAGTCAGGAGACCCGATCAGCTGTATAGGCCAGGCCCGCTATCGGCACCATACGGCCCACTAATTCTTTAGGAATAGTGTAATCACCAGCATCTTCAGGAGTGGATTCTCTTGAATAGAATATTACAGGGGGCTCATCGAAATGGGGCACTTCCATGACCCTCAGTGGCTCCACAGTATGGCATTCAACATCCATTACGGGATTAAAAAGCCCAGGCGGCACCTTGACGTGCTCAAATAATTCCTCCACCTTTGCTTCCTCTGACCAGGGATAAGCAGTAGGTGGCGTAGCCCTAGAGACGTCACCCACATCTGAGATATGAGAGACTTCCGAAGAGGTGACATAGCCAGGTGGTGGTGGAGAAAACCAGTCATCTGGTGATGCCTTCTTTTCCTTCATCTCAGTAGATGGTTCTTTCTTTGCTGGCTCCTGGGCCACTTCCATGTAGAGAGATGCATCAAGCAGATGGCACTCGAAAAATTCAAAAGGGTGCAAATCGACAAACACTGTTTCTTCCTTCCCATCCCGGCAATATTTGATAGACTGATGTAAGGTGGAAGGCATTATCAAGTGTTCGTGGAGCCACGGCTGGCCGAGTAGAGCCTTGTATGATGTGTTGGAATTGATCACCATATCTTCTATCTCCACTTCACAGGTTGTGTGTGACCATTTACTTGTGTTCTCCTTCTCATCTCGTTGTGAGTATTATATGTCCGTGAGGTGTATCTTCTTATGCTAGGGGAACACCATCTCATATGAGAATCTGAATGTCCTGATCTCGGTTGTGAGAGGAGAGTAGTTTTGATCCTTTATCTTTGAGCACTTTTAAAATGGATTATTTTGTTAATGTTTAAAAAGTGGGTGTATTTGTGTAAAGGTCCATTCACCCCCCCTTTGGATCCTTTACTAAGCGCCACTGCATCTATCAGTTTTAACCGCATTCCTTCCATTATTGAACAGTAAATTTGCCACATCCCAGCATACATTTTCCCGACATTATATGGGTCTGCCCGAACACAGTCACGCCAGGCACACCTCATGGGTCCATATGCATGCACCGTAATGCCATGCACAGTCTCAAAGCAAAAAGGCCCCGATATCCCCCGGAATAGGGGGAGGTGTCACCGAGATCTCTCTCGAAATCACTAATAAACGATCAAATAAATAATAAGCAATAATACTAAATGCTACCATTCTGCATGCCTCCATGATCTAACTCTCCAATATATCAAATGGTGATTAGCGAAAAGTCAGGTTATGCCTGGCTGGAGGCTTTCACTATGCGTGATGGTGGTCCTCAGACCTAAGTTCTATGCCCTGTATCGGGAGCCGTCCTAATAAATAAATACTACCATATTGTGTGCTTGCATGCAATTATATCTTTCATATATTCCATGGGACCCCATGGTATCTCTATTTTGGCGATTAATCAAGGGTTGTCTCTCTTTCGGAGGGACATAATTAACGCCGTATCCTTTACGATATGGTGGGTTCTGGGTCCCGACATGATCACATGTAATCGTCTGGTTAGTCAGATGGTGCGCACAATAAATTTGTCACATATGTGACTAGCACGCCTACACATTTATAAAAATCGTTCCACCATACGGAAGCAAGAAAAACTTCGCAACCTTGCGAGATAAGTTTGCAGGCGTGAAGAGAAGAAATGAGGATAGGATGCTTCCTATATTTGATGTCAAGGAAGGAAAACCATGGAAGATCTGATTTGTGGAAAGAAATTCTTCTATTGTGACAATTGATTTTGGCATAGTGATCAACAAGCCAATCTATGCCTAAGATAGTATCGTAGCCTTCCATATCAAGGCATACGAGATTTGCTGGAAGATTATGACCTTCTATTATTACCTCACTATTTGGGTAGTGGGTTGTAAGTTTAGTTCTAGGACCTAAAGGTGTAATGATAGCTAGGTCCGAAGGTAGAGGAACAGGTGCCACTGGCAAAGTTTTTGTAAAAGCAGTAGATATAAAGGAATGAGAAGCACCAGTATCAAATAATATTAAAGTAGGATGTGAATAAATTTGAACGACACCTTCCATTAACCTATCGTCCTTAGGTGCTTCCTCGTCCAGCACAGCATTGAGACGAGCTTGTCGCCTACGCCTGCCATTAGAAGGTTGCTCTTTCATGAGGGGGCAATCCGGCATGTAGTGCTCCCAGCTTCCACTGCCTAGACAAGCTCCCAAGCACTTCCAACATTCCTCAGTCGAATGGTCGATTTTTTCACAAAATGAGCAAGTTGCCATGACTTGCTTTTCCTCCTCCTTTACTTTCTTGTTCTTACCATTCTCGTTGTCATTATGGGACCGCTTCTTATTGTCACGGGGTTTGTAAATGCCCGTGATGCTGAACTTCTCTTTCTTCCATCCCTTCTTATCAAGCTTCCTCCTAGATTCTACACCCTTACCCATGAATTTCTCAACCTTCTCAAGGGTCCTTTCATATAGGTGAGCTCTATGGACCATCTCCATATGTGTGCGGATATTTTGAGGCCCAAGTTGCTAAATAAAGATGGCCCTTAATCAGTCCATAAAGCGATTCACCTTCAAGATTTTTGTGCTGATAAAATGCGGAGCATATGGTGAAGACCTTGAAAATTGTAGCTTGTACTCTACTACAGACATCATTCATTATCGAAGGGAGGTAAATTCCACAACCTTTCTCTCCTTGACATGCTCGGAGAAATATTTTGCATGAAAAAGTTCAAGAAATTCTGCCCAAGTGATTTGTCTGCTTTGAAGATGGGCCGAAGTAGCTTTCCACCATATGCACGCATCTTTGTTCAATTGAAAGGTGGCAAGAAGGACCTTCTCTTGGTCTAAGCATTGCATAACATTGAAAATATGCTCCATCTCATCTATCCAATTCTCCACCTCGTCAGAGTTCGACGATCCAGAGAATTGTGGAGGGTTCATACTCCAAAAATTACGATGTAAGTCTCCGACACCAGCCCGCGCGCCAGCTTGAGCAACTATTTGAAGGGCTTGGGTGAGACCCACAACGGTTTGTTGCATCGCTTCCTAGTTGGCGCGGTTAGTAGCCATTGCGAGAGTAAGGTGTAACATAGAAAATCGATCATCAAAGATCAAGATGTTATAACAATTGCTATAGGGTAATATACATCTCCGCTTTCAAGTTGATCGAAAATATAGGGAAAATATGAAAGGAGATGATATATAATGAAACCGTGATCGCCACCGAAGCCAATAACATGCCAACAACGTAAACAGTGGATATAGAGCATGCTACTTACCTCAGAAATTCGGGAAGGGGCCGAAGACGGCCTGGGATGAACGCGCTATATGCAGATAGCGCGATCTTCAAGAACGCGCTATCTGTCTATAGCGCGACCAAAGACAGCGGGGGTCCAGCCTGGTTCGTGGGAGATTCATCCACCTTCGTTTGCTGCGAGGAAGCCACAAGAACCCTGCTGGTCTGGTTGCACTTCCTCTGTCTACCTATAGGACAAAGCCTAAGAGATCTGGTTGGTCAGACCCCTTCCCCATCTCAGTTCATTCTCAAAATTGGTCTGTGTTTTCCCCCACATGTCCCCTCCCTCCAGTCCAAAAAACACGCCAAAACACCACCTGTAGCTGAAGTTCCCTTCATAGCCTTTTTCCCTGTGCAGACCTAATGGATAGAGTACGACCACAGTCCACATCTCGCCCCCAAAACCTTCTCCAAATGCCCTGAAACTTTGAACACTTGTTTCCCACGTCCTAAACCATCCCCCATAATTTTCTTATATTTTTCTGAGTCCATTACCCCACGCCTTATCACCCTATTTCTCAGGTTTGCAGTCTGCGTGTGCAGACCTATAGAACTGAGCCACGCCCAAACTGTTCCCGTCTCCTAAAAATTCCACTACGCATGACCCCGCCACTTATCCCCAATCTTTCCACAACCCTCACCTATCCTCCAAAGAAAATCTCGCCCCAAAAGCCACCCGGAAGCCCCAGTACCACCCTCATCTTCCTCCCACTGTCCTGCTACCAGCAGACGAACCAGAATGTGCAGGGGTCCGTTCCAAAATTTACCCCAGCTTCCACGGTGCTCGGTTGCAGCTTATCTTCCATGGGTATCCCTGGGACATCCCCACCAGTGCCCATGCCAAGTTTCGTGTTCAGTGGATGACCAGAAGGCCACGCTCCAGGCCCCTCTTCTTGCTGGTCACCTGTGGCTATGCAGACCAGCCTACGGTCTGCCCTTCGTTCGTGTCTACGCCGGAGGTCCACGAGAGTGCCGTCGGCTTCCATCTTCTTCTAGTAGGATCATCATCCATTTCAGCGTGCCATTAGAGGCATTTGCTCCATCCTCAGCACTCGTGATGCACCTTCCTCGTTGCTAGACATAGACCGGTCCGTGGTTGTCGAGCTTCACTGACCTGCGACCCGCCAACCCAGTCACACCTACCCGGATTTGCTTGCTGTAGCCTTTTACCTCCCTGTGAGGAGTGGGCATTTGAGTTTGGTTCTATACTTGTCTAATTTCGTTGTGCTGGGTAGTTGTGTGTCTTGGCCGAGAGTCTTCCCAATGCCCCGAGCGTGGAGGTACGCATCCACTTCTCCTCTTGTCGCACTTGCTAGTTTCGTATATGTTCTGGATGTTGCTGCTTGTGTGTGATCAGTAGGATCCTAGCCCACTTTAGTTCTATTCACTACTACGAGCGAGAGAGCGTGACCGTTTCGTGTCTCGATCCTAGCACGAGAGTGTGTAGACCACCCTAGTCTCCGTCGATTTCTCAACCATGCGGATCCATGCGCTTCCCTTCTCTGGGGGGACGACTGCGAGCTTGCTATTCTTGTTGTGGGCGTAGACCCTTCTTGGAAGCTCTTGGTGTCGAGCCAAATTAGCTCGGTTGGCCGCGTCGTTGCTAGTCGTATTGTCCCCTTAGTCTGAACAGCACCTAGAGGCCCAAGTTCACACCTCGTCCCACATCACAAGGCAAGCTGACTCTCTAAGGTACTAGACATGACCCTAAAATAGCAATGTAAAATTGGAATGCAGACTCGAATGCACCTTAGATGATCTAGTCTCTAATACCAAATTTGATGTGGGATGACACAGGGTAACGACAACGGGGCCCCTAAACTCTAAACCCAAGCACCCGACTGTATCCTAACATGCAAGAGACACAATCAGCACACGAGCAAAAGGAGCCACCCGAAGGCATGACTCTGATGCGAACTCCTAGGATAGTTATGCCTCACATTGAAACTACGCGGCACTCGGTCCTCCCTTGCAAGGGAAACGTGACGATCTGGCGGTTGAGGAACCACCATCGTCTAGGGAGGTTGATCACACACTCGCAGTTGGGGTAGGCTACGGGAAGGGGGTCTCACTTGCTCTCGCAGTGACATTAGAATATCACTGGCTAGGATCCTATCACTCACGGCAGCGACACTAGAACAAATACTAGAAAAGTAAATTCCAAGGAGCGGAATGTGTACCTCCACCCCATGTGCGTGGGGAAGACACCACAACTAGCCCGTCGAGTCCTAGTACACAATAAGGGTCATAAGGTGTACAAAGCACAATAGTTGTCCACTCCTCGCAGGGAGATAACAGGTTACAAAACAGGAGATCCTGGGCTCTAGGGGCGGGGTTGATGGGCAGCAATGGTGTCAGGGGCACGGGCTCCAATCTGTCTGTCCGCAGGGTGCTAGTGCAGTGCGCAGGCGGTCGATGAAGGCTCCCACGGACTAGCCCAGCAACGGAACGAGGTACCATCAGTGGGGGTACGTAGCATACTGGAAGGAGGAAGCCACGGCCAAAAGGCGTGCACTGATCCACGAGGAAGAAGCCTGGGGGTGTGGACACTCAAAAATGATGAAATGGAAAAAGATGATGATACAGAGTAAAGCAAAACAAAAAAGAAGAAAAGAGGAGAGGAGCAAGAGGAGAACAAGAAGAAGAGAAGAAAGGAGAACAAAAGAGAGAGAAGAGAAAGAAAGATGAACAGAAGTGCAGAAAAGGGATGCGTCAACGCAGAAGCCTGCAAGGGTCGACGCAGCTACTTGTTTCTTCTTCACTGCGTCAACGCAGTGTCTACCCTGCGTCTACGCAGCCCCGCACAACGAGCCCCTATGCTTCTTCTTCCTCTTCAATGCGTCAACGCACTGAATTGGCACCTCCAAAGGGGGCGTTCATTACTTATTTTATTTCAAATAGGATTCTTACCGTTTATTCCAAATGAATTGACGCCAGTTCTAAGGGGTGTCATTTTAAAGAATTGGCGACTTTACAGAAGTCACGATTTAACATTTTTCAAGATTTTTATTTTTCTATAATTCAGGGTTACTACACCCTCCCCCACTTAAAAAGAATTTGGTCCCCAAATTCACTTGCATATACATGTGGAGAGTGTAGAGCATACCTCTTAGAATAGGTCCGGAAAACACTTTCTCATTGACTCCTCGATTTCTCACGTAGCTTCTTACTCTGAATGTTTATTCCATTGAACCTTTACCATGGGAATAGTTTTTTTTCGCAGTGTGCGTACCTCTTGATCGAGGATCTTCATGGGTCTTTGTTCATAAGTAAGGTTCTTCTGAATCACCAAATCTCCATGGTCGATTATGTGTGATGGATCGTGCACATATTTCTTCAGCATGGAAATGTGGAATACATTATGCGCCTCGGACAACTGAGGAGGTAGAGCGATGCGGTAAGCAACCTCACCAACTCTTTCCAATACCTCGAATGGTCCGATGAACCTTGGTGTAAGCTTGCCCTTAACACCAAATCTCCTTATTCCACGTCCAGGTGATATCTTGAGGAACACATGATCTCCCCTTTGAAATTCTAAATCTCTTCTTCGGGTATCAGCATAAGCCTTCTGTCTTGTCTGAGCAACCTGAAGTCTTTCCCGAATGAGTTGAATCTTCTCGGTTGTATCTCTAACCAAATCTGGGCCTAGCAACTGCTTCTCGCCCACTTCATTCCAACATACAGGTGATCGGCAGTTCCTTCCGTATAAGGCTTCGAAAGGTGCCATCTTTATACTTGCCTGATAGCTGTTATTGTATGCAAATTCAACTAAAGGCAAGTGGTCATGCCAACTTCCACCAAAATCGATTATACATGCCCTGAGCATATCTTCCACTACTTGATTTGTCCTTTCCGTCTGACCATCCGTTTGGGGGTGAAATACTGTACTAAAGTTAAGTCTAGTTCCCAACGAATGTTGTAGACCCTTCCAAAAGTAAGAAGTGAAGCGCGGGTCTCGGTCAGACACTATCGAGGTCGGTATCCCATGTAATCTGACTATCTCCTTTATGTATAGAGCAGCAAGGACGTCTACAGACCATCGGCTCTTGATTGGCAAGAAATGTGCTGACTTAGTCAAACAGTCGATGATGACCCAAATTCCATCATGTCCTACTCTAGATTTAGATAGTCCCATGATGAAATCTATACCGATATCCTCCCACTTCCATTTAGGAATATCAAGAGGACGTAGCTTACCGGTAGGCTTTTGATGTTCCGCCTTAACTTGTTGGCTGATCATAATTCAGATGGAGACGGTAGTGTAGAGATGGATTTTCCAACCCAGGGGGAAGAAAATGGTATTACTTTAATAACAATTTGTTATAATAATAATCTAATTAATCCGAGTGTCATCGTAGACGAACCGCCCATGCAGCTACCTACAGTGGAGGTCTGACGTCCGTACCAATGGACGCGTAGAGACCAGGCGCGCGCGCGCAACCTGGACCTCTCTCTCTCTCTCTCTCTCTCTCTTTAAGTCTTAGCGACGAAGGCTTAATCCTTCGCGCCATGGCTCCCCCACCACCACGCCTCCCACAGGCTATAAGATCGAAGCGGACCCGAGAGAGATGACCGAAGCCTCGCCTCCCCACCCGGCGGTCAACCTCAGACTGCTGGTTGCGAACGGTGGTTCGTCCGGGTTCGGTGTGTGATCGCAAGATCCCATCGCAACAAGCAGCTGGGTAGAAGCTACCCCCCTCGACCCACTCGAAGGCGACGACGATATGGCGGCAGCGGCCGGGAAGAAAGGAAGCATGGAGATCAGCTGGAAACGGGGCGGTAGCACTCCACCGCCGCCGCCGGCGGCGGCGAGGCCGAGGGCCGCCGCGGTGAGGAGCGTGACCAGGGACGAGATCGAGCGATACTGGCGGCGGAAGAAGATGGAGGAGGAGGACCACCTCCTCGCCGCTCTCAAGGCCGCCGCCAGGATCCGGGCGCGTAACCTCAAGGCAAATTACTGCCCTCTCCCCCCCCCTCTCTCTCTCTCTCTGACGGACATGGGAAAGCTGGAAACTTTTTGATAACATACAGCATCGTAATCCACACTGTTACACGCCTCTGCAATAAGATCATACTCCGTGGGATCAGATGAAGTGTGCCCATGTCTGCAATTATAAGATTATGAGATTAATTTCGACTACTATTAATTATTCTACAGAAATGGTGAATTAATTGCTTGCACATGTAACCGGGTTTCTGGTTTTTTCCATGGCGATGGTGGGAATGCAGGAAGAGCATTACAAGCAGTTCGAGGCATCTATAGAGGGCATTCTGAACAGCGACACCGACGCCGGGAAGGACGCCGGAGGCAACGAGGGGACGGGCAAGAAGGAGCTCAGGGCGGTCATAAGGGATTGGTAACCACTTCTTGATGAATCTTCTCAAACCTCTGCAGATTCCTACTTTGCCTGCCCAACCAGAATTAATTAATTAGGACTAATTTAGTGGTGGGTTCAGATGATTACGAGGGGGTGAGATGACTAGCGATGATGGTGACACCCCCGGCCCGGCGGCCGGCCTCATCTGACCATCCTCATCAGCTTAAACTCTCCTGCGCTTTAAATATGCGGGTAGACGAAGGAACCCCCTGTAGTCTATGTTTGAATATGCCTGCTTCACCTAAGACGTGTTGAGGTTCGCGTTAAAAAGTGACGGGTAGTGCAGCATCATGTGTGTAGAAAAAAATATATAATAAAGATCCCAAGGGGACAAAACAATAAGGCAGACAAAGTTAGTCGTAATGCTCTGCTTAAGAAGTGCTGGGTTAACAGACACTTTTTCAGAATAGCAAATGGGGGATGCAATTGTCCATACTGTCGACTTAGCATACAAGTGCTACTGAATTTTGATTAAGATTCTTGATCAGGTCTCTTAATTTTCTACTTAAGGCTAGTATGGGATAATAATTCCAAACCCTTACTCTTTAGTTGCTTCTATGAATGAACAACTTGATATGAGGGTATGACTTGTAAGAAACTCGTGTTGGTCCTAACTTTTCAACATATTTGCATTGCTAAGGGACTAGCAATGAGTAAGTTGGGGGGTGTGATGAATGTGCATTTATACATGTTAATTTACGATTTCCACACCTTTTATGAGCTTACAGATTAATAAAAGTGTATTTATTACACTTAATTTTAATTTCAGATCAAAAACTTTACTTGCCTGATTTACTTAAATTTTGATCCCATTTTGCAAAGCACAAAACTTCATTCACCCATTTACACATCCAAAAGCCCATGATCGACCAAGTTCAATCTTAATTCAAAATAAAAAGAAAATAAAAAAATGGATAATAAAATTATAAAAAGATATCTACTCATGTATATATTCTATCTATATATATTTGATATATATATACATACATTTGATAGATATATACATCTGATATAGATATATTATATAGACATGAAGGCTTTAAAAGGCTTCAAAGATGCATCACGTGGGCCTTCAACATGGACGAATGGCCAAGGCTTCAAAGTAACATTTATTGTCAAACAAAACTATGCATCACGTATGGCCAAACAATACTATGCATGCGGCGGGTCCACATTGGACATGCAGACGTGATGGCAACGGCAAAGCATTCAAGGCGGCTTGGGCTCCACGCATGCACCTCCACGCAACCGGACGGTCGGCAGCAGCCTCCTTCAATGCATGCAGGTCGGCCATTGCTCCAGGCGCTGACGGCAGGCAGCTCCACAACCTCCATTCGCAGGCGACGTTGGCAGCGTGGGCCAGCTTCCACGCCCATGCAACTTGCGAGCGGGCCTCTTCCACAGCAAAGCGGCCACGGGTCCACGCCACGGCTTCTCCACGTCGAGCGGCGGCAGATGGCAGGGCGACGGACGATGCACGCTCCACGCACGCGGCAGGCACGGTCGGCGGGCCGCCTTCCACGCGAGAGCGACCGGCAGGCAGACGAACGCGGGCCATGGCGGGCCTTGCACAGGGCGGCTTCACGCGCGCACCGACAGGCGGGGTCCTCCACGCCATGCACAAGGCTTCGGACGGCCGGTCGGCAGGCGGGTTCAGCTGGGCTCCATCCATGCATCATGCAGGAGGCTTCCAAGGAGGATAAGCATCAACGGCAGGTGGCAGCGGGCAATGCAGGCTCCTCAACGCGGGGCGGCCAGGGCTTCGGCAGGTTGGCAGCTTAGCAGTGTCCAAACGCGGGCTTCACACGGGATCAATGCGGGTACGGGAGGAGAAAAGAGTTTGTACGAGCCTATAAAAAGAGGGGTTGGGAATGGTTTAAGGCAAGAATGTTTTAGAGAGGAGTTAGAATAGAATGTTTTGAGTGCAGCAAGATAGTGAGATTATTGTCGATTAAAGTTGCGTGGAATGTTCAGAAATTGGCCGAGCTTTATGTTGCAAAGATTGTGCCATTGCATGGAATTCCAATATCCATTGTATCAGATCGTGACCCGCGTTTTACTTCTGGCTTCTAGGGCCATTTTCAAAAGGCGTTGGGTACAGAACTGGCATTTAGTTTAGCGTATCGCCCACAATCTGATGGTCAGCCAGAGAGGACTATTTAGACATTAGAAGATATGTTGTGGTCGTGTTATCTGGATTGACAGGGTTCGTGGAGTCAACACTTGCCATTGGTGAAATTCACATATAATAATAGTTATCATTCCAATATTGATATGACACCGTATGAAGCTTTGTATGGGCGTTCTTATCGTACACCGTTGAACTGGTTTGAAACTGGTGATCGATTGTTGATAGGACCGGATATGATTCAACAATATGTTGATGTGGTACGTCTAATCAGACAGAAAATGTTGATAGCTCAAAGTTAGGTAGAAAAACTATGCAGATCGGCGTAGAAGACCATTACAGTTTAAGCCTAGAGATTTTGTTTTGGTGAAAATATCTCCAATAAAAGGTGTAATGAGATTTGGGAAGAGTAGAAAACTTAGTCCCTGATATATTGGTCCATTTCCTATTCTGGAACCTGTGGGCAAAGTGGCTTATCGACTTCAATTGTCATCGGCGATGAAAGCAATTCATGATGTGTTTCATGTTTCTCAATTAAGGAAGTATATTCCTGATGCATCTCACGTATTAGATGATTCAGCGTGGCCTGAAGTGACAGCGGATCTATCCACACCAGAGTATCCGATTCGAATTAACGATCGTTGTGAACAACGACTGAGGAATAAGGTAATCCCTCCAGTAAAGGTAGTATGGCAGCATCATTTAGGTAACGAAGCTACTTGGGAACGCGAGGATGATATGCGTCAGCAGTTTCCTTTCTTATTCGAGTAAGGTATATTTTCTTTCAGTGCTCTCCTTGTGCTTCCTTTTAAATTTCGAGGATGAAATTTCTATTAGGAGGGAGGGACCGTAAGACCCAGCGTGTAGTGAAGCCTCACCCGGTTGGGTGAGGGGTGGACGTAGGGAGCCCGTCGTGGTCCCGAACCACCTTAAAAATCTCGTGTCGTATGTGATTGCCTGTGTGACTGTCCTTTTCTTCTATCTCCATTCACAGGTTCACTAGATAGGTTTTTAATTCACTACACTATCTCACACCGCTACTTCCGTTATATGAGTTGAGCATAAATCTATTTGCATCAAGCTTGATTGTCCGATTGATTGCATTGCTAACTCGTGTGAGATTGGAAAGGTTGAGAGAACTCTTTTTATCTCTCACTTGTTTTGAGCTAGTAACGTTGTTAGGTCTAATTCTGTTGTGCTCCGTTAGAACAGTTTTTAAATTCCGCCATCTTGGCAAAAGGGGACAATTCAACCCCCCTTCTTGTTCGCCATCTCTCTCTGGGCCAACATTAGGCTAGTTACCGTAGGGCCCTTTCGCTCAGCCTGAGTCCGGGCATTGGGGAAGAACCAGATAGAGGGCCTGACCTAGGGCGCATGATCTGTGCGTGCACACGTGGTTGAGGGCGTCAGACCCGTGCTGACGAGCGTGACCCCAACTAGTCCTTATTCATGGTACTTGTTATGTGTCTCAGTCTCTGCCTAAGGCGTGTAGGGAGACACTTGGGAGCGGTATAAGACATCAGGGGACGCATCCGGTCTTGCTTCTAGTAGGTAGTGCTCCTATCTTCTGGTAGATACGGACTTATTTTTTTGTCGGACTGCGGTCGGTTTGTTTACTATGATTAGTTGTAGTGAGCTTTTCCGTATATTTATTATTGCTTGTTGCTTCTGCCGTACTTCCCCTAGGTAGCGTTACCTTTCGTGCTTGTTCGTGTTACTGTCTTGTTTCTCTCGTGTGAGGTGGGGGTCCGCGGGATCCCTACTGAGCCTATGAAATGAGGCTCACCCTTGTGTTTTCAGATGAGGTGGGGTCGTCAGGAGGCACGTTCGAGGTTTCGCGTGGTTCGCTCAATCAGGGTTAGTCGCCAGTTGTAAGAGTCGGGGTATGCCCCTAGTACTTGTACTTTTCTTTCTGTTGACTGTACTTATTATGAACATGAGATACTCTAGGCCTTATAGCTATTTAGTGATTATTTATTTATTCATGCATTATTATTTTATTAATTGTGCTATCTCTGTAGTTATTTTGAGCTTCTCGTGTACCCTCACACCATCATTTAACCCTTCCGAGTCTTCAGACTCGTGGGTGGCGGGCCAAGGTTCAAGACGTGTTGGTTCCTTTTCGATACTCGGATCTTGGGTCGTTACAGTTGGTATCAGAGCGGGGTTGTGAAGGTACATGAGAATCAGAAATGATTGCAGTGATCCAGAAGGTCCACGAATGTCCTGTACAGTCGGTGACTGGCTTAGGGCACCATGTGTTTTATTGATTCCGTTGGTTGTTTCCTTGTTGCCAGGGGAGTTATGGCATCGAGGAGGAGGACTCGCTCCCAGTAGGGAGAGTCAGGTGAGGGCCAGGAGGAGTAGAGCATCGCTTCCAGGAGACACAGTTAGAGAGGTGCGAGCTCCTGGAGCGGATGAGTTCATCAAGGGCATGTATCAGTATGTTCTTCAGCAGCAAGGGGGTGAAGCTGGCGAGGGCTCGTCATCTCGGGGTGGCCGTGGTCGGGTAATGTAGGACTTTTTATAGTTCCAACCACCCCTTTTCAACGGACAGTCAGATTCTGAGGTAGCTAGAGAGTGGCTGGATGATTTGGAGAGGATATTTAGCTCCATGGAGGTGCCGAGGAAGAGAAGGTGATGTTGGCTAGTCACCAGTTGCAGGGGTCAGCTCGGTCCTGGTGGACGACAGAGTGGGGGGGCAGCATTCCAGTCTCGTTCCCTCCAGCAGATCGCGTGGCGGGAGTTCGTCACGACTTTTAAGCGTTCTTTTTTTCTGTCCTTTATCAGATCGCAGAAGATGCGCCAGTTCCTAGAGTTGAACAAGGAAGACATGACGATGATGTAGTATCGATCCAGGTTCATTGAGATGGGCCATTATGTGCCTCACATCATGGTGGATGAGGAATTGAAGACCGAGCAGTTTGTTAGGGGTTTGAGGCCAGAGTTGAGGCATTCCCTGCTTGCGTCGGATTTGGCCAACCTGGATACAGCTTGCAGAGCAGCAGCGGCGTTAGAGGGGGACTTGCAGAGGACTCGAGGGCGGGGCAGTGTCGGTCAGACTCAGATGGGCCTCAGTCAGTCGACGGCCATGCAGCAGCAGAGTACCGCCCAGCCCTCAGCGGGCGGTTCAGGGGCAACTCCATCCATGGCATCAGCAGCATATTCGACATCTTTTGGCTCGAAGCTCAAGAAGTTGTTCAAGGATGCCAGTTTTGGTAGGAGGCATCGGGATCGTAGAGGGCAGGGGCAGGTGTCAGCGAGCAGTGTTCAGCAGCCCACACCCTACCAACATCAGGGCTCAGTGAGTAGTTCTCAGGCCGGGTGTCCTCAGTGCGACGATTCTCATCCAGGCAGGCAGTGCTCAGCGCCTGTGATCTGTTTCAGGTGCGACCAGGAGGGGGACATGGCACGTGACTGTCCTCAAAGACCACGTCAGCCGCACAAGTTCCATCAGCAGTAGCAGTTTTAGCCCCAACACTTACCACCACTGTGCCAACCCAGAGCTCCAGATATCAATATACCGATTACTATGATATACCGTTACCAAGAACTAGGGAAGCCACCCAAGAGGCTGGTGAGGCCCCTGAAGGGTTAGTAGGGTTTTGTCGAGGTCTCGCCGTCATCCGAGTTCGCCACCGTCCGTGGCGCCCCCGACAGCGACTGGTGGTCCGTGCGTTCTGCAACCGGCTGGTTCGGCCACGCCTCGCCTCGATCATTTCCTTGCTCTCTTTCCCCTCCCGCCTGGCCGGCTTATCGCCCCTCCCTGTGTGGAGGTAGTGTTTGCTGTAAAAATTTTAATACCCCATCCCCTAGTTCAACCCCCCTGTGTGGGGAGTAGTGTTGTAACACCCTTCACGGAAGCGACAACGACGCAGTGTGCGGGGAACCACACTTCCCCGCTCGCCACCGTCTTCGATCGGAGTTGGTTTCTTCAAACCAACTAGGTAAGCTCTACTCTTGCTCCATAATTCCTTATCTTGTTCATTCCATATCCGCGACGCTGCTCCGTTGAGCAAGAGAGAGAGCGCCCGACCCCGGAGCACTCCACTCCCGAGCGGTCACCGTGAGCGTGCATGCGAGCGACCTAGTGCCCCAACCGGCACCGGCCAGCCCCGTGAGCGTGGGCTACGAACCTTGGGAGGGCTACCTTGGCTTTGCTGGCCTCCTACCAGCAAGGGCCCCGGTCCACTACCTTCACTCAATATCACAAGGTCACCCGGGGTCGTGTGTGTGTGACGGCGGTTTCGGCTCCTTCCGAGGATTTGCTTGTTGTATGTGCTTGCAACATAGGTCCAAGGATTCATATCATCACCTTGCTATCCAACCCACTATTGTGTCACATCAGATTTTGTTTATGATTTGCACGAGGGGTAGCGCATCGGCTGGGTAGAGATGCATAAGTTGGTTACAGAGATTAAAGAGAGAAGAAGATAGGCGCCAAGGCCGTAGCAGCCGGTGCCGTAGCAACAACAACCACAGCAACCCCAACCTCAGTAGCAGCCTGCACAAGACTTAGGGATTCATTAGAATCTGATGCCCAACCACCCACCCGCTCCACAACCTCAGTCGCCGGCACCGGCTCAAGTAAACATTATCCACCGCTCAGCTCCCAATGCTGAGTGGTCTTATGATGATGAGACTCCCGCTCACCTTTTGGCCCTCCACCATACCTACGATAACCCTCCATCGCCTTCTACTCCCGTCCCGCCATCATTTGACCCACCATTGTAACCTCCACCATGCCCGCCAGTCTTTCCAGACTTGTCATTATACCTCTCGCATTGCCCACCGCTTCACCCATTCTCTTGCCAGCACCCGTTACACCCTCCGTTGCTACCCCCGTGCCTAACCCATCACCCATCATCCTCCCGACGGGGCCTGTCAGGCCTGCCCCCACCATCATCACCCTTGCTTCTACGCCCCTCATTCACCCCAATGGGCCCATTAAGTCACCAATCATGAGTCTGTCTGAGGCCGTGCCGGCACAGAACCTTCCCTCCAGAGTGGATGCTTGTTTCAGAGAAGCTATCCCACCACTGGTGTGCCTGCACCCAACCCCCAATTTTCATCACCAACAGTTGAACAAGAAGAAGCAGACCCATTGCCTGGCACGTGATATGACTTGTTACAGCACTTGGATAGAATGCCGGCCACGATTTCAGTCTTAGAGTTGATCAAATGATCCACATTGCACCAAGATGCTTTAACGGCTTTTCTTCAAAAGGTCATGGTCAGTGAGGACATGGCAGTAGATAGCCTCCCATCCGCCCTAGCAACACTGACAAAAGGGCCAGCCATTACATTCTTTGAGGCTGAGTTAGCACCTCCTGAAGCGCACCAAATGCCACTCTGCATCTCCATCACCTTCAGCAAGGTGCTATTGATGCGGCTTTGGTCGATACCGGGGCCTCCATAAATGTCTGTCCACTCAGCACCCTGCATGCCTATAATATTTCATAAGAATTACTGAGGCCAACCCCAACGGCCATAGCAGCTTATGACAACTCAAGAAGGGCGTGCCATGGGGTGATCACTATTCAAGCCGAGCTCGTGCCGCTGTCAATGCCCATAGAATTTTATGTGTTGGATATTGATCCAATGTTCAAGGCCATCTTAGGTCATCCGTGGATCGACAACATTCATGCTGTACCGTCTACCGCCCACCAGTGCCTCAAGTTCCCGTTCCAAGGGCGGGTGGTAAAGGTTAAGAGCATCTCCACGGTACACTCTATTGAAGCCATTTCTAACAAGACTCTGCCAACCCTCTGGCCAAGCAACAAGTCGGTCCTATCTGTGATGGACTTGGATTTTCCATGGGCATATGTGCCACGCAAGCTCACTGTTACACCGGTCAGCATCAAGGTGAAGCCAAAGATGAGAGACCCCAAGGGGTGGAACATGATACTAAAATTGGGTTATCAACTAGGCATGGGTCTCAATGCCCAGCTACAAGGGCTGACCAAGCCCATCCCAAAGGGTAGAAAAATGAATAGAAGATGTCTCAGATACCAAGAGTCATCATTATCAGTTCTGGGAGACTCGGGGCCGCTAACCTGGAACTACCGTCAGCATTTCATGAAGGGGCCATTACAGCCCGACACTTTGAAGACACCACCCTGCCAGAACAAGAAAGAAGGTGCTGCCTGTATAGTGTCCAGACCGCCTTTGCTGCCAAAGGGGCCGGTTGATGATGTTGATGACTGTTTTGAAGCCTTTTCAAAGTTGTTTTATGAAGAAGAAGATTTAAGAAAACCTGAGATGCGGGTTGTGAAGTATTCATGCGGGAAGCTAGCCCAGCATCCGTGGGAAGAGGAAAGCTCGACTATTGTTTTCACTCTGTCTCCTTCCTGCCTAATCTCTATCTTTCCAATAATAAAAAGAATTGTTACACATTTATAAAGAAGACTTACAGAATAAAATGCCATTATTAAAGCCGAAGATAGAAACAATAATCACCTTTTTCCTAACTATTTTGACCATTTCATGTAAGATATCGCGTTCAACAATTTGTGTATACACATTCTCCCCGCAGTTTTTGCTGAGTGTCTCCAAAACCTGAATTACAAATGCCAAAAAATGTGTTTATAATAATGTTGAATGCCTGGATTAACTACCCTAAAATCAAATATTTACGAAGAACCGAGTATGATATAGAACATATAATACCATAGTCCATAAAGTACACAAATAAATGGACATGATTTCATTGGCAAAAGGGAAGGGGGGGAAGCAAAACAAGCACACAACTCATTTCGGAGTTCTTAGAAAACTTTATCCTTCTAATTCAACCAAAATTACTCTAGGAATTCTTTTAGAGTTGCCCCCTTGTCATATCATTGTTGAAAGGATAGTTGCCAACTTGGGAGATTAAAGGAGGAAGCGAAGCAAAGAGTGAAGTGAAAAACAATGTTTCAAAAAATGTGGAAAATGTGAAATGATTTCAGCAATGTAGAACTGTTAGTGGGCATGGCACCTGGCTGGATATTGTCATGTTGTGCCAAAAAGCTGGGAAAGCAAAACTTATAGATGGGCCTCCACCCATCCCCCTCCAATTTCCCATTGCAGGACCAATGGAGGGAAAGGAAGTGCCAGGCCCTGTGCCTAGGTGTTCTCCTTACCCTTCACTTAACCCCGCATCAGGAAATTGCAGGAGAAGGGAGAGGCATCTATAAAGACCCATTGTTTGCAGCATTTTAGCTTAGAATGCTCTCCTCCAACTCTGAGACACAGAAAAAATCTTGTCCACAGCATTGTGAACTTCCCAGACAGAGAATTTTGAGATGCCCTCCCGAAAACAATGGGCACATTGTTCGGGGTGCAATCTCCCAGAACCACATGAAACCACACAAGGCCCCTTTTTTTCTCACAACGTAATACAAACAGCAGGAAAGTCTCAACAAAGACTATATCAACACTCAGAGCATGACATAAAAGACAACAATGGAATAGCAATCATCCATTGAGAGAAATGTTGCTGCTATAACTGGATCAACCATGCTATACATTAATGGTACAGATATACACTAAGAAATAGACCTAGAGAATGGCAGGGTTATTGTACTCACAAAGAGAGCGAGAAGTTGTATCTTGGGGTTTTTACTTCCCAGTCGCTTCTTGAGCACCTTCATTGCATCCTTTGCTTGCCTGCACTTAAAAGAAATAGACGTATTATGATGATGCTTTTCCAATAGTCAAATCACACAGAGGTCAAAATCGCTGGTTTTGATGACAATAACAAATGCTGCATGGACCAGACAACCTTATATTTGCATGATAACAAAATCACTACTAGCAATCATTGTAAGGAAAGAGGTCAAGAAATACATCCACAAAACAGAATACGACAGTGGACTGTGCCAGTCGCTACAGCATTGAACAGCTGCAGAAACTTAACAAATGATCTCCGAGATGGCTTCTTATTTGAAGATTCAATCTAACCCACTTAACCAAAGCAAGTTCGTGAACATTGTCACACTCATACATAGCAATAAACTATAAATATTGACGAAGGTACGGAGAGATAAAAAGAAACTACGTTCTCTCAAGTTTTCCAATTTGGAAAGTCAATATGCTGCTAGAAAGCAACCCGGTTTCCAGATTTTCTTCTTTTTTTCTGTTGACTGTTCATTCCTCAAGGCTAAGCTATTTGTTCTTTATCAACCAAGTACTGCATGTGAAGTGACTTACAGTGAGCACATAAAACTTGAGCATTAGCGTTCCATTCTTTTATTAAGGAAACAACATGCCCCAAAATTTACAAATTCAAGCTGCATCCAGCTACAAACAAAATGGCAACCATAAAGGACTCCTTGTTTTCCCAACCAAGTGGGCGCTCCTAACATCTGCTAAAAACGTCCGCTAAAACTATCGTGTGGAGAGGGGTTATGGGCCTCGTCTGCAAGGGGAAAAAAAACAAAATATCGTACAAAGAACATACCCAGGGTCCATGTTGATGATGTCGCACAGCTCCAAGTTTATCGCCCAGTCGGGGCCGATAAGCAACTCGCTCGTCGCCCTCTCCACGCAGGAGGCCGCCGCACTCGCCATAGCTCCGCGACCACCTCCTTACCTTCCCCTGTTCAGAATCACCCACCCCTAATCAAAAAATCTCGAAAACGCACACCATGTTTTACCTCAAAAGCTCCCCTGGCAAAGCAGTTGACCTGACCAACAACCACCGAAAAGACAAAAAAAGGGGAACAAAGAAGAACCCGGAAAAGCCCGAATCAGCAAAAGCCACTCGATTCGAAGAGAGACAATCGAAAACACCACCACCCACTTCCTCAATTTTGTCCCAATTTCCCGATCAGGTTTCGGTGACCCAAGGATCAGCAGGGTTATCGAGATCACCTCCTCCGCAGAAACCACGAGCTACCCAGAAAACGCCTGCGCCGGACAAAGAGAGATCGGATCGCAGAGGACTCTTGCTGACCTCAATCGTCCCCGCGGAAACGATCAGGTGGATGAGAGAGTGTGTGTGTGAGAGAGAGAGAGCGGGGACTCCCAATATCTCTGCCGCTTTCCCTCTTTTGCGTAGGTGGGGAAGGAGACGGGGCGTGAAAAAGGGGGTGCAAAGACTGGTCAGAGGGGGAGGCGTCTGGAACCTGTGGGCGCCGACATTAATATTATCAAAGTGAGCCTAAGAGATTTTATTATTATTATGTCAGTCACCGTCAAGTGAGCTCTGGCTCGGTTGATATTACTCTTCCCTCTTTAGATACGTTGCCAGTTCTCCTGCTCAGTCTGAAGGGCGTGTGGTACACGGGAGTTTTTCTAAGCCGACCCGGGAAAATCATAGATTTATCATGGCAAGCTCACTATACGAAGGACAAGAAGTCACGGGTTAAGATAAAAAATTTCTTAGTGGACACCTCGGTAAATCTAATAATTAAGATATGGTTGGTCTGATTTACACTAACATTGACCAGTTTCATATGCTTTAACGGTGAACAAATTAGTGCAATTTGCTGTCCATAGATATGGGGACTTTGCAAGGCCACTTGCACCTTATTCAAAATCTAAAGTGATAACCTACATTATATGCCTCCATCTAGCCTGCTTTAAGGGATTCACCCCAATTAAGCACTAGGCTCTCTGTTAGCTCATGTGAAAGGCCCAAACTCTACTAAACCTTAACAATCCTTGGCGTCGAATCCGGATGGTTACGGTCTAAGTGACATGTGCCGAACCTAGATGGTTATGGCACGGGCAATTGAACATGTGAGGTGGAGTATGAGAAATCCATCTCTGATACCTTGTTAAAGACCCAAATTCTAACCCAAAATCTAGGTGTTGAGTTGAGGGAGTCCTCCACATATAAGGAGGGAGGCGTCGACAAATTATCCGACGTGAGACTAAACTTTAACACCCCCCTTGGTGCCAAACCCGGACGGTTACAGTATGAGTGACATGCACACCTCGAACCCAGGTGGTTACAGTACGGGTGGCGTAATTGAATGTGTTGAATCCGAATGATTACGATATGAGTTACACAATTGAAAGATTAGGGTGGAGTATTTCCGAAATGGAGGTTGATCAAATGGATAAGCCTATCTCTGGTACCATGTAAAAGTCCCAAACTTCAACACAAAACCGACGCGTTGAGTTAGAGAGAATTCTCGACAAATAAGGATAAAGACGTCCACACAGATTATCCGATGTTTAACTAAACCTACCTCAACATCTCCTAAATTCGTTTCCTCAACTCCAGTAACTAACGCTAACGGTAGCTTCCAGATGTTAATGTCATGTTAGCTCATAAAGATTCCTTTACGTTCTGGTTTTGTCATCTTCTCAACTCTTAAGCAACTACAACTCTCCATTCATGAAATTTTTATGTGTCGGTGAGTTTTTGTGTTTTTCTCTTCCTTTCTTTATCAATGCATTCCTTCTTTGAGCTGAACCTCCATGTGAATACACATCCTTCTCGAGGTTTACCTAAATTTTGAAACATTGAATTAACACAATACCCATCGCCCATTAAAAATCGATCGGGTTTGATGGATGACTTCATGAACCAGAAATTCAAACGTCAATGTCCCACCATATTAACATATACCAGAGTACTAAGCAATGAAAAACTAATTGACCCCGCACCCGGTCTCAAATTGATCAATACGTAGTCTTGCTGCACCTATGCATATGTGCATTATGTAGGCATCGCCTTCTCGATCCACCATACCAAAAACTAGATATTGGAATACGTTTATCCTAAATTTTGGTTCATACATAGCAAAACAATGAAAGTTTCATAACCTAATAATCTCTTTCTGAGCATCTCTTCCAGGTGACACACACAAGAGTTTCTTATGACTGATAGAATGAGTGTGGTGGCATCATGCCCATCGCAATGTTCTTCATGTAAAGAGTTTCCACAGATTTTGATTCCATTATGCACACATCCAAGTGCAGGTACTCATTGCAGAGAAAGAATGATAAGCTGTAAACTAATTAGACGCATATTTCTAATCTCTAGTACTGTGAGATAATTAGTGTTCCCCAACATCATCCTGACCCAAGCATGTCTCTTTTCTGACAGGATGTTAGGTACAGTGGTGGGTGTGACTTCAGGCCCTCTCTCTTTCTGGTGGGTCAGGGAGAATGGGAACTGTGACCTAAACTTTTCCTGTCAGCACTTAGTAGCTAATACAGATGATGACACAACAACTGAGAACACACAATCTCATCTTGGGGATGCAAGCTTGCTCTCTCACCAACTTGCTTTGTTTTGGGGCCAAACTTACGAAGACAAATGGAGCTCTTGCATGTATAGCCACGTTAAAATTCTATCATGCAATTGCTTGCAAGATATTTATCTGCATGCCCACCACTTTTGCTTGGTAATATTCAAATACATCTCCCAAATATGACCTGACGCATCATTACCGACTTTTTGATTAACCCTTCACAAAACGTTTGAAATTCTGAAAAAACCCATTAAGAAGGAGATCAGAGCATCATTAGCTAGTCTTTCAAAAATACTTCACGTAATGATAATTGCTTAGCTTAACCTTGAAAAGGGTATGCGCGCATATAATTAGAAAAATGCATGTGTGTGTTTTAGAACCAAGGGGTTGTGGGTTGCCCAAGAGGATATAGTTTAGAACCCATGTGAGTACTAACTTCTACTTCACGGTACTACTGGTATCGTTTTGAATGAGCACAATAAGCTTTTACCCAGAGGTAGGGGTGTAAATGGATCTTTCGGATCCGAAAATCCGATCCTATCCGGATCCGAAAATCCAATCCATTGATACGTATTTGATTCCCATAATATCATTCGGGGCGAATCTATTTCGATCCGAAATCCCAAATGTCGGATCGGTCTCGGGGCGCCATAAAGCCCCTCTCCTTTCGAGGTGACCGGGGGAGCAACCCCATCGAGGGTAGAAATTGAGGGAGAATGCATCGAGGGAAGATTTTTAACCCCTGTAGAAGGGACAAAATAATAGGTGTGTGTGTTGTGATGAGAATGAAACAAGTTGGAGGAGAAAACACGTAGTATAACTGCGGGAATCGCGCATGCCTTTCGTCCGAGTCGATGAACAAAAAGATCCCCTTTACTTGGCCTGGACCTTCTGTCCAAGTCAATGAATTAAAAGATCCTCTTGCTTAGCTCGGACCTTCCATCCAAGTCAATGTACAAAAGGATCCCCTTTGCTTGGCCCGGACCTTCCGTCTAAGTCAATGAATTAAAAGATTCTCTTTGCTCGGCTCGGACCTTCCGTCCCAGCCGATGAATTAAAAGAACCCTTGCTTGGCTCGGACCTTCCATTCAAGTCGATGAACAAAAGGACCCCCTCCTTACTTGGCTCGGACCTTCCGTCCAAGTTGATGAACAAACACCTCCTTTTGCTTTGACACTCACCTCATGTCAATGAATAAACCATGTCAGTGCCCAGCACCCTATCAGCACCGGCGAATAAACCATTTGTTTCAAACTTTCCACCCAAATACACCAACTAGTGCATAAACTCCTCCCGTCCCATCAGGCCCTCTGCAAAACCTTTGGCTCGGACTTCCCCGTCCGAGTCGATGAATGAGCAACCTTCCTTAATTCAGCACAAGACACCAACCCCTTGGGTATTGGCCTCATCCAGTCGGCTTAGGCCTTTCGTCTAGGTCAATGCATAAACTCTATCTCTTTGCTTCGATATTAACCATGTACGGATGACTAAACCTCCCCCACTCGGGTTAGACATCTCGATCTACGTGCCTACATGGTGAAGTGGTCCCCTCATCCATTCACTGAAGTAGTGAGCGCTTTCTTACGAATTTGCACCGAACCAACAGCCTACTAGCTCGGGGAAGAAAATACTATGCTAAAGAGCTCTACACCCACGGGCCCATACACTCGTCCCGCTTGCACCACCCGCGGGTGGGGGGCATTTGTGGATGTCAAAAAATGATCATACGACATGTACGTCTCGGAACCAGAGATCAAGTCAAAGATGAAAAGGCCGAATAAACCCCATACCTCATCTAGTCAAGATGAACATACACCTAGTGGTCCGCTACCTAATAAGGAAGCTTCTCAAGCAGAAAAGATGGCCCTAGCTCCCCAGTTTGCAGTGTTAGAGGCCAAATCAGCACAAACCTAAGTAACCCGATCGGGGCATACATTTCGCCAGAAAGGTCCGTAGAAGGCCGAAGAGCTGCACAATGAAAGTGAAAATACTTTGGGTGGTTGCTCACTCAATGAAGACACTCTCCACAGGCAGAGAGCAGGGTTAAGGGCACAACTCACGGTGCCAAATGTCAAATCAGGGAGAAACCTGAGTAGTCTAACATGGGTTTGGCATGCACCAAAAATCACTCAAAGTCACAAACTAAGGCTCAGGGGCTTCGAAATGGACAGCCCGGAGGATGTGAATTAAAGCTAAGACAGTACTGGAGGACAAGCATTCGCCTGAACCACTTCAGAGTGAAGGCAAAATGCCCCTGGCCTAAATCGACATGCCCCTGGCCTAAATCGACGCACCCCCTATTGTTCTTAAACCGGTGCACCCCTGCTCCTAAGCCGACATGCCCCTACTGCTAAACCAGCATGCCAAACACCTCATGCACATCAAAATAGGCATGGTCTAAATCGACGCGCCCCCTAGCCGCACCGGTTTAACCCAAGGCAGTCCCATCTGAACTCTGACACTCTATTTTCCTATGAATCTCATGCGAAGAAGTAGGGAACAGAGCATTCAATGCCCGTCACTTAGCCTGGTAAATCTAGGGGTCTGTCTACACCTCAAGTCGACAACGCAACAATAGCAATGGTGACGACAAGTTGGGATAGTGGTAGCAATAGCAGAACCCTCGGACAATTCGTTGACATTCTATCCTCGAACGGGTGCCAGCGTACTGCACAAATTATAAGAAGCCAGTACAACTAGTCAAGCCCTGACACCCTTGTATGAACGGGGAGAAGATGTTAGGAATTTTTCTTTGAGGGAAGCTGCCCGTTCTATCTATGAGGTAGAGAAAGCTGAATAGAAGAGAGCGATAGGGAGCAAAAGGGGGTGAGCTAGTTGGAAGACGGCAGACAAAAGAAGATAGCGAAAAAGAGAAGGAGGGAGCTAGAGCTGAAGAGGGGCGAGCGACCCAAAAAAAAAAGAGAGAGGTGAAAGGGAGAAAGGGGGAGCAGCTTTAGTTTTTTCTTCTATTCTCTATCGGTGTTCCCATCTTGTTTCTTTCTTCTTGTTATCTCTTCTATTATGATATAGATTCCCCCACTTTGTGTTTGTTCTTCCGTCGCCCTCTTGGACCTTATGGATGAATAAAAAGAAAAAATGTTCTGAGTTTATGCATTTTATTGTCCATCTAACTAGCATTCCTCCTCCCTCTCTACATATCTTGATCACTGGAGGTTCTGAGAAGTCTACTTCCTATAGTATGGCTTCTGAATGACCCGTTCGGAGAGTGGTCATTAACAGCCCCTTGCCCAGCAACGTGGCGAATATGTCCCCGTAAACTCTTCTAGAATCACGGCCTGTGAGCCCCTGGAACCCCTTGAAGGCTAGTCCTCGAGCTTCTATGCTCACCGTTGGGCCATGGGGTGGCTATTGTTAGCTCAACCGAAATTTGGGAGTCATCCCGGAGCATTCCATTTGACGACTCCCCACTCTACACTTCGCAAGCCTAAGTCGACTTAGGTGCTAACTCCTTAGTCATAGGTTCCACTTTCATCTCATCTGTACGACTATGAAAAGTATCATATGATCCATCTGAATTTTAGCTGTGATACTTGACATTTATATGTTTTGACCTTTTAAATATCTTATTGTTTATTTCAAACTGTAATTGTGATCTACTGTCACTGTACTTCGTCAGTGGCCAAGAAATAGAATACTCAACCACCCGAAGATCTATAATTTAAAAAAAAGGCATTTGGCGATCTAAACATTATGATTTGGGTGTATTGCTGACCTTCAAGGTTTTATTTTTGTCCGGCATCATCGGGGAAACTCTTTCATCCCATACTGTTCAAGTTCCAAATTAAATAGAAGTAACAACAAAATAGTTCAACAGGATTCCTGTCCCCATGCAATTTGAGTAAACTTAATGCACGACCCCTTTGGAACGTTGCATTCCACTGTTTCCACATGGCCAAAAAGTGGAGTACTGAATTCTTGTGAGCTTTGTTTGGCCGAGAGCTTTTTATGACATCGGCTGGAAGGGGAAGATGGGTCGGCCAATCTCCGCCTGTGCTCTGTTATATAGTTCACCTGTTTATCATTATTTGATTCTCCAATCTATTTTTCCTGTTCTGTTGGTTCGGGTGCAGCAGGAGCAGAAGAGAAAGAGGCTGCGAAACGCAGTTCCAAGGAGTAAAAGCTGCAGCAGTATCAGTAGCAGCATTAGGAAGATGCATCTTTCACGTTAAGTTATGAGGGCGCGTTTCAGTATGCCTATCAGTCATTATGGCTTAGTCTTACACAAACCCTAGTTTCCCTGTGACCTCTGCGTTACGGTGGAAGTTGTATTTTGTACAAATGGACCATGAAGCCCCCTTATTTTGATGGATCTAACTGTGCATATTGAAAGAATCGTATGTAAATCTTTTTGAGGATGAAAGATTATTAGATTTGGAACAAGACACTTACTTTGAGTGCAAGAACAAGACACTGATCTTGAGTGCAACCACGAGAGGGTTAACCCGGGAGGTCACGACGAATAAGAAACGCGAAAAGAACCGCGAAGAATCACGTGCCACGTCACTGGAACGGACCAAAGAAAGTGTGTTACCTCGTGATAATGCGCCTCCTCGGGCCGTTAGGCTCACCTGAGCTTTTCCCCAAAAACACAAGCTCGGACCAGAAAGTCCTCTAATTCTGGCTTTCGGCAGTTGGTTCACAGACAGTATGTGCATGAATCGGTAGAGAAGTATTACTCTTCTTTTGCAAGCGTGCCCCTCATTGATAAATCCCTTGCCCTAGAACATGCCCAGACTATGTTGGCCAGCCTTTGAACTGATCAAGCGGTTCTTACAGCAGCCTAACAGTGAAGTTAACCCCACTCATCTATTGCAGGTGGCTTGCGTCAATCAAGACACTTCGACGGGCCTTGTAATTATTAAGAAGGGTCCAGAATGATATTCGTTCGTCTTACCGAGAGGGCAACATATTCCTGAGAATGCTTTGATTGGAACAATTAGTTAAACTACTGTGTGCAAACCAGCTCCGTCCAAGGCAGAAGTGAACAATGCATCATTTCTGGCCAAGGCGGTTTCGCTCTGGAGCCGAAGTAAGAACTGCTGCGAAACCCAGTGGGGAAAGGAATAATCCACGAGGCATCACTGGTTTGGCTGCTAGAAGTGAACAATCCATTTCTTGACTCAAAAGCTTGTTAAACATCGATTAAATAACCATTGGATTGAACTCATAAGATTGCTCAAATCACAAAAGGAAGAAATCATGGAAGCTCGTCTTATTCCAAAAGATACTTCAACCAAAACCACGGTGTCTACCCCTGTCTCTTCTCACTAGCCGCACCTGCAAATGTAGGAGAACATAGCGAATAAACATGCAGCAAATAATAGAGACTAATGGGCGCCAAGTGAGGGGAGCATAATAATGAAATGCTAATGCCACATAAGCTGATGACAGCTTTCAAAACATTCATTTCTGCATAATCAGAGTCCATGGGAAGGTATTTACAACTTCGAACTGGCCACAAGCCTTGCTCTCAACTCTTCTGCCACAGCATCAATAAATTCTTCTGTGTTCAGGTACCGTGCCCGAGTAACACTGCAACGTAACAATCAAGAACCCTCACGTTCACAGATTTGTTACCAATTAAACAGAAAAGGTAGCACAAGTATAACAATATGATTACCTAGGTCCATAAATAAGTAATGCGAGATCCTTAGTCATTTTCCCGGATTCTACAGTTCCAATACATGCTGCTTCAAGTTTCTGAGTGAAATCCAACAATCTAGCATTCCCATCTAGCTTTGCCCTGCAACGCAATAAATGTTCACTCATCCTCAAAACATCTCTAACAGAGTATCATGGAAGTCTATGAAAGTTGACATTTTCAGTGGAACACAAAGCTGGGAATATTGTTTTGACTGTATTATATGAAAAACTCAGACGAACTTTTATACCTATGTGCAAGCCCTCGTGACCAGGCAAATATTGATGCAATGCTATTTGTGCTGGTTTCACCTCCTTTCTGATGGACGCGATAATGGCGTGTAACTGTGCCATGGGCAGCCTCAGCTTCAATGGTTTTTCCATCAGGACATACAAGCACTGAGGTCATCAATCCCAAGGATCCAAAACCTGCCACAGCAAAAACCCAACATGGGCTCAGATGCACGAGTCCAAAAATCATTGGCTAAGAAACTAAGATGATCAGATCAATGGGCACCTTGAGCTAAGAAATCACTCTGCACATCTCCAGGAGAGCATCAAATATTTTTTTGAGTAATGCTTGGTGCCCATCCCGGACGGTTACCTGTCCCGGACGGGTAACAGCCCGGGACGGATATTAAGTGCCTCTCTATTTCTTTAGTGTCCTTGAGAAAGGAACGATGGTGAAAGGGTCACCATCCTGAGTACCAAAGTGTGGGTTTAACCTGGCTAGGGTTGACTCTTGTCCTCGGCTCGGGGAACGTGAAAGAGGCTGATGTGTGAATCACATTGGCAGAGAAATTTGATTCATCCCCTGTAGGATGTTGCAGGGCATTCATTCAATGCTCACCCATTTCTATCACTCCCCGGTTGATTAGATCCTCCACAATGTCTTTAAAGACATGACAATCATGGGTAACATGACCTACTGACCGGTGGTACAAACAATAACCGTGTTGGTGCATAGTGCTTGTTGCCTCGTCGCTTTCTGATGCTAGGAGGTTTATCAATTTTTCCCGACAACAAAGATGAAAGATCTTAAAACTATTATGACAAGGAAAGGAATATAACTTTTGACGATCCTCATCCGTAGACGAGTTTGACGACTCTTTGGACAACCACCCTCCAGACCTTGGCGACACCTATATCCTTGCAGTCCTCCAAAATTTTGGATGTTTGTCAAGGTAGACCCCTTGCAAATGATCCAAAGGGAAATGTTGCTAGCTGTTTGTCGACGTGCTTCAAGAATTACAATAGCTCATGTTGCTCTTGCTACAAACGCCTAATCTCCTTTTTTATCCTTCAAAGACTTCTCCAAACTGCCAGACATTCAGGCATTTGGGGGAGCATACACCTTGGCTGGGCCTGACGCCACTGGATTGATGGTCCGGCCACTGACTCATCAGTGTTGTTACGGGTGGCTTGGTCCCATTTGCTAGCTATGGGTGCCCCTCCTTTTGCTTTAGAGAACTTTATGGAGCACATTGACATCGAAGTTCTAGACTATCTTGGGATGAGGTTGAGGTGGCTCCACTTGATGACCTTACATATTAATAGTGCCATCTCGGATAAACTTATCAACTTCATTGTTGAAGAGATAACAACCTTCGACAACATGGCCCACCATGTAGTGATGCACGCAATAGTTGGACCTATCCACTTTATCCAGATCCATAGGCTTTGGCAGCTCCAACAAATTTATAAGCTTTTGTCTGAGGCAAAAATCGAAGAGACTTTTGGTGTGTTCCTTCTTAAAGGAGTACGGAGCTTTCATATGCTTTGCCAGTGTAATGATGGGTGTCTTATTTTCAGAGTTTCTGTTTGACTTACTAGGGTCTCCTCCTCCATTGCCCCCATTTGGCACGGTGAAATCCACCGTGTCGACTTCTTTGCCACTAGCAATACGATCTTCAGGCGCTTTGCCTTTGGCATGGGCATAGTTAGGATTGTCAACAAAGAACATTTCAATCTCGGCGACAACTGAATTTAGCTGATCAAAGCCTTTAATATTCGCGTCAAGGAATTTCTCATTGACTTTCGCTGCCAAACCTTTATGGTATATAGTAATGGCATCTTCCTGAGACGAAATGTTGTCACACCTTATGCTGAAGTCCCTCCATCGTTTGATAAAGTCCAGAGCCGTCTCCCCCTTTCTTTGCTGGAGAGAACACAACTCTGCTAGAGACACTTTGCACTCGGCCGTTTGAAAATGGTTAAGACACTTCTTCTGGATATCCACCCAATGTGTCACCGAGTTGGGCCTCAAATGGGAGTACTATTGAAAGGTGGCTCTCGTGAGTGAAGTGGCAAAGTAGCGGAGAAGATATGACTCCTCTAGTGCTAGATCACCCATAACGGTCATGCTAGATGCCAAGTGTTCAAGGGGAGAGCCTTGCCCGTCAAACTTTTGTAGTTATGGGGCCTTTGGACAATCCGGAGACAACTTCTTAAACTAATGATGAAGAGGGTATGGCACGCTGGATAAGTCAATAGCAACAACACCCTCGCCATGTTGAGCAAACTTGGCTTCTACAATTCTTTCAATCATCTGTCTTTGAACCATCAAGCTCTTGAGCGTTTTGAGAACCACTCACCGGTTTCCTCATGTGGGGCTCCAATTTCCACCACTGTTGGGATTTTAACAGCAGTAGATGGGCCATTTGCGGGAGTCGATTTGCTGTGGGGAGGTCGTTCGACTGCTTGTAGTGTTATGGGAGCAATTCTTCCAATGTGATATCTTGAACATTTCTCCCAGCTCATCTTCCTGTCTCAGGTTCTGATTTTCACGAGCATTATGAATTTCTTCCAGAGCCCCTTCGGCAAGCTCCTGCCACTGTTGAGTTGACGAGGCAACAACAGTACGGTTCAATTGTGCCAGAGTTTGAGCGACTATACGAGACTTTTTTAGAAGTGACACTGACTCATTCAGATCATTAAGCACCTCTTATGACTGCTTGCCAGTAGTGTAACACGTGAACACCCTGACGGTGTTCTTGGTCCTTTGCACCACCCTTTTCTTTCTTGGTGGCTGTGCTTTCGGGTGAGTCAGTGCCCCCAGCCTGCTGAGGATTGAAACTCGGGGCATAAGAGTCTCCCCTGGATGCTTGTCTTCAGTTCGAGTTGATCCCAAAGATGATGAGCGTCAGGGTTTTTCATAAACCCCTTTGCACTTTAGCCCCCACAGGCGTGAGACTTGTACCTTGTGAGATGCTGGTGTCTCTACTTGCTGTTGATCTGACATTCTAATGGGCTCACCTGCCCTAACTCTTCTAAGGGTGCGGGCCTCCTCTTTGGTGACCCACAATCAAAAAAATAAAAAAAATAAAAAAAATAAAAGTCATTGCTTAATTGGCAACAGTATAGTAAGCCATTCTTCATTTAACGCCCATCGGCCGGGCAGCATTTTTTGGGTTAATCTATTAAAGAAAAGAAGAAAAAAGAACCTACGACCCTTTGCTCTGTCGCCATTTCTTAGTTGACACCATCCATCTGGCCGTCAATTCCCACATCCCTTTTTATCCACCATGTTTTTGTTCTTTTCTTTTAAACAAAAAACAAAAAATGCAATGAACTCAAGTTACTGGTTTCCGGCTCCATGAGTCCTCCACGCAATGCCCAACAAGGAGGAGGGGGTCATTTGCCTTCTCGTTCTCCTCCTTCGCCTTCTCGTTCTCCTTCTCGTCCGCCTTCCGGTTCGCCATCTCGTGCACCTCCTTCACCTTCACCATCGCCATCGCCATCCTCTTCCTCTTCCCCGTCATCGCCATCGCTGCCCTCTTCCTCTTCGTCGCTATCGCCATCATCGCCCTCTTCATCTTTGCCACAGTCGCCGTCGTCGCTGTCTCTTCTTTCATCTTCTGCATGCTCCGCCACCGGAGCTTCTGCCATTGCTGGAGGAGGTTCCTCACCGGCGTCCTCCTCATCGATGAGGACGACAATGAGTGCCATCACCCGCTGTCTCTTCATGGTGCTGGAGCCACCCACGTAGGCCATCGGTTAGGGAGTATGAAAGAGAGGAATGGAGAGTGTGAGAGAGGACGGTGGCTCTCTCAGTCATCATCGGTGAGGGTTGTGGATGAGAAGAACAGAAAAAAAGAGAATAGAGAATGAATGGGAATAAGAGAGGGAAAATGGAAGTTCGAGGCGATGAGTTCAAAAGAATTAGCGCCCTAGAATCTACCGTCATTTCATAATGCACAACCGTTCGCAAAGGTGCTCATTTTAGAATTTCATCTTTTTATAAAGACATTAATAATCAATGACCATTTGACAGTCATTATTTCAAGAATGGACGGTTGCTTAAGAAGTCGCCATTTCTAGGTAGGCCTTGGGATCCGTGAGAATTACCAGATAATCATGTAGGGGATTAATGATTTTATTGTTTTTTCTACAAATGAACGACCACGCACGTGGGCGCTATGTCCTGAATGAGCGGCATTGCATAGAGGCATTATTTTGGCTATTTTGGATTTTGTTAAGTTTTATCAGATATTGAATGCACTAAATCCCATTTACAAAAAAAAAAGGAATTGGCGACAGTAGCTAAGGCGTAGAACAGGAATCAAAGCCCTCTGTGACAAGCGTGGTTTCTTATAGAACCTTTGTTTTCAGACAGAATAGACGAATTTTGGAAGATTTGATCACCATACACACTTTCATTGGATCAACAAGGAAGATCTTTTAGTCATTAAGGAAAATGATCATTACATGTTCAGTGAGCCACTTTGGGCCTCAATTTCCTAAGAGCTATTACATAAGTTTTTCATTGATCTTTGTCTTCTTCAATGCACTCCATGAGCCGATGTGGCTTGATGGCCCGCCATAAAGCTTGAATTATTTTGACTTCCTCTTCATCGCTATTTGAGCCCAATTCTCTCTTCTTGATTGGTGGGAGATGAGAAGCCTCTTCAAAGAGATGGCGAGGGAGACCGAGTTGTGAGAGGCACCGATGGGAATTATAAAGCACAAACTCGGTAGCACCGATCAACTGTAGCTCCACACTAAAAAAAAGTCGAGCATAGAGGTCTTGAGTTTTAAGACATCCCGGCATGCATGTAAAGGCATTTTGTGACATTACCTTGAGATGACCGCGCCAATCCACATGCTTTTTGAGCTTGGATACCTAGTTGGTAACTCTTTCATTCAATCCTAGTATACTCGTCATATAGTGAAGTGGACTCTTAGAGAATATCCTAGAGGCTTGTTGGGACTCATCACATGGATCAAATTTAAAGTGGAGGTCCACCCAACATGTGAATAAAAGCATAGACCCATATAGGGGCCTTCCCATAGAGGCGGAGGTTAGCCCGCTATAGAGGTAAGCTAGGACCGCCGGTCCAATTCTCTTTCCTTCCCAAATCCCGCATATGCCGCTCAATTGGTCTTCTTCTAAGAAGTCATCCGCTGAAGGGAAAAGCAATGCTCCCGCAAGGCATATCACAAATGCTTTCATGATTCCCTCCATATCCTCCTCTTTAGCTTTTCCCAAGACTTTGTACACCCACGCCGTAAGCTTCATCAAGTTGACCCCCTTCTGGCCCTTATTTGGTCTATCATATGTTGACTTGGGATAAGACTAGCCAACATTGCTAGTGCGCTTATTGGCTCACGCATGTTTGCCATCTTTTCCTCATCTCCTTGCTTCAAAGTTTTCAGTCCTAATAGCATCTTCGTCTCCTCTAGGAGTATGGTTACTTCAAAAGTTAGAAATAGGAAGGTATGGGTGTGTGGGTGCCAAATCTCAATAAGAGCTCCCATGGTCGCCCAATCAAAGTGAACATCATTATAGTGCTTGGCATGGGTTGCTAGGCCTAAGAGGTGCCACTTGGAGAGATAGGACCTCATATCTAGGGTGATTTTGGAAAGGAGTAAGGGGAGCCATCGGATCTTGGTGTATCTCCTAGCACCCAGGATAAGTGGATAATCCTGAAAATCAGAAAAAGAAAAAGAGAAAAGAAGAGAAGATGTTATTAAAATTTGGATAGAATTGAGGAGAGAAGTTGAATATAATTAAGAGCTTTCTTGAACCTACTTGATTTGATGTAATTCTTCCACTAATATGCGAAAAATATGAAAAAATTACCTCCATGATCCTCGGAAAGAGCACAACGCACTGGTCACGGCTCGGAGTCGGAGAACGTCACGGTTCACCCTGCACAGTGATCCGAAGGCTCATCAGAGAAAAATACACATAAATATTTGATAAATATCCGAAAAAAAATCTGGGACATTACACACGTGGTCCATAGTCGATTTATTGTTCTAAGGGCCTCTTGACCTATCATTCTTAGCAACTTCTTGGCCGATTGTAGTGAGCGGCGCAGTTTACCTATCCGACGAACAAGAGTCTGTTGTTCCGAGGGGTCAGTTGGTCACTTCTCCTTGAGGAGCTGACTAGTTGGTCCCCTGTTGTTATTGGGGATTCATGGCCAATCTTCGGTGAGCGGCTCCGTTTGCCTTCCAACATACGTAAGCCTGGGGGCTTGGTTTCGAGGGGGGGCTGGTACGTCCGTCTCTCCGGTTAGGAGGAGGCTTGTCAGCATACCTCTGGGAAAGTATCAGAGTACCACCCATCGTTTTCAAGAGAGCTAGATAGTCAGGTCTCCTGAGGGAGCTGACAAGTTAGTCTCTCTCTTGGAACCATAGAGCTACTCATTGGGTCCCTACGAATGACTTACAAGGGATGTTACAAAGCAGTGGCTCCTTAAGGCACTCCTTCGTCAAGACTCTTGAGGATGAGACATAGGTGCACTTATCCTAGTTTACCCTTTGGGCATACGCTCGTCCTGTGTTTGAGTTGTTTCCATTAAAAGAATGGTCCCTTTTCAGATCTTTATGAGGACCTGCTCAGGAGGAGTTGTTAAGCAGGCATACCACAGTCATGGCGGCACGATTCCACTCCGCCTGTCAATCGAGGAGGCCTTGGTAGGCCTGTGTCAGCGTCTAGAGTTGACGACGCATCTTGACCAGCTCCACGGCGACAGAGTGGGCCGAGGGCTAGACGTTGTCCTCGTGGGAGAGATGGTTGCTTGCCACTTAGTCTCGGGACACTTGGCGAGAGCCGACGGTGCCCGATGATTGCTGGCGTTGCGGTAGTAACCTCGAAGTGCCATGGCCTTTAGTCTTAGTTTCCACAGATGGCGCCAACAAGTGTAGAGGTTGAGATTTATCATCTCGATCCATGAACTACACCCCCAATATTTTTTTGGCGCGGGAAGGAGAGGCTATCCCCGTGAGGAATCTGCAAGTATAGAGAATTGTTAGAAGGAGCTCTGAGAGTGATCGCAGGGGACAACCCTTCGATGCTTAAGTCAGGCAATGGTCAGTAAAGGAGGCGGAGTGCTAGAGAGAGGCACGTAGGGCCCAGAGGCGGTCGAGTGCTCGGACGAGCGTTGGAGAGGGAGAAGTGAAAAGGCCACTAGTCTGTTGGGGAGAGAGACAAAGGCTTAGCTCAGTTTGGGACGGGCGAGAGACTTGAGAGAGGTGAGAACTTGAGGGGCATAGGTTGCATACCTCCCTGGCCATCTGGCCAGGGTCTTATTTATAGGGTCTTTGTGGAGTTTGTCCATTGACTTTTGCCTTCTGACTTGGGGGTTGCGAGAGTTGTCCTAGATGTGAAGACTGAGCGGCCTGCCTACTCGCCTGTCAGGGCAGGGGAGGGGTGGCACTGACCCGCCATTCCTTTGTTGGAGGTGTAGGCGTTGTCTCACTATCCCTTTGTCATCTGGCGGTGGTTCCACCATTAACACGGTGGTGGTCGCCAGAGACTTGCACCGCTCCCACGGTATGATGGAAGCACACTCGGGGTACGGGGACTGGTCTTGGGTCAATCTTTTGGCAGGCCTTGGCGGATTGCGTGCCAGACTACCAGTCGGTTGTTGTTGGACCTTGGACTGTAGATCAGCTGGAGATGGAGCTTGGGCCTTGTTGATGGGCCAAGCAGATTTTCCCCTTGTCAGATCTAGTAATCATTTCATTGATGATAACTATCAGAAAAGGAAAATGGAGTCACAAAACTGTCGCACATGTTTTAGGTTTTGAAAAAAGATCAAAAATGGTAAAATCTTCTCTGATTTAATTGAAAAGTTTGTGAAACCATAAGTTATATCTTTCTTTTCTAAAAAAAAAATTGCATGCTCTGCTTGATAATTTGATGAATTCATATGGCATATTGATTGTCCCCTCGAGCCTCCAGACTGTTTAGAAAAAAAAAATGCTGCACCATTTTTTAGGCCTCCAATCGAAAATAGCTGTATAATGCAACTCCCCTCTGAATGGCAGGGAGCTTAGAAATCCACCATTTTTTGGCTTTTCTCTTCATGCACCATGTGGTGGCAGCAGGATTAAGGGGAGAATCTGGTGCTTCATTTTATTCGAGATAACTAGAAAATTAAGTATCCCTCAGGTTGGGAATCTAATTTTTTTCCCAAACGTGGCCTCGAGTCTAAAAATGTGAAAAGCATCTATTTATTCAAGGATAACAAAGCGAATATAACTTGGTTTGACTAGGACCGCAGCCTCATTATCAATTGATGGGTCACCCCTTTTTCCCCATCACTTCAAGGAATATCTAGCTGTCCCCAAGTAAATAACAAAGCAAAACAAAAGAGAGCTTCTGCACCACTGGATAAACACTGCTAAACATTCTAAATGTAAGGCCCCCATGACCGTGTAAACACGCCTAACATCAGGGGAACTGAACTTTCTATCGATCTCGAGGTAATATCACAGGTATCTAAGGACACAGTGTTTCTCTTCTGGATTCTACAAAGGTTGGATTGTACAAAGGTAGAATCCAGAAATCTCTTGGGTTTTTGGTGGTGGGACTTGTCTCAGAGATGTGGCCCTCGTCTCGCTGGTTGCTGAGCTTCATCGTAGGCGTCTTCCTCCTTCGCATGGTGAGGACTTTCTCTTCCTTACGCCTTCAGTCTTTTGTAGCCATGCCTCCTCGTAGGAGGACCTTTCGTATCAGTTCTTCCTCTTCTGTTGAAGAGGCGGTCCCTAGTCGCGGTAGTGCTATAAGCACATCCGATGCCAGCGCTAGTCTTCCCTCTTCCCCACCGCTAGTGGCATACAGGGTGATCCGAGGGCTGCGAGGAGCCTTCCAGATTCCACCCAATATGGGCAACATCTTCCCGACCGTTGATGATGACATGTTGAGCCTCCCCCCAGGTGGGCTTATGGTCCCAGTAGCGTCATTCCAGGCGAGTTTTCGCCTGCCTGCACATCCTTTCATAGCGTCCGTCCTTCAACATTACCGACGTCACCTTGGTGAGTTGTCCCCCAACTCTTATTACATTCTCTGCGAGCTTGTCTATGCATGCCGGAGAGTGTTGATGGAACCTAACGTCAATCTCTTTTGACAGTTTTACTATATTCAGCGCTGCCCCGCTGATACGGCCTATGCATATTTCAAGGCCCGGACCGGCCGAAACCTCATCCGAGTCTCCGCCACTGCGGCCAACCTCAAGGGTTGGTTGCAGCGTTATGTATAGATTATCGAGTCGAGTGATTATGATCACTCTGGCAGTTGGAGGTTTAGGGGTACCCGTCCTATTTGGGCCGATAGGAAACCTCCAATCAACGCCGAGGAGCGTAAGAAGGTGAATTCCATCCTCCGGTATCCCCTCGTTGATGCGGACTTTGTGCTGACTCCGTCGTTACTCCGGGAGCTGGGGCTGAGTCCTCCGTTGCCGTAGGGTACTGGTCTTGATTCCCTGTTGGGTTGTACCGGTGACGATTTGTGCTTAACCAACTTTGCTCTATTTTCAGGGGCGCTTGAGGTCCCGATATGGAGCTACGAGATTGTCAGGTTGCCGCGGTGTGCTCCCTGCCCTGTGGATCACGTCGAATCGGGGGATGGTCAGGTGACGGTCGTTGCTCCCTAGGTCGAGGTTGCATTCACTCCGAGGAGACTCCATCATCTGATCTCTGCGGGCATTTCCCTGGTGTGTTCAGCTGTAGCTTTTGCAGCCAGTGGAGAGTCCAGCATCTAGAAGGCTACCTCCGAAGGGGCGGCCAGTGTCGAAGGAGGGGAATCCGCCATGGCTGGCGGTGGTTTCCCCCTGCTATCTGTAGATGAGTTGGCAGCGCTGGATAGCCAGCGTCGCTCGAGGAAGAGAGGCAGGATTTCTACTTCGCCTCGGAGTCGGGTCTCGCCTCCACAGTCCGAGTTGCCTCCTGCGGCTTCCTCGACATCGCCGGTTAGAGAATCGGCCACTCCTCTTCTGGTGCCTACCTTCGTAGAATGAAGGCATGATAAGGGCAAGGCCCCTGTGGTGAAGGATGCTGGCCCTCTTCCTCTGCCGGAGGTCCCTTTGCGAGGCCAGTCTTCGCCGCTCGGAGAAGCGACGTCAGGACTGGCAGGGGTCGCGATGATTGTCGACCTCATGGGGAGGAGCATTCGGTGGTATGAGCGCCCTGGGGAGTCTGGGCCCGAGGTCGAGAAGGAGCAAACGGCCCTAGCCGCAAAGGGCGTGTGTTCGGTCATTGGTGCCCTTGGTCTGTGGAGGCACCACTTCAGGGGTCTTGCTCGAGAGCTGGGGGCCAGCCAGGCCATTTAGGCGGAGCTCTCGGCCAACTGTGAGATGCTTAAAGAGCGCCTGAAGGCGTCAGAGTCCGCCAATGTCGGGATCCATGATTAGCTGGACCAGCAAAGATTAGTACTTTCTGGGATGGAACGAGACCGGGACTTCTTCCGGGTTCGGGCTGACGCGGCTGAAGCATGTGTGATCAAGTTGGGGGTGCAGGTTCAGGCCTTGGAGGTCCGAGCCAAGAAGGTCGAGGCGGAACTTGCCGGGCTACTCTCGTCGGTGCCCACTGTTGGCGAGGAGGCAGTGGAGAGCTTTCGCTCCTCTTCGGCCTACCGGGACCAGTTGACCACGACGGCCTTGGAGATCTTCAGTCCGGCACACGACCATGGCTTCTGGGAGGGCTGGAGTGCCACAGTCGTGGCTATTGCTGAGCACCTCGGCCTCGCGGTGTCATCTCTCCCTCCTGCATCGGCACCCTACAGCCCAAAGGCTGGTGATAGCGCAGAGGGGATGGGCGGTGAAGAGGCCAGGGCCGAGGAGTTGGCACCGGGGCTGAGCACTGGCGAGCGGGCACCTGTTGTCGCCCCAGCGGTGAAGGACTGTGCCGTGGAGCCGGTCGAAGACTTACTTCCTTCTGGACAGACTGTAGCCGCACGTGAGTCTGGAGAGTCCGGGGCACGTGATGCTGCTGCTGAGGCGAACCCTTAAGAGGGTGCCTCCTATTGCCTTTCTTTCTTTCTTTTCTTTTTTTCTTTTGTCTGGACGACTGCCTTTCCTCTGTAAGCTTTTATCTTGGGAATAGAAACATTTCTTTCGTTTTGCAAATCTCGTGTACTTTCCTCCCTTCTGAACGACTTTGAGATTCTATGGGGATACAAAGCGGCGTCATTGAGGGTGGCTTTGAAAGGGCGCGACTTTTGGGATCCGCCGCTTCAGTTTCTGTGGATTTGCTTGAGACGATAGGAGTCCTTATTCTTCTAGGGATTTTGCTTCTCCTTAGAAATAATGGCTCTCGGGATGGACCCATGACTATCTCTGAAGTGGGGCCAAGGGACGAGCTGTGGAGGCGCGGTGGCATTTGCTCGGGGGTTCGTGAACGGACAGAGGTTTCACAGAGTGTTTCGTGTGGAAACAATGTCCATGGTGTGTGATCTCATCGAATGAGGTAGGGGGATGGTTCCCTAGCTTGTGCACTTCATTTCCCGTGGATTTGATATCCCGTGGTGAGCCGAGTGTGGGTTATTTCTCACTGGGGGTGTTTAAAAGCATATTTTGGGCGTGCGACGGATTCGTCAGACTGAATGCCATTTTTCCATTTATTTGCGTGCTTTTTGATATTTTGGGACCTAGGGAATGGTCCCCGATGTTTTCCACCTCGATTGGGGTCGAGTGGGCATGGAAACCGAGCCTCAAGAGTGGGTTCGGACGGGGTCATCGCCGTTTTTGGTCGACCAAATGCTTGGCGTTGGTCGATCGAATGGCCCAGCGCGCAGGGCTGCGCCTTGCAGAATTCGGTCTACTGAACCCAGAGGGCTGGTTGATCGAAGCTAGAGGGCTAGTCGACCGACCTCTACAGGGGAGGTCGACGCAACGTGCATTGTGTCGACACCCCTCGCTACGCCGGTCAATCGATCGGACTAGTCCAGTCAACCGACCTGCACAGGGTGCTTTAGTCGATCAACCCAACTGGGTTGGTCGACCAAACTACACCAGACTCCCCTGTTTCACCCCCGGTCGACCCGGTTGAGACCCAATGGTTGACCTTTGTCTCCGTGGATGTCCTGAACACCCCATGGGTACCGTGGTCATGTTTTTGGGTGTCCGAAGGTGTCGATGTATCTCAATTAGTGTGCCCGTGGGTTTTAAGGGTTTGGGTGACCCTTTTGTGTTCCAGGCTTCTGTGTTATGCTAAATCGAGTGGTCACGGGTAAGAGGGAGTGTGGAGGGCCATTCTCGCACGTTGTTTGCTTTTTTGAAAAATATTTTCTGAGCGGGCCATGAGTTTGGCCCTTGGACTATGAGTCCAATTACCTAGCCTGGGGTTGGAGGGTTTCTTAGTTCCCCGTTGAAAAGGGATTAGGTGCGGCGGTCGTAAGCCGCCTTATGAATTATCTTGACCATGGTTTCTGACCTAGGGATAGGCCAGATTAACAGCATGGAGCTGTCCTTGTTCGATGATCTTGACCCCGAGTCTTGTGACTCAAGGACCGTTGTTTTAGTAGGTCTAGTGGACTATCCAGAGTCCGATGGCATCGTGCCACCCATTTTCTAAGCTAATTATGACGGGGTCGCGAGTAGTCTGTCTGTATTTTAGTGGTTTCCGTCGAGAGTCATCTACTTAGTGGCCCCCACTAGTCATACCTTGCCTGGGCACACATGTGCCGACCCGCCTGGGAGTAGGTGAAGAGCTACACCCGGGAGAGATGGTTTTTAGGCTAGTTGCCATAGGGCCTCCCCTGTAGCGGCTCGAGTCTGGGCTGAGAGGAAAACCAGCTAGAGGGCCTGACTTTATGCAATCGGTTAGTGTGTGCACACATGGTCGGGGACTACAGGTGAGTGCTGACGAGCATAGCCTCGACTAGTCCCTTGTTCTATGGTTACTATTATGGTGGCTCAGTTTCTATCTGGGGTGAGTAGGGAGGCACCTAAGACACAGAATAAAATGTCAGGGGACGCTTCCGACCTTGCTTCTAGTGGGCAATACTCCTATCACGTGATACTTGACTCTCGTGACTTGAGGTGAGTTTCCCCATGGTTTCTTTGGATGGTTTATAAGTGTCTTTTTGACACCAAGGTATAGGGTTTTCTGGTAAGAGTTACTGTGGGTTTTTCCCGGATGGCATAAGGTTCACTACAGTGAGGTGGTGACTGTGTCCCCAGACCGTGTGGTCTTGGGCTAGGCCTTAGTCAACGAGGATGGTCCTTCACGATAGGGTGGTCGTGATGTTTCTTCTGGCAACGTAGCCAGAATTTTTTCATTATTCCGGAGGTCCCCCGATTGTGAGATCAGGGTTTAGTTTTGGTACCGATAGGAGTAGCTTATAGAGTCGAGGTCATGTCAGCTACCGGGTTTTTTGTTATGACCATTCCTTCCACCGTCATTGTCATTGTTGCTACTCCCACTTCTGTTACTGCCGTTCTTTTAGCACTGCTTTTCGATCTGCAGTCGTTACGGTTGGGGTTCCACGGGACCCCTATTGAGCCAGTGATAGGATGCTCACACCCTACTTTTTAGGTGTGACAGTCTCTCTGGAGGTTGGAGGTGCAGAGCATGGTTTGTAGTTGCCAGCTTGGTGGGCCGAGTGTTCACTCGGTGTTGGGTACGTTCCCTCTCTCTATAGATTATACTTTATTTGGACTAGACTCTGTAGTTAAATTATTTATGTCTGTTAATTGTTGAATTATCTTGCCTTATTTCTTATTTCTATGTACACCACACACACACCCTTTAGCCCCTCTGAGCCCTCCAACATGTGGGTGGCGGACTAAAATTTGAATGGTATCAGGTTATTCATGGTATCTGGATCTTGGGTCATTACACAGATGCTAATTCTTTTCAGTGTACAAGCTATCATGCATCAGGCATGTACGTTCTTAGATACAAAGCATTGTTCATTTCTTATTTAGGACATGAACAATACCCCTTTGCTTTCTATGTGGAATTTCATGGATCATGATACATGATAATTAAGAGAAAAATAGGGGGATCCTAAAAACATGCTCATGTAGATTTTTATAGATCAGGTTCCATACTTAGTAAATTTTAAACATGTGTTAATTATTTAATACACTGAAAGAATTCACACTAACTGGACTTGGGTTTAGGGTTTCATCAAAGGCCTCTTAAGTTCAGGCAAACCCTAGGGTTTAGGAGTATGAATGCAAATATGCGAAAGCCGTAGGCGTTTTTGCAGATGTTTCCAAGAGCCCAAATGTATTTTGGTAGTTTTACCTTCCTAAGGGTATTTTGGTAATTTTACCAGGCCAAAGATACCCTTAAAACTTTTGGGTTGGAACGGAAGTAGGACCGAGTTCTTGACTGACTAAGGCGCTGAGACCATTTGTGGAAGGTTTTTAAGGGCGACTAGGCCATTTCTAGGTCACAAGGGTATTTTGGTAATTTTACCATGCCCTACATAGACCTAGGTTCGAGACGACATCTAAGTGTCGGACTGAGCTGACAACATTTTCGGACTGAAGAAGTGATTGGGGGCTTCATAGAAGGCTCACGCGTGTCAACTTGGCCGAAAGAGGGGTATATATGTAATTCCCACAAGTCAAGGGTTTTCTTATAATTTTCCCGATCGGTGTACGAAGAAGATTTGTGGAATACATCAGACAAATTTATGGCCCCAATGAGTGCAAGAGTTGTCGGCGGGTTGTCGACTGTATAAGGATCCGCACTAACGCGGGAGGTAGGGGCGTAGCCCCAATAACAAAAGTTGCAGGGCAAGACTGCAAATGGCAGGACTTTTTGTCTCTCACGACCCCAGAGAGGACATGTCCGTAATTCTCCCATTATGTGAGCGGAACTACTTAATTTAATCGTCCCGGGTGTAGAAACTTACAAACATGGTCCACTGAGGGACATAGTTACAAAAATATCCCTTAGGGTCATAAATACAAGACCCGGGGACTTACCCCTCGCGGGTCTAAACAAACAAAGAAACTCCTTGTGCTAGATGCTTGGTGCTCCCTCTGTGTTTTTTCCGCTCCTGGATGGACCCTTGGGAGTCTATTTACAGAAGGTGGGAGGACCCATGTTGACAAAAATATAGAGAATTGCTCCGGTTCTAACAAAAAAGCGAGTTTTAGCCCCAATTCTGACAAGATGGGGTTCAAAAACCATTCTTTTTGTCAAGGTGAGTGACAAAAAAACTTTTTTCACCCCTCTACCGTTTTTTTTATAACACAGACTCGTGGAGGGGGGGTGGCCCGCAGGACCCAACGAGGTCGCGTGACCTCGCGGGGGTCACGTTGACCCCCCTGGGGTCCCAGCGGGGTCGCGTCGACCCGGTAGCCTCCCAGCGGGTCGACACGACCCCGCTAGGCTCCCGTGGGGTGGCCGGGACCCCCCTCCCGGGCCGGTCGCACCCCAAAAGGGGCCAGCAAGGTCATTTGGCCCCTGAGCAGTCTTTTTGGCAACTCTTCGCGCCTTTTTGGAGTTTTTCTGTCGCCTTGGGTTGAAGAGAAGCTGCTGTCCCGCATTTATTGCTCCCCGAGGCCCACTCTTCACCGCGTGGCAACAATACGTGGGTGGAGCCTCGTGCGGGAGCGAAGGATTGTCTTGTTTGTGTGTTGTTTGGTTGTGCGCCGCTCGCTTCGAGAGAATATCCGCGCCCGTCCGTGCCGTGTGATACACTTGCTCGGCTATTTCGACAGGTTTGCATGCCTATCTTCCTCTTAATTTCCTTTGTTGTAACGCTGTTTGTGATTGTATGATCGGGCCGATAGACCCTAAATCACGGAGGTGCTCTGCGGTCTGACGACATCAGTGCTACGCCTTATTTTTTCGTCGGTTGTCATGAGACGAATCTCTCGAAATATTTCGAGATAATTACGGATGCAACAAATGCTCCCCACGGGACATCCGTCACGGCCGGAGGCGGGGGCAGACGGCCCGTGCCCTTTGAAGGGAAGTATGATTACGTGTCCGTTGCATGAAATTTGGCCTTTGTAGGACTGCATTCAATGTTTATACTGCTGTCCTGGGGTGTTTGGCCTGATATTCCTCTTCTGTTGTTGTTTCTCTGCGCTTGTAGGCATGGCTCGCAGCAACAGAGATGGGAATCGGTCGAGGAGGCCGAGGGTCAGGGGCGCTGACGAGTGCCGAATTGAGCGCACTGACCGGCGCATGCCGCCTTTCCCTCCTCGCGTCATTAATGATGACAATTTCAGCCGGCTCTACTTTGGCTACTTATGGGTCGCTGAGGGCCCAACTGAGAGTGTTGGGGAGGCTGAAGGCCACGTGGATGTGCCTCATATTATGAGACTAGATGGCCTCTACACATATGACCGCTCAGGGGGATATCTACGTCACTATCCCCTGAACTGTCACCTCTACCGCTTCCTCCAGAATTTTGCACCGATTGACATGGAGGATGACGACCCCTCATTGCCCGAGGAGAGATGCCGCCTTAAGCGGGCCATATTAGCAGGGAGAGACAGCATGCAGGGATTATGTTCCTTGACTTACCCAAGCTTTCCAGAGGGCTTCACTCAGTAGAGGCAGTACCCAGATCGGTAGAGTCTGGGCTCCTTTCAGCGGCATGAGAGCCTCACAGTTAGTGCAGCACCACTGGCTCCAGCGACTTGGCACATGCATGGGCAGCACAAGATCATGGATCAGATTGTAGATGGTCTCTTCCTGACGCCTACAGGGGCGAGTTTTGCACAGGAGGAGTATGCCCATGACTGCATGATTGAGAGGGTTCTGGCACTGAAGACCCCAAGCTAGTACGGGAAATGGTCTGTTATATCATCTCATAGCTATCATCGGGGCGCGACAGAGTGGCTCTGGGGCATTCTGACTGTCTATCGATCGGTGTTAGACAGGGTGCAAACTGGGCTCTTTGGCTAGCTGGGAGGCCCCAAGGGCCTCCTCCTTCTTAATGTCTTCGTGGACGGATGGGGAAGCCTCATCGAGTGCTTGAACTGGGATACTGGTTCTGGCGGGGAGTGAGATTAAAATATCTTCTCTCTCATCCCCGGAGCTGTCGAACTTGGTGCAGACAATAGCTGAGTCACCAGCTGGTTGTGTCGTCCATACGATGTGGACCGCATACTAGGCAAGAAAATCTGGGTCTTGGTTGTAGCCGAGTCCCCTGGTGTCCTTACGGGAGAATGGGGGTTGCCCTTGAACCTATGCAGGAGTCCACAAGTTGTGGAAGTATCTTCACTGTGTGAAACCTTGCCATTGGGAGATGTGCTGCTTAAGGCACATCTCCCGAATGTGGGGTGGCAGGTCGTCTAGAACTTGGACAGTTTGGGAGTGTTGTCGACTCGACTAGACCAGCCGAAGTCATCTTCCAGTGGGGCTGGAGGGGCCATGTCTCCTTTGTAGAAAATAATGGGCTTGTCCCTGTTAGCCTTCTTCTTCATTTTGAGTTGTCATTTATAAGTGACGACAAATATTGTGAGTTGCTCAACTTTGTGCTCATTCGAGGCACACGTGAGCTGGATGCAATCTGGTGGCAGACATATACTCTTGTCAATTGCTTGGATAATATAGTTAGCCTTAAAGTTGACTTTGCACCTCTCAAGGTGATTTGTGGTTGATTTGGAGTTGAGACGTAGCCGATGAAGCTTTGCCTTTTCTTTGTTAATGGAGAAAAGGTCCTCCTCCTCCTCTTCTGAGAGCCAACCATTGCTCTTACTCTTAATCACGAGGTAGGGGCTGATTCCCCTGAAGTAGAGAGCAGCATCATCCAGGTGGCACTCTGCTGGAGTAAATGGAGACAAGTCTGTAAAGACCCTAGTTGTTCCCCATCTTTATCATATTTGATGCATTGATGGAGGGTTGAAGGGATGACGCAATTTTCATGAAGTCGGGGCCTGCCCAATAACACTCGGTAAGATGTGTTAGTGTCGATGATGTAGAAGGTTGCCTTGGAGGCGAAATCATCAAGCACCAAGTCAACATCTGCCCGACCGAGAACATCCTGGGTATCTTGATTGAAGCCAAATATCTTGACCGTCGAAACCTTCTGGAGGTAGGGGGTCAGATATATGGTTTTGAATGTTTTGAGGGGCATGTTGTTAACAACCGCATTGGCATCCACCAGGATCCGGTTTACTTCATGCCCATTGATTTTTCCCTTCAAGTAAAGTGGGCGATTATGGCACGGAGGGGACAATAGCAAGTCTTTCTCCATGAAGGTGATAGTGGTGGCGAAGGCCTCATATGTGGCAACCTTCATCTCTGTCACGTATGCCTCATAAGCTTCTGGCTCTTAGAGTATCTTGATGAGAGTTTCCCTCAGCTCTTTACTCCAAGCAATGGCCTCCAAGATTGTAATGCTGGCGGGGAAGCACTTCATTTGGTGGAGGACCTTCTGGTCGGCTCAAGCTCGAGTGTCCTCCAGTGATGGCAATATATCAGACTGGGTTTTTTGTGGGCTACCGCACTGCTCCTCATCAGGGAGCTACACCGCCTTGCCTTTACCACTGGGATCGGGCTGACTCTAGTCACCCGCAGGTTGCTGGAAGAGGGGTGCCAATGATGGCTCTTCCGAGGATGGCTGGGGGGCTGGATCGTCCTTGCCAGACGGCCCTGCTTGTTCTACAGGAGAAATCAGGGTTGGCACCGGGTCTGGAGTGCTGGTGGTGATCTCCTCAGAGCCAGTAGGATCGAAGATGCTAGGTCTCCCCGAATCTCCACCGATGGGATAGGGGTGGGTTGTTATCCTTGAAAGAGGATGACTCGCTCCGGGTTGAAGGTAGACAGATGATAAGGTGACCCGAGGATCTTCCTGCAGCCTCTTCCACATCCACAGCCATGACCCCGGTCGCGGCCAATGTGTTCTGGGATCAGCTGCAGCCCAAGCGGGGCAGTGGTCCTTTGTCAGGTTCGAGAAGCTACTTGTCACGCCCCGAGCACAGAAGGCATCTGGAGATGCGTGATGAGTTTATATCGATCATGTCAATCAGAGCGTAAGTGTATTCGACACACACATGGACAGAGCACGCATAAGTAATGATAACCAAGTCCTTTGTTAATAACTTCAAAGTACTTCATTTACAATTCTTGTTAAGAGAACTAAAGACTTAATAAAAAAAGTACAATGGATTGACTCAATAAATTAGAGAAGACAAGATTAGATAACTATGTAGATGGTTGGAATGGCTCTAAAGCCTTCACTCTTGTCCATCCCCATCCGAATGAGTCTCGTCATCAGAATTACCTGAAAAATAGAAAAAAACACTGGGTGAGCGAACGCTCAGTAGGAATTATGTGTCAAGTGTTAACTTACTTTAAGTAAATTACATGTTACATGAATGCAAGTATAGCTATGCATGTTCGCATGAAACGACACTAGAAAGAGTGTATAGCAAGAGATAATTGAGTAAACTAGCAAGTCTTTCAAGAATTCACGTCAATATATATTGTGATGAACAAGCATGTATGTTTATCAAGTCATGTCAAGAATTGGCTATTACGTTATCAAACAAGTAAATACCCTTTCCGGGCCATACAAGTCATGTCATGTCATGTCAAGTCAAGTACAACTCAAGCACGAGTCGTGAAATGTCAATCAAGCAAGTCATTCACTTCGGTGCAATGCCACTTCATGATCAATAATGGCTCTCATGGGCTATCCATCATGAGCATGACATCTTTTTTTTCAATAAAAAAGCCGTTTAACATGTAAAAGAGATTTGAAGAGGGAAAAGTATGACAAGTCCATCACATCCTAGTAGCGTCAGGCCCATTACAGCCCAGAATAGTCAACCCCGTAGCGACCCTCTCCGACTAACCGATGGCCCTAAAATGCGACCCAGTTGAGGCCCATTATGGCCTCGCCAGTCCACGGGCGAGAACTCCGTTCTCCTACGTTCCAGACATCGTGAGACCCGCCAACAAATGAACGTTGAAGTTGCCATTATGAAACTTACCCTGAAGAGCGCCGGATTGCACTCACGTCGTCGGGATGCCTGTCACGATGCCTCTCCACAGAGAACAGACTAGTGGACAGTAAATGATCCCCACGATCAAGGATGATATCACTCCACTAACCACATCATGGTTAAGTCAGATAAGAGACGACCCCGCAGCAGCCTGTATAGATAAGATCTTAGACGGACCTATAGTAAGACATAGAGAGACGTATATAGATAGAGACTCCAACGACGTCGAAGGCAAGCGACACAGATAGGGAAGATTGAGTGGTCTCCACCCTGTTCTCCTCGCTCTAGCCCTGTCACCAAGCATCATCCTACTCTCTGAGCACTCCCCACGTCTCCGAGCATCCCTCACAACACGTTGCATAGCCTCCATTCAGTAGGCCCTTGACTCTCCCCCTTCTCCTCACCCTCTCTTTGTTCCTTCATTCGTCTCTGACTAAAGCATCAAAGGGTTATCCTTGGGATCACTTCCAGGGCTTCTTTTGACGCTCTCTCTAGTGCTTGCAGGTTTCCTCGAGGTGCATGACTGTTCTTCCTCGTCAAACAAATTTTAAATGTGTGGTACGAGACGAAGGGGACACTTTTTGGTGTTGTTTGTGGGAAAGAACAGAAAGCCATGACGTCTCATGGAAACTATCGCAACACTAGCAACCGCTAGAGGGCCCAGGCTTCGGCGGGCTTCTCAGGAAGCTTCTTCCTCCTCCCACTCGTCCCGCAGCACTACTCCATAGGATCCCATTGCGAACAAGTTAGCGGAGATGCACTGTCAAATATAGGCACTACCAGAGGTGTACCAAGGCCTCCTCAATCGGCAGGCGGAGCAAGATTGTGCCCCAACAGTACTTCCCCAAAATGGAGGTGCACTTACGATGGAAGAATCACGTTGAGTACGCGAACCTTCACTCCTCTCTACCACCCACGCAATCAACCTTCCCGGCGTCCCGCCAGTCCGCTGCACTCCAATCCAAACATGGCACAACGATTATGACGTTATGAGGAGGTTGAGCGTGAGCTCGAAGACAAGGTCCACTACCTGGACGATATCCTTCGGGTGGCACGGACCAAGGGGCTAATCAATGATGATTCCGACTTCCACACACCTTTCTCCCAAGAGATCATAGAGGCACCGATCCCCTCTAAGTTTCAACTGTCGACATTTACCTCGTACAACGACACCACTGACCCCTTTGATTACATGCACAGCTTCAAGTTCAACTTGGTGTTTCACTGGGTCTCCGATGCTGTTAATTGTTGACATTTATCATCACCCTGCTAGAGAATGTTTAGACATGGTTCGAATCACTGCCCGCTGGGACTGTTGTCTCCTTCCCGCAGCTAAAGAAGATATTTAAGGAAAACTTTCTCAGCTACAAAAAGGATGTTGATCTGCCATGAGCCTCCTCACCATAAAGCAAGGCCACGAGAAACCCTTGTGGGACTTCATTACCTGCTTTCATAAAGAGTCTCTCTACATTCCTCACCTGGACGTCATCATTGCCATGACAGCGCTGACGTAAGGCACCCAGGACGCCATCCTCTGAAGGACGCTCAGAGTGGAGTCCTGACAATGCTAATGGAGCTCCTCGCCCCTGGCTTAAAAACATGCCAGTTACGAGAAGAACAACACTACACTAGGTCGAGCGGCCAGGGTCGATCAGCCTGACTGCAAGTGACCGATCGATTCCCCCCGAGGGGAAGAAGCAAGCATGAGCACCGAGACCAGGAGCATCGTGACCAGAATGAGCTAAATGAGAAAGGCCATTATAGGCACTACACTTCACTATCAGCCCTGCCTGAGTATATCCTCATGGAGATCCGTGAGGAACTGTACTTCTGCTGGCCCCCAAAGATGAAGTCTGATCTGAGGACAAGGAATCAAAGGAGTTATTATTGCTTCCATCGTGACCATGGCAATGACACCATTGACTGTGTCTAACTCAAGGACGCTCTTGAGGATCTGGCCCACCGAGGGATCCTAGACAAGTTCATAGCCAAGGCTGCCGAGTGACGACAGTAGAAGGCCAAAACGCCACCCCCATTGATAACCGACCCAATAGATAAGAGATCATGATAATCTCCGGAGGGCCGACATTAGGGAGGATAGCTCCAATAGGCGTCGAATGTACGCCTCCCGAGTTAACCAAGTGAACCATAATGACATGAGCCACTGCGACTCAAATGCTCGAACCCCTACTCGGTATCTCCTAAAGGAGCCTATCATCTTTTCAGATGAGGATTTGGCAAGCATGACCACTCCACATTTCGACACCCTAGTAGTCTCCACAGCCATCAACCAATGTATAATGTGTCGTATTCTTATAGATATTGGAAATGGTATGGACGTCATTTCTTATGATTGTCTTATGTTAATGGGTGTGGACCTCTCCCGCATAGCTCCGTTACACATGGCCTTGTTTGGATTCTTTGGCTCGATGATCTATCCAGAAGGATAACTTGAACAATGCAGTGAAAAAAATCTGTCAAGCCTTCCATCTTCCATCTATCAGCCATAAAACTTCTCTGGGAATCTCCATTTAGTCTCCTGAAGTCAAAGAAAATGTCTCTTTCTATTCTAACCATATCTTTCACGGCATATTGCATGCTTTATGAGTTCAAGAGCTCACTTTCCAGGTCACCATCATTGTTGGGTTGTCAAAATGTTCGCTTCCTTAACTGTATCTTTGTTTCTCAGAAGGTCCTTCGCTATATCTTTTGCTTCTCTGTTGCCCACTGACTGTGTTATCCTGTTTGAGATATCGTTCTCTGTTGCCAACTTTATCCCTTACAGGAGATATTCTTGCCACTATGGTGCACAATCTTATTCCTCATCCTTAGATATTTCCTAGGCCATATGAATCGACCTTCAGGAGGCACCTAGGAATATGCTAAGCTAGGGTGAATTGATGTCTTATGGTAATATGGTTCCCAAACTTAAATTGCATCCCACCACCTCTCCAATCTGATTTTGCCTGGTATTGCATTTCCAGGTAGTTTGTGATACACCATCACTCCTTTGCTGATCCAGGCAATCTACTTCATATCATAGTTACCAATCATATGCGTTCTGACTTCTGATAGGGCTACAAGTTTTGGTGGGTTAGCCTGGAATCGATCAGGGTGAACCTGCATATTGTTGTGGTTGGATTTGGGTTTGAACACTTGCTTAATCAGAGCCTAGTGTTGGTTGGGTTTTCTTGGCTCTTTGGGAAGAAGCCAACTTGGCAGCCTTCATTGACAGGTACTCACCCCAACTCAGGCTAAAAGTTATTGCTTAGGTCAGAGTAGCATAACATTGGGGATAGGGAGAGACTGATATGCGGAAGGGTGTAAATAGTGCCCACTCAATTTAAAAAGAATGCCCAGGCCTTCTGACAAACCCCAACTTGCACAATGGGCCCCGCCTTCAAAAGTCAAAAAGTCAGTTTTCTAGCATCTGTGCCTTGCGGTGAACTCAGAATTGGAGCACGAGTCCATTGGATCCGCGAAGTTTACAGTCAAACTAAACAGATGAGACCCATCAAATCACGAGATTCACCAGGCCAGAAGCCAGGTTGATCGGCAAGACAAAAGTCAATGTCGATGATCAAGCAGTCAACTCCACCAGTCATAAAATGCTGGAAGTCAACCCCGACAGTTAACGCAGGCCACCGAACATCAAATGCTATGAGCCAACACTGGGTGTCAACCTGGGCCCGCCGGTCATCAAAAGGTGGACGTAGGCAGTCAACTCGTGAGCTGCTGGTCAAAAGTCAACATTAACAAACTGGGCCTACTGGTTAAAAGTCAACATAGGGAACCAGTTATCAGCCCGCTAGAGGCAAAAAGCCTCCAGTGCTCCTAAACAGACTCCTTGCACAAAGTTGGATGGCCAAAATGCTGAAAGTGGTCAAAGTTGGAGATCTCAGAGACAAAAAGTCAACCGTATGGTCGTGGACAAATATCACCTAAACATCTAGAGTTCAAAGCTAATGGCCTAGTCGAAGTCAAACCATGACACGATGAGGGCGGAGCCCATAGAACCAAACATTATGACATGGTGATGGCGGAGCCTGCGGAGCAAACATTGTTGTCCATGGAACAAACAACGTGACACGGTGGCAGTGGAGCTCATGGAAGAAACACCGTGGCGCAGCGGTGGCAGAGCTCACGAAACAAAGTCTGCGAGATGATGATAAAGTGTTGCACACGGCCCGAAGCGAAGTGCCCAAAGGCAGCAGGCTCCAAACCCCCTTGGTCACACCAGTGGCTTGGCCAAGCTCCCCCTGGCTGAGCTAGACTAGCCGAGAGGGTGGCTCGGCTAGGGACCCCCCCTCCCCCGACCTGGCTGAGCCGTCATCCTTATCCACTCCCCTTGGGCCTATAAATGCCCCCTAGTCCTAGGGTGTGGGGGGCTTGTGGGGAGAGATTTTTTGGGTGTTCTCCTTGGGATTTGGGCTATTTTTTAGAGGGGAGAGAGAGAGAGTAGCCCTAGGAGGAGGGGCGGCGGCCTTCAGCTTCTCAATACCCTCTAGAGCATCAGTGTAAGGAAATCCCTCTTCCCCAATGTAATCCCTTGAGTGCTAATGAGTGAAGGGCATTGAAGCCCCCTGCTTTGAAGATGAAGCCCTAGTCTTCTGGAAGCTCTGCCAAATTCTTGCAGGCAAAATGTGATCATTCTCTGTACTTCTCTCTCGACTGCACTGTCTCTTTTGCTTATTCTTTCCTTCCCCAGGTGCACATGGAACTCGGGCTTCCATGACATCTTGATAGCCTAGAGTGTGAGGTTGGGGATCGCCCCCTTGCTGGGCAGTGCCCTGATTTCGAAGTGCTTTGGGATGCTAATATTAGGGACGCTCACATGTTTGCCTTGCTAAATCATATAGTTCAAAGTTGATAGCTGTTGTTTTATTTGCAATTCTTTGATTGATTAATCAAGGGTATTTTTGTGCTTTGTGCATGCGATGTAATTAATGCCATCTCTTTATGGGATAGGGGGATAGGGTCCCCACAGTCACCTGATCCCCTTGTTAGATTCAAGCACGTGTGCACCCTTAAGATCAATAAACACAAATTGTTCTTCAGAACTGGCACACCCTGCATTTCAAAGTTTCTAAATCCCGAGAGATGTGCCATCTTTAATCCCCACAAAGGGTTACATGCATACATACCTTGGAATCCTACGTGTACTCTAGTCTATACCCTATATCCTTTATATTGTCATGTATACAACCGCCCGATAAGCATGGCCCAACTAGGTCCATTTCGATCGAACCAGGCCCAGCTTCCAAAGTGACAGTCCCATTCTGGGCTTACTTATTCCAAGCCCAAAACCCACTCGGATCAGCACTTCCTAAGAGACCCCCGGGTCCAGAAGTCCAAGCGATAGGTCGATCGGGAAGGCCCCTACGGGGGCCTAGAGCACCCTGTCTGAGCTACACACCCACCACTCGGGAAGACCCCCAGCCAGTATCTCAAGCTTGGACCGACCGTCGAAAGCTTACCCAAGCATCCGTTGCACAACTTTAAGGAGTAGGGAACTCCAAGGGATAAGGGAGAGCAAGAGTCCTCGTGCTATACAGAGCCTATAACGAAGACATAACCTCCCCTAAATCCCCCTGCTCCCTGGACTCCCTGGATTCTTACGTTAAATGGATTGCCATATAAACCTTGGAAGACCCTCCGGAGAGGTAAGCAACAATCCTGAGTGAGATCCATGACTCTTCTTGGTGGAGAACGATCTCGTACCCCTTTTTCCTCCTACTATCTCCCCCTGCACCTGTGCTCTACCTTATTCGCTGACTTAAGCATCAGAAGGTTTTTTCTAGGGATTCATCCTTGGGCACCTCTGACCCGTTTCTTGCCTTACAGTTCATACAGACGTGGCCATCGTGATCAAGGATTCTCCCAAGATCACACGGCTCAGGATCGATGCGAGATCATGCCTCTTCATCTGGCGCCGTCTGTGGGAAATGAGTGAAAAGCCATAATGGTGCGAAGAAATTTTGGTAGGAGGACCCCCGGCGGTAGGGGAAGCACCGTGGGGGGAGGAGAAGGAGAGCCTGTGCCTTCCAACCCACGGGGAGCCTCCCCTCTGAAGGCAACCACCATGCCGGTGAGCTGCCTCCACCAGCTGTGGGGGCGCAATCTCCCAACGGGAATTCTGATGCTCTCCAAACCCTCAATGCCAAACTGGATATCTTTGTGGAATTAATGAGGACCCCGACGGCTAGGGAGGAGAAGTCCCGACTTCCCTGGGAAACCCCCCCCCCCTGTGGAGAAGCTTCCATACAAACTATTGGAGGCCGCTTCACTCTCCGGGGATGATGGCTTGTGCACAACAGGTTAGGAGGACCTTCGCAGGCCCCTCCTCCAGAACAAGAAGCCTCCTTCACTCCGAGGAGAGATGCGCCAGTAGCCCCCGGAGACCAACGCCCCCGAGAGATGATGAGGCAGCTTGTCAGGGCACCCTCATAGCCCCTCAGCTCAGCGACGATCAGAATTGTCCCTCCAATTGAGGGACTTCGAGCGACGTTTCATGGAGCAGGAGCACGCCCTCCGCGCCTTGCCGAAGATGTCCATTAAGGAGGACGAGGAGAATCTCCGTTCTCTGACCAAATCTTGAAGGCCGAGATCTCCCCCAGGGTCTCACTATCGACCTTCAAGTCATATGATGGCCAGGGAGACCTGGCCGACCACTATGACAACTTCGACGCCCTGATGACTTTGCACCGGGATTCCGATGCAATCAACTGTCAAGTGTCCGTGACCCCCTTGGTCCAGGGCGCTCAAGCCTGGTTCCAAGCACTCGCCCCCAATAGTATCCATGACTTCCAAGAATTTGGGTGGATTTTTAAGGAGAGCTTCACCGGTAGCAGCCCTCCCAGGTCAGTTGCGAGGCTGCTAGCACTAAAATAGGCACATGGGGAAAAGTTGTGGGCTTATATCGACTTATTTAAATCAGAAGCCTTGCATATCCCTCACCTACATGTTGCCTCGGCTATCACCGCACTGACCGGAGGCACCCGTGATGAGAACCTTCGGCGAGAGCTGGTCCTCCATCCCCCTACCGCTCTAGCTGACCTGGTGACCCTAGCCCTACGCCATGCAGAGTGCGAGGAAGTCCTCAGCGCTTACCGCCACCCAATGGGCTTAGGTCAAGAGGGGGATAGGAAGCGATCATCCGAGTAAGGCTCGGGCCAGGAGAAAATGCAGAATCAAGACGGAGACTGTAGGGAGCCCCCTCGAAAATTTGAGCAGTACACGCCCCTATCCACCCCCATCTACGAGATATATGAAGACATTAGGGGCTCGAGTCTTCTCTACCAACCCAAGCCTATGAAGAGTGACCCCAAGCACCATAGCCGTCGCAAGCACTGCCAGTTCTACAAAGATCATGGACACCATACTGGAGATTGTCATCAGCTCAAGGACGAGATCGAGCGTCTCATCCGCTAGGGGCACCTATCCCGATACGTGTCAGAGCAAAGGGAGGATTGCGGCATCCCTCCAAAAGAAATTGACAATCAGCCCTGCGGAGTCCACATCAACGTCATTTTTGGTGACATGTCATCAGGAGGAGATAATAGCCGAGGAAGGAAGTGACACGCTGAATGGGCGAGTAGGGCCTCTGAGCCCCCCAAAGCCCCATCGGCAAGTGAGCAGCAGGCCTTGGTGTTCTCTGACCAAGACCTGGAAGGGGCAATTACCCCGCACGATGACACTCTTGTAATATCGGCTATGATAAACCATTGTAACGTAGATAGGATACTAGTTGACAATGGTAGTGCCCTTGATGTACTCTTGTATGAGTGTTATCTTAGGATGGGAGAAAACCCATCCAAGCTCCACCCGATTCGCACCCCTCTCTGTGGGTTCAACGGCCAGGCAACCTATCCTGAGGGAGCCCTAAGTCTATCGTTCACTCTAGATTCCCCTCCTAAGATAGTCACGATTATGGTTAACTTCATAGTGATTAATGGGATGACCATCGCCTCCACTGCCTTTACCTTCTCCACCTTCCTCCCCATTCTCCTCACCGCCCAAGCCTGAGCAAGCCATACGTCCACCATCACCTTCGCCTTTGCCCGCACTCAAACCCGCCATTGCCTCTACTTGTCCACCACCACTTAAAAATGCCATACGCATTGAAACCTTCACACCATCTGAACCTATTCCTATTCCCTTCACGTCTCCACCTACTTTCACCCCACGGAGCGCATGTGTGTTACCTTTGGTGCCCCTTAGGTCTGATCCCCATGGAGAGCTTGAGCTGAGTCAAGATGATTCAATGCCGGTTATTCATTTCAAGATTCAAGATTTCATCTATCGTATGCCGGTTCATGTCTTGGTCCCTGGTTGTTTTGGGAATGATGAGTTTCCACTTCCCATGACAGTTGTCAAGAAGAGTTCCCTTGCCTTGGTGCCAGTTTCTTCTCAAGCGAGACCGGTGGCAATCTCTTTGCTCGCTAGGGGTTTTGCAATTGATGATATGATTTCCTCTCGCTCCATTGCAGTTCAGTTCACTGACCGAGAGAGGTTCTCTACCCGTATTGTGCTAACTCTTACGGCCGCCAAGCAGATTATGAGTTCTATGTTCAAGGGACAATTGGCCATATTTTCAGTATTTTCCAATGACATTCTGCACACCTTATGTAATTTCCCTCAATTTATCAGCACACCGGCCATGTCAACGCCATGTATTATTCTCCCTTAGTTCCGTCCTGCCCTTCTATCAACTAAGTTGTGCTTCATGGCTGATCGTCTAGTTGAGTTGCCAAACCTTATAGTCCTAGTGTCGAGTTACAAGTCTCCGTGGTTTGTTGTTCATCACTCTGGGGAGTTACTTGCTCAAGAATGTTCACCTATGGTTAGCACCGGGTGTCTTGAGGCAACTTCCCTAGTGAAGCTACATGTTCATAACCGGGCCAGGCTGTCTACTAGATGGGCCTGTTATTTGAGAAGACACTGCAAAACAAGAAGCCCAAAGGTCCAGCTCAGCACAAGACGGGAAAGTGTTCAAGAGATTTCAACCAAGAAGAGGCGACGACACAACTTTAAGGGCCGCATGTTGTACACTCTGGAGTCCACTTCTTCTTCCTCTCATTTCTATTCATCATTTCTTCTACTTGGCTCCCACCCTTGGGTGGCGTATTTTCCCTTATTCAATTCTACTTCTGTGATTTTCTCCTCTCTTCTGGGGTGCGCAAACCCCCATTCCTCTTCTTCCCATCCAGATCCTCTAGATTCTCCCACCTCTCACAATTCTAGGCCTCAGCCTATGCCCTCTCATCATCCCGATCCTGGGACATCTTTTGGTTCTTCTCCTCCGGTATCTCTAGGTCCTTATTCTCCTTCCCCGACCCTATCGGGTGGTCCTTGTTCTCCTTCCCTGACCCTATCGAGTGTCTATGATTCTCTTTCCCCGACCCTATTAGGTGTCTATGGTTCTTCTTCCATGACCCTGTCAGGTGATTCTAATTCTCCTTCCCCAACCCCATCCAGTGATTATCATTCCTCTTCTCCGACCATGTCAGATGATTCTTCTTTTCCTCTTTTTACTCACTCCTATTCAACCTTTCAGGGTTCTTGCCCTTTTTCTTACTATTTTCGAGGCTTCAGTCCGCCTTGATCTCAGCTGATCTGATTTCTTCTGTATTTAGTTCCTTGTTATCAGGACCTCGACATCTTAACGAGGGAGTTCTAGCCCTCGTCTCTCTTCCTTTTTATCCTTCTTTGTCCAGTTTGGCATCTGCCGCACCTCTGTGTAGAGGAATTTTCAATCCTTTGCTATCCTCTCATCTTTATCCTATCAAGTAAGGAAAATAAAGCTTGCGCTATCCAAGGTCGCCTTAGGATGCTAGTCTCCACACTATGAATTTATAAGGTATCTTTATTTTGTGTAAGAATATGCTCTCATTTTCGTTATTTTGATTCTTCTGCATGTGGTTGTTATGCTATTTCTTCAAACATGGTTGAGTGGCTTTAGACCTTGATTAGTTTGCTTAGTCAAATTTGAGTTTGCTTCTACAGCACCTTTAGGCTGCTGATAGCTCCGTGCTGGGAGTCTAAGCTCTTTCCCCGATCGTTGAGGGTGTCCCTTGAGTATGGGTTTTTCACACACTACATGGCGAGCCATAGCTGACCTCCTCTAGAGCAACACCGTTGCTGCTTTGGCCATACTCTGGGTATGCACAAAGGCCTTTTCTTTTCTCTGCTCGGTCGAGTCCTAGGGCAAGAGATTGAAGGACGAGATCACCAACCGAGGTGCTCCCCAATACGGAAAAAGTCTCAAATAGGGGCAATCTTGACCCTCAAAAAGTGAGCGTTCATGCAATATCAGGCCAGCAAGGGCTATCAAAATCAATTTAAAAACCAATAGCAAAATTATGAATCAAAGATATGGAAAGAGTGGCGAAGCCCCGCGGGACGTCATGAGCCAGGTCGTACGCGTGCCTAAGGGTCCAAAAATCAAAAGACACAAAGTCCCGGTGCAATAGACTATCTCTTTAATAGGTAGTGCCCTGGAAGGAAGTTCAAACCCTGATGTCTCCCATCCTGCATAAAGCTTATCTCAATTTTCTTCTATTTCTCCTCTTTGGCTGGGTTGTTTCCCGGGTATGGTCTCAGTAGGGGCACCATTCTTTAGAGGCAGTTGGTTATGGTGAGCCACCCTCAAATGCACGCCCTACTCAAGGGAAGTCTTCAATGAGAGGGACGGAATGACGCCCTTGGCCAGTAGCTTATCAAGGATTTCTCCAAGATTACGGTTCCCTTGACTAGATTGACACGTAAGGAGAATCGTTATGAGTGGTCAAAGGATTATAAGAAGAGTTTTTAGACTTTGAAGGAATGTTTCACCACTGCCCCTGTGCTTGCCTTACCCTCGGGAGGAGGATTTGAGGTAATACGGATGCATCGGGAATTGGTTTAGGCTGTGCGTTGATGCAGCGAGGGAAAGTGATTTCTTATTCTTCTAGATAGTTAAGGAAGCATGAAGAGAATTATCCTATCCATGACTTGGAACTTGCTGCGGTTGTTTTTACTTTAAAGATATGGAGACACTATTTGTATGGAGACACTATTTGTATTGAGAATCTTTTATCGTATATTCTGATCACAAGATTATAAAGTTTTTTTTCCCAAAAAGAGCTTAATATGAGATAGAGAAGATGGCTGAGTACTTGAAAGACTTTAATTTCTCCATCAAGTACCATCTAGGGAAGGAAAATGTTGTGGCTAATGCTTTGAGCCATAAGCCAATGGCCAGGTTGTCAAGTTTAATGGTCCAGGAATGGCGGATGTTGGAGCCACTAGCAAGTTTGGATCTTAATATTGAAGAGAAGGGAGATCGGGTAATGATTGCCCATGTTAAGCTTCAATCGGATTTGCTTTCTGAAATCAAGGAGCTTCAAGGTACTGATCCATTGTTTGTCGAGGTTAAGGAAAGCTTGATTAATCGTCTGATTTTTGGCTAGTTGAGGATGGTAGATTACTTTTTTGTGGGAGAACTTGTGTTTTCGAATTTGTTGAGGTAAAGAACAAGATTCTAGAAGAAGCCCACTAGTCCAAGTACACTATTCACCCTAGAGCTGCAAAGATATATAAAGATTTGAAGAGGATCTTTTGGTGGCTGAATATGAAGAGAGAAGTGACCAAGTTTGTAAGCAGATGCTTGGTATGTCAGTAAGTCAAGGTCGAGCATTTTAGGCCTACTGGGAAGCTAAAGCCTCTCGAGATACCACAGTAGAAGTGGGAGAGCATCGGCATGAATTTTATCAATGGCTTATCAAGGACTCGTGGCGGCTTTGATACTATGTGGGTGATCGTGGATCGGCTGACTAAGTCTACGCACTTCTTGCCCGTTAAATCAAAATGGACTGTAGATGTTTTAGCTGCTCTCGATATGAAGTGGTGAGACTGCACGGTATTCTTGCATCAATTGTATCTGACCGAGACCCAAGATTTACTGCCTATTTTTGGAAGGGATTGTAGGCATCCTTTGGAACTCGTCTGAATTTCAATACAACTTTTCATCCCCAAACTGATGGACAAATAAAGAGGACCAATTAGATCATTGAAGACATGTTAAGAGCTTGTATGATTGACTTCGGAGGTAGTTGGCACGAGTATTTGCCTCTAATAGAGTTTGCTTACAACAATAGTTACCAGTCCAGTATTTAGATGACACCTTTCGAGGCTTTGTATGGGAGAAGTTGCAGATCACCTTTACACTGGGATGTGGTAGGTGAGAAGCAGTTGTTCGAACCTTATCTCATCTCTAAGACGTCCAAGAATATTCATATCATCAGGGACTGTCTACAAGGAGCTCAATCCAGACAGAAGAGTTATGCTAATAACAGAAGAAGAGACTTGGAGTTTCACGTTGGCGAGTATGTGTAGCACCCCTGATAATTAGAAGAATAAAAAAATTTCAAATAAATTGAAAAAATCATAGAAATAATTAGTTATACCCCAAATGGACCTCGACACATTCTATTTTACCAACCAAAAATAAATTAAGCTAGCCCTTTATCCAATTAGGAATATATAAAAGATTATAACTCAAAACCCACATCTCTTTTATAACCCCATACCTCTAACCGTTTAACCCATGGGCCCATATATGCAAAGCCCACTCAACACACTCACAGCAAGCTCACGTAAGCTTTCACCAAGCCCAAACCAAAACTAAAATCCTTGTTACAACCCAAATGACATTTGGTTAACCCAAAGCCCACGCATTGCATACAACCCTATTGAAACCAACCACGCACGTGCATGTTCGAACGATCAATATTGAGTTTAGGGTTTTGAGGGAACAAAAATTGGCATGCGACTGCTAACCGAGTAGGTGGGAACAAAGTATGGGGAGGTTTTGAATCATTCCTTCCATTTGATACCCCTTCAATTGAAACCCTTCCGTAATCAAATAATAGAGTCCTCCAGAAACCGAACAACCTTACAAAACCACAATTCTGGCGAACAAGGCAGCCCTTGTTGCACTGTTGCTTGCTGATCGTCGTCCTCTCCCTCCGCGCTTCATCTACTGCCTGTTGCAGTGCCATTCGTCAAGGCTGCGTCCCCTTCCACTTCTTCCTGCTTGCTGTGAACATGAGAGGCGGCTTCTTCTTCCCTTCGTTCCTGTTTGTTGTGGGCATGAGAAGAAAGAAGTTCTTTCCCTTCCTCCAGTTTGCATTACAGCAGAAGAACAAGCTTCTTTCTCATCCTCCATACTCTGTTCAAAATAGAGTATAATTCCTGTGACGAGACCTCCACCTAATTCAACATTCGATCCCCTTAAAGGTAGGTTTTCTCTACCCCATGACCCAACTAAGATTAAAACAAGTTAAAACTGATTAATGCATGCATCTTTATCATATTGTTAACTCCTGGAACCATCATTTTCAGTTCTTATTTTAAAAATAATTCGCATCCATAATAATGGCAGCTATTTGAAATAGCGCCCGAACCCATGGACGCTATTTGTTCATGAGTTCTCAGTTCATCAAATTTATTTTTATGTTATTCTTTTGAATGGGATAAGTCTTTAAGGGCTGAAATTGGGTGGGCCACTGCCAATCTTGAGTTGAATTGATACACAACCAACAGGAGACTTATCATCCAACCCCGCTACCGCAGCACTGCCTCTTACCCAAACGCTGAAAACATGGACTTGGTGCATGGTACACAATTTGACAGGACTAGAATAAGTTTGAATTTGGAAAATTGCATCAGGTATGGGTAGCTCTGCTATAATGACAAATTCAAGAGCGCAAGAAGAGAGGGACAAACAATGATAACGCTAGAAGTCTAGAATTTTCTATGCCATACTGCCTGCCATTGTACAAGTCAATGAAGAAGACAACCCTAGAAGATCATTCGTTCACCTCTGTGGATTTTCTAGGTTACATGGAGAGAGAGAGAGAGATGGGTCGAACATGAGAGGTGGCGACTGTGTATATTGGTCACATAGCTACCAAGATCTTATTAATTAATCTAATAAGAAACAAGACCAAAATAGCCCTATTACAATAACACAATTCAGTCAAGGGTATTAAGAGTAAAGAACAAAAAAGCTTTAAGTTAAACAGATCCACCTTAGTGGGTCTGGTAATGAACCTTGGACCCAAACAGACCAAGTCAAGCCTACATTGGCCTAAACATAGGCTTTCTTCTACACTCCCTCTCAAGTTGAGCATAGATGTCCATCATGCACAACTTGCCTAGGACAGAAGTAAGCGCCTCCCATGTAACGCCTTTAGTAAACACATCACCAATTTGATCGCCAGACCGAATGTAGGGTAGACAAATATCTGAAGAATTAAGCATTTCATGAATGAAGTGTCAATCAATTTCGATGTGCTTGGTTCTGTCATATTACACATGATTGTTGGCAATGTGGATGGCAACCCCATTATCATAATAGAGCTTTAGAGGAAGTGCAATAGGCAAGCCAAGATCCTGTAACAAGAGTTTCAGCCACAACAATTCGTGTAACGTCCCGGACCCTTTCGGATCCTTGTTTTCGGGTCTCGGACCTACTTTCTCGGAGCGTTCGGCTCTGTCGTGTCCGGAATTACGTTTCGGACATTTCTCGTGTTCGGATCAGCGCGATCCAGGGTCGTTTCGAAGGCCCGGAGGGGTTCCGCGACTTTTCCCGCGTGTTTTTCCGATTTCCGGCCCGGTTTCCGGCAAATCCTTCGGCACGCCGTTGCGGGCGAACGTGGTCGTTCACCCGGGCGTGAGTGGTACCGTTGCAATCGGTGCGTTCCGAGGATCGCGGAAACGTGATTTTCTATTTTTTGATATTTTTCAAAAAATTCAGATTTTCATAAATATCAAACCCCTTTTCTCCTTTTTCTTATTCTTCTTTCTTCTTCCTCCTTCCTTCCCCACCGTGATGCTATTCCTTCCCCACCGTGAGCATCGCCCCCCCTCTCTCTCTCTCTCGTTCGATCGCACGGCGAGCTCCCATCGGCTGCAGACGGCGCGGGGAGACGGCGTGGCGACGACGACGGCGAGGCGGTCGTGGCGGCGTAAAGATCGTGAGATTTCGTGAAGGAACGAGGGTTTCTAAAAGCGTTCCTCGCGATTTCGGCACCGATTCGGCGGAGCATTCGCTCCATTGAGGTAGGGTGACATTCCCTAGCTCCACGCGTTCCATTTCCGGGGTTTCTAGCCTGTCGTGAGGCCGAGAGGGATGCTTTTGAGCGGGATAGGGCAAAACCATGCTTTGGGGAGTGATCGCCCAATCTAGCGATTCACCGCGTTTTTGGCCGATCCGAGGCCGTAAAATCATGCCTAGAGCTATTGGGGAGCTTCTCCCTTGATTTCCCCCTCCCGTGGAGGTATGGGGGCGTGGTCGATGTTCTTGGGTTCCATTCGTCGTTTCACCGTCGGGACGATATAGCAGTCATCCCAAAGGCCGTTATGAGCATAACACGCCCGGGTAGGGGCGTTATGCTTCGCATGATTTGAGTCTGGTCTTCCTGGGTTTAACGGTCCCGCGACTAACCGCCATGTCAGACATGACGCGTCGGTGCTGGTGCGTTATGATTTTTCGACCGTTGATTTTTAACCGTTGGGAGTCCTGGTCACATAACGCGCCTAGGGAGGTCCGTTATGTACTATAGCGTCCCAGGGAAGGTGTGTTATGCCTAACGCCCTTGCCTTCCACTTAACGCACCAGAGCTGGTCCGTTAAGGTCTATAACACCCCTAGAGGAGTGCGTTATAGTCTGTTTTACTCCGTGACATAACGCACCATGTTTGGTCCGTTATGTACATAATGCCCCTAGAGGAGTGCGTTATGTTCGCTTTCGTGACTTGGGGCTTAACGCACCTTTGTTGGTCCGTTAAGCACTATAACACCCCTGGGCAGGCGCGTTATAGTCTGGTTTCCGTTGGGAGTGACGGACGGCTAGGTTGGACCGTCCATTCTCCCCTGCGCGGATGTGAGTTAGCCGTGCATCTGTGAGTGGCCAATGATGGATCGATCATCATCTGAGACCTAGCCGGTGGTTTTTCGTGCCGATTCGAGTCCCGGGTGAGCGGACCTCGATCCACGTACTAACCTGTGGTCTGACTGATGCTGGGCATCATGTGGGGACCAGGTGTGGGGCGCCGTGAGGGGTCTCGGGATGTAACATCTTTGGCTTACGTCACTATGAGTCGGTGTTGTATGAGGAGCGATCCTTGTACTCGTTTACTTTCGGAGTCAGTTACCGTGACTTGAGGGTCTGTACTTCCGGTGACCCCACTGGACCAAGAAAAAGGTAGCTTGATCAGGGCGGAGTGCCACTAGACCAAGATGAAAGGTAGCTCGGTCAGGGCGGAATGCCACTAGACCAAGGTGAAAGGTAGCTCAGCCAGGGCGGAGTGCCACTAGACCAAGATGAAAGGTAGCTCAGTCAGGGTGGAATGCCACTATACCAAGGTGAAGGGTAGCTCGGTCAGGGCAGAGTGCCACTAGACCAAGGAAAAGGTAGCTCGATCAGGGCGGAGTGCCACTAGACCAAGATAAAAGGTAGCTTGATCAGGGCGGAGTGCCGCTAGACCAAGGGAAAGGTAGCTCGGTCTAGGTTGAGTGTCGTTAGACCAAGGAAAAGGTAACTCAGTCAGGGCGGAGTGCCACCAGACCAAGGAGAAGGGTAGCTCGGCCAGGGAGGAGTGCCGCTAGACCAAGGAAAAGGTAGCTTGATCAGGGTGGAGTGCCACTAGACCAAGGAGAAGGGTAGCTCGGCCAGGGTAGAGTGCCACTGGACCAAGGTATGGGTAGCTCGATCAGGGTGGAGTGCCACTGGACCAAGGGAAAGGTATCTCTGCCAAGGCAGAGTGCCACTGGACCAAGATGAAAGGTAGCTCGGTTAGGGTGGAGTGCCGCTAGACCAAGGAAAAGGTAGCTCGGTCAGGACAGAGTGTCGCTAGACCAAGGAAAAGGTAGATCGGTCAGGGCGGAGTGCCACTAGACCAAGGGAAAAGGGGTAGCCCAGTCAGGGCGGAGTGCCACTAGATGAAGGGAAAGGTATTTTGGCCAGGGCGGAGTGCCACAAGACCAAGATGAAGGTAGCTCGGTCAGGACAGAGTGCCACAAGACCAAGGAGAAGGGTAGCTTGGCCTGGGCGGAGTGCCACTAGACCAAGATGATAGGTATTCTGGTCATTCTGGGAATGCCGGCTGTGCCGTGTGGTATGTTGTAAACCTTATTTTGATGATGGCCAACAACCCTGGTTTGATGATGGCCAACATTTTTCTATGTTTAGAGCACATCTGCCTTAGCTATGCAGTATCCGAGCTTCACTTCAGTAGTCCGTGCATAGTCCGTGCACATTCCACTGGCTTACAAATTCTAAAGCTCGTGCATGTACAGTCTCTGCATAGTAAGTCCATGCACATTGCATCAACTGCATTGCAAGTCCGTGCATGTCCTGTTGAAGTCCGTGGAGGTATTAAACAGGTCCGTGCATGTTGCTCTTCCAAGTCTGTGGATGAACAGTCCACTGCATAGCAAGTCTTCACAGAGTCCATGCATGTTCTGGCCTTGGCCAAGAACATAAGTCCGTGCACATTCTATTTAGAAGGAAGGCAGAGTCCGAGCATGAACAGCCATGTCTTCACTAAGTCCTTGCAAGTCTTCATATAGCCCGTGCATGTCAAACCCCGTGCACGTTTCAGACTTAGTCTAAATTGTTGTTGAGTTGCATCTCAAGTCCGTGCACACCTTCATATAGTCCGTGGAAGCCAAACCCCATGCATGTTTTGGTTTTAAAATAAAGTCCGTGCACACCTTCATATAGTCCGTGGAAGACAAACCCCGTGCATGTTTTGATTTTAAAACAAAGTCCGTGCACGCCTTCATATAGTCCGTGGAAGACAAACCCCGTGCATGTTTTGTTTGTAAAACAAAGTCCTTGCACGTCTTCACATGGCCCATGCAAGCTAAACTCTGTGCATATTTTTCTTTGTGCGTCTTGTCCTTGCAGTAGCTTAGCAAGTCCGTGCACGTTTCCTCTTGGAAGGAAATTACATCCGTGCACGTTTTGACTGCTTCGCAGAACCTGCATCCGTGCATGTTTCGTTGAAACATGCATCCATGCACATTTTGTCTGCTTCACAAAACATGCATCTGTGCATGTTTTGACTGCCTCTCAGAACATGCATCCGTGCATGTTTTGCCTTGCTTCACAAGCCCACGACTTGGCATCAAGTCCGTGCTCATTTTATACCCCTTGCTTTTTCCTCAAACAAACTCCTTGCATGCTCTGCCTGCTATCAAGTCCGTGCTTAACCTTGCTAGTCTTGTATAAATGTCAGTGTATGCACTGTTGCAAGTCAGTATATGTCCGAGCATACACTGTAACAAAAGCAATGCATGTCCGAACATATGCATTATGCCTTCTCTGCATGTCCGAGCATACACTGTTATAAAAGCTAGGCAAGTCCGAGCATATGCATCATGCCTTCTCTGCAAGTCCGAGCCTACATTAACACCCGTGCATGTTTTGCTCGCCGTTTAGCAAAGTCAGAGCATACACTATAGCAGAGACAGTGTATGTCCTTTTAATGTCTGAGCACATACACCAGTAAAGTCCGAGCACATACACTAGCAAAGTTCGAGCACATGATAATGTCTGTGCACTTTTTGCTTGTTGCATGTCAGAGTCCGAGCATACACTGTAGCTAAGCCAGTGTAAGTCTGGGCAGATTCTGTAGCAGCCAGTCTACATGTACTAAACAAACTCCGTGCATCTTTCTTATGTCTAGTACATTTTCAACTGACCCAATGACTATTTTTATGTTTATAGATAATGTTTCGTGGAAGATAAGGATCGCACGTGATCCATGGCTAGATGCTGTGCTAGGATCGTGACACGTGTAAAGTGACATGATTAGATGCTACCACGTATGGAGGCTCTAGGGCAGGATTTCGTGGAAGACACACGCCCTTTCTACTACTAGTATAAAGGAAGATTTCTCCTTTTGGAGAAAAGGGTCTTAGCCAACTTCCAGGAGATTAGAGAGGAGGACTTCATGAACACTGTCAACAGAGAATGGGGGAGGTAGAGGGAGGAATCTTCTGCTGTGGCTACAATGGTTGAAAAACTGAAGCACTTAACCAAGGAGCTAACTAAATGGGGTGCCACCAAGACCCTCCCTAAGAAAGTAGTGAAGGACATGATTTTTCTTTAACTAGATGGACTAAATGCAGTAGAGGAGGCAGGCCTATTGGATGAACCCAACAGAAGTCAGCGGGACAAGTTGAAGGCAGAGTTTGATGAGATCTTCACAAAAGATGAAATCTACTAGAAGTAGAAAGCCAAACAAAAAGGCTCAAGGAAAAAGATAGGAATACTTCCTATTTTCAAAAGATTGCACCATGGAGAAGGTGATTGAATTACATCAAATGCATCAAAGAGGGGAAGGAACTATTCACCACACCTAAAGGCATCAGGAAGCATGCCAATCATTTCTACTCTCGCCTATTCTCTGAGGAGCTAGCCAGACCATCCATTGTAGAGGACCTCCTCCCCGCCTGTTCGCTGAGAAAAGCTAAGCTCTTTCTTGCCCCTTTGAAAAAGTGGAGGTGAAGAAGGTTATATTCTCTCTTGCAGGCGATAAAGCACCAGAGCCGAATGGCTTCCCAATAACTTCTTTTCACTATTGTTGGGACATTATAAATGCAGATCTTTTCCAAGTTATGTAGGAATTCTAGGAAGGGAGGACTCATTTGAGAGGTATCAACAAAACTTTGCTTGTCCTCATCCTTAAGAAGGAAGGTGCTAAGTGTTTGAAAGATTATAGGCCCATAAGCCTGCTCAATGGGACCTATAAAATAATCACAAAACTACTAGCAGCCATACTAGATAGTGTTACAGGTAGGGTTGTTAGTGGATGTTAGGGAGCGAGCTTTCATCGAAGAACGCATCATTCAGGAGAATTTTTTGATTGCACATGAATGTCTACATGCTATCCAGGCACAAAGGAAGAGAGGGATGGTGTTCAAGCTTGATTTTAAAAAGGCATACGGACGGGTTAGCTGGAAGTTCTTAGTATGATGGGTTCTGATGAGAGGTGAATTGGATGGATTATGGCATGCATCCAGCTAGATATATGTGCAGTCCTCATTAATGGGGAATCCACACTCTACTTTCACAACAGTAGAGGACTGAGGCAGGGTGAGCCCATGTCTCCTCTCCTCTTTGTTCTAGTGACACAGATTATGAGCAAGATGTGGATAAGAACAAAGGCTCACGGTTTAATCAGGGGGTTCTACGTTGCTCCATAGGGCCAATGCATATCCCACCTACAGTATGCTAATGATGCAATACTATTTGTGGTAGAAGGTGAGGGGGAACTCTACAATATTAGAATGATGTTGGAACTACTATAAGAAATCAATGCACTGAAAGGCAATCTCAAGAAGAGCCAAGTGATTGGTGTGAATTTGAACAAAGAGCCATTAGGACAGCTACGGCTATTCTAGGATGTCAGGTTCCTATTATTTACTTCGGTGTTCCTCCGACTCACAAGGCTTTACAGTGCAGAGATTGGCAACTTGTTAGACAGAGATTCGAGTCCAAGCTCACAGGGTGGAAGGCAAAGTTGCTCTCCCATGAAGGCCGCTCGGTATTGTACAAATTTGTATTAAATAGATTCCTTATCTACTTTCTCTCTACTTTTTGATCCCTCTCTCAATAGCAAGGAAGCTGCAATACCCTCAGGCAAGGTTCTTTTGGCATGGCAGTATAACGAGGGGTGGAGGATGACATGACATTGTATGGAGGAAAGCATGTAAGAGCTAGGAAGTGGGTAGACTGGGCTTAAAAAAATCAAGGATTTCAACATGGCCTTATTGGAAATGCGGCATAGAGGAGGAGGGGTTCTGGAGCATGGTTATCAGGCAGAAATACTATGGCAGAGTAAGGATTTGAAATTTGTCAACTTTACCACAGCGGCACATATCGCATGTCTAGAAGGGCATACTATGGAGCACTGATGTTATCAGGATAGGAGTTAGAGTGAGGCTGGGGATGGACAAAAATGTTGCTTTTTGAAGGATGCGTAGTGCACAAATCGTCCTCTCGAGGAGCTTTTTCCTGGACTATATGTAGTCTCAGTGGAGCCTCTGGCAGTGGTGAGTCAGTTGTTTGATAGGCATTCATCAAGGGGCACCTAGAGCCTAGCTTTCAGAAGGAACCTGCGAGATGAGGAGATTGCCCAAATTGAGAATATGCTTCAAGTCCTCCAACAGCATAAACCAGATGAGAGCAAGACAGATGAGTGGACAAAGAGATAGGACAAGAAGGACACTTCTCGATCAGATCGACGTAGCAAGTGGTTGCTAACAGTGGGCTGAGACATCCTTTGCATATGTAAGTATGGCAACCTAGGAGCCCTCTTCAAGTGAAGATTATGCTATGGATAATCTTATATGGAAGGCTTCCTACTTGTAATAGAGTTGCTACCTTCTTGGATGCTATCCAGACATGGTGTTGTCTATGTGGGATAGAGAAGGAGAATATGGACCACCTCTGTGGCGGCATTATCCTATCCAAAATCTATTATGGCTGGCAACTTAGGCAAACAGTTGAGCAGCTCTTGAGGGATTGGCACAGGCATTGTCGCTTAAGGGTGATAGGCCAATTTGGTGACTCATCCTCCATGCTACCTTTAGGGCAATTTGGGGCCTCATATGTTGGAAGATTCTGTTTGGCCCGAGGTGACTCCCGATCTATCTCTTCCGGAGTTCCCCATCCGTATTGAGGATCGGAAGAGCCCCCCATCGAGCACTGCGAACTGGGTTCTATTTATAGGAGTGCAAAAAACCCTAGGGTTTAAATTCGATATAAACTCCCAAAATAGGGGATTTAGATGATAAAATCAATGGATAATAGAGGGAATATATCCCCAAGGTTGATAAAACTCGAGTTGGAGGGACATTATCATCGAAATCGATGATAACAAGGAGTCTTAGGAGTCCTCGAGTGAAGAAATCAGAGTTCGGAATGATCTGGGCTCTGCAACGAAAACGCGGTCAGTTGCGTGACCGCGACCTTTTGAACGCGGTCAAGCTCAAACTGTGACTGCCCAAGGTCATGAAAGGGCCAAGGAACAGAGCCGTCGGGCTGACGGACGCCCGGGATCAACCCCTGAGAATGCGATCTTGGGGAGACTGTGACCTCATGGTCGCGGTCTTCCCATGACCATGACTTAATACTTTTTTTTGGGTTAAAATGGAAGAATGCAGTCTCCTAGGAGACCGCAACTAGGGGCCTACGTGAGATTTTTTTGGTCACCCATTCGACCCTCCAGATGACCCGAAGGTGACCCGGAAGCGGGGGAATCAAAGATAAAAGGCTCCAAAACTCGATGGGCTCGAAAAATGGTCAGAAACTGGGCTCAAAATGCAGTCAAGAATGATTCCAAAATAATTGTTAATTCAGGGCATAACGGAAGATGAATAAGAGAAATAACTCGACTTGTAGGTTGAAAACAAGTGTTAACACTCCCGAGCATCGATCAATTGGTCAATTCAACTTCCGGTAACAAGCTACTCAGCTTCCTCGACACCTACTTAGGATACCACAGGATCTGGATGCATCCCGAGGACACGGGAAATATAGCCTTTACTTCCAACTTCGGTGTGTACTACTATACCCAAATGCCTTTTGGGTTAAGAAAGCTAATGCGATGTGTCAAAAATCGGTGAATGAAATATTTGAAAATCAGATCAGTTGAAACGTGGAGGTGTACATCGACGACATGTTGGTCAAGTCACCAAAAGCAGAAGCCCACTTTATCGATTTGGCGGAGTCCTTCGAGGCACTCCAGAAATACAATATGAGGCTTAACCCCGCTAAATGCGCCTTCATGGTTAGGTCCAGGAAGTTTCTAGGCTTCTTGGTCACCCATCGGGGGATGAATGCAAATCCTATGAAGATCCAAGCCATCTTGGATATGCGGCAGCCACAAGGTGTCAAGGATGTCCAATGCCTAACTGGGAGGATCATCGTGCTCAATCACTTCATGTCCCAAGCTGCAGAGCGTTACCTACCTTTCTTCAAGTTACTGAGAGGTGCAAAGGTGGCTGCCCCAATCTTCACCTGGGATGATGAGTGTGAGAAAGCCTTTACTAAGCTAAAGTAGTTCTTGATAGCTCCGCCTATACTCTCAAAGCCCATTACAAGAGAAACTCTATACCTCTATCTCTCGAAAATGCCCTCCACTGTGAGTTCGGTGTTGGTGGGAGGATAAGGGGGTTCACAGACTACTGTACTACGTCAGTAAGGTGCTCCTAGATGCCGAAAAGAGGTACCCCGCAACTGAGAAGCTCATGTTAGCACTGGTGACCTCAGCCAAATGGCTTCGGCTCTGTTCCAAGGGACAATATCGTAGTTCTAACCGACAAGCCCCTGAAGAAGATCTTAGCACATCCTGAGGCCTTTGGTCGCCTCATAAAATAGGTGGTCAGGCTCAGGGCATGTGACATTTCTTATCAGCCCCGCACCACCATTAAGGGCCAAGCACTCGCAGACTTTATCGCGGAGAACACTACCCAGCTTGAGGAATTCCCCCACCAACAGTCAGCCCAACTTGGGAACTATTCATTGACAGGTCTTCATGCTTGGCACGGGAGTTATCCTAAGCTCCTTGGAAGGAGCAAAATTGTAGTATGCCTTAAAATTCAAGTTCGCAGCATCCAACAATGCTTCCAAATATGAAGCATTAATTTCAAGAGCTTGGATGGCCAAGCACTGGGAGTGGAAAGGGTCAAAATCTTCATCGACTCGTAGCTTATTGCTAGCCAATTCAACTGAGACTGTGAGGCTCGGGAGCCACAAATGATTAAGTACCTCCAATTGGCTAAAGAGATAGCTCGGTAATTTGAGAGTTTTCAAGTAATTAGGATAGCTCAAGAGGAAAACTCCTGAGCAGATGCACTCTCACGCTTGGCCTCTTCTAATAGCCCCTCTGGAGCCCGCTCTATCCTCCTAGAAGAATTGGAGCATCCCAGCACTGACTCTGAGCTTGTAAGTGCCATTCAAGAGCTGCCCGATGACTAGAGGATGCCCTACATAATTTGGCTGAGAGATGGTAAGGAGCACCCTGACATTCGGGAAGCCAGGCCTCTCAAGTACCAAGCTAGGTGTTTTGTCTTGCTTGACAGACTTCCCTACCAATGGTCCTTTGCGGATCACTACTTAAGTGCCTCAAACCTCGTGAAACTCAACAAGCTATCGAGGAAGTCCATGAGAGGATTTACGATGCACATCAGGGAGGAAGGTTGGTTGCGAGGATTTTGTTGCGGCAGGGGTACTACTGGCCCACGTTGCAGTAGGATTGTTTAGACTACGTCCAGAAGTATGATTGTTGCCAAAGATTTGACCACCTGATAGACCAGTTGGCCGCGAGACTCGAGTCACTCGTCGAGTCCTACCACTTTGCTTGGTGGGGAATTGACATCTTGGGCCCCTTTCCTATGGCCCAGGTGCAAAAGAAGTTGTTGGGTCCCTTAGTGCAGGAACACCCTCACTAACCCTTCAGGGGCCTCATCAGCCTCTTGGGTGGCGCCCCCAGTTCTTGGTGGCGGTAATTCGATACTTGTATCGGGTTATCGGTACCCTGAGCTCTGGGACGTTACACGAAGCCTCAGCCTTTCGCAGGACAAGATTGCCTGGGCGGAATTGTAGGGGTACACTCGTCGATTGTAGTATTGGGCCACCCTTTGCTTGTATGCAGCGAGGCAGAGACACACGTCTTATTGAAGTTCATCCAATAGGTCGAGGTTACCTCTTATCTTCTGGTCGTTGTAAGCCTCGTCGAAGGTTGATACTCAGAGAGATATAACAGAGAGAGGGAAGCCCTATCTCCACTGGGATGATGGCTTCAGTGTCGAAGGATAAGTTGAAGGGTGACTCACTAGTGCTGCTCTGGGGGTGTCATCTGGTACGACTTGAGGATGCTTGGCAACTCATTGGCCCATTCTCCTTTGGCCTTGTTGAGTCTCTTCTTCAAACCCTCAAGGATAGGTCGGTTGGTGACCTCAGCTTGGTCCTTGCGCTAAGGATGTGCCATTGACATCAATCGATGATCGATGTGCATGTTTGTGTAGGCATCTCTGAAGGTCGCACTGTCAAGCTGCTTCCCATTGTCAGTACTAATCACTCGGGGGTCTCGAACATGCAAATAATGGACTTCCAAACAAAGTCCCGTGCTTTCTCCCTACTGATGCTAGCAAGAGGCTCAGCTTTTACCCACTTTGTGAAGTAGTCCATGGCCACTATAGGGAAGGCCTTTTGCCCGATTGCTTTAAGAAAATTATCTAGGATGTTGATTCCCCATTGCGCAAACGGGCAAGGCTCTAAGATCATCTTCAGTCCTGCAGATGGTCGGTGATGGATGTTTCCAAACCTCTGGAACTTGTCGTAGGCTTTGACGAAATGCAAGGAGTCTTGGAGGAGAGTGGGCCACTAGTATCCTTGGTGGAGGACTTTATGGGCCAGTGTTTGACCCTCATGGACTTCTCAGAGAGCATACTCTGCTTGAGAGGGCGACATGCATTTGAGGTATGGGAGCATGAAGGATCGGCGATGAAGCTCACTGTTGACAATGGTAAACTTTGGGGCTTGGCACTTGATGAGCTGGGCTTCATACTTGTCCGCAGGTAACTGTCCATCAGAGAGGTACCAGATGATCGGGTCCATCCATGACAACTCTTCCTCTGCTTGCATGACTTCTAAGGCTTGGCTCTCCTCACTAATGCTAGGCCAGCCGAGTTCTTCAATGATGGTGCACTGCCCCCTGGCTCGACGGACGATGCAAGGTGGGCTACGACATCGACCTTGGTGTTCTTTGCCTAAGGCACACACCACCGAGAAGTTGTTGAAACTTGGGACTAGTGCCTTCACCTTATCAAGGTACAGCTGTAGCAATGGGTCCCATGCTTCATATTCACCTAGGATTTAGTTGACAACCAACTATGAGTTGCTAAAGACTTGGAGATTCTTCGCCTCCAGGGGTAGGGTCATTCCCAGCCCAGATGTGAGGGGTTCATACTCAGTTGCACTATTGGAAGTTGTGAAGTTGAATCAGACGACATACTCTAGGTTGCGGCCTTCAGTTGTGACGAGCAGTAGTCTTGCTCCACTGTTGGTTCTACGGGAGAATCCATCGGCGTGAATGCTCCGCTCGTGATCTTATTGAGCTTCTGGGGATGGATCCTTCTTGTCTTTAGAGGAATTACAATAACACTCAGTAATAAAATCGGCTAACACTTGGGATTTTGCGGCTATCTGAGGTTTGAAGGATATGTCACATTCCTCTAACTCCAACGCCCACTTTACAAGTTGCTCTGAAGTTTCGGGTTTAGAAATGACTTGTTTGAGCAGACAATCTGTGAGGATGATTATGGCTTGATTGTTCTGCCCAAGACTATGATGACAAGAGCTAGCTTTTCAATGGCTAGGTATCGAAGCTCTGGATATTGCAAGACTTTGCTTACATAATAAACTGGGAGTTGGGTCCCATTGTCCTCTTTTACTAATGTAGAGCTTATAGATCACTCGGTTACAAAAAGGTACAAGGATAAAGAATCACCCAGTGAGGAGCTGGAAAGCACTGGGATGGGTGTGAGGTGGGCCTTTAGCTCCTGAAAGGCCTTTGGCAATCTTCATCCTACTCAAATCGTCCTTTCTTGTAAAGAAGGGCAAAGAAAGGCAGGCTTTGTTCCGCTGATCGACTAAGGAATCTGCCCAGGGCGATGAGATGACCGTTGACGCGCTGCACTCCTTTGATGGACCTGGGAGACTCCATGTCGATGACGGCTTTGATTTTTTATGGGTTGACCTCGAGTCCCCTTTTCTTGCGAGGAAGCCAAGGAACTTTCCAGATCTAATGCAGAAGGCACACTTCTTCAGGTTGAAATTCATTTAGAATTGTTTGAGTGTTGCAAAGGTTTTCGCTAGGTTGGAGAGGTGGTCAGACGCTTGAGTGCTCTTGAGAAGTATGTTGTCTACATACACTTTCTTGTTACAACCAATCTACCCTTCGAATATGCAGTTGACGTGTCATTGGTAGGGTGCTCTTGCATTTTAAGACCAAAAGGTATACGGGTGTAGCAATATGTACGTAGGTCCGTGATGAATGTAGTTTTCTCCTCATTGCTTGAGTGCATCCAGATTTGGTGATACCCAGCATAGGCATCTAGGAAACTCAATAGCTTGTTGCCGGCAATGGAGTCCCCTAATTGATCCTCTCGAGGTAGAGGGAAGTAGTCCTTTGGGCAGACTTTGTTGAGGTCGGTGAAGTCCACCCACATCCTCCAACTTTTGTTGGGCTTTTTGGCGAGGATGATGTTGGAGAGACACACTGGGTACTGGACTTCTTGGAAGAGGCCTGTGAACAAGCCTTTAGAGACTCGCAACTGTGTTGCCGACATCTACTCTTCTGACATTGCTCAACATTTTTGCCGGATAGGTTTGTGGTCGGGGTTGACGTTGACTTGGTGGATGCAGACACCAATGTCGATGTCGGGAATTTCTAAATCCTCCCAAGCAAAGACATCTTGGTGGGTGGTGAGGAAGCTGATCAGCTTGGAGGAAAGTTTTGCTGAGAGTTCTCCCAGAGCTTGACTTGGTGGTCTGGTTGTCCACTGAGGTTGACAACAGTGAGGACTTCTGCTGGTTTTGCCCGAGCATTACTTGAAGTCCTGGTGTCAGTTGATGTACCAGCATGTGTGAAGGTTCCTCCAAGGGTGGGAGGTTGGCTGAAATTTATGTAGCATCTCCAGACTTCAGTCTGGTCTCCTCGGGCCTCGCCCACTCCATTCCCTAGTTAGGCACTTGAGCTTCTGGTGGTAAGTGGATGTGACCCCTTGGATGCAGCTGAGTATCCCTCAACCAATGATGGCATTGTAGGCAGAAGGCACCCTGACTACTGTAAAGTCAGCTACGAGGTTGACACTTCAAGGGAAGGTGCCTAGAGCAATGTCGAGCTTGACCATCCTCTCGGAGGTTATAGGTTGCCCATTAAAGCTGTACAAGGGGGCGTTCATATGGGCCTTAATTGATTGGCAGGGATTTTAGTTGTACAAAACAATCATAATAAAGAACATCATGAGCACGTCTATTATCCACTGGGATTTTTTTTACATCATAGCCATTTATAACGGCTGATATGATAAGTGGGTCCTCATATGGAGTTTTGAGCCCCATCTAAATCTTCATTGGTAAAGGTGATTGCTTCCTAGGGCTTTGTTTGGCTCTCCGGACTTGTAGTAAAGACTTCCCGATAATATGCCTTCCTCTTTTGGTTGTTGTGGCCTCTTGTTTTTGTGTTGTCGATGATGGTCATAATGACCCCTTTGAGCTTCTACTTCTGGGGATATTCTCCTTCCAGCTCTGCGTGGGCATTTCTTCCAGTCGTAAGTGAAGTCGAGGCTGATGTGGCCTTGTTGGATCAACTGCTAGATCTCCAAAATCATGTCGGTGAAGTCATCAATATTGTGATTGTGGTCTCAATGGAACGTACAATACATAGTTTTGGCGCGCCTGTTGGGGTTGCTCTTCAATTGAGTTGGGTATCAGAAGTGAGGGTTGTCCTGAATCTCCAAGAGTATTTGGTTGGGGGGGTACAACCAGTCTTGGAAGTTCATCCCGCGGGGGCTTCCAATCATTTCTACGATCGTCTCGATGAGGGCAACTCTCCTTGCACTCAATAGTGAGCTTGCGTCGTCTCTCCTAGATGAGGTCTTCTCTAGCGTGGGTGGAGAGGATATCTTCTCTGTTGCTGTACTTTTGAGCCTTTGCCATCAGCTCAGGGAAGGATGTGTCTGATTTCTTGGCAAGGGAACTTTGGAGGCCGTGATCTGTGGTTCCCCATAGCATTATTGTGACAGCAGTGGAGACATCCAGGCTCTGTATTTGGAGCGCCTCAACATGGAATCACCCTAGGTAAGATCTTAGGGCTTCACATTTCTTCTACTTGAGGACCATAAGACAAGTTGAAGTTTTGATAGGCCAGGCATACTCGACAAAGTGGGAGAGGAAGGCCTCCCTTAGTTGCCCAAAGGTGGAGATTGAGCCTGGCACCAAGGTTTTAAACCAAGAGGCGGCTCCCCTCTCTAGGGTGAGGGGGAAAGCTTTGAAGTTAATGTGGTTTGATGCCCTAGATAGGGTGAGGAGAGTGTCAAACCTCTCCCAATGCTCAGAAGGGTCAGTTGTATTGTCGTATGATTTCACAATTGGAAGTTCTACCTTCCTGGGGTGGACTGCGATCAAGACCTTTAGGGAGAAGGGAGAATTAATGACTTGGGAGGAAGAGTGAACTTGTTTTGCCACTTTCGTGCTTACCTCCATCTCCTTACTCAGGTCCTCCCTCGATATGACATTGCATTGAAAGGAGGGCTTCAGGGAGAGAAGGGGTTCCCAAGGGAGAGTAGGCAGAGACGGAGTTGCAAATCAACTTCTCCTCGGACTCTTCTCGAGGAGCAGGCTGTAGAGGTTGATTGTTGCCCAGGGTGGCGTTGTTAGCAGGTGGCGCTAGCGAGGTGAGCAAGTTGGCCACCCCATGAATTGTTTCTTGCAAGCCTTTCACTTGCTCTACAAACGTCTCGAACTAGTCTTGGGGGACCCCCGTAGAGAAGCAGAGTTGGTTGAAGAAAATTGACCATCAACGTTCGATCGTATGACATTCTTGCAGGTAAGAGCCATGGCTTTCTTGTTGTTCCCATAGATGGTGCCAAAGTGAAACATATGCTACACTTAGATTTATAGGGGTCAAGATTGAGCTAAGAAGCAAGAGGAGACTGTTGCCTTTGTGGAGTGCTCATGCCGATCGATCACGGACATTCCCTGGAAGGGAAGACACGCCGAGCTCGGAGGTTGAACTTCTTGCGTGGAAAAGGAAGTTCTCACTAGGGGTTAGTGACCTCAAGAAAACTCACCGATGTTTAAGTCAATCTAAAGGGAAAGAATTCTTAGAGAGGAGCACTATTCTGGTGCGATTGCTAGGGATTTGGTATTGCCTTGCATATCTTTAAGAGGCCGTTGGGCGACGCATCCGAGTTGCTGTGGTGGTTGCCTTTCCAGGGATGATCCTATGTGATCATGGTTGCGTCTAGAGGTCTGCTTGTATGGCAATAGGAAAGCGTGATTTAGGCAATGCGTGTGAATTGTGGGATCACTTGCCTTGATAATGTGCACACGATCCACTAGGGATGTATGCTTATGGAAGTGTTACCCCGATAAAGGCGCCAAATTATCCGTTGACATTGGGACCAGGAGATCTGGTGTCTTGTCATCATTATATTTGAAATTCAAAATTATGGTGGGTCCAATCTCACTAGCTCACGTCATATCTGTAACGACCCGAGATCCGGATACTGGGAAGACTCGATACCATTCGAATCCCAAACCGCCACCCACGAGCGGGAGGGCTCGGAAGGGCAAAAAGGATAGGTGTGGTGTACATAGAAATAGGAAATAAAGCAGAATAATTCAACAATTAACAGAAATAAATAACTAACTACAACAGAGCCCAATCCAACAAAAGTACAGTCTAAATCAGTAAAACGTACCAAATATCAAGTGAACACTCGGCCTGGCGAGCTGGCAACTAAGAACCTCCACGCAATGCCCTCGAACCTCAAGGAAGAACCGTCACACCTGAAAATCAGGGGTGAGCCTCCTATCACTGACTCTGTAGCGGTCCCGCGGAACCCCAACCGAAAACAACGGCGGTACGAAAAGCAACAACAACGACAAGAACAACAGTAACAGCAGGAACAGTAAACTCGGTGGCCGGTAAAACCTCGGCTCTACAGCTACTCCTACTGTACCGAAACGGAACCCAACATCCCGATCCCACGGTCGGGGAACAACCAGACACGAACCACCAGACTACGACCACCCTAGTCACGTTACTAGGGAAATGACACGATGTCACTGTTGTGGAGGCCTATCCTCACATACAAGGGCCCACGTCGAAACCACACGGTCTGGAAACACAGTCACGACCTCACCGTCGTGAACTCCACACCGTCTAGGGAGAAGTCCTCGGTGACGCTCACCGAAAATCCTAGACCTCGAGTACGAGAGCGCTCCCAAAACCACACACGAAATCCCGTCTCGCAGATGAAAAATGGAAACCCATGATACGACAACTCACGTCACGTGACGGGAGTACCGCCCACCAGAAGAACGACCGGATGCGTCCCCTGATGTCTTACACCGCATCACAAGTGTCTAGTTACAACACCCTAGGCGGAGACAAAGACACATCAAGTAACCAGTACGACAAACAAGGATTAGCTAGGGTCGCGCTCGTCAGCGCTGTCCGACGCCCCCAACCTCGTGTGCACACTCAGACCATACGCCCTAGGCCTGTCCTCTAGCTGATCATTCCCCCTAAGCCCGGACTCGGCTGTACGTGGGGGCCCTACGGTAACCAGCATAACAACCGTCTCACTCGGGTCAGCCGCTCCACCACTCCCGGGTGGGTCAGCATGCGCGTGTCGCAAGAAGGCTACGACTAGTGGGGACTCACAGAACGTGAACACGAAAAATGACGTACGCACCCATCGCGAGTAGCACGAAGGAAGAAGTGACTTGCGGCAACTAGACTCTAGACAGCCCACTAGGCCTATTAAATTCAACGGTCCTTGAGTCACAAGACTCGGGTCAAGACCGACGCACGTGACGACACAGTGTTGTCAATCTAGCCTAATCCCTAGGTCTGAAACCACGGTGACATACGAAAAATCCCCAACCCCAGACTGGTCAACTGGACTCACAATCCAAGGCCATACACACGGCCCTCCCCTCGAAACTCGGAACACACACTGGGTCGCTCAGACCCCAGGACTCACGAGCACGCTAACCGAGGTAATACGGTACCTCCAGACACCCCTAAAACACGAACACGAAACCCACGGTGTCTAGGACGCTCACGGAGTCATAGGACGGTCATTGGGTCACAACCAGACCGACCTGAGACCCACACAACGTGAACCGGACACGGCAAACAAGAAAATCACCTAGCGATCTTATCTTGGACTGTTAGGGCACCTAGCGGTCCTATCTTGGACCGTTAGGGATCTTAGTAGTCTACCTCTGGACCACCAAGGTCAGCCTAGTAGTCTATCCCTAGACCGCTAAGCCCCAGAAACTCGCAACCCACTAGCAGTCACTCCTCGGACCGCATGGCAGAGCCTAGCGGTCTACCCCTGGACCGCTAAGGAACCTGGCGGTCTATCGCGCGATCGCTAAGCCCGAACCAACATACGGGGACACTAGCGGCCCACTACTAGACCGCCTGATGCCCTAGTGGTCACTGGAAGGACCGCTAGGTCGTCCCGAGCACCAAACCGGCGAATCACCCAAAAAATCCCATTCCACGTCCCGTTCACACCCTTGTGAAGGGGAAAACAAAGGGAAACTAGTCCCCTACCTCTCTAGCACCGAGAGGACTCATTTAAACTCCAAAAATGCGATCAAAACACTAGATCGGACTCACACCCTAAAATCATGGATTTTCCCCAAAATGCGAAAATAAACCCGCTCGGCTCACCACGGCCTATAAAACTCGCAGGAAAGGAAGTACACGAGCTAGGGAACCATCCCCCTACCTCCACCGAAGATTTCGCGCATCGTGGATGTCGATCCAAGAAGAAAACACTGCACGAACCGCCGCGGCACCCCGATCTCGCGGTCGAGCTTCGCCGCGCCCTCGTCCCTCGATCCTCGGCCCATCCTCACCATCCTCCTCGGCCGCGTCGCCCCGCCTCCCCCCCACCTCAGTCCGTCGGCCACCGGAGAGGAGAGAGTGAGAGGAGAGCGTGAGAGAGAAGAGAGAGGGAGAAAGTGAGAAATGAGAGGAGAGAGAGGGGTTGGGGGGTTATATATAAAAAAACCCCAAAATTTTCAAAAATTTAGAAAAACATAAAAAATTTACCTCCGCAATCCTCGAAAAGAGCACAATGCACTGGTACCATCTCGGGATCGGAGAACGCAACGTTTCACCCTGTACAGAGTTCCGAAGGCTCATTAGAGAAAAATACACATAAATATCTGAAACAAGAATCTGGGGCATCAAGTAGTCTAACAGTACAGCTGACAAAAAAGAAAGACGTACCTAGAAAGTCGAGGGAAGCCCGACGTAGGTACCAGCTGGCAGCTACGAACTCGCGTACTAGGAACTGCGAAAGCTGAACGACGCCACCCACCTAAAAAGTAGGGGTAAGCCTCGTGTCACTGGCTCAGTAGGGGTCACGTGGATCCCCACTGAAAAACACGCGGTAACACGGAACAAGTAAAACAGCAAGTAGTAAAGCAGGAAAAACTACACTAGAAAGCTTGAACGCTACGCTAGAAAGCAGTAAAAGAAGAGACAGGGAGCAGGAGTAGCGAACAAGCTCAGGAAGAGGGGGAGAAATCATACCAGACAAGCGACTGCTGAACTAACCTCGGCACCCCAAACTTCTCTAGGCAGCAACAAGAAGGTGACTCTGAGCTGATGAAGTTAGGAGTTGCCGATATGTCGACGCTGCAAGGGACTTGCAAAATAGACAAAGAAACCTAGGGAAAACCTAGATAGACGCAGACCAGGACGACACGACCAGAACGTCATGCACATTGCCCCACACGTGACTTGAATGTCATGAATACGACAGGACACTGACCTCGAGTGCAGCCACGAGAGGGATAACCCGAAAGGTCATGATGCACAAGAAACGTCGAGTGTCACGTGCCACGTGACTGGAGTACCTCTCACTATAAGAACGGCCAGATGGGTCCACTGACGTCTTATACTGCGCCACAGGTACCTCCCTACAGACGCCTCAGGACGGCGGGGACTGAGGTATACGTTGAACCAGAATGAAACTACAGTAATGAGTGACTAGTTAGGGTCACGCCCGTCGACATAAGTCCAAAGCCTCTGACCACGTGTGCACACATTGGCCCACTGCCTAAGCCAGGCCTCTAGCTAGTATTCTGCCTTCGAAGGACACTACAGTTGGACCGGGGGCCCACGGAACTAGCTTAAGAACTGTAAATTTGGAAAGTGCCTCGCTATAAGAGCCGTCATGCCGTAACGTGACGTAAGGCTACGACTAGTGAAGGCTCACAAGACATAGAGACTCAAAACATGAGTGCGAAAGTATAGACAAGCAAGAGAGCACTGTCACACGTACTTCGAAGCACCAATGGCAGCACAACCACTACCGACAAACTCAGGACAAGGCAAATAGTCCTACTCACACAATGACCCTTACGTCAGATGACTCGGAGGCAAGATCATCACAGACAGTGGAACAAGCCGCCAATCGGTCTAATCCTAAGCCAGGGAAAACGACGCTATCGGAGGAAACGACACGCAGAGCCCTGAGGGAACACTGAGGACCCTCAGCACACCTAGACACGTTGATCGAGATAAGATGATATCTCATTACATCTAGAAACCATGTCTCGAATTGGATGGAACTGTCGAGACACACACAAGGTCACCTGTCAACCACTGGGTCACACCGGGTTGACCAGAACCAGACAATGATGACTCTACAATAGGAAAGAGAATCCTACCACAAGTAAGAAGACTCTTGGCTGCCTTATGACATAGCCTTAGCCCTCATAGGATTTCAAGAGACATCCACGGGAAAGCGGGTAGACCACAAGGACAAGCCAAGATAATCAGAAACCAAAACGACGGAAAGCAGGACTCTAGCACTGTGACGGTCTACCTTTAGACCACTACACGGAGGTGACGGTCTAAGGATGAGCCATTACACTCTAGAGGAGATAAGACTCTGGCGATCTAATGAAGATGCGCCACACGAATGTGATGACCGAGGAATGGAGCGTCACAAACACCACCCTACAGTAACCTAAAACGAACGACACTGTAATGGCCTAAGAGAGGCGTGTTACACGACTCTGACGCATAGGGGAAGGACCGTTAAAGCCAACTGACTTAACTAGTCAAACCTTGGTCAAATGCTGTGATGGCCTAAGGAAGGCATGTTACAGCACTCTGGCGGTCTAAGGCAAGGCCGTCAGAGCGAACTAACTGACACGAACCTCGAGAACGATAAGGCTATGATGCACTAAGAAGGAGGCGTCAGAGGACTGTGACACTGATCCGTCACACTCCCACAACCACGAACTGACCTACACACCCGAAGGCATGTGACGGTCTATCATAGGACCGTCAGAGCATGTGATGGTCTCTGGTACGACCGCCACAGCGATCCGATGAGTAAAATAGTGGAAAAGCCGAATTGGCCCGTTCCACACCCCATTCACGCCGAAGCGCGGGGGAAACAGTGCCAGGTGACAAAACTAACCTTCCATAAGCCGGAAGGGGCACATGTGGCAATCAAAATGCGAGATCGGGGCGATTCCGATGAATTGACCCTAAACAAGTCACCAAGGTTCTCAGACTCTTGCTGACCCTGAATGACGACCGAATGGGATGAAACTTACGGGAATGGGATCTGAACATTCCAACGGTCATTTTGACACTAATTACGCTAAGAATGGTTGCCATTTTCCAGCGAACCCTACGAACCCCAAAAATAATGCTTTTGCTAGAACTAGCCCGTTCGAGCACTAAACCACGCACAAAAGCAGGAAAAACGTGCAGGAGGAAGTGGCGATCCGTCTCCCTACCTCTACCGAGGAAATCGAGCGCCGAGGCGACTAAACTGCGTCGAAAACCACAACGCGAGCTCAACCGCCTGCTTTGAATCCACAGTTCAGGATCGCGCCAAAATCGATCCGATCCTCACTCCATCACGCGTCTCAGCAGCTTCTCAGCGTCATCAGCTCACCCACAAACCCCTCCGTCTGCTCCCTAAATAAAAATCTACAGCAGCTAAAATAGTGCAGAATTAAAATAAACTGTTATATGTCAATCAGGAAAATAGCAATTCTTAGCAACTAATTCTAACAGACAATCAGTCACTCATCCAGGTGCGGTATGATGGCGGAGGCTAGCCTCACGTAAGGGGTGGAATTCCAGATAGGCATGACCTATCTTTCTAACCACGCCTTTAGATATACCTGATGGATGATGGACTTAGCAACAGACAGAATATAACAATTGAAATTAATCAGTTCTCAATCGGTCCTAGACATTCATCTAGCATGAAGTAGAGTGAAAAGTGAAATGCACACGGCCAAGAAACAACCAAACATGCGATTTTGACCCCAGCGTGAAATAAACCCTGCTCGGCTCACCTCAGCCTACCAAAATCACGGGAAAGGAAGTACAAGGGCCAATGATCTGTCCCCCTACCTCCACCGAAGATTCTGCATGCCGAGGATGTCGATCCATCATGAAAACGTCATGAAACCCTCATTGGGCACCCGAACGCACGTCTGAGCTCATCGCACCTCCTCTGCCTTGATCCTCAACCCATCCCCGCCGTCCCTCACCCCACGGACCTTGCCGCCTCATCCATGTCCACCACCGTAGGTCGCCGGAGAAGAGAGGGAGAGGAAGAGAGAGAGTGAGGAAGAGAGAATGAGAGATAGAGAGAGGGGGTGGGGGTTTAAATAGAAAAATCTAACAATTTCAAAAACTACCAGAAATAGGGAAAAATGCTCCCTTAGATCCTCAGAAAGTGCACAACATGCTGGAAACATCCCGGAGTTGGAGAATGCAATGGTTCGCCTTGTACAGGGTTCTGCAGGCCCGTTAGGAAAAATACACGTAAACTGTAAAATGCACTCCGGGACCCCCGAAATTGATCCAAAACCCGCGGATCCTGATCCGAAAAATATCCAAAATACCCGGGGCATTACAGCCCTCCCCCCTTATAAGAATTTCATCCTCGAAATTTAGGACAAGCACCAAGCCACAAGGGGAGAACGTCATGAATCGGCTAGCAACACCGCCAGAGCCCCAGCCAAACCTCGACATTCACAAAAATCACGATCCTGAGGGATGCGGCCAAACAATGATCACAGACAACACCTCGCTCACAATCCGAGACACATCGATCATCAGAGCAGGCACATGCAAGAAGTACTATCTGGCGTTGCCTCAACCAACACGAAAACTAATCGTCGGTCAACGCCCATACTTGGTGGACCAACCGAACGTCAGCTTCACAACCTGTTGACCGATCTCACGCCCTGCACCAGGGACAACCAACACTGAGCTTCCACCAGCTCACACCTGGCAAGCCGAACACCTCAGCAACATGGCCAACTTTGCCAGAAGATAAACTTCTAGCAAAATCCCAGATCCAATCCAAGAAGGCACACCTCATGATCGGCCACCCATGGCCTCGCCGGCACACGACTCTTGCCATTCTCGAGCCACTACAACCAGCATCTTCTGTCTGTGAAAGACCACACATTGGCCACCAGACACTCGTCAATGGGAAACTCTCACATACTCAGCTTCTTCCTTCTTTCCTGGTCCTCCACCAAATCCGAAAGGCACATTCCAAACATTGATAGGCCATCCATTGACTTCTGCCCAGACGAACACCACGTCCGATCCAAAACCTCACTTGGACACCGCAACCAGACATATCCCTACACCAACTCTACCCTCTCAGGGGAGCACAGCGGAACCAATGGACAAGATCCTGGAGTCTTCGGTCTTCACCTCACTCGACTCAGACTTACAGGGGAAATCCTCCCATGCTGGTCACAGACCAAGGACCAACATTCCACGTCAGCGTCTCTTCAGAGGCCTCCATACACAGGCCTCGTCCATCGCCCTATCTCATCGAATCCTATCTCATCTCAATTACTCCAAGTGGATGCCTGTTAATCCTGATTCTGCTCTCACCACAGAGCCACGGGACACAACCTGAATAATTCACAACACGCAACTCTAAAACAGGAAAGTGCCACCTGCCACCAAAGTGACCTAGTCGATGACATCACGACCAATGCACACGGGTCCCCAGACAATACACATCTCACCACCGCTGAGTCCTCTCCCACATCATTCTGAAACCTCCGGGCTCATCTGACCTCTTGATAACACAGACTGTCGCAGCCGATCACACGGCTAGCGTCACCAGCCGCTCACAGCTACTAACTGGGACCCATATTCTCTCAGAGATCACTTCTCCAAACTTGATCTCATTCGAAGATAGCTTCCAACGCGAGAATAGGGTACTCACGTGGCACACTTGTCGACACATTTTCCCTAACTCTCAATCCAGCCAGTGCCACAAACTACATTGCCTCAAGTAATGACATGGCAATAACACGTCTCACGCAACCCAAGATAATCTCACACCGAGGAACCAATCCTCCGACTCTCAACACATCCACTACAACACCACAAGCTCTGATTCACGACACATTAGAAAACACAACACCAGCCACAAGTTCTTGCGAACATCGCACAATTGGCACTCATCCTTCTGGAGCAATGCCAACACACCTTACACATCAGGGGATGGGCAACGCTTCTCATAAACAGTCACACACTAGCCACAGTGGTTAAACTAGTCACTGCCACATGCTCCTCTCTTACGCCTGCCTCTGACCTCAAAACCAACAACACGCCAAACGCTTACCAAGGAGCAATGAGAATCCACCAAAATGCCAGGCTCGATGGCCGCAATACCTCTAGCCAGGAAGCCCGACGAGGGTACCTGCTGGCCACAACTAGACGCTACGAGCACGCGCCCCAGGTACACACGAAAGCCGAACGAACAACCACCACCTATAAAGCAGGGGTGAGCCTCATGTCACTGGCTCAGTAGGGGTCACGCGGATCCCCACCAAGAAAAACACGCAGTAATACGCTAAAACAGTAGACAACAGCAGGCAAGCAACAAATAGTAGTAAAGCAGGAAAGCTAAACTACAAAGCTGTAAAGGAAACGGAATAGGAAGGAGGTGTAGGGAACAAGCTAAGGAAGAGGGGGGAGAAGAAGCCATACCAGACAACGGCTACCGAACTAATCTCGGTACCCCAAACTACTCCAAGCAAGGGCAGGAGAGTGACTCAGAGCTGACAGAGTAAGGAGTTGCCAAACTGCCGATGCAAGGAACTTGCAAAATAGACAAAAGAAACCTAGGAAAAGGCTAGACAGATGACCGACACAGACGACGGACAATACAACTAGGACGTCATGCACACTGCCACATACACAACCGGAATGTTGTGCAAGCAACAGACATTGACCCTGAGTGCAGCCACAAAAGGGCTAACCCAGAAGGTCATGACGCACGAGAAACGCAAAGAGAACAGCGAAGGGTCACGTGTCATGTGACTGGAGTGCCCCACACTAGAAGAACAGCCAGCTGCGTCCACTGACGTCTTATGCTGTGCCTACTAGCGTATCGTCTGCTATGCCTACAGCCAGATAGAGACTAAGACACTGTCAGAATCAGAACAGTAACCAAATCATAAGTGACTAGACAGGGGAATGCCCGTCGGCGTCAGTCCAAAGTCCCTGACCACGTGTGCACACACTGGCTTTTGCCTAAGTCGGGCCTCTAGCTAGTTTTCTCCCCCTGTAGGACGCAATGGTAACTACGAGAGCCGACGGAAACTAGCTTAAAAATCGTGAACCGAAAGTGCCCCGCTGTAAAAGCCGTCACGCCGAAACGTGCCATAAGGCTACGACTAGTGAAGGCTCACAAGACACAGACTCTAAAACACAAGTGCCGAAGTACATACAGGCAAGAGTGCCCTGTAACACGTACTTCGAAGCACCAAAGGCAGCACAGGAGACTACCAACAGACTCAGGACAAGGCAACTAGACCTACAACTACAACGGTCCCTGAGTCCTACGACTTTGAATCAGGATCGTCGCACAAAGTGGAACAAGCCGCCAATCGGTCTAATCCTAAGCCAAGGAAAATGACACTCCAAGAGAAAATGACACACGGAGACTTGAGGGGACACCAAGAACCCTCAGCACCCATGGATATGCAAACCGAGGTAGAATGGTACCTCGAAGCATCCAGAACTAATGTCTCGAATTGGACAAGGCCGTCGAGACACAACAAGACTTCCTGCCAACCACTAGGTAACCCCGGGTTGACCGGAACCAGGCACGACACCGACACACTAACACATCCACCGCCACAGTAGCACAAACAAACAGAACCAACAAGGATAAGAGTGGCGGAGGATGACAACACTCTAGGCAGAGCAACTTGTCAGTCAACTGCTAGGGAAAAATCGAACAGTCAAGAGATAGCCGCTATGCAACCAGAGACACAGGCAATGGTAGCTTCTAGATTGAGTCGTTAGGGTACTGTCGTAGTCTAGGAAAAGATCACAGCCAGTCACCTAAACCAACCGATCTAGACAACCACCGACAGATAGACACCGCCCTAAACAAGGACCTAAGACAGACAGACACACAACATAACACAAGTAAACGGTCACAATGACAAACGGAACTATAACGCACCAGCATAGGGGCGTTATACCCACATAACGCACCACAGGAGGGGCATTATGCCAACCAGACTGAAAACTACAACAAACGATATAACGCGCCAGCATGGGGGCATTATATGGACATAATGCACCAGAGAATCTGCGTTATGCACAACAGACCAACATACAACAACACGAAGTATAACGGACCACAACAGGCACGTCATACTAGTATAACGCACAAAGATAGGCGCGTTATACCCAACAGACACAAAAACACACTAATCACAGACCAAGGGCATATAACGGACCAGAACCCATCCGTCATAGCCACAAAACGCACGGGGTGAGGCGTGTTATATCAACCGCCATACCCAGCTAAAACCATCAGCCAACAGACCATAACAGATCTGCACCTAAGCGTTATCTTAACCATAACGCATGGGGAGGAATCTGTTATGCCAACCGACTGACACAGTCTTTGAGGTAGACACGGTCGTCAAGGGATCTGACATGGCAGACCTCAAAAATCAGGTGACCATAACGCACCTGGACAGGGACATTATGTTCTACATAACGGACTAGTCCTGGTCCATTATGCTCCAAGACCTCGAAGACAAAAATGATGAACGATACATAACGGTCTATCAGGGGACCGTTATGCATACATAACGGTCTCTGGTAGGACCATTATACCAATCCGATAGTGAAAACGGTGAAACGGCCAAATCGGCTTGTTCCACACCCCATGCACGCCGTAGCGCCGGGGAAACACATCCAAACGGTGGGAAATCCTTCAAGGATTCCAAAAACACCACATACACGCTGCGAAATGCATTAAATCACGAGATCCGGGCGATTCAGACGAATCGACCCAAATCGAGTCACCGGAGTTCCCGGACTCCTACCGGCCCCCAATGACGACCAATCGACATGAAACTGGTGGGGTTGGGATCCTGACATCCCAGCGGTCAGTTTGACACTAACTACATCCTATGCCCTTCAGTGGTAGCAGCCTCCTGGCCATTTATGCCGATTTGTGAGGGTAAGCACCCAATACAAGGGTTGGAATCAACAACGAATGTTGCCTCATAGCATACAACGTCCCAAAGATACATGACCCTACCGGGGTGCGATCACGCCGGGTTCGCTCGTGTACCCATATGCGTATTCCGCTGCGTGAAAGGCGGGTCTACAAAAAGAGGGTAGGCACGAGATTTCCACTTAGGCATGACTGTTAGTTCATAGACCATCTCGACATGTTGTGGATGAGCCTCCTATACTCCCTAACACATGTCTGGATAGGGGGAGGTACTACCGAATTTTCTCAAGAGATGATGCTGTAAATAGATAAATAATTAATTGAGTTTGAGTCATCTATGTTTTTATTCTCAATAAAAGGATGCCAATGTTCTTAGCTGTGAACTGCATAGGCATTAATCTTCGACATGCAATCTCCAATAAGAATATCATAATAACCTCTAGGCACAAATCAATCTATATAGGAGTAAAAACTTCACCGCGTATCGAAAATTGACTTAATAGAATAAGTATCGTTGCATTGTTTGCTCGGGTGCATGATTAAACCCTACTTTATGCCATAAGTATTTCTTAATTCATGTATTCCCTTCCATTCCTTCGGCCCCGAAGGCTCCTCTATCTCAGCAATTAATCAAGGGTTGTCCTTCTTTCGATAGGGCATAATTAACACCGTAACCTTTATGGTAATGGTGGACTTTGGGTCCTAACACGATCACCCATGATCGTCTAATCAATTAGACGGTGCACATAATAAAGTTGTCACACTCATGACTAGCATGCCTTCACAAATAAATGAATACACTCCTAAACATCTAATGAATAAAATTCCAAAAGAGAATTTCCATTCCCACAACCTAATGCAATGGTCTTTAGGAAGGGATGAGGGGTAGACAATGGTGAACGAGGGAAAGGGGACAAGTTGGCAGTGTAGTTCCCACCCGATAGGGTCAAAGGGATCAAGGGAAGTGTGACTTAGAATGGTAGGTTCCTCTTCTATGTTTGCCCACGTTATGTGTTTGTCAATGCGCAATAGGTCCTCTTCTACCATAAAGGTAGTTGGAACATTGGCTTCATTTGGATGACTAGATTCCTCATGTGGGACATCAATGGCTTGGGATTGGATCAGATTAGGCTTGTCAGGTGTGGGGAGAAATAAGAGGATTTCACTAGTGTAACATCCCATGATTTAGACGAGGTATTGGAGCCAAAACAGGAGAGGATGAAACCAATGCATCTAGGTTGGTTGGTCTCTAGGGCCAACATGCCAGTCAACTCCAATTTTCATCCTAGACCCTTGTTCCGCCCCCGGGAGGGTTTCACCGGGGCCGGTGTGTGCGGTGACCGGAGTGAGGGGTAGGACACAGTCACGGGAGGGATGCCGGAGGTTGATGGGCCTCGGGCGCCCCCTCTCATGACCGGATCCGCCTCAAGGCAGCACCGTGCACTCGCCTTTTACAGAGAGTCGAGGGGAGACCGAGTGACACAGGAGGTATTCCGGGTTAACGGGAAACGTGGCTGGGATGCGGGCGTGCCAATCGATTTCTCGACAATCACCCGTGGAACTGAATGTTTAACTAGGGATGTGCCACCAGGGCGCGGCACGTGGACTCGGGAGATGAGCGACACATGGAGGGAAGAACGGTTCCATGGGTGCGAGTGCGCAGGCGACTGTGGGGAGTCATGTACAGGACATCTTTCCCCACCGACCGCAAGTAGTTGGTGTTTATTTACATCAGATTGAATCCGAAGACCTTCATTCCATGCCGAAGTGGAGTCTATATTCCTGAAGCCTGAGATGAAGACCCGAGAGTACTTTGCAGCTGTAGGTTCATCTCAAACTGGGTCGTGTTGGCTGGGGATGAAGGGTGCTAGGGGTTCACACTGGGTGACACAGAGGGTGGCTGGAGGCCTGAACGTGGATGTGAGAGCATACGTCCAACTGGAGGTGTAACACTGAGATGTATATGTATTTATAGGCGGGCCGTGATGGCTCGGGTACAACAGGGGCATGCCTTGGGACAATTCCAATGTGCTAGTCGGTCGCCGGGTTGATGCGTGATGTATGAGTACATGTGTGTTTCACAGAGAGTTCCTCTCGTGACGTAGGCCGTGGCCGCGGTGTCAAATGGGGGCTTGTGGCTGACTGGGCGACTGAGGGGACACATCGGTTTAGTACCTAGATGAGGGTCGATCATGGCTCGAGTCGAGCAGTCAACGTGGCCTCGTTACTAAAAGGGAGCAAGACGTCATGACACGGGCATGGTCATGGCCGACGGGCGCGTGAGGGGCGACCCCGGCATGAGGGGGCGTCTACCCTTGTCGTAGCGTCTCACATGAGGTGGGTGTGGACTCGTGTGCCACGGCTAGCTAACACGCGAGGGAAGTGCAAAAGATGCACCCTCGGCGTGCCAGGCCGACTGACAAGTCACACACATACAATTCTCCTTGGCTCATTGTAGGGAGACTGCTCGAAGCCTTGGAGTTGTCAGATGCTGGAGGTCAAGTGCCCTTGACAAAGTCTTGATCTGATTCTGGATGCCTTTTTTTTTTCCCTTGAGCCCCTAAGGGGTTTTTATAAGGGAAGTTGAAGGGTAAAGGGGGGTTTACGTGGGTTGGCCAACGGGTTAAGGCTGGTCCACATAAACTTAGTGAATAGTGGGGGTTTACGTGGACCAGCCTTGACCCTTAGGCTAGTCCGCGTAAACCCCCTCTGTGATAGCTCTGGTAACAGCAAGCCAGCCCACGCACTCAGATAATGGGTGGGCATCAGAATGTGCTTATCTCTCAGCGATGAATGTGAAGTCAGGGCTCCGAAAGAATGATAAATATTCGCCAGCACAGCCGGAGCAATGGCAACCCTGCGACCACATGCCATCAAACACGTCGGGTAGATCACCTATGCTCGTAGAACTCCCTCCTCTCCATGAGGGATCACGAAACTGGCCAGCCAGTAAGCTAGATAAGGCGCTAGATACGTCAACGGCGGCAGCCCCCTCAAGTTCCACCCCTGTACTGGGGCGGGTAGGTGACGAGGGTGTGAAGCAAATCAGAGCTCTACCTCTCGGCACTGCTCCCAAGTCATGCCCGAGGAAGCAAACTCCTCGTAGAAACAGTAGGGACCGCTGTAAAAATGCGTGACCCAAGCATTTAGGGTCACCCTCGGCATCCGGGCAGCTCTCTCCTTGCCCACAAGGGCCAAGTCCCTCCATGTCTTCATCAGATACCTGAAGCAGTAGGGCAGGAGATATCGACCTACTCCATCCGAAGCACTCAGATGCACATCATCCAGGGACAATTCCTCGTACGGCTGTCCACAAACGGGAAGGTCTGAAATCTTGTGGAAGGCCCACGGGTCCAGTGAAGTCTCTCCCTCAGCAGTCATAAATGTGTTCCAGCGCTTATTGAACCTCTCGGCTGAGGCCTGGATCAATCCTGTATGACAAGGATAAGAATACAAGGTTGTTGTAACCGCATGGCGTATACCTGCCCTGTCGAGTGCTGCCCTGTAAACTGTCAGCACGCCCCACAGCCACTCCGTGGCACCACGACGGTAGCAGTGGGAGGGGATGACGGCCCACCTCCCGTACCAACTAAGGGCCTTCTGCGCCAAAATCCTCTCCAGTAGGCAGTCGTGATCATAATCATCATGCGCAAAAGTTGCGTCAGAGAGAGTCAGAAACATCCCGTCAATGGTGACGTCCGCGACCCTGTGATGCCCAGACAGATGCCAAACAGTCGGTGTAAATGGTGCTGCTCGAACGGTGAAACTATCAAACTCCCTGAAGAAACCCAAGCTCCTCTGGTCAGGGTACTGCCGCTGTCGCACAAAACCCTCTGGGAAGCTCAGATAGGAGAAACTGCAAGTGCCATGCATACTGACCCTACCGAGTAATATGGTCTCTCTCGGCAGCCGAGAGTCATCAGCCTCTACTCCAAGAGGCACAAAACTCTGAATGAAAGGCAGAAGATGTCGATCCAGTGGGAAGTGCGATGGATAGCCGCCCAAGCGATCATAAACATAACCTCCCTGCCTCCTCGTAATCTGGGAGACATCTGCAGTACCCTCGGTAGCAGCCTCTCCTGTCGGGCCCTCAGCGACCCAAGTAAACCCGCGGTCCACCGCATCAAAGCTCTCTGAAGTAATGCTGCGACGGGGGAATGGTGGCATAGGCCTGTCCGTCCTCCGCACATAGTGGTCATCAGAATCGTTGACTCTGGAACTCCGGGAGGTCTCTCTGCTCCGGCTAGGGCGAGCTATCTCTGCAGGAGCTGCAAAGCCAATACCGGAAAGATAAAGATGAGTAACGAGGCTCAGTCAAAGGCTAAATTAGTCAAAGGGACGGCAATAAAATTATTAAGCAGTCCTACAAGATCCCTTGTTCTGTCAGGGAACTTGAGGAAAAGCAAAATCCATGAGAGACACGGGCCACCCGCCCCCTGCCTCCGGCGTTGACGGATGTCCCGTGGGGGGCATTTGTTGCACCCATAATTCATCCCAACGAAAATCGGCATGGCTGCCATGTTACCATCGCATTAGTCGAGGTATATAATTATATTCGGCGTATTGCCGCTTTATAGGATATCTCCACCCACGGGTTTTAACATGTGGCGTATCGCCACCCCACGGAGTATCTCCATACACTTAGGGCTCCATAGTCCACATATTGCGGAAGTTTTAGACCCCTCGCAGCAAAAGGGGTGATCGAGCACCGGACTAAACCCACCATGATTGTTAGGATCGTGTGGTTCCGAGAAAATCCCTACGGGATAAAACTCCCCTCCTTTGGACTTGCAACTACGGATAAAGGAAGCTATTACAAGAGGAAGGAAGGCACCACAAAGGTTTACGTCTCAAGAACGAAGTCCCTCGCACGTATACCACTTAGCACGGACAACAACACGTCTCCCCTTTGCGGCCTACGGCACGAGGAAGACGGCAAACGAACGAGGGGGTGCTCCCTCTCCCTTCTCCACGTGGCGGAGCGAGCAAACGAGCTCCCAAAAGTCCTAAGACCCTCCTTTTATTGAAACCAGACGAGGGAGAGACCCGTTCGGGGTCGGGGGGACCTGTACGGGGTCACCCGCCCCCGAGCGGGTCCGCGGGGTCGCGGGCAAGCCCGCATGCGGGGGTGCGGGCCCGGGCGGACCTGCCCGGGGTCATTCCACCTTGGACAAGGCCAGGGTCATTTTACCCCGGGCCAGTCTTCTCCCCTGCGCACGAAAACTAAAAAAATTTCCAAAAAAGGGGGGAAAATGACCTCCCCGTGGTCATTTCCATCCCGTTTAACCCGTACGGGTCCAAACAACCCCGGGGAGCCTCCCACTTCTACAAATAGACCCCTAAGGGTCCAGAGGGGATTAAGAGAGAGAAGATCTACAACCTATGGAGCATCTCCTACGCACGAAGCGACCAGTGCTTAGGATTTTGTTCGTTGTTTTGACCTGTGAGGGGTAAGTCCCCGGGTCGTTCCAATTCGCCTCCGGATCTAAGCTTAGCAAGTGTTTGTCAGGATTGGTAATCCACTCAAAATGAGATCCAGAGGGGGGTGAATGGATCCCTCTAGGACTTTTGATAAATTTATAGTCTAAATGACTTTATGAAATAATTTGACCTTAGTTACAGATTCAGCTCAAAGAAACCAAACTTACAGGAATCACTTAATTGATCTAAGTAGTCAATCAATCAACTACAGTACAGGGAGGAGGCTAGCCTCGACGCAAGGGATGCCAGTCCTATTAGGCGTGACCTAACTCTTCTGACATGCCTTTTAATATACTTCCTTGATTGATATCCAACTGAGATCAGATGAGTGACCGTTCATTCACAGATGACAACAGTTGACAAGCTTTCCTAAGCATTTATCTAATGAGGCAAAACCACACAAAAGCAATCACATGGAGAGAAGGAATTTTTAGGTGGTTCAGTCTCTGTCAGAGACCTACATCCACCCCACACTCAGATCCGAGTGTGGCTTACTGTTGCCTAACAGCTTGAAACCACTATACAACACAGCTTGCATCCGCTGAGCCTCACAACTTGCTTACAACCCGCTGAGCAACACAGCTTGCTGTCCGAGGTATCCACCTTGCCCACTGAGCAATACAGCTTAGCTCCACTGAGCAATACAGCTTAGCTCCACTGACTCACAACTTGACAAGGAAATAAAGAAAACAAGAGAATCAAAATGACAGAAAGTAGATTCGATTTGAAACGTAATATAGCTCACAGAGGAGAAGACAATCCTAGATCTGATCTAGGTATCGTGACCACAAATCAGCCATATAACTCTGGAATTCCTCTTCAAAATGATGCTCTGTTCCTCTCGTTACTTGAAGTCTCTCTGCAACTCTCTCTTTCTTCCCCTTCTCTTTTCACATTGGCTCTCCCTTTTTCTGATCGTGATTCTACTGGTTATCACCTCTTTCAGATGATAGAGGTCTTCTATTTATAGAGAATCAGAGATTCTATGTGGTCCCCTCAGAGAAGTCTGCTTGGCGGGTGGAGGGAAGATTCCTTCCAAGAGATCTCTAGGAATTCCTTTCCACATGTCAGTTGACTAAAAGCTTGCTGCCGACGTGTCAGATAGATCCAGTAGGAGAATCACCTTGGATCACATGCCCCTTACATTCCTGGGATCTCATAACCTTGGATGACGTGCCCCTATAAGTAAGCCTTGGATTAACGTGCACTGCTTTAAGTTTTGCCAATCAAATTAGAGCATTTTAGGAGACACATTATATATCAGAGTTTATATTTGAGCAAAATGAAATGAAGATATACAATTAGGCTTGCAGTACAGGTGTTCTGAAAAATACCTTAGTGCATGATAGAAGATGCACAGACTTGTTAGCGTGAAGACAATAACTGTTTCGACCTTAGTCTAGCATGAGCATTGACCTTGATGCAATGGATGCAATGACGTGAAACATGCACAGACCGTATATGCATTGACTCTGAATACTATGCATCTGCAAATGGTAATGTGCATTGACCTTGTTTAGCACAAGGAACAATGTGCACCGACCTTGTTTGGATACAAGGCAAATGTGCACCGACCTTGTATAGACACAAGGCAAATGTGCATAGCCCTTGTATAGACGTAAGGCAAATGTGCACCAACCTTGTATGTACACAAGGTAAATGTGCGCAGACCTTGTATAGATGCAAGACAAATGTGCACCGACCTTGTATGGACACAAGGTAAATGTGCACAAACCTCATATAGATGCATGGCAAATGTGCACCGACCTTGTATGGACACAAGGTAAATGTGCACAGACTTCATATACTTGCTATAAACTCTACACCGACCTTATGCTCATTTCTACAAAAACATGCACCGACCTTATATGTAGTTATGAAAGATGTGCACAGACTTCATAAGCGTTCTTCCAAAGTTTGCACCGACTTGATATGCATGCACAGTAAATGTGCACTGACCTATACTTACAAAACATGCACTGACTTTTATATACACGATGTAGAAGATGCATCGACTGTTACTTCAAAATCTACTCTGACCTTTTGTGCATTTCTACAAAACATGCACCGACCCAGTATGGACACAAGGCAGATGTGCACAGACCTTCTATATGCCTAATGCAAACGTGCACCGACCTTATATGCGAATGACAAAACCTGCACCGACCTTGTATGCATTTCTACAGAATATGGGTAGACTTGATATGCATGAAGAGAAAGTGTGCACTGACCTTGGTATGTATCAACACATCAAAATGAGATCAACACAGCATTGCCATCATTAAAACTTAGACAATCACACCCATCATTAAAACTTAGACAATCACACATTAAATCCAGAGGAGACACAACATTCTCCCCCTTTTTGATGATGGCAATCTAATTATGTTTTGATGGTGGTATTTATTTCAATGTAAATGTGCACACTATTGTTATGCAAGAATAGACAATGACACTTTCTTCCCCTATCATGCATGAACAGGTAATGACACTTTCTTCCCCTTATGCCAGCTATCTTGTAACGACCCGGAGATCTAGACACCGATATACCGATAATATCGATACACCGATACCAAGAACTGGGGAAGCCACCCAAGAGACTACTGAGGCCCCTAAAGGGTTGGAAGGGATTTGTGAAGGGGTTGCATAACGAATTGGAATGGCATGCGTGCAGAATTAATTAATGCAATAATTAAAATTATAATGCCAAAGTAAATTAAATATATCAAAGTGATAAAAATAAATCATCTTCTGGTGGGGCTGGAGGGACCATGTCTCCTTTGTGGAAAATGATGGACTTGTCCCTTCTAGCCCTTTTCTTGGACCGGTGTTATAGTCTATAAGTGACGATGAACATCGTGAGCTGCTCGACCATGTGCTCGTCTGAGGTGCACACGAGCTGAATGCAGTTTGGTGGCAGACATATGCTCTTGTCGATCACTCGACTGATAAGATTAGCCTCAAATTGACTTTGTGCCTCTCGGGGCGATCCATGGTTGACTTGGCGCTAAGGCGTAGCCGGTGAAGCTTGGCCTTCTCTTCGTCAACTAAGAAGAGATCATCCTCTTCTTCTTCTGAGAGCTAGTCGTTGCTCTTGCTCTTAATCACAGAGAAGGGACTGGTTCCCTTGAAGTAGAGAGCCGCATCGGCCAGGTTGCATTCCGCTGGGGTGAATGGGGACAGGTCTGTGAAGAATGCACGCTATTCCCTGTCCTTAATATATTTGATGCATTATGGAGGGTTGAGGGAATGACCCAATTTTCATGGAGCCAAGGCCTGCCCAACAACACTTTTTAGGATGTGCTAGAGTCGATGATGTAGAAGGTCACCTTGGAGGTGAAATCATCAAGTACCAAATCAACATGCACCTGGCTGAGGACCTCCTCAATATTCTGATTGAAGTTGGATATCTTAACCGCCTGGACCTTCTGGAGGTAGGGGGTTAGATATAGAGTCTTGAATGTTTTGAGGGGCATGATGTTGACAGCCGCACCGACATCTACCAGGATTCGGTTTACTTCATGCCCATTGATTTCCCCCTTCATATAGAGGGGTCGGTTATGGCATAGAGGATAGAGTAGAAAGTCTTTCTCCGTGAAGGTGATAGCGGTTGTAAAAGCCTCGTACGTGACAGCTTTTATTTCTGTCGCGTGTGCTTCATAGACTTCCGGCTCTTGGATTACCTTGATAAGGGTTTCCCTCAAATCTTTGCTCCAAGCGATGGCTTCCCAGATCGTGATGCTTGCAGGGAAGCGCTTCATCTGGTGGAGAACCTTTCAGTCAGCCCGGGCTCGAGCGTCCTCCAGTGACGGTAGTATGTTGGGCTAGATTTGCTGTGAGCTACCGCGCCACTCCTCGTCGGGGAGTTACACCGTCTTGTCTTTGTTACTGGGATCGGGCTGACTCTGGCCACCCACAGACTCTTGGAAAAGGGAGGCCAATGACGGCTCTTTCGAGGAAGGTTGAAGGGCTAGCCCATCCTTGCCGGATGGCCCTGGTTGTTCTGCAGGACAGGTCGGAACTGGTGCCGGGACCAGAATGCTGCTGGTGATCTTTTCGAAGCCAGTAGGATCGAAAATGCTAGGTTCTCCCCGGATTTCCACTGGTGGGATAGGGGTGGGTTGTTCTCCTCGAAGGAGGATAACTCATTCTGGATCGAAGGCGGACATGCGAAGAGGCGGCTCAGGGGTTCTTCCGCGGCCTCTACCGAGTCCACGACCATGACCCGGCCACGATCGATGTGGTTTGGGGCAGGCTGTAGTCTGAGTGGAGTTGCAATCCTTTGTCGGGTTCTGGCTGCTACCGACTTGCCTCACCGGGAGGCGTTGATGTTATCTAGAGGTGGAATAGATACCATGTTGCAACTGCAACTGCGAAGCATCTGTTCCAGCTATTCCACCGTGATCTCTTTGTCCTTATACAACAAGGAGAGCTCTTCTGGAATGCGGAGAGTTTTACCTTCTTTGACTTTCTAGATCATTTCCTAGACCTAGATTCTAAGGCGAGCTCATTTCTGCATCTCTTCCCATGGGATGTTGCTATCGAGTGGGATAGGCCTGGTAGGGCGAAGAGGAATGTATTCCTCCAAATTGTCGATGAGTCGCTGCAACCTCTGGATAGGTGTCAGCTCCACCGGAGAGTGCAAGGCAGCCGCTTGTTTAGCTTGCTTCTTGAGCCGCCTCTTGAGATTCTTCCTTCTATTCCTCTCCTATTTATTGGCGATGGCTACCTCCAAGGGAGAAGGAGGTGGAGGAGGCACTGGAACTGATGCTGACGGATCCCCGTGGGGATATTGTCAAGCCAACGTGTTGGAAGGGCAAGGTCGATGACTCTTCTTTGCCCAGATCTCAATCTAGGCACCTTCCGATTGTTGTAGTTGGAAGGTGGCGTCGATCGCATGTTCAATGACCTTGAGTGGCAGTTCCTGGTAAGCTGGGATGTTGAGGCTGGCATCCGAGGATGTGGGCATGGTTTGATGCCTTAACCGCGGTGGCTGTGGGAATTTACCATGAATCGGCTAACTTGTACTGGCGTCCAAGGGCATGCGTGCGGTTTGACGCCTTAGCCGCGGTGGCTGTGGGGACTTCTCCTGCCGAACTGATGTACTGGTACTGGCGTCTGAACACGTGTGCGCGGTTTGATGCCTTAGCCGCGATGGCGATGGCTTCTGCTAAGGAGTGGCCTAAGGAGCATGACTAACGTCCTGATTCCTGGCCTGACCTCTGTGGTCTGACTGAAGGTAGGGTTGGGTGACACCCGATGACGTCTTGGGGCCTTACTACCCCTGGTGGCTATCTTGATCTCGCGCGCTGGATGGCCTTTGTGATGGCAAACCTAACTTGTGAACTGTCAGGAGGACCTGGTCTGGTCGAGCCGAGACCTCGCCCAACTTCTGTTTCTCCTTCCTATCCTTAGGCATCGGAGATAGAGGTGGAATAGGGAGAGGGTGAGAAGAGCTTGAGGAGCCCATCATGGTCTCACCCACCAGGACATCCTCTATTTTCTTTTTAGAAAATAGAAAAAGAAACAACGTCCGTCAGGTTGGACGCAGATTTATTTTATTTTAGAAAATGGAAAGAGAAACAACGTCTGTCAGGTTGGACGTAATTTTTTTTTATTTTTTTGTTTTTTTCTTGAAAGATGAAGTTATTATTGGCACTGACTCTTCTTTTATTTTGTATTTTGCAGGGAGTGATGAGGACCCGCATCTCCTGGGTATTGGTGAATGCGGCCTATCAGGGCCTCCCCAAGTTCTAAAGAGAGAGAGGCTGAGGGGGATGGGATTTGCCCCGTTCCTGAGCATCGAGCCAGTGCGGTTGGACCTCGTCCTCATTCAGGTATTGAGAGAGAGATAGGATAGAGTGAGCCGGACATTCCTAATGCCCTGGGGACATATGGTCCCCTCCCTAGAGGATGTGGTGAGGATTACTGGGCTGAGGGTAGACAGTGAGGCAGTGAGCGGCGTGACTTACCCCGACTACAAGGACCAGGCCCGCAAACTCTTAGACTTGGAGATAGTGGCAGGAGGGCCCAGGGATTGTAGGATGGTGAACAGGGCCGAGCTGATGGAGTCGCTTGGGTCGGAGGAGGGGCGTCTGAGGGCTAGGGAGAGCTTGGAGGCGTACGCAGCCAGGATGGTCGAGAGAGCCAGGGCCACATTCTGTGCAGACCCTTTCCAGATAGAGAGAGCAGACCTAGATTTGAGGGGGTTCCTATTCTTGATGCTAGGGATACTACTGCTGGGGACGAAGGGGGACGACATGAACTATCATTTTCTCGGGCTACTGGAGGACCTGGATCAGGTGGGGAGGTATGCTTGGGGTGCTGTCATGCTGGCCCACCTACTGGCAGACTTGTCTACGGGGACAGGTCGAGAGACGACAGTTAGTGGCTTCGCACCTTTCCTTCAGGTATGTAATTTCCTTATGCTTATGCTTATTCTTCTATTTATGCTCATATGATGATGTGCTAATGATATGTGGATGCATATTTGGAGCCATTTGTACATCCCCATGGGGCGAGTTGGAGTCCTTCGCCCTGAGGTGGTTCCCCTGACCCGTCGCTGGCTTTCGCTCATGACAGGTGCCCCACACACCTACGAGCTGCAGGTCGTGAGGCGAGAGATTCGCGACTACCCAGCGTCCCTGGTATGCATGCTATGTTCATGCATTTGTCCTATTTCCTGCTGATTATGTGATGCTAATGAAATGCGTGGGATGCAGGTGGTGTGGCAGCCCTACCTGGGCATGACAGACGAGGACCAGCCATGGGTTGCAGCTGGTCGACAGTTGTTTGGGTGGGAGATTTGGCTCCACTGCCTGAACGAGATCGAGCCTCTACGCCTTAGGCTGGTGATGAGGACCCTCGGCCTACACCAGGAGTGGGTTGAGGTAGCAGAGCCGCGCAGGGTCGAACGGAAGACCCGAGGACGTGCGATGATGACTGACTGGCGACTGTGCTTTCCAAGCAGTACATTGACTGGTAGAGAGGCGGCACCCCAGTCATTTCCCGGGCAGAGGATAACACGACTTACATCTGGGCTTTCTGGAGGGCGTACGCCAACCGGCCTCAGATGAAGCCACGAGGGGTACGTATGAACACATGCTTTTATGTCTATATGCCTTGATAGCTATATGATGAATGTATGACTAACATGTAATAAATGTAGGATGCACGGGATGCAATAGTGGTCGACATGCAGGCACAGCTCCACACCCTGGAGGCCCGGTTAGCAGTTAAGTGGTCCGAGCTACGGACGCTGGTGAGTATGCTTTCCTAAATGCTATGCTATGAGTCTGAAAGTTGGGAGGTCAGCGACTGACAATCTTTTAAATGATGCAGCGTGCCTAGCAGAGGGTGGCAGCGAGAGGAGCAGGAGGAGCTTCCAGCTCGAATGCAGTGGACTAGAGTGCCCAGATCGCTTCCTTAGAGGAACGACTGGCAGGGGCAGTGAGACGGGCTGAGACGGCTGAGCGCGACCTGGTGGCATCGGTAAGAAAGATTATTTAAATCAATAATATAGTTATTATCAATCTTTCTTTCAGAACTTATGATATGTTGTATGAAAATGTAGGCATGGGATCTATAGGAGGCGATGACCCAGGCTGCCTTGGCAGGCACTGAGCTTACGATCCATGACCAGCGGGTCACGGAGCTTGAGGAGGAGCGATAGAGGCTTGCCGGGGAGCTGGAGGAGACAAGATGGTGAGCCACCGAGGATCTGGTAGAGGAGAGGCGACGGGCCTTAGCTGAGTTGGCAGGGGAGAGGCGACGGGCCTCAGTTGAGTTGGCAGAGGAGAGGCGACGGGCTGCAGAGGAGTTGCAGCGAGTCGCTGAGGATCAGCCTCGAGAGACTAAGGAGTTGCCCCGGGAGACAATCGGCTACAACTGCTACTCTGGATGGAGAGACGGGAGTGCGACCGTAAGAGGACGGAGCTCGACCGTGAGAGGGTGGAGCTAGCCGAGGTGAGGCTTCGCTTGGGTGCAGCAGAGGAGCAGGCGAGGTTGGCGGAGGATCGCTACCGGAGGGGCCAGGAGCGGGCGCGAGCTGAGGGACGCTCGAGTGCCTACTCAGACACTAGCTACTTGGTGGGTTCCTCTACGCACCAGAGGAGGGAGGAGTCAGACCGTGCTCGAGCCGTGAGATCGGCTGCCAGCCAGGGGTCGATGAGGCCCCCGCAGGTTCATCCTAGGGATAGAGATGGTGCAGAGAGTAGCGGGAGGAGAGAGGAGGGAGGTGGAGAGAGCTAGAGAGAGCACATTTAAACCTTAGTTCACTAAGGTCGATGCATGTTTTCATCTTGTGCTAGGCTAAGGTCGATGCATGATTTAAGGGTCGTTGCTAGCTAAGGCCTATGCATGTTTTAATTCTGTGCATATAGGTCCATGCATGTTTTAAGTCTATGCATATAGGTCCATGCATGTTCTGAGGTTGGTGCACGTGTTGCATTTGGCATACTGAGTTAGATGCACATCTTGTATCCTGCATACAAGGTTGATGCATATTCTTCAACAGACTTTACGAGGACTGTGCGCATTTTAGGGTCAATGCACATTCAGGTCTAAGCATGTCCAACGTCTGTGCATGTTTGCTATAAAGTCTATGCATGTTTGCATATTACACATATCAGGTCTGTGCACACATCAAGGTCTGTGCACATATCAGGTCTGTGCACATATCAAGGTCTATGCACATATCAGGTCTGTGCACATATTAGGTCTGTGCACATATCAAGGTCTATGCACATATCAGGTCTGTGCACATATCGGGGTCTGTGCACATATTAGGTCTATGCACATATGCTTTTCTGCTCAAAACAAGTCGATGCACATGTACAAGCCCAAGCCAACGGGTCGAAGCATCTTGCATCCACACCAACACAAGATCACTGTAGCGAAAGAGTGTTTGATGAAATGCCTCAGTGAGTAGAGTAAGCGATAGCAACATAAGGTCGATGCATATTTCAATGCACAAGGTCAAAGCAGTAGAAGCCCTACACTATCAGGTTGGAGCACATATGGTGGTAAAGTTTATTCAGGTCAATGCATATATGATGATCTATCATCATGTTCTTCTTGGTCACCATGCATGGTCGGTGCAGCTGTGTTAAGGCAAGTTTTAGCTGAGTTTGACCAATGGGCAAACACATGGCAGATCAAGTGGCATGTGTTCCCAGAATGGCAGATCAAGTGGCATGTGATCCCAAGAATGACTGAAAATTGGCATGTGGACCCAGGGAGCATAAGATTGGCACATGATCTGAGATATGATGTCAAAGGAATATTTTTCTTGTCCCTACCACTTGGCCCAGTGGGATAAAAAGTAATTAAATTACCTTATCCAAAAAGCTTCTCTAGAAGCCCTACTTTTGGGTATAAATAAGAGGTATCTTCCTCGGAAGCTGTAAGAAGGAAGAAGTGGCGTGTCGCCAAAGAAGAGCTGTGAAGAAGAAATAGAGAGCTAGGAGAGCCAGAGAAGTCAGTGGAGCCGCCAGAGAGTTAGAGCTGGAAAAAGAAGAAGAGAAAGAGTGAGGTAGCATTTGTGAGAAGAAGAAAGAGTGAGCAGCTAGTTAAAATCGAAGATCTGAGGTCGTCTATTCTTGGATTAGATCTAGAACAGTCCTGCTCTTGCGTGAGCTATATTTGCTTTGAAGTTCCATCAGTTTTTAATTTTTCCTTGTTGTTTCTCATTTTCCATCTTACTCTTCCGATACTCAGTTTAGAGTTCGGGGTTCCTCCTGAGGATTCAAGAGAAGGGAGTTTCATCTCCGATTGCCCTCTGTGGACTCAGAGGAAGGGAGACTGGTGTCTTCAATTGTGAGTGACTGGGGTTCGTTCACGAGCTCTTCCCTCTGGGTATCAGAGGAAGGGAGACTTAGTCTTCGGTTGCAAGTGACAGGTAGTTGCTCGTGGGTTCCCTCTGAGGATTCATAGGAAGGGAGGTTGGACCTCCTGTTCTAGCTCTGTGGGTAGCAGAGCTAGGTGTCTGGTGTTGGGTCCGATAGGTGCAACCGGATCTAAAAGGGGGGGTTGAATAGATCTTGCTGAAAGACTATGACCAATTGAAACTTTAGCTAATTAAACCATAAATGATAACCAGAGTGCACGTGAGGCACTTAGACATAAGGCATAGTAGAATAAGTACAAATGGCTTGAGTGAAGAATGCATAGTAACAGGCCGTTGACGCACGGAGTTCAATGGTTAGACTAGGTAGGCTAAACAAATGGACTCTAGAGAGGTGCGTGAGAGAGATGCTATAGTGTGTTAGGAAGCAACAAATATGAGCATGTAAGCAAACACTCTAACTTGTGAAGGGGGATAGAAGATAGGGATTAAATACAAAAAGAACAACCCACTACACAGTGCGATTTTAAGGTGGTTCAGTATGCAAACCCGCAGACTTACGTCCACCCCTCACCAAACTGGTGAGACTTCACAATACGAGGACGAGGTCCTCAACGTACACGCTGCAACTGTAGCAACAGGGATGAACCCCACACACACGCGAGGAGAAAGCTCTTCACGAGGATGAAGTTCTCATCCCACTACAAGAGCAGTACACGGGGACAACCCCACGAGGATGAAATCCTCTCCACACACACGGGACAAGTCCCACACACACACACACAAACACAAACAAACACCAAAATTCAAGTGCAGCAACAACACTTGGGACAGACCACCAAGTTTACGCAAGGTTGAACACAACCAATGGCTCACTTCCGATCTCTAAACAGAGTACCGGACACACACTTGAAATATGGATTTAGAAAATAAAAATGAAAGCCTAAAGCAAGGCAAGAAGAATGCAACTGTGGCTTCTGATCAATGTGATGAAGCACTGCTAAACTTAGGTCTGGCTGCAATGAGGGGCTATGCTCCCATCAAATTCTTCTTCCTTCTTCACAACTAATTTGGCTTGAACTAGGGCTGGGATGCTCTCACACGGTTCACAAGGATGCTCTCCGCGGACACTTAAGGGCGTCTCTTGCTCTCTCTCTCTCTCTCTCTCCTGCCAGCATCACGATCTGGGAAGCCATCGCTTGGAGCAAAGATTTGAGGGAAACCCTTATCAAGATACTCCAAGAGTTGGAAGTTTATGAAGCACACGCGGTAGAAATAAAAGTTGCCACGTACGAGGCTTTCACGGCCGGTGTTACCTTCACGGAGAAAGACTTTCTGCTCTCTCCTCCATGCCACAATCGACCCTTCTATATGAAGGGAAAAATCAATGGGCATGAAGTAAACTAGATCCTGGTAGATGTTGGTGTGGCTGTCAACATCATGCCCCTCAAAACATTTAAGACTCTATATCTAACCCCCTACCTCCAGAAGGTCCAGGCGGTTAAGATATCTGACTTCAATCAAAATATCGAGGAGGTCCTCGGTCAGATGGATGTTGATTTGGTACTCGATGATTTCACCTCTAAGGTGACCTTTTACATCATCGACTCCAGCACATCCTACAAGGTGTTGTTGGGCAGGCCCTGGCTCTATGAAAATTGGGTCATCCCCTCAACCCTCCATCAATGCATCAAATATATTAAGGATGGGGAACAACGCGCAGTCTTCGCAGACCTATCTCCATTCACCCCAGCAGAATGCAACCTGGCCGATGCGGCTATCTACTTCAAGGGAACCAGTCCATTCTCTGTGATTAAGAGCAAGAGCAATGGCTGGCTCTCAGAAGAAGAGGAGGAAGGCCACTTCTCCATTGACGAAGAAAAGGCCAAGCTTCACTAGCTACGCCTTAGCGCCAAGTCAACCACAGACCGCCCTAAGAGGCGCAAAGTCAATTTTGAGGCTAGTCTTATTAGCCGAGCGATCGACAAGAGCATATGCCTGCCACCGAACTGCATTCAGCTCGTGTGTGCCTCAGACGAGCATAAGGTTGAGCAGCTCACGACGTTCATCGTCACTTACAGATTGCAACACCGGTCCAAGAAAAGGGCTAGAAGGGACAAGTCCATTGTTTTCCACAAAGGAGACATGGTCCCTCCAGCCCCACCAGAAGATGATGTCGATTGGTCCAGGCGAGCCGACAACATCCCTGAAGCCGTCCAAATTCTGGACGACCTGTCGCCTCACATCCAGGAGATGTGCCTTAAGCAGCATATTCTCCAGTGGCAGGGCTCCGCGCAGCGGAGATATTTCCACGACCTCTGGACACCCTCACAAGTTCGGGGGCAACCCCCATTCTCTCAAAAAGATACCAGAGGTCTCGGCTATGACCAAGACCCAGACTTCTGTGTCTACCACGCGGTCCACGCCGTAGGACCAACGTAGCCAATCATCAACCCGATTGTCGCCAACACCAAGTTCGATAGCTCGGGAGACGAGGGAGAGGAGATTTTAATCCCACTCCCCGCCAGAACCAGTACCCCAGTTCCAGCACCTGATGAGGCTTCCTTGTCTGTCCACGAGGATGTTGAGATGGAGGAGACCCCTGCGGCCTCCCAGCCAATTGAAGAACCTAGTTTGCCACACTTTCCCCATGAGGAAGGTCCCCGGAACAAAGATAGTGAGGTGTCACCGGCATTGGCAGACAACCCCAGTCTAGCCTCTGGGATGCCAAATGACAACTGTCAGTTCGGCATGGATGGTCTGGGATAACCTCAGGCCGAGCCTAGCAGTGACAATCTTCCAATCCCATTAGCTTCAATTGTTGGCTCCGAGGACCCACTGGCGTACGAAGCCGACATTGATGATGAAGACCTCGTCGACTTCCAATCGGCACCTCCCGAGCGGGAGGATGGTGGCCAAGCAACCGTCGATGAACTTGTCAAAATTAATCTGGGCGAAGATGAAGCCCCTCAGCCAACATTCCTTAGTGCTTTCTTCACCGAGGTAGAGAGGTAGGACTACAAGCAACTCCTGCTTGAGTATAGAGACTGCTTCATCTGAACATACAAAGAGATGCCAGGGTTAGATCCTTCCGTAGCGGAGCATAACCTGGCTATTTCTCCCTTAGCCATGCCAGTCAAAAAACCCTAGTGGCGCCTGCGCCACGAGTTGGAACTCTAGGTTGCAGCTGAGGTCAATAAGATGGCAGAGGTTGACTTCATCGAGCCATGCATCTACCCGGTCTGACTCGCCAATATTGTCCTAGTCAAGAAGAAAAATGGTCAAGTCCGCATCTGTGCCGACTTCTGAGATCTCAATAAAGTTTGTCCGAAGGATGACTTCCTAGTTCCAATCACAGAAACAATGGTCGACATGACCACCGGACATGAAGCTCTGTCTTTTATGGACGGATCATCCGGTTACAATCAGATCCGGATGTCCCTGAAAGACAAGAATCACACTGCCTTCAGATCTCCTAAAGGGATCTTCAACTACAAGCACATGCCCTTCAGTTTGAAGAAAGCCGGTGCTACCTACCAGAGGGCCATGACCAAAACCTTCAATGAGATGCTGCACAACATCGTCGAATGCTACGTCGACGACCTCATCGTCATGACCAGAAGGCAAGAAGACTACTTGCATGATCTGCGTCGAGTCTTCGAGCGTCTCCAGCAATATGGGCTCAAAATGAACCCCATGAAATGTGCCTTCGGCGGATCCAGTGGCAAGTTTCTCAGATTTATCATTCGATACTGAGGAATCAAGGTGGATCCTAGCAAGATCGGAGTGATCTGGGAGCTCCCATCGCCTAGCAACCTCACCGAACTCAGGTCACTCCAGGGTAGACTGACTTACATTCGGAGATTTATCTCTAACCTTTCTAGTCAATGCGTGCCTTTCAGTAAGCTGATGACGAAAGACGCCCAAGGACATTCCTCTTGCTTATTGAGCAAGGGGCCAAGTCGAGCAGATGAATTAATCTGTTTGTTTAAATGTGAAAGACAATAACGGGAAGGGTGCAAACACATAAGGACAATGAAAAGGAGCAATTCAGGTAACATGAAAATCTCATATATATAGGTGCATAAATATCTGTGTACAAAGGTGAGGAAGTGGTGTACAGTAATCTCTCTAGCTCTCTCCACCACTCTCCTCGGGTCGCTCACCACTCTCTACCTCACCCCTACCCCTGGGGGGAACCCGTGGGGGTCACATCGACCCCTGAGAAGCTGCTGACCTCCCAGCTCGGGCTCGCTCGCCTGCCTCGTTCCTCTGTCGAGTAGAGGAACCCGCCAAGAAGCTCTTGTCAGAATAGGCGTTGGGTCGCCCCTCGGCCCGTGCTCACTCTCGGCCTCTCTGGTAGCGCTCCTCTACTACTCTGGCCTGTTCCTCGGTCGCGCCCTGTCGCAGTCTCAGCTCGGCAAGCTCTCACTCCCGCTCAAGCCGCTCCTCACGGTCTCTCAATCAATCTCTCCTCTCGACCTCGAGGAGGATCTACAGCTCGATCACATCTTGAGTTAGCGCCTCGGCCTCTTGGCGCCTACTCTCGGCCTCCTCCAACTCCGCGACCCGCTGGTCGCAGATCACGAGCTCAGTACCAGCTAGCGCAGCCCAAGTAAGAGCATCCTGTAACTCGATAGCTTGCATCGTTCAGCATGTTTTATGAGCATCATAGTAAGATATCTTTGAGAAGAGAAGCATGAGCAACACTCACCTCCATCTGTCGACGTCTCTCCTCCTCCTCCAACTCTGCGATCTGTCGATCGCGGGCCTCTAGCTCGGCATCAGCCCGAGTAGCCCGAGCAAGAGCCTCCTATAGCTCTACCACCTGCAATATTCACCATCATCAGCCTCGTGTCCCAATACCATAAGCCTGAACATTGTTTGAATGCTTACCCACTCAGCAAGGTTGCGCTCCATCGCTTCAGCTCGCACTACCACCCCTGCTAGTCGCTCCTCTAGAGTGGTGATCTTGGTGGTCGGATCTCTCGAACTAGATGCACCTCCTGCACCTCCTACTGCCACTCCCTGTTGGGCACGTTGCATTTATTGAGATTGTCAGTGGCTGAACACTAAATTTTAAGGCATAATTAACGGCATATAGATAGTGCATACTCACCAAAGTCTCCAGATCCGCACGCGTGGTCTCCAGCTGGGCCTCCAGGCTATGGAGACGGGCATGTAGATCCGCTGCTGCTACATCCCATGCATCCTGTATAGGCCAGTCTTTAGTTTCATATCCCAGAAGCATATAAATTAAATTTAGAAAGCATTCATACATACCCCTCTAGGCCTCATCTGAGGCCGGCCTACGTACGTCTCCCAATATCACTGAAGGTAGGCTGAGCTGTCTGGAGCATGGGAGACAACCAAGGTCCCACCTCTCTGCCAATCGGTGAACTACTTTGGAAACCGCAGCCGCCAGTCTGTCGGCCTCGTTCGGCCTCGAGATTTTCGCCCGACTCCCCGAGGCTCGTCCACTTAAACCCACTCCTGGTGCAGGCCGAGTGTCCTCATCACTAGCCGAAGTCGTAGTGGCTCGATCTTGTTTAGGCAGTGAACCCAGATGTCATGCCCAAAGTGAGGTCAGCCTGCTACGACCTACAGTTGGTCCTCATCGGGCATCCCCTCATATGGTCTCCACACAACCTGCATATAACATATCATCATATCATCACATATAACAGGAAATAAGAATAGAAATCATCATATTTACATACGTACCAATGAAGGGGGGTAGTCTCTAAACTCCCGTCTCACGACCATCAGCTCATATGCGTGAGGTGCTCTGGTTATGCACAGTAACCACCGCCGCGCTAGTGGGAAGGCAGCCTTGTCTCCGGGTTGGAAGTTGACTCGGTGCATAGGCATGTAGAGATGGATCTACACCTGCATTCATTAGCATTTCATCAGTCACGTGCATTAATCATAATCACATTCGTAATCAGCATGGAAATGAAATAACAACGAAAAATGCATACCTGAAGAAAAGGTGAAAAGTCGCTGACGGTTGTCTCACAACCTGTCCCCGTAGACAGATAAGCTATTAGGTGCGCCAGTGGGGCGGATCCCCAAGTGTACCTCCCCACTCCTTCCAAGTCCTCCAGCACGCTCAGGAATCTACAGTTAATGTCATCTCCCTTCGTCCCCAGCAGTAACCTCCCGATCATCAGGAACAGGAATCTCCTCGGATCTATGTCCACTCTCTCTCTCTCTCTCTCAGCTGGGTCCTGACAGTAGGTAGCTCAAGCTCTCTCGGTCAGACGCTCTTTGTACTCTGTCAATGACTCTCCTAACCTCTGCCGAGCATCTCCTAGCCACATGACTCTCGTCAGATCGGTGCGACAGATCATCCTGCACGGGGGCTTGTATACCGTGTCTATGCCTAGAAGTCTCTGGGCTAGCTCGCCATAATCTGGGATAGTCACCCCGCTCACAACTTCCCCATCCACCCTTAGCCCGGTAATCCTAGTGACATCGTCTAAGGTCAGCACCATGTGCCCCCAAGGCATTAGAAATGCCTGACTAGCCCTGTCCCATCTCTCTCTTAGCACCTAAATCAGAACCAGGTCAGGACGTACCGACTCTATGCTGAGGAAGGGACCGAAGCCCATCGCCTCCACTCTCGCCCTCTGGAAGTCAGGCAGTCCATCGTAGGCGGCCAGCACCTAGACCTAAGAGAACAAGGGCCATAACCGGCCATGTACACTTCAAAACACCGGGGTGGAGGATACAAGTGATGGAAAAGGGAGGAAGAAAGAAAGAAGGAAAAGAATGGGAGAGGTTGAGGTTTAGCAGGGCGACTACTTCCTTCTCCCCCCAACACCCCGCTACCTGATCTCTCTCTCTCTCTTACTCTCTTCCTCTATCTCAGATAGAGGTGGCGGAGCAGCAGCGGGGGAGGGCAGCATGCCCTCCTTCTCTTCTTCTCTTCCTCTCTTCTTCTTCTTCTCTTCTTCTCTTTTCCCCTTCCTCTTCTTCTCTCTTAGCGTCTGGTCGTCTCTTCTCTCTTGCTTCGTGTCGTCTGTCTCTCTTTTTTTTTTCATCGGAGAGGAGGGGCTTTTTATACTCCCATGGGCGGGAGCCTTCGAGCGGCAACAGTGGAGGCGGGAAGAGACGGGCCTTAATGGGGGATTTGACTTCCCCGTCCTTGGTGGCAGGGGATAGACAGCATGGCTCTCCCCCTAGGCGACACCTCAGCCAGCTCACTACGCGCCGCAAACCATAGTGGATGGGCATCACGTCATCCATCTGTCGGATGCACCGAGTAAGGGATTTTAGGGCGTGCCGCTGAGGAGCCAGTAGGCTGTGTCACCGGAAGAGTGGAGGACTGTGCCGCTGAAGGGGCGTTGTGAGCGTGCCGTCGAAGGCACCAGGAGAGTAAGCCACTGAAGACACTAGCAGGGTGTGCCGACGAAGAAGGGGCCACGCTGGGCGTGCCACTGAAGGGGGAGACGCAGGGGTTGTGCCAGTGAGGACACCCAAACCAGGTGTGTCAGGGAAGGCACGCTGGGGGCATGTCGGCGAAGGCCACAGGGGCATGCCAGGGACAAGCTGCCAGGCATGCCGTTGAAGTAGCGCTAGGGCATGCCATTGAAGGGTTGCTAGGCGTGTCGTTGAAGTGCTGCTAGCGTGCCGTTGAAGTGGATTTGGGCCTGTTTCAAGCCCGATTAACAATCCACTTAGTTCTCTTCGGGGCCCACAGGTTGTGAGCCTCCTGGTAGTTGATTTCTTTTCGCTGTCGTGACTCCGGAGGCGGCTTCACGGTAGTGTGTTGTTTGTTCGGAGGGTCCGGATGGGACGTGTTCTCTGCAATCTCTTCAGTTGAAGTTGTTTATTGATGCTGGATTGGTCGGAACACATGGACGTGCAAATTTACACGTCCACAAGAAACCCATGGTCCATTTAAAGAGCTAGAAGGGTATGCCTTTCACGAAAAGAGTCTCCTTGAGAAGCACTTGGGGATACTCTTCTTTGGAGTTGAATCACAGCAACAAGTGGCGGTGGTCCAGAGCACTAAGAATGAAGTCCTACTGCATCTTGAAGCGTTGAGCTAGGTGCACTCGGATCTCTTGAAAAGGTGGCCTACCTTTGGGGGTTCTTGCAATGACAGCAAAGTCTAGGGGCGCACATGATTCCCGTATCTCTTCAGCTGAGAAGTAAACCACAAGCTCCCCGGAGTCTATGTATGCAGGGGGGTGTCTGAGAAGGTTGAGTGGAGGTGGAAGCAATGATTGCATGACCACCTGCGCAAAGGATGGCCCAGCTGCCATGGCAGGCGAGCCAGGCAGAGAGGGAGCACTCAGGCCCCCAGCACCCGGCACAAACTATTTTGCACCAGCAGACCAAGAGGCCTTAGACGAGGCACCGGCAGAGGCAACACAGCCAGGTGAGGGAGGGTTGACTTGAGTAGATGCAAGTGTATTAACAACAGAGGTCTTCTCCTGGTAGCTCAAGGGTTTGGTAGCAGCCGCAGCCGTTAGGGGGGGCAGGCTTCGACTGTGGAGCTTGAGGCGCGACCAACGGAGGGAAGTCAAAAGGCAGCACCGGAGAGACGATGTCAACAGGAAACATGGGACCATTAGGAAGGGCAGGCTGAGACGTAGAGCAAGTGGCAGCACCACTAGTAGAAGACCTCGGCACCGTCGTGGCAGCGCTGGAGCCAGGGAGGGCATGATCTAAGAAAGGGTCCTTAGAGCAAGAGGCAGGGGCTGCGAAGCAAGGGGGAAGAGGGCTGCAGCATTGTGGAGGCAGTAGCGGGAGGGGCACATCAACAACTGTACCAACGTGGCAACCTGTAGCATCGTCCATGCTAGGAAGGCTGTCTGTCTGGTGCAGAGGGGCACTGTCAGACGCAGCACATGACGCCAGAGGAGATTTGGGAGCAGGCCTGGGTCGGCGAGGAGGAGGTTTACCCGCCCTGCCACCGGCCATGGCTGGAGGCCACGGGTGGGAATCCTACAGGACTAGAGCGGGAAAGGAGGGAAACAGGGTGAAGGAGAGAGGAGTTTGCTAACTCTTTTGGAAATCCTTGCACATCTTGTTACTTGCTGTTACTTTGGTTTTATGGCATCTTACTTCTTTATCTTTCCTTCTAGTGCTAAAATGTTAACTATTTAAACATTGCCATCATGTTGATACGAAGATACTTACTGGACGAGTGAGCTCATTCCCTACTTTCCTAATCTCTTGTTAGGAAACTCTAGTAGGTCAGAATCAGACTACCCAAGTGGCGAGTCCGAGAGCGAATGAAGCACGAGTGAAGCCTAGATAGAGTCAACTTGAGTCCATTATTGTAAATTGGTGTCCTTCACTATAATAGGCGGTGAAGTTGATCATGTGATGAAATCTTTTATTTTCTTGAGTCTAGTTATGACAAAGAGAGTCAAGTGTCAGATGTAAAGTTTGATCGTTATTATTTAATAAAGTTGAGGTTTTAGATTATATCTTGTGCTTTCATTCTTTTGTGCGAATGTCTTTAGCGCTTTGATTGTCTCATTAGCTAGAGGCTTATTTTGCCGACTGTTCACGCTCTTGGCTTAATTCTACTGCATATCTCGGGACGTGACATCGGATATATGCCAGTGCAAAGAAATCAGGTTTACCTAGCTTTAGACGGAAGGTCTAGGCCATACTCTTCAGCTAAGACCAAGAGGCCATGGGCACCGAGTGAGTGGTATCATCGGTAATGGGATTACACCGATGTAAGGATATCAAGCTTCTCTGACTTAGATGGAAGGTCTAGGTCATACCCCTCGGCTAAAATCGAAAAAACCATGGGTGTCGAGTTAGTGGTATCATCGGTACTGGGATTGCATCGATGTAAGAAAATCAGGTTTCTCTAACTTAGATGGAAGGTCTAGGTCATACCCCTCGGCTAAGACCAAAAAGGCCATGGGCATCGAGTTAGTGCTGTCATCGGTACTAGGATTGTACCAATGCAAGGAGATCAGGTTTCTTTGACTCAGACAAAAAGTCTAAGTCATACCCCTCGGTTAAGACCAAAAAGTTCATGGGCACTGAGTTAGCGGTATCATCGGTACTGGGATTGCAACGACACAAGGAAATTGAGTTTCCTGTCTAAGATGGAAGGTCTAGGTCATACCCCTCAGCTAAGACCAAAAAGGCCATGGGCGTCGAGTTAAAAGTATCATCGGTACTGAGAAGGTACCAACACAAGGAGATCGGGTTTCTCTGACTTAGGCGAAAGGTCTAGGTCATACCTTTCGGCTAAGACCAAAAAGGTCATGGGGGCCGAGTCAATGGTATCATTGATACTGGGATTGTACCAACTCAAGGAGATTGGTGTCTCTGACTTAGATGAAAGGTCTAGGTCATACCCCTCGGCTAAGACCAAAAAGGCCATGGGCACCAAGCTAATAATATCATCGGTACTGGGATTGTACCAGTGCAAAGGATATCGGGTTTCTCTAACTTAGACGAAAGGTCTAGGTCATACCCCTCGGCTAAGACCAAAAAGGCTATGGGCACCGAGCTAATGGTATCATTGGCACTGGGACGGTACTAATGCAAGAAGATCAGGTAAATCTGCCTCAGACGAAAGGTCTAAGCCATACCTCTCGGCTAAGACCAAAAAGACCATGGGCACCGAGCTAATGGTATCATTGGTACTGGGATTGTACCAATGCAAGGGATATTGGGCTTCTCTGACTTAGAGGAAAGGTCTAGGTCATATCCCTCGGTTAAGACTAAAAAGGCCATGGGTGTCGAGTTAACGGTATCATCGGTACTGGGATTGTACCAATGCAAGGGGATATCTGATTCCGGTGGGACCAGAAGTTGGTATAGGGGCATGGTAACTCATCACCAGAGCTCCAGAGAGCAAGCTAGCTCGTTGAGGGGCACTGGTTTTAGCTGATCACTGAGTTGAGGAAGCGGCACATGGTAAGCTTCAGATGTTTCCCATTGAGGGATGTTGGCTTTAGCTGATCACTATGCTGAGGAAGCAGCGCATGGTATAGCTTCAGGTATTCCCCATTGAGGGGTGCTGGTTTTAGCTGATTGTCGAGCTGAGGAAGCATCACATGGTATGGCTTCAGGTATTCCCCATTGAGGGGTGTTGGTTTTAGCTGATCGTCGAGCTGAGGAGGCGACACATGGTATGGCTTCAGGTGTTCCCTGTTGAGGGGTGCTGATGTTAGCTGATCGTTGAGCTGAGGAAGCGACGCATGGAATAGCTTCATGTATTCCCCATTGAGGGCTATTAGTTTTAGCTGATCGCCGAGCTGAGGACGCAGCGCATGGTATAGCTTCCGGTGTTCCCTGTTGAGGGGTGGGAATATCAGGGTCTTCTCGGGACCATAGCATGCTTTTGGCATTTGTGTCATGACTTGGCATACTTGTAGCAGTCATCGAACATAGTTCCCTTAGTCAGTGGGTGGTAGAGCATTGTAGGAATAGATGTGGGTGGGACGATGCCATAGATAAGGCTGCGTCCATTTGTTTGTGCGGTGCCATCCTATTCCCTTCAGCTGACCATACTCTAGATTTACCCTTTCTCAGCACCATTAGCGGCCTATGACAGGGTCTTTCCATCTCCCAGGCTGTCCTAGCCTATCTCTATGAGGGCCTCAGCTCAGCAGCCTTAGGGGGTCCATTGTTCGGCTCTATGATTCTCCTGGAGTGTTGGATGGGAGTTAGGATAAAGTTCACCCCTGGGGAGGATGCTGACACAGTTAGCCGGATCTTTGAGAGCCATCCCCTTTTCTTCATAGAAGGCACCTTCAGGTTCCCTTCACAGGTGGAGTGCAGGACATCGGACATGAAGACAAGGGACGAGTGGCATCAGTACCTCAGCAGACTGCCCCTGGAGCAGTTTGTGATGCATCTCAGCTTCCTTGTTGACACCGACATTAGGCTGCCTAGGGGATGGGGCTTAGACTTATGGCTCATGAGTGACGCAGTGCTGACGATGTATAGCCTACATCGGTGCTACTTGCAGGTTGGGGTGCCCAGGACAATCCTACCACCCTTATCCCACCTTCCCGCGCTGTAGGCGAGGAGGATTAGTACCGAGGAGGACGAGTAGACGATCAGGAGCACCCTGATCATGTGGGGAATCAGTAGGGTGCGGACTCTTCCCCCGAAGGTAGCTGAGGTGGCACAGACCCTCCAGGCTTATGTTAGGGCATTGAGAGAGATATGTCCCCGGGGAGATGCCCAGAGCCAGACACAGTGATTTTACCCTTGTTCTTTTTTCATGATTACTAGAGTTTGAGAACAAATGAGTTGATTGGTTTGAGTTTTGTGGATCATGGTTCTACCTTTGCTGTGATGATCATGATTTCTGAGCTTCGTCCTCGACCTATAACTCCGCATAAGAAAAACAAGGAAACATGTTAAACTTGTTCTAGGCTTAACCCGTTGCTTGCAACCGATGAACTCGACTTTCGGTCAAGGGGGTAAGCCTTATTAAATAGGCAGCTAGACAAAATAAATATGATATGCAATGCATGAAATGAATGCATTATAAACCAAACCAACCCCCCTTCTCTCTCTCTCTCTCTCGCGCGCTCTCACTCTCTCTCTCCCTCGTTCTCTCTCGTTCTCTCTCCCGGAGATGCCCAGCTGCAGACGGAGCGATCTGCGGGCGAGGTAACGACGCGTGAGACTTGCTAGGATGCGTGGTGGAGCGAGGAACGACGTGGATTTGGCGCGATCCCGAATGACGGATTCAAAGTCGACGATTCGATTCGCGATGGCATTTTGGTGCGGTTTAGTCGCCCATGGTGCTCGGTTTCGTCGGTGGAGGTAGGGAGATGGACCCTCTCCGTGTTCTGCACGTTTTCCCTGTCTCCGTGCGTAGTTTGGTGGCCGATCGGGGGAGATTAAGCCAGTTTAGTATAAACCATAGTTTTTGGGGTTCGTAGGGTTGGCCGAAAAATGGCAACCTCTCACGATGTAGTTAGTGTCAAACTGACCGCTAGGATGTCAGGATCCTAACCCCATTAGTTTCGTGTCGATTGGTCGTCATTTGGGGCCGGTAGGAGTCCGGGAACCCCAGTGACTCGATTTGGGTTGATTCGTCGAAATCGTCCGGATCTCACGATTTAGAGTGTTTCCTGGCGTGCATGTGGTGTTTTTGAAATCCTTGAAGGATTTCCCAAAATTTGGATGTATTTTCCCTACGCTACGGCGTGCATGGGGCGTGGAACCGGTTGATTGGGTCGTTTCACCGTTTTAACCATCAGATTGGCATAACGGTCCTACTAGAGGCCGTTATGTGCATAACAGTCCCCTGATAGACCGTTATGCTTCATTCATCAGTTTTCATCTTCGGAGGTCTTGGAGCATAATGGACCAGGCCTAGTCCGTTATGTGGAGCATAACGCCCCTGTCCAGGTGCATTATGGTCGGGTGATTTTCGAGGCTGACTGCCATGTCAGTCCTCTCGACGGCCGTGTCTGCCTCGAAGATTGTGTCAGTCAGTTTGCATGATGAATTTCTCCTCATGTGTTATGATTAAGATAACGCTCAGGTGTAGATCCGTTATGGTCCGTTGACCGATGCTTTGACTGGGTATGGCGGTTGATATAACGCACCTCACCCCGTGCATTTTGTGGATGTAACGGATTGGGTGTGGTCCGTTATATGCCTTTGGTCCGTGGTTAGTGTGTTTTTATGTCTGTTGGGTATAACGCACCTGCCCTTGTACGTTATACTAGTATGACGTGCCTGTTGTGGTCCGTTATACTTCATGTCGTACATGTTTGGGTCTGTTGGACATAACGCCCCTCCCCTGGTGCGTTATGTTGATATAACGCCCCTATGCTGGCGCGTTATATCATTTGTTGTAGTTGTCGGTCTGGTTGGCATAATGCCCCCCCTGTGGTGCGTTATGTGGGTATAGCGCCCCTATGCTGGTGCGTTATAGTCCTGTTGCCGTGTTGGCCGTTTGCTTGTGCTGTGTTGTGCGTCTGTGCGTCTATCTGTCTTAGGTCCTTGTTTAGGGGCGGTGTCTGTCTGTCGGTGGTTGTCTGGATCAATCGGTTTAGGTGACTGGTTGTGGTCTTTTTCCTAGACTACGATAGGACCCTAATGACTCAATGTAGAAGCTGCCATTGTCCGTGTCTCTGGTCGCGTAGCAGTTGTCTCTCGACTGTTGGGTTTCCCCTAACAGTTGATTGGCAAGTTGCTCTGCCCAGAGTGTTGTCGTCCCCCGCCGCTCATGTTCCTGTTGGTTCTGCTTGCTTGTGTTGTTGTGGCGGTGGATGTGTTAGTGTGTAGGTGTCGTTTCTGGTTCCGGTCAACTCGGGGTTACCTAGTGGTTGACAGGAAGTCTTGTTGTGTCTCGACGGCCTTGCCTAATTCGAGACATTAGTTCTGGATGCTTCGAGGTACCGTTCTACCTCGATTTGCGTATCCAGGTGTGCTGAGGGTTCTTGGTGTCCCCTCAGGTCTCCGTGTGTCATTTTCTCTCGGAGCGTCATTTTCCCTGGCATAGGGTTAGACCATTTGGCGGCTTGTTCCGCCATGTGCGACGATCCTGACTCAGAGTCTTAGGACTCTACGACCGTTGTAGTTGTAGGTCTAGTTGCCTTGTCCTGAGTCTGTCGGTGGTCTCCTGTGCTGCCTTTGGTATTTCGAAGTACGCGTTACGAGGCACTCTTGCCTGCATGTACTTCGACACTTGTGTTTTGGAGTCCGTGTCTTGTGAGCCTTCACTAGTCGTAGCCTTACGGCACGCTTCGACGTGATGACTTTTACAGTGGGGCACTTCTGGTTCACGATTTTTAAGCTAGTTTTCATCGGCTCCCGCAGTTACCGTTGCGTCCTACGGGGGAAGAAAACTAGCTAGAGGCCTGACTTAGGCAAAAGCCAGTGTGTGCACACGTGGTCAGGGGCTTTGGACCGACGCAGATGGGCGTTCCCCTATCTAGTCACTTGCGATTTGGTTACTGTTCTAGTTCTGACAGTGTCTTAGTCTCTGCCTGACTGTAGGCATTGCAGACGAGACGCTACTAGGCGCACCATAAGACGTTAGTGGACGCAGCTGGCTGTTCTTCTAGTGTGGGGCACTCTAGTCACGTGACACGTGACCTTTCGTGGTTCTCTTCACGTCTCTCGTGTGTCGTGGCCTTCTGGGTTAGCCCTTTTGTGGCTGTACTCGGGGTCAGTGTCTGTCACTTGCACGATGATGCGGGACAGACACGAGGAGACGACACTACATGAAATGGACCCGACTCGACCAGCAACAACACGGACACTAGAGCGACCTCGGCTTATGAAACAGAAAAAGGTAATTATGAAATGTACAGACATTTTTTTAGAAAGTGAATAATACTACAAGTCTATAAAATCAAGAAGTTGCAAAGTATAAGGACCCAAAATGTGTCCTTAAGTTCCCTTCTGATCCCACCCAGATAAACCCTTTCACATTGAATAGATGTTGCCAGAGTTTCAAGGTGGAGATCAGCTATCTCATCTCCTACCCTATCTGCAACTTCCATCCAAAACAGGCACAATTGTCCGCCAACCAATTTGATCCAGATGAAGGTATGACACCTCAAAGAAAGGCCTACTTTAATTATCCACCTCTTCGCCTTCACATTCATTTCCTCTGCCACTGTAGATCCATCCCTCAATATCTCTTTGGCCGCATTCACATTTAATCATTAACCAGAAGGCTTCCCATCCCAATCTGACAATCTCTAGATTGGCAAAGCCTCCTTAAAGAGCAATCCGTAGAGAACTGTTGTGGCTGCAGGTCACTGTTGTCATGGTGCATGCCTAGGTGGCTTTTGATGGCCCAGGCAATTCAGCGCCTTGTTTCGGCCCACAAAAGGACCTGGCAGGCCAGGTGGTCCAAGGCACCCACCTGGGAGCTTTAGCCTGTTTACCAAGCCCATTTATTTGGGACCATTTGGATCCTGTTTCTATTAAAACCCAATCCCTCCCAAATTGCACAGATGTCTCCCTAAACAAGTAGGGTTTCCTCATCCATGCTCAATGCAGCCAGCCTTCATATGCCACTCAGCATACACTGCTCCATCATCTCCTCCACTGTCTGGTTCTGTTTGCCCACTGCCTTGTCATTCACCTCTCTTCGTCAACCTTCTCCTATTGAACATCATCCCATCCGCAGGTAAGTCAGACCATCCTCCCTATCGTCATCCTCATCTGCCTCCCCAATATTCTCCCTTGGTTCTCTCACACCTATTGTTGTCCTCATCTGCCTCTCCCGATGTCCTCTTCCTTTGGTTCTCTCACACATGATCGTACAAACATGCTCTCTAAGGATGGGGTTGCAGTAGTGTTGCACCCATAACTTTCTCGAAATATTTTGAGATTTTACTTCACACCAACCGGAAGATAAATTACGGCGTAACGTCGACACCGTCGTTTAGCGGAGTACCTCCGTGATTTAGGGTCTATTGCCGGCACGGTTCGCGCATGTCCAACTTGCGTGGACTCTATCTCCGCAAATATAACACTCTAGAGCCCATAGGACCTATAAAAATGACCCTTAGCAACCCTAGTTTCGTTTGGGTACTGTGGCGGCCGACGAGAACCTCGGACGAAGGAGAATTCCGGCGATCACCGGCGTGGGGTTCTTGGCGCGTCGGCTTCCTTTCTTCTTCCTTCATCCTCCGATTAAGGTAGGTGATAGCAAGCCAAACCCTAAGTGTAATATATGGTTGGAAGCACCATCTCGTCCTCTTTCTATTGATCTAAAAAGCCCTAAAAGTTGTGTAGTATCCTGTGATAATTTTAGATTTGAATGGAAGCATGTCGTAGTTAGGGTTAACCTTGTTCTTCCCCGTTCTAAGTAGGGATTTCAAGCACTAAATATTTAATTGATCATGCTAGTTTGTAGAACTTTTTGTGGTCTTTCCATTGATTGCAAAAGCCCAAATTTTTATATTATATATTGTGTGTATTTAATTGTTAAAGTTAACCCTAGCCAACTCGCCAAAGGCGGGCAGGGTGAAAGGGGGCAGCAACCTGTTTTGACTTGTGCGGCCTCACGATAGACCACCCAACCTAGATAGGTTGCAGATCCTTAACCGTACATGTGTTTAATCTTTGATACGTTTTTTGGGAAGAGCGGTAGAACCCCAACCGCCCTTCTGACAAGCGGCCAAAATCAGACCGCACATCTTCCCCAGCGGCACATTACCTGCAGCTCATCTCCAGTAGGCCTTCGGACTTGAGGGACATGAACGGCCTATCGTGCGACGGCCGAGGAAGATGAAAGGTCCTGACTGGACTGTCCATCTATACAGGATTGATTTATTATCATTTTAGCATGATCTACCTTAGTAGATTGATGATTAATGGTAGGTTAGCAACACACATGATAAACTGGAATTCATGACAATAAATATCTAACTCTTGCTGATTTATTCACTTTGATCTAGATTCATCCTTTCCAATTAATGTTAATCTTAATCATGATTCATTATAAATTGGAATTTGTTACTAGGATTGTTTGACAGTCATTCTACTCCGGTAGAATGGACTGACCACTATATTGGTTTTTGCTGATTTATTAGCCTTATTTCCTTGTAATGGTTGGGACTCTCCGTCGGATATTCCTTCCGTCGGACTAGGACCTCCATTACGAGACCTCCGTAACTCCCCGCGAGCCTGGGATTCCCACTAGGACGACGGGTAGGTTGTACCACCAAGACCTGAACCTGTTCACGTGATAGAACCGCTTGATTCGTCGTGTTGTGAGTCACAGACCACTTGGGACCGACTGAGTCTTGCGCGGCCGAAAATGGACCGTTCATCTCCGAGGGCAGCCCATTATGAACCGTGCATCCCTGGCCCAATGCCATGTACTTTGGTTGATTAACCTTACTCTATCTTCGACCAAACCTATGTTTTGATCGGCCCTGTTGACACCCGTTTTATGACCAATTAGTCGGGTTGTTTCCTTACTCATCTTAATGATGCTTCGAGTTGTTCACCCTTGTTGAGTCTTCTTTGGATCAGTTAGAAGTCTCTTTCTTGGGTCATTGCCTTCCTTGGTTGACCCCCTCTGTTTCTCCCTCTCCCTCACGATCTCACTCTCTCCCTCTCGTCTTCCCTCCTCTCTCTCTCCCACCACCTCTCCGGTGACTGACGGACGGCGGCGGTGGGCAGGTTCGGGGGACGACATGCCGAGCGAGCGGCGGGGACGATCGTGAGGAATCGGAGATGGCGGTGTGGCGCGGCGTGTTCGCGTGAACAGGGTTCGAATCGCGTGATCGTGGCATTTTTTTCAGTGGTGTCTTCGTAAGAGGTAGGGGGATGGATACCTAGCCCACGTATTTTCTTTCCCCGCATTTTGTAGGCCGAGGTAAGGCCTAGTGTGGGTTTATTTCACGTCGGGGGTTAAAAAACATATTTTAGGGCATGTGACGATTTTGTCGAATCAAGCTATGTTTTTTCGTTTATTTACACACTTTTTAGTGGTTTGGGACCTAGGGGATGGTCTCCGTTGTTTTCCCCCTCGATTGGGATCGAGTGGGTGTGGAAATCGGGCCCCTAGGTGGGGTTCGGGGTGGTCCCTGTCATTTTCTGTCGACCGACCGCAGGGGTTCGGTCGACCAAAATGACGTTCGCACGAACTGGGCATTCTGCCCAGTTCGGTCGACTGAACTGCCTAGTTCAGTTGACCAAACTGGTTGGCCGACCAATCCCTGCAGATTGGTCGACCAAAATGCAGAGGCCTTGCCCGTTTCGACCCCCGGTCGACCCAATTGAGACCAAATTGTTGACCTTTGGCCTCGTGGATGTCCCAGACACCCCGTGGATACCGTGACTGTAACGACCCAAGATCCGAGTACCGAAAAGGAACCGACGCGACTCGAACCTCGACCCACCACCCGCGAGCCTGAAGACTCGAAAGGGTTAAAGGATGGTGTGAGGGTACACAAGAAGCTAAAATAACTACAAAAATAACACAATGATCTAAATAATAAAGTAAGAAATAAATAAATAACTACTGACTAAGAGCTACAAGGTCTAGTGTGTCTCATGTCCAAAATAAGTACAATCAACAGAAAGAAAAAGTACAAGTACACGGGACATACCTCAGCTCTAGCAAGTGGCAACTAGCCCTGGGTGAACGAACCACGAGGAACCTCGGACGCGGCCCTCGACGAAGCCGCCTCACCTGAAAACACAGGGGTGAGTCTCATTTCATAGGCTCAGTAGGGATCCCGCAGACCCCCACCTCACATGAGAAAATAAGGCGACAATGCGCACACAAACACGAAAGGTAATGCTACCTAACGAAAGTACGATAGAATCAACAAGCATTAATAAATAAACGAAAAAGCTCTCTACAACTAGCCATACCGTATAAACTGACCCCGGTCTGACAAAACACAAGTCCATACCTTCCAGGAGACAGGAACTCTACCCACTAGAAGAAAGACCGGATGCGTCCCCTGACGTCTTACACCGCGCCCAAGTGTCTCCCTACTCGCCCCAGGCGAAAATTGAGACACGCAACAAGTACTACAAACAGGGACTAGTTGGGGTCGCGCTCTTCAGCGCGCGTCATCTGCCCCCAAATACGTGTGCACACACAGACCATCTGCTCTAGGTCGGGTCCTCTAGTTGATTTTTCCCCCCAGTCGGACTCAAGCTGCAAAGATAAGGGGTCCTACTGTAACCAGCCTAAAAATTATCTCACTCGAGTCACGCTCTCCACCACTCCCAAGTGGGTCCGCACCCACGTGGGCAGGAAAGCTATGACTAGTGGACAGGTCACTGGAGGTAAGACTCGACTTTCGGAAGTCAGCGATCGGAAGGAAACGGAGTGGCGGTCCACCCGGGACTACCCTCAGCCTAGTGGTCCCCTCTGGACCGCAAGGCAGACCTAGCGGTCTTCTTGAGACCACCGGGCTGACCCAAACGGTCAACCCGTGACCGCAGGGGAACAAGCCATAGGGAGCCTAGCGGTCTATCGCCAGGCTGCTAGCCCAGTCAAATGGTCCTCACCGGACCGCAAGGCAGCGGTAAATGGTCATGCCCCGACCACTTTCCAGCACGTGGCCCCAACGGTCAGAAACACGCACCCCGAGAGTGCTCCGGTCAAAACTGGACAAATGGTCATCTGTCGACCATTAGTTCGAGGGTAGCGGTCTATCGCGTGACTGCCACCCTGAGCCTAGAGGTCCCAGGCAAACCGCTAAGCCTGTCGACATTCAAAATTTCCTAGCGGCCCTCTGAGGGCCGCCAAGGGAGCCTAGCGGCCCCTGGAAGGGCCGCAAGGTTCACCGGAGCCTGAAACCGGCGAGAAAGCCAAAAACTCCGATCCACGCCCCGATCATCGCTCGATGATGGGGAAACAAAGGGAATCCATCCCCAACCCTCCTAGCATGATTCTACACCCTTAGATCAGTCAAAAACCTCACGAAATGGGAGATCTGACGCTCAACCACAAAACATGGATTTTGCCCTCCCAGCTCAAAAATGCCCCTCCCGACCTCTCCTCAGCCTACAAATCGCAAGGAAAGTAGTAAAGAGCATAGTGATCCATCTCCCTACCTCAAAGAAGCTCGAAGGCCGTCAGATCGCCGTTGATCTTGAAATCACGATCAGGAACTTGATCTCCATGCCTCACACCGCGAGAATGCCGCCACCACGATCGTCACGCCTCCGCCGTCGGTCCACCGTCTGCAGCCTGAGGAGGAAGGGACGTCGTGGGCCACGCACGGGGGAGAGCAACGGTCGAATGGGGGGGGAGCTCTCCAACGGGAAGAAAGAAGAGAAAAGAAAAAGGGAAAAATGAGGGATAGTACCGAAGGAGCTTGACTTTGTCATGGCTCTAGTAATAACACCTTTGTGGTTGTTCATCTTGGCATGGACAGGAGCTTGCGAAGAGCTGGTTTCAGTTGTTCCACATGTGAGTTTCAAGTTTTGTTCGTCTGTCATCCAGATAAGGGCATTTTCCGCAGCAACTTTATCACTAATGTCCCTGAGAGCAGTTTCAGGAATGGAAGACATCTTAGAAATAGCACCCTCTATGGATGCATTACCTGAGATTAGGCCAGCCGGAGCAGAATTTGCATTAGGCTCAGCGACTGGAAGAGGAGCCTCTATAGCCTCCTCGGTCCCTAGGTGGTGCATAGCCCCTTGGTCTGGCGCTTGAATAACCTTGAGTGGCAATGTTGGTAATTATTGAGGTCTGGAGTCCTTGAATGGAGTTGGATAGCTCTTCAAACCAGTAGTGGACTGTGCATCTCACATTAGCCACCAGGGAGGAGAGATCTTCATGTTCCGATTGAACATTCTGAATTCTGTCAGCTATAGTAGTGACTTCAGTCTGAATAGTGTCGAAATGATCAATGAGTGCTTGCTGACTTGGAATAAGTGCATTCACTACACCCTTCATTTTTTCAAGCTCTATTCTAAGTTCAAAAGTATGATCAAGAATTTTGGAAATGGAGCTGAAGGATGTAGCTTGAGTATCTTGGATGCTGCTGACCATCTTTGCAACCCCGCTGCATACACCTAGAAGAGATTCCAAGAGCTCGCGAGATGCTTCATCTGACCTTTGTTTATCAATTAAAAAATGCAACCATTGTGTCATCATAGAGTGTTCCAATTGCTGCAACCTAGTATTCACTTGGTTGATATTGAAATTTGTGTATAAGAATTGAGCATGCATCACATCATTCTGATTCATTACCAAAGTTGTCAAATTAGACAACATTTCAGGTATAGTGGGCTCATGTTCAGCTTCCTCACCAGTTGTAGATTGCTCTTGATCATGTTGCTCTTCGGGTGGAGGTTGTTGTTCAGGTGACAGTTGAGGTGGTATGCCAAGTCCAACCATTCCTCCCATATAAGGTCCATGTGAGGGAGCCGGTGCAAAAGACATTCTGGGATACATAGTGAAATGAGGAGCAGGACCTCTAACAAACTCTTGTGAGTCTTCTTCGGCTGCCACTGGAGCTAGAGCTACCTCACTCTGTGGTTGCTCCTGAGGTTCTTCAATAACCTCTGGAGGTGGAGCTTCTTCAACAACCTCTTGAACTGTCTGAGGTTGTTCTTGACGAGCTTCTTCATCATCTTGTTGATCTTCCTGTTGTTCAACATCTTGTTCCTCAATAACTAAGTCAGCAATTTCTTCCAGAGATTTTTCCATAACTTCTCTCAAGATGCCAGTAGTGAAGTCAGCAATAGAAGCATCATCGAAACCATGTTCTTCAACTGATTCTGTCTCCTCTTCCTGCTCTACCTGCTCAGGCTGGTCCATTTGCTGCTGTGCTACATCAGGTTCCATTCCAAAATTGTCAAATAATTCACTGATGTTCTGATCAAGTTGTTCTAAAGCTTGTTCTTCTGGTAATCCCATCTCTTCAACTTCTTGCTCTAACAGTTGTTTCTCTACTGGCTCCTCAGCAGCTTCCTGTTCAATTTCTCTCTCAGCTTCTTCTTGTTGTACAACAAATTGTTGTTCAGCTGGTTCCTCTGTTGGAGGCAGACCCTCCCCTTGACTTTGTGCTTCCTTATGAGCTATTTTCTTCACTCAACTTGAAAAGGCAGGTTCCAGTTTCATGTATTTGGATATGAAATCCATGTTGTAAATGTTTACTTTTGGAATGTCCTTGGGGATCTCATCATCCATGGAGATACCTGCCTTCTTGAAAAATGCAGTAAGTTGTGCTGCATAAGGAAAATATCTTCTGGATTCCTTACAGCTTTTCATGATTTGAATCATGACTTCAGGCAAATAGATTCTAACATGCTTTATCAAACAATACAAAATAAATCTTTGTGAATCAGTCAATCTTCCTCTCCCTCCTGTCTTGGGTGTCATCATTGAGGTAAGAATATGATGCAACAGTCTTTTGAGGGGTGAGAATTTGGCTGCATTAAACACCCTCAGTTTTGTTTGATTCTTCTCGCTAGGATTGCTAGGCATATCAGTGATGATAGAAAATGCATCATGAAGATTGAATCTGTATCCATGTTCAACCTCTCCATCTTCAGGAATTCTAAACACTTTGTGGAGAAAATGCCTTGAGAGTTCAATCCTAACTCCTTTGACACTAGACAGCAGTAGTGACTTATCAAAATCAAATACCAAGTTATTGTAAAATTTGGCAACAAGTCGAGGGTAGAATACTCTGTGTTTTCTGAGAAATTTCTTCCATTTCTAAAATCTAAACATTTCCACCATATCTGGAAATCTTGTGAGCATGTCATCATCATGAAAGTCCACAAAACATGGTGGGATAATTTTTCCAGCTTCCAAAACCAAAACAGCCTGGAGAGAGGACTGAGAAGATGTACCTCTTTCTCTGTAAACTTCTAGGGCTATCTCCATTAAATGTGATCGTTGCCGCTTGTAGGGGTCCCGCTGACCTTTTCTTTTCCTTTTCTCTTCTTCTCATGAGGAAGTTTCACACTAGTTTCTGGCAAAGCACCTTCTTACTGCGGTTCTACTGATTCCTTCCTCTTTCCCTTGCTCTCGATATCCGGAGATGACATGGAAGAAGTATAGTGGTGGAATGGAGGATGAACACAGGAGGAGAGATAAGAAGAAACACGAGTAGCTCTGGCTGAGGTGGCCCCAAATGAAGATTGGAAGGAGAGGGTGGTAACGGAGCACTCACGGGTGGGGAAGGAGGGTCCTCCATGAAGGGGAGAGGACCTTGGGTTGGCACGTCATGTGGAGGGGTGGATGCTTGTCGAAAGGCAGCATCAAACCATGACTTGAATGGCTTGATCTCTAGAGCAACCTGATAAGATTGCTCCAGAGTGACCGCGTCGTGGCAAAGACACTCAAACAGGTAGTGAGGCCGCAGACCTCTCCAGAACTGAAATCCGGCCGTGGTGCTCTCCTTCCCGAATCCACATCTTGATCGGTACACTTCGAAGTCCCAAATGTACTCGGACACAGACTGATTGCGTTGGACCGGTCTGATGTAGGCGTTGGCCATAGTTGCGAAGAGATGGGAATGGATTCCCCTAGGAGTGGGCATGCATTAGAACCCCTTTCTTTTACTTTTCTTTTTTTTAATGCAAAACTAATGCAAGCACCTAGACTCTGTAGACTCAAGACCCTACACTTAAACCAATTTCTAGTACGTGGTGGAGGCTTTAACCCAAAGGTCAGACTCGACGCAAGGGGCTACCTTTCGGATAGGCGTAACCTAACCTTCGGGCAACGTCTTTTGATATACTGGTTATTGGGGTGCAATGCAAACCAAAACATTTTTTTTGCATGAACTAAGTCCGTGCAGATTTCTTTGTAGGCACGAACTAAGTCCATGCAGATTCCTTCGCTAGCATGAACTAAGTCCGTGCAGATTTCTTCGTAGGCACGAACTAAGTCCATGCAGATTCCTTCGCTAGCACGAATTAAGTCCGTGCAATTTTTCTTCGTAGGCATGAACTAAGTCTGTGCAGATTTCTTCGTAGGCACGAACTAAGTCTGTGCAGATTTTTTCGTAGGCACGAAATAAGTCAGTGTAGTTTTCTTCGTAGGCACGAACCAAGTCCCTGCAAGTCTTGGCCTTGTCGTAAAACAAAGTCTGTGCATGTTTCAGTCTTCCAAAAAAAAAAAAACTCAAGTCCATCAATGAAGAAGTCCATGCATGTTTTGCTTCTCAAGTCCATGCATATAGAAGTCTGTGCAGATTTTTGGTTTCACCACTAAGTCCATGCACATTTGCTTTAGGTTAGAGGTCAAGTCCGTACATGTTTTTGGACTTTGTAGATAAACCGAGTCAGTGCATGTTCTAGTCAAGTCCGTGCACGTTGAGCATTTTTAAACTCTAAGTTCATGCTCTTTTTGACAAAGCCCGTGCATATGTCTTGAAACGTCAAGTCCGAGCACATCCATTTAAGGTCTGAGCATGGTGAAGTCCGTGCATCTTTGTACATACAAAGTCTATGCACGCCTCTCTTCAGTAGAGTCTGAGCACAGATAAGTTCGTGCATCTTTTTCTTGCAAGCAGAACATCAAGTCCGTGCATATTCTCCCTTTATTAAATTCCGTGCATATTTTCCTTTGGCAGAACACAAGTCCATGCATGTTAAACCTCGTGCATGTTTCCTATAGTCCTTGCACCTCTTCACAAATCCCATGCACATCAAACCCCATGCATTTTCTGCATACAAGCCCTTTGCATACTCCGCCTGTCATCAAGTCTGTGCATTACCTTGGTCATCATATGTTAAAGTCGGTGTATGCCCTATAGCCATGTCAGTGTATGTCCGAGCATACACTGTAATAACAGCCTTGCATGTCCGAGCATATGCCTTAGGCTCTCACCAGCAAGTCCGAGCATATAATTACAACCGTGCACATTTTGCTCGTTGCATGTTAGAGTCGGAGCATACACTGTAGCAACCACAGTGTATGTCCTTAGAAGGTCCGTGCACATTGGACCTAGTCCGTGCATGTTAGCTAAAACCAACCCCGTGCATCTTTTGCTCACTGTCCACTAATGTCAGAGCAGACACTGTAGCTAAGACAGTGTAAGTCCGAGTAGGTCTGTACTATGACTGCCTTAGTTGCAGCAGATGCTATTTCGTGGAAGATGAAGGTGGCACGTGATCCAAGATCTAATGCTGTGCCAGGATCATAACACATGTTAAAGCACTAGGGTAGAAATCCATGGAAGACACACGCCCATTTGCTGCTGGTATAAAAGGCATTTTTCTCCTTCTTGGAGAAGTTGATAGTAAAGTACTTCCAGACAAGCAGAGAAGAGTGAGTGCGATCTAGAGAAAAGAAAAAGAAGAGAAGAGAAAAGAAGAGGAGTGAGAGAGCAGCATAGAGAAGCGAAGAGAAGAAGAAGAAGAAAAGAAGAATTACCAGAAAATAGAGTAGCAAGAAAGAAAGAGAAAAAGAAAGAGAGACAAGCTGAGAAGAGAACAAAGAGAAGAAGAGAGAGCCTTTCCTGAAGATCAGAGTTGTATTGGCCTCTCGATCAAATCCAAGCCAAGTTGCTCCTACAGAGCTATATTTGTTTCTATTTTTCCTTTTATTTTTTCATTTATTCTTTCCATTCTCGTTTGTGTTTATCTGATTCTCTGGTTTGAGATCGGGGTTCCTCCTGTGGACTCATGAGAAGAGAGACGTAGGTCTCTGGTTGCTAGTAACTGAGTGTCGCTAGTGGTTTCCCTTTGGTGTGGAGGAAGAGAGACTTGGGTCTCTGGTTTGCAAGTGGCTGGTGTCACTTGCGGGTTCCCTCTGGTGTAGAGGAAGAGAGGTCCGTGACCTCTGGTTTGCTAGTGACGGGGTGTCACTAGTGGTTCCCCTCCGGTTTGGAGGAAGGGAGATTCGTCTCCGTTGTCAACTCTGCCGCTGGCATTGTCCCATCGAGCAGGGGTAAAGTCCGGAGCTCTGGTCAGCATTTTCTTCTCTGGTTCCAACTCCGAAATGCCCAGGATGGCGTCCCAATCGCGCTTCGCCCCAGGCAGATAAATGGGTTTACCCCGATAAACGGAGCCTTTTAGGCTATCCCGTTCAAGAAGCATGGCCGCTTCAACACAATAAGCTACCCAAGGGTCCCGCAGGCCGCCCACTGTGAAGGTCCGAATAAATGGCATTAAATGCCGATCCTTTGGTAAATCCGGACGGTAATCACTGCTTCGGCGAAAGCAAGTGCCCTCCGCTGCCGAGTAAACTCGAGACGTGGACACTGTGTCGGTCTCAGAGTCAGAGGATTCGTCAAAAATAGCTATCTTATTATAACCAAGGTCCAATGAATTAACATTCAGCCAATTCACAACGGCTCGAGTCACATCTGGCTGAGCCGATGAGCTTGCTGCGGCAGCTTCAGTAGACGCAGCAGCAGAACTGGAAGCCATGACAGCAACTGCAATCAAAGAAGACCATAAAAATGAGACCCGGGTTAGTCAAGGCCTGATGAAGTTTAAGTATTTGATTTTATGAAAATTTCGGCAGCATCTCCCCTTATGCAGGGTCTGCCAGAAATATAATAGGGAATCACACACCAAGAGGGAGTGACCCCGAAAGAAAGGGAACCGAGTCCCAAGGATGGCAATCCACCTCTAAGAAGAAAACTCGGCAAGGAAGAAGCAGGAAGCCGGACGCTCTCGGAGCACGCTCACGCCGAGAAGGAGCCGAAGCCGAAGTGAGAGAAAGGCCAGTTGAAAATGACAAAAAGGGGGGTCTCGGCGCCTCAAATAGTGTCGCCATCGGGAGGCTTCTCGGCGCGACACTTCACGCGCCGAGAACCCCTCTCCCAGGTGCAAAAGGCGCGCCGAGAACCCCTCTCCCATGTGACGCGCCGAGAAGGTCTCCGCGCCGAGAAGGTCTCCGCGCCGAGAAGACTTCGCGCCGGGAAGGTTCTCACGCCGAGAACTTATGGCATGATGGGATAAAAAGGAAAGGAAATAAAGAAAATAAAAGAAAATAAGGGTATGAGAGAGAAAAATCTGATGAAATCAAAGTTGCCGAGTTGTCGATCAAAGAAGTCTGGTACTGCCGAGCTGAAACACAAAAGAAAGCCATCAGATATTATCCGGTATCGAGTGGTGCACCTGCAGACACCGTGTCGCTTATATGGGTTCATTATTGGAGTAATTCCTCAGATAAGAAATTTGATTATTGGCGAAACTGCCCCTCTTCGCATGATAGAAGGCTCAGCTGCTATTTTGGGGTATACATATTGCTCACTATCTATAGGTTCCTTTATATAGGATGTGTCAAAAAATTGGCTACTCGCACATAGCCTCATGCATGCAATGACTAATGCAACCATTCACACTTTCGACACCAAAGTTTGCTTGCCACATTCTCGCATTCATTTTTCGTTTCACCTACTGTGTAACTTAAAATTGTTAACGAAAATGTGTTTCTTGCTTGTATCTTGCACCTTGCTTCTCACTTTCATTTCCCAACTTCGTAACTATTGACTAACAATCGGTGATATTTACACCATCGGTAGAATCAGAATCCATCAATCTCATCACATACCAACCTGGTACCTTAAGCAGCTGGGACCTCTGACAAATTCTATACATTTATGTTTTCCAAATGCATCTTTCCAAGAACTGGAGATGGGAATGATTTCCCCAGTTAATATCATAGTTTAGCTTGTACACATAACATGGTCTTCTAAGTGGCAGAGCCATTAGGAACCAAAGAATGCTGACACCCAGTCTTCAGCAAGGTGGGAGAAAATTTTGGGAATTACAGAGCGCAATCTAAGTGGAGGAAGAATTACAGAGTGCACAGTCATAGTCCAACATTTATGTGCGGATGCACAAAACGATGGCATTAACTTGCTAAGCTGTGCACTCAGGTCTTAAGAGCTCTACAATTAAAAAGGCATGCCTTTTGTACAATTGGTTTCTATAAGATCTGAGTTCAGTGATGGGAGTTAACACAGCAATTTGCCCCTTTAATTCTAAGCACCTTCATTATAAAATGGGAGTTAAAAAATAGGAAATGTTCATTACAAGATGAGAACTAATCTAGGTCAAGGAAAATGCTAATTTGTCACCACAAGAGGCTTCCTATGCTCACTTTGCCCAGATCTATGTTATTCATTTTACTTTGGCTAACTTCTCGCTTCATTGCTTTCTTGTTGGTCTGCAGCGATGGGGCAATACCAGCCGTGACTCTAATAATGGGAGGAAACCTCATTCGAGGTGGGTCGGTGGCCATTTTCCTTTGACTGATTTTGGACTAATCTATCATATGTTCCTCAAATATGCTGTTCACGAGGATAATGCTGAGCACTGAAAGAATGTCTCTTTGTTCTCACATCAGGTTTGAGAGGATCAGATATCCGAATCTCCCTTGTTGTTGGAGTTATCATCGTTCGTTACGTTGTCCTGCCGGTAATTGGTGTAATTATAGTCAAAGGGGCGGTTCATCTTGGTCTGGTGCATGCAGATCCCCTGTACCAGTTCATTTTATTTGTGCAATATGCAGTCCCACCCGCAATGAACATTGGTAAACTATGTCATTGGTTTCTAGTGATTTAGAAAGTACTAATGAGTGCTTCCAAGGATACAGAAAACTTATTTGCTAGTATTTTTTTCTTCATTCTAAATATTGAACATTAGAAGCTATGATCCTCCGCAGCCACATGCATGGTCCAGACCAGCTAAAGTAGCACGCGTGGTTCACCCTTCGACTAATGTGATCAACATGATGGCGGCATTTTCTATCTCTGATGACGAATCAAAGGAACCCGGTGCTAACTGAAGAAAGCGATCACTCTGGTATCCAGGGTGGAGGCCTTGGCACGATCGCAGACCCCTCTCCTTCCCCAGGGAAAGAACCCGATGGCTCTTCGACGTTCTCATCAAGAGGGCACAAATCTTACCCCACGACCCACCGGTAGACTACACTCAGTGGGACTTCAGTCATCCCCAGTACTGTCCCTTCCATGCATGAATCTGCCATGTGATCGAGTCCTGTGAGGAAGTCCAGTACCTCATGCAGGAACAGATCCAGTGGGAGCAGATTGATGCTGAGGGGAATTCCATGGCACTTGTTCGACTGCGGCAAGTTATTGAAGAAACTCTGAGCACTGCCAGAAATACACCATAGCAACCTGATCCTCCCTAGGAAAATGGGCACGAGCTGCCTTACCAGCACACTCCAGAATGGCTCGAGTTCTGAATCGACAATCAAGAAGCTCTCGAGCGACTGTGGAGGCGCAGGGAGCAAGATGCCAGCCAAGAGGCGGGATCGAGTACCTTCTCGGTCAACATTATTCACTCCCTTGCTCCTCCAGTCTCTCTCGATTCCTCAACACTACAGGCCGGTCAACTGGCCCCTACCACTCCAGCCGCGCAGTGGCGACCCTGGCAGGAGCTAGAGTCTCTTCCCTTTTCCAGAGAAGGCACTGCAAGACTCTTTCGAGTCCTTCTTGGCCGAGAGGATGTCCTGGTGAGCGAGAGTAGGACAGACTCTTCAAGCTCCTCTCAACCTCTCCCTACCCTACCTCCATCTCTGATGCTCGAGGATAGGAAGGGAAAACAAAAACTGGGCGAGGTATCGGCACTACCGGACCGGGTCCTCCCAACAGCTCGCAAGTCGGGTCCGCCATTACAAGGGCTGCCCGACGCATGAGATCAAGATAGCCACTAGGGGCAGCAAGGCCCCAAGATGTCATCAGGTGTCACCCGACCAGGCCAGGAAGCAAGATGTTGGTGATGCTCCCCGGACTGCTCCTCAATAGAAGTCTTCCCAGCCACCGTGGCTAAGGCATCAAACTGCGCACATGTCTCCGGATACCAGCACCAGTACATCAGCTCAATAGCAGAAGCCTCCCTCGCCATTGCGGCTAAGGCATCAAACCGCGCACATGTCTTCGGACGCCAGTACAAGTCAATCGGTTCCTGGTAAACTCTCACAGCCGCCGCAATTAAGGCATCAAGCCGCGTCCACATCTTCAAACACCAGTCCCAGCACCCCTGCTTACCAGGAACTACCACTCGAGGTCATCGAACAGGCGATCAACGCTACGTCCCAACTATGACAATCGGAAGGTGCAAGGATTAAGATCCGAGTAAAGAGGAGTCACCGACCTCGCCCTACAAACCCATCAGCTCGACGGCATCCCCGTGCAGACCCGTCGGCTCCAGTTCTAGTGCCTCCTCCTCCTACTCCCCTGGAGACGGCCATCACCAAGAAATAGGAGAGGAACAGAAGGAAGAATCTCAAGAGGTGGCTCAAGAAACAAGCCGAACAAGTGGCTGCTTTGCAATCCCTAGCAGAGCTAACGCCTCTCCAGAGGCTACAGCGACTCATCGACAACTTGGAGGAATACATTCCTCTCTACCCTACCGGGCCAATCCCACTCGATAGCTACATCCCATGGGAAGAAATGCAGAAACGAGCATGCCTTAGAGACTAGGTCCAAGAAATGATCCAAAAAGTCAAGGAAGGTGAAGCCCTTCGCATTTCAGAAGAGCACTCCTTGTTCTATAAGGACAAAGAGATCATGGTGGAACAACTAGAACAGATTCTTTACGGCTGCACCTGCAACATGGTGGCTATTCCACCTCCAGATAACATCAACGCCTCTGGGTGAGGTGAGCAAGTGGCATCTAGAACCAGACAAAGGGCTACGGCTCCACTCAGACTACAACCAGCTCCAGAACATACTAGTCGTGGCCAGGGTTATGGTCGTGGATGTGGTAGAGGCCGTGGAAGAGTCCCTGAGCCGTCACTTCATCCGTCTCCCTTCTATCCCGAACGGGTCATCCTCCTCCGAGGAGAACAACCTGCCCCGATCCCCCCAGTCGAGATCTAGGGGCAACCCAACATTTTCGACCCGGCTGGCACCGAGGAGATCGCCGCCAGCATTCTAGTCCCAGCACCACTTTCAACCAGTCCTGTAGAGCAGGCAGGGCCATCCGACAAGGACGGGCCAGCCCTTCAGCCTCCCTCGAAAGAGCCATCATTAGCCTCCCTCTTCCAAGAGTCCGCAGCTGGCGACAGTCAGCCCGATCCTAGTAACAAGGGCTAGGTGGTGTAGCTCCCCGACGAGGAGTGGCGTGATAGCTCACAACAGATCTAGCCCGACATACTACTATCACTGGAGGATGCTCGAGCTCGAGCTGACCGAAAGGTCCTCCACCAGATGAAGTGCTTTAATGCCAGCATCACAATCTGGGAAGCCATAGCTTGGAGTAAAGATTTGAGTGAAACCCTTATCAAGATACTTTAAGAGTCGGAAGTCTTTGAGGCACATGCGGCAGAAATGAAAGCCGCCACATATGAGGCCTTCATGGCTGCTGTCACTTTCACGGAGAAAGACTTTCTGCTCTCTCCTCCGTGCCATAATTGACCCCTCTACATGAAGGGTAAAATTAATGGACATGAAGTAAACCAGATCCTGGTGGATGCCAGTGCGGCTGTCAACATCATGCCCCTCAGAACCTTTAAGGCTTTATATCTGACTCCCAATCTCCAAAAGGTTCAGGCAGTCAAGATATCCAGTTTCAACCAGAATACTGAGGAGGTCCTTGACTGGGTGGATGTCGACTTGGTACTCGATGATTTTGCCTCTAAGGCGACCTTCTACATCATCGACTATAGCACATCCTACAAGGTGTTGTTGGGCAGACCCTGGCTCCACGAAAATTGGGTCATCCTCTAAACCCTCCATCAGTGTATCAAATACATCAAGGATGGGGAACAGCATGCAGTCTTTGTCGACTTGTCTCCGTTCACCCCAGTAGAATGCAACCTGGCCGACGTAGCTCTTTACTTCAAGGGAATCAGCCCTTTTCCAGTGATTAAGAGCAAGATCAATGGTTGGCTCTCAGAAGAGGAGGAGGACGACCCCTTCTTCATTAACGAGGAGAAGGCTAAGCTTCACCGGCTGCGCCTTAGCACCAAGTCAACCACAGATCACCCTCAGAGGTGCAAAGTCGATTTCGAGGCTAACCTCATTAGCCGAGCGATCGATAAGAGCATATGTTTGCCACTGAACTTCATCCAGCTCTTGTGTGCCTCAGATAAGCACAGGGTCGAGCAGCTCACGACGTCCATCGTCACTCACAGGCTGTAACACTGGTCTGAAAAAAGGGCTAGAAGGAGTAAGTCCATTATCTTCCACAAAGGAGACATGGTCCCTCCAGCCCCACCAGAAGATGATTTTGGCTGGTCCAAGCGAGTCGACAACGCCCCTGAAGCTATCCAAATTCTGGGTGACCTCTCACCCTGCATCCAAGAGATGTGCCTCAAGCAGCACATTTCTCTGTGGCAGATCTCCGCACAGCAGAGGTATTTTCAGAATCTCTGGACACCCTCACAAGTCCAGGGGCAACCCCCGTTCTCCCAGAAAGACACTAGAGGTCTTGACTATGGCCAAGACCCGGACTTCTGCGTCTACCACGCGGTCCATACCATAGGACCGGTGCAGCCAGCCACTGACCTGGTTGTCGCCAACACCAAGTTTGAGAGCTCGGGAGACGAGGGAGAGGAGATCTTAATCCCACTCCCTGCTAGGACCAGTATCCCAGCTCCAGCACCTGACGAGGCTTCCTCGTCTGTCCACGAGGATGTCGAGATGGAGGAGACTCCTACGGCCTCTCAGCCAGTTGAAGAACCTAGCTCACCACACTTTCCCCATGAGGAAAGGCCCCAGGACAAAGATCATGAGGCGTCATCGGTGTTGGTAGACAACCCCGGCCAAGTCCCCGAGATGCCCATTGACGGCTGTCAGTCCGACATGGACGGCTCGGGACAACCCCTGTCTGGGCCCAGTAACGACAGCCTTCCAGTCCCCTCAACTATTGGCTCCGAAGACCCACGGGTGTACGAAGTTGACACCGACAATGAAGACTTCATCGACTTTCAACCTACACCTCCTGAGCTGGAGGATGGTGGCCAGGCAACCGTCGACGAACTCGTCAAAATCAATTTGGGCAAAGATGAAGCCCCTCAGCCAACATTCGTTAGTGCTCTCCTCACCGAAGCAGAGAGACAGGACTACAAGCAACTCCTGCTTGAATACAAAGACTACTTTGCCTGGACATACAAAGAGATGCCAGGGTTAAGTCCCTCCATAGCAGAGCATGACCTAGCTATATCTCCCTCAGCCACGCCAGTCAAACAACCCCAGTGGTGCATGCGCCACGAGCTAGAACTTCAAGTCACGGCCGAGGTCAATAAGATGGCGGAAGTCGACTTCATCGAGCCATGCATCTACCCGGTTTGGCTCGCCAATATTGTCCTAGTCAAGAAGAAAAATGGTCAAGTCCGCATTTGAGTCGACTTCCAAGACCTCAATAAGGCTTGTCTGAAGGACGACTTCCCAGTTTCGATCATAGAAACAATGGTAGACATGACTACCAGACATGAAGCTCTATCTTTCATGGATGCATCCTCTGGTTACAATCAGATCCGGATGTCCCTGAAAGACAAGAACTACACCGCCTTCATATCTCCCAAAGAGATTTTCAACTACAAACGCATGCCCTTCAGTTTGAAGAATGTCGGTGCCACCTACCAGAGGGCCATGACCAAAATTTTTGACAAGATGCTGCACAACATCATAGAGTTCTATGTTGGCGACCTCGTCGTCAAGACCAGAAGGCGAGAAGACCACCTACGCGATCTGTGCCAAGTCTTCGAGCGTGTCCGGCAATATGGGCTTAAAATGAACCCCATGAAATGCGCCTTCAGTGTATCCAGCGGCAAGTTTCTTGGCTTTATCGTTCGATACCGAGGAATCGAGGTGGATCCCAGCAAGATCAAAGCGATCCGAGAGCTACCATCACCCAGCAACCTCACCAAACTCAGGTCACTCTAGGGTAGATTGACCTACATTCAGAGGTTCATCTCTAACCTCTCCAGCCGATGCACACCTTTCAGCAAACTGATGAAGAAAGACGCCCCCTTCATATGGGACTCAGAATGCTAGGCAGCTTTTGAGCGGATCAAGGAGTACCTCCTCACTCCTCTGGTCCTGGAGGCGCTTGTCAAGGGTAAACCCCTCATACTCTATAGTGCTGCCATGGATGCCTCGCTAGGAGCTCTATTGGCGCAAGTCAATGAAGAAGGTAAAGAGCAGCCACTCTACTACCTCAGTCGAAAATTGATCAGTGCCGAGTACCGCTACTCCCCTATGGAGAAAGTATGCCTAGCATTGGTGTTTGCTGTCAAGAAACTGTGGCACTACCTCCTATCTCATTGGGTTGAGCTTATATCTAAGCACGACCCCCTGAACTTCCTTCTCAGACAACCCATTCTCTCAAGACAACTGGGGAAATGGGCTCTCCTGCTTATGGAGTACGACATCACCTACATTCCTAGAAAGGCAATCAAGGGGCATGTGACGACCCAAGATCCGAATACCGGGAAAACCCGATACCATTCGAATCCTGGCCCGCCTCCCACGAGCCCGAAGACTCGTATCTCTTCGCGAGCTTTAGCGGTGATCGGGCTTCGCTCCGCCGAGCCGCCCCATTTCGTCATCATCGCCTCGATCATCGTCTCGTCAGGATCACGGAGGACGTTGAGGATCGCGTCGACAGCCGCGTAGTCGATTAGCTTCGGCTTACTGGGTGATCCACCCGTCAGTGCCGTCGCGCAGGCCCGTGCCAGCTTCTCTCGCATGGTGGGGGTGCCTTGGGATTCCAAGGGACGAGCATCCATGGGTGATCTCCTATGCTGCGGTGGCGAGGGGTTCGTCGTCGGCCCAATCGGCACCCGGCGTCGTGGGAATCTCGACCGAACATTCGATGTGATCGTTCTCGATGGCCAGCCGGTTGGCGAGCGCGTAGGCGGCGGCCTGCCCCGTGAAATTCAGGTCGTTGTCGCCGAAGATGTGGAGCCGCTTGCAAATGATCGGCGGAGTGAAAGCCTTGAGTCCGTTCGCGCTGATGAGCGCCCACACCGGCACACCGAAGCGACGGGAAGCGCGCAACGCCGTCTCGATGCCTTCCGCTACGCCCATTTCCTCTGCGGCTTCTCCCAGGGCGATGTAGCTGCCGATCGGCGTCTCGCCCGGCATCATGCGGCGCGGGCTGCTGATATTCGCCTTCTGCCCGTTCTGGAGATAGGTTCGGTGAAGATTGTGCGGCGTGCCATCTGAACGGCGGACGAGCGCGATCATGGCCGACAGAAAAGGGACGCTCTCTCCGGTCACCTTGAGCTTTGGCACAAAGCGAAGCGCCGGGCTGAATGGCTGGGCAAGGCCACGCGACATGAGATAGCGGCCGGCATCGTCCTGCGGCGTGATGATCCTGCTGGATTTCCAGATCGAACGCAGCGCTTCGGTGCGAGCCTCATCGCTCTGCGTGGGTTTCGGTAATACCGGTTCGGCCAAGTGAGCCACCTCCCTGATTTTGTCGGCGGCCTCGCCGAATGAGCAGCGCTCAACGAGCATGACGAGCATCACCCCGTCACCAGCTCCGCACTGGTTGCAGTAATAGGTTCCCCGCCCCTCCTTGTTGTCGAAGCGGAACCGGTCCTTGCCTCCGCATGCCGGACAAGCCGTCTGCCGCCCGGTCAGATACTCCGCCGATACCCCGAAATGCGGGAGGATGTTCAGCCAGCGGTTGCGGCACTGCTCGCCGATCCCGATCATCATGCCGCCTTCCTTTTCGCAAAGCGGATCATCTGCGATTTCACGTAATTTCGGATCTCCGGCGTCGGCTCTGCCGGCATTTCACTGAGGCCCCGAGGCCATACGCCGAATCGATTGCGATACTGATTGGCCGACCATCCCTGCTTGTATCCGCGCTCAGCCTGGATGAACCGGAACGCAGAATACCAAAGCTGCTTCTCCGCCTTGGGAACCTCCCGCTTCTTGCCGCCGATCTGGACGAGCAGCCCATCCTCCTCCTCGATCTCGGAGCGCGTTTCCGGCACGAATTTGCAGATCGGGCATTCACGGGTCTTCGGCGGTTTGAGGAAATTGCAGGATGGGCACTCCTTCGGCAGCGGATCGTTACGCTGACCGGTTTTCTCGCCCTTCTTCGCCTTGCAGAGCGGGGTGTCCTGAATATCCGTGGGAAGACCCAGCCGCAGCATGTTGTCGCTGTGATCGAGCACCAGACCGTCAGGGAAACCGCTGTTCGCGCGGATCACCCGACCGGCAATCTGCACGTGCAGCATCTTCGATTTCGTGGGACGGGCGATGATGATGCACCCGATCTTCCAGTCCACGCCCTTGGTCAGCGTCGCGATGTTGCAAACCACCTTCGTCTGCCCGGATTCAAGCCGACGCTGGATGCAGCGACGCTCATGGCCTTCCGTGTTCATGTCGATGTATTCGGCAGGCACACCGGCATCGAGGAACCGCTGCTGGACCTTTTTGGCGTGGGCGCGATCGACGCAGTAGCAGAGCGTCGGACGGTCCTCGCCGAGCCGGAGCCAGGTCGAAACGATGTCGGCTACAAGCACGTCCCCGGCCATCCGATCGCCGAGCTGTTTCCCGTTGTAGTCACCACCAACCGTCGCAACCCCGGACAAATCGGGATGGGCCGGGGCGAAAACCCGGAAGTCGAGTAAGCGCCCCTGATCGATCAACTCGCGCATCGAAATCGGCGCGATGAGGTCGTCGTAGAACAGGCCCAGTCCCTTGGCCCAAGGCGTCGCCGACAGGCCGATCACCGGACGCTCGGCCCATGCACCGGTGATCAGTTGCTTTTCGAGCCACTGATTGCGGACATGCGCCTCGTCGATGATCGCGAGGTCCATGTTCGGCATGCCGCGGCGCTGGAGCGTCTGGACAGAAGCGACCTGGATGGGCTTCGACCAGTCCGTCATCGCATGGTCTGCCTGGATTACGCCGATGTCCCGCAGGCCAAGCTCCCAAAACGATTGAACCGTCTGGTCGATCAGCGAAATGGCATCGACGATGAACAGCGCTCGCCTGTCCCGCTCCCGCATCCGTTCGATGATCGCGGCAGCAGTGCGGGTTTTGCCGGCACCCGTTGGTTGCTTGAGCATCGGCCGGCGATGTCCAGCCGAGAGTGAGCGGCGAAGCAGGTCTACCGATTCACGCTGGTGATCCCAAAGCTGGATGGTCATCGCCGACCTCCCCGGATCACGTCGAACGGGGTTTTGTCAAAATCCTCGCGTGTATCTCCTACCCCATAAGAAGTTCTATTACCGGCTAGGATACCTTCACCTTCAGACGCGCGTGGTTCATCGTCTGTTGAACATGCTGCCGATCTTCAGCCACCACTCGATTGATTCGGTTGTTATTTGCATGGCTATTCGTCAACGTGTTCCCACTTCTCAGCCAGCTTCTTCAGCAACTCCGCGGCTCGCCCCTCGTTGCCGCCTTGCAAGATGAGGAATTCGATATCCTCGAAGCTGCGTGATAACTGGCCCGATACGATTAGCACGGCCAGCACGGACTTGAGCGGGATTCGGGTTTCGGTGTTCATCGGCAACTCCCGTTCGAGCAACTGCTGCGGTAGTAGTACGTCGTCGGCTGTCGATACGTCGCTTGCTGCGGACCAACCAGCACCCACTGCTGGTAGGTGCCGCGCGGTCGCCCCAGTGGCCCGTAGCTGGTGCGCGTTTGCAAAACCCACTGCCCAGCCGCCGCCTTCTTGGCAACGGTGGGAGTGGGCAAGGTAGCGGCCGGTTCCTTCGGCACGCTGGCAGGATCGGGCTGGCAGACGCACGCCACGCACTTGCAGTCGGCGCAGGTGCAATCGGGCGATGGTTGCGCGGCAGGGGCAGTTTCGACCATTTTGCTGGCGCCGGGAGAATGGTCGGCAACTTGTAAGGATGGCTTACTAGTTGGGGCAGGCTTGCTCTCGGCAGCAGCGAAGATGCCACAGCAGGCCGTGATGATGAGGACGGTGGCTAGGTTTTTCATGCCGCAACTCTCCAATCGGTGACGGAAACAACCGCGTAAGCCCAGCCAGCGGACGAATTAACCATCCGCTGCGAATCCAGGCCGAAGCCGTACTCAAAGTCGCCGGCCCCGAATCCCCACTGGCCCCACGAATTGACGTAGATGAACGACAGCCCGCCGTTCTTGTAGGTCGGTCGGCAATAGATGATTGAATGCCCGGAGCGACCTACGATGATCGGATGCTGGTTGATGCCAGCCGTCACGATCTCGGCAAGGCTGCGAATTTCCAGCGTCTTATCCACACGGAAACGCTTCGCCGTTGCTTCCCAGCCGCTTGGGTAGGGCGTGCGGAAGCCGGTATGCGGCATAACATGAGCGCCGAACCGCTCGCGATTCTCTGGCGTATCGAGTGGCAGGATGCCGACGCGGGCGGATTCGGTTAGGGCATCCTCACACATGGCCCCGCTATTAGGGCTACTGCCAATCTGCTTGTATAGCGAGATGGCGGAAAGCTGAACGACGTTCTCTTTGCCGAACTGCTTTGCTTGGCAGATTTGATGCCCTTGAGTTCCGGCGTTGCCTACGCAGCTACCCTCGTTCGACTGGTTGAAAATGCGGGTGATAAGCCGCTCACTGCCGCCACCTTCGGCTTCCATCTTCTCGACTTCGGCCTGCCAGTTGCTTTCGGGAATGGTCGCGAAGTAGTCGCCGTAGGCCCCCATCTTGGATAACCCAGACGGCGGCTTCATGCCGAACGTGAACTGGCGTTCTTTCGCGAAATCCACATCGACGTATCGCGGGTCAAACTCTGGCACGATTAGCCTCCGTTCGCTTTCAGGGCAGCCATTACCGCATCTGCGGAATCGGGCAGCGGTTGGCGGCTCAAGACGGAATCGGGCGGGTTGATAATCAGCAGTTCCGGCAGAGCGCCGTAGGGCTTCCACTTCTCTACCGCTGGCGATGGCTGCCCGCTGGCCGACTTGGTTTCAATGTCCAAGATTTCCAGCGAGTGCTTCTTGCTGGCGAGGTAGTCGGCGTGCGGTTTGTTTCGCAGGGCGGTGAACATGCGAGCCTGCGCCGGGGATGTTTCGTCCAGCTTGTGGGCGATGAGAACGAGTCGCGGGCCGGCGGGCGCGAACACGCTGCCACTGCGCAAGCCCATCCACAGCGCGAGTAGAATCAACACGATGCCGATTACGCGGGTGTTCACTTGGCGGACTCCAAGATGTTTTTCTCGTCAGCCAGGATGCGGTACATTTCCCACGCCTTGTCTCGCTCCCTACCGACCTTCTCCAAGTCCCGCCCGACAAGTTTGTAGCTATCCCACGCCGCACCAAGTTCACGCTCTGCGTTACGGAGTTGCACCGTCAGCGGCATAGCGCAGAGCAGCAGCCACCCCAGAGAAGCAAAGGCGGTTCCAGCGAAAAAGCAAACGCTGTAACGGAAGTTTTGGTCGAGCTGATTCACTTGGCGTCGCTCCCGTGGTCAAGCAGGTGAGCGAGGCACACTTGCGCCGCGGCCACGCCTTCTTTGCAGCCGGTCTCGCGGAAGCTATCCATGAGCAACTTGACCGCCGCGAATCGGGCGTAGGATTTGTCGGCCTCGGGCGCTACAGCCGGTGCCGCTGGCGACAGGGTTAGCTTTCCCTTGAGCCACGCGAGGCCCGCAGCGACGTTCTTTCGGTCGCCCCACAGCACGACTAGGATGCCGACGCCGCCGATAATCAGCGGCAGAATCGGGCCGCTCAATAACGCTTGAATCTCATTCATCGTTTGCGCCTCCAGGGCAGTAACACCGCCTCGTCACGTTTCCGCTTCGCCCGCTTCTCTCGCCATTCCGTCCACCAATCCGACGCCGGCTTGAAGATGTCCGCCCAGCCCTTCGAGAAAATCGTGCGGATGGAGAGCATCAACAGCACCAGGCGAACCAGGTTGATTGGTAGGCCGATTACCAACTTCGTAGCGCCGACCGGCCCCAGGAAGAAACAGGCGACTAGCCACGTTCCCGCGATGCTGACGGCGGCGCTGACGAGGGCGAAGGTAATCACTGGGCAGCCTCCAATAGCGGTTGCCGGGCGAGTTCGTCGATGCAGCGCTGAACGCCGATGTCGTTACTTCCCACCGAGTGGCTTTTCTCAGATATTTTTCATTAAATATTTCTCGGACGGAGTTGCCCTTCGTCATTTATCGAAATTCTTGCTCGTTATAATTTCTAAAACCCTACACAGAAGCCACTCAAACCTCACCCTTCACAGTCTGCTCCGCTTGCTACTCCTCAACGGCGCTCCTTCCTGCTCGTCTCCGGCGGACCCCTCCTGCTCGTCGCTGGCGGCGCCAGCTGCCCTTCACCCTCACCTGCTCGTCACGGCGGCTCCGGCCTGCTTGACCCTTGGCGCCCGCTAGGTACCGCCATCTCCCCCCTCCATCTTCCATGATCAACTTCCATCAGAAATGACCATAATACCAGGAAGCAATTCTTCTCCTATCCCACTCTTGGAGGGCCCCTGCTAACTCAACACGTTAGCACTGGCCTGGTCCGTGCTCGATGAGGGGGGGCGGGAGGTAGAGACCGTAGGAGCAGGGGAAGCTGCGGCGCCAGAATGAGCCGCGAGCACCCGGAGAGGGGGCCTTGTTTCCGGTGAAGTTCGATGGACTCAGCTGATTCGAGACCATTGGCTCGCCCTGATGCATTTCACTTTTTCTAATCTCTGGGTTCTTCCTCCACTCCGGCGACGGTTGGGGGAACACGACCCTCGGACGATCCCTCTGTCTAATTCAGTCGTATTTCTATGATTTAGAGCATGATTATGTTACATATTGCCTCCTGTCCAAGAATTTCTTGAAATTTGAAACGTCTGAGCATATAGTTCCTGCTAGCTGTCTCATCTGTTTCTGGGCTTTTGCTATATCTTCTGGAAAAATATCAAACAGTTTGCGATTGTGAAAAAAATTTAGAGGAATCTTCCCCTATTCCGTTCATACGTCAGTAAAGAATTTCAGTAAATCCTCCACAGGCATCTGGGAAAGAAGGCCGAGAAAGCCATCGGTCCAGAGACATTATTTGATGCCTTTGCCTCTTGCTCAGCTTTTCTCCGGGAGCTGCACTTGGTGATCCTCTGGGGAAATTGTACCTTAACAGCTCAGACGGGCAAATGGGTCTCTTCTCTTTCTTTCTTCTTACCATTCCATTTGGTTGCACCCACTGTTTCTGGGTTTAGGAGATGGCGTGGCAGAAAGCACCTCACCGTTTCTATGTCATTTCACCTAAATAATTGGAGAACAACTTTGTGTTTGTCGTAGTATCTTTAATTCAAGCTCAGTCCTCTATGTAAGGCTTCACGCTTCTACCTTTCATCTAGTTGAAAACTCTGTTTTAGTTCATTGATTACTATTTTCTTTCCATCACCTTTCCATACCTGGAATTGACTGGTTTGATGTCATTAACCCTCTGAATTGTTCCCCCAATCTTTTGTCTATCAATGGCCATGATGTCTCAAATAGCCAGTTGTGTTTTTCCTTTTCTTATTTTTATGGTTCTGTTGGATTTCATCATTCAACACACCAATTGTTTTTGATTCATCATCTATAAATATTCTTCCTTACTATCTTGAATTGATCTCTTGGCACCCGTGAAGACATCATTTCCATTTTCATTTTCTGTATTCATTGTATGAGTAGGATCAATGGAAAATGATGATGCTGGAATAGAAAGAGGGCATGGGCCAAAAAAGAAGACACCAATGCAAATAGATTTCTTGGAAAAACTCTATTCAGGTTAGTTTCTTATAGCCATAAGGGAGAGTATCTGTTTTAGTTGTTGTATATCTACTAAGTGAATCACCTCTTATAGCAAATGTGTCCTGCCTTTCAGCGCCATTTTGATTAGTTTAAGAATAACTAACTTGTCTCTCACTCTCTGATTGCAGAGGACAAATATCCAAACCAAAAGGACATGGAGGACTGTGCTGTAGCATTGAATTTGACATATAATCAGGTCCGTAAGTGGTTTACAAACAGGAGGGGGAAAGAGAGAAAAGAGACTGATAGGCTTATTTCCAATAAGCAACATGCTAGAGTTACTGGGGCTTCGGCTCAGAAGGGCAAGAAGAAATATTCAGTTGAGAAAGAGATGAAAAATGAGTCTGGTACAAAACACAACAAACTGCAGAGGTCAATGAAGAACTGTAATGCACTGCATTTTGGAGGGCGGCATCGTGGGACAAATGGCAAACAGACTCCTCTAAGGCAAGACGGGCAGAAGTCTGCTTGTAGAATAAAAAGGCTTCTGCAGAAGAAGCCTCTTCTGCGACTCCAAGTTTTATTCCCTAAAGACTATATTTTTAAAAAAGTATTTCGTAAAGATGGCCCTCCTCTTGGTGTGGAGTTTGATTGTCTTCCTGCCAAAGGATTTGTGAACCATGATGGTATTATGTTTCTTTTGCCTCTTGAGTCTTTCAAAATTATCTTTTTTCAGGCAATGCTTTTAGGATGGTTAACTTCATTTGGAAATTTTACAACAGAAAATAGGTATCTTGATTCCTTTATTTCTAATGCATTCTTTCACCATCCTGACTTTCTCCATATTTTTCTTTGCTGCATTCATGATGTCGTTATTGGTTCTTCACCCTTGTTTTCTACCCCCCTGCATCGAATCAAGAAATCTCAGCATTTGTTGACTATACTATGTCGCATTTTGCTTATCAAAATCACACTTGTCATCTTATCTTCTTCTTGTTCAATTCACATTCTCTTGTCTGCATTTCTTGCAAACTTTTTCCCTTCTTACACATCCCTTTTTGTATCACTGTGGAAGAAAAGTGACCTATATTTTAGAAAATGTTCTTCAATACATTATAAATTATGACATGGTTTCTACATAAATCTTCACTCATCATAACATTTTTCTCACTCTTTACGTCTAAAAAGGGTTTAAACAACACCAACCAAATGTGTAATTGTTCATGATTTCATTATTTTCATCACAAGGGACTTATACTACACTGTTGTTGTTCTGATCCACTTTGGTGTTTGTTCTGTTTTGCAAGGGTAACCAAAAGAAAGCCCTCTTCATCGGTCGACCGAGGGAAGAGGAAGAAGGAATCCACACAATCTCTCGCTTCCGAGGTATAAACGCGATCACTTGTTATTTCATTCTTTGGGGTTTCGACCTCTAGCAATCACACATCATCAACACACACGCACTCTCGCGTGATTTTCAGAATTTCATTTCCGTTCATTCCCTATTAGGATCTGCGAAGAGCAACTCTTCGCGGTCTGTCACCTCTCCCTATCGATTGCGCTACATACATCCGTTATCAATTCTCTTAATCCCATGACGCCGTTCACAAGACCCACAATGTTCCAATTTTGATTGATATGAGATATTCTATTCCGAATTGAATACACAATTTCTTTGAAGTCATCTTGAGTTATTTCTCTGGAAAAGACCCTTGTCTGAATTTATCATCAACTATTCCCTTTTTTTACTATATTGGATCCACCTTGGCCGTAACACCTCCACATTGATTGGTAACCGATCCTCAATAGTGAAACCTGAATATTCACGACCTCGGGTACTTCCACGCACGGAAGTTGATCCCTTCTTCTATTCGTGCCTGAGCGCACATTATTACCTCCTTTGTTTGTTTCTATCCAAACAATCGTCAATTTTGGAAAGCCTTCCTCAAAGTGCTTTGTTGAAACTTCGAAAAGATTCCAAACATGTAATGTTGAAAGCGTGTCTTATCACACATTGGCAACTACTTTTCAGTACACCCTCACTACGTTCCATTACACTTCATTTCGCTATGTTTCATTTCACTCTGCAGTGTTTCCCTGCAAAGCAGACGCCAAGGCAAGACAGCCGTAAACACGTCATTTTTTACATTATATTGAGTAAATCTCATATCAGACTACGATGTCCCAAAGTGGCTCTCATCTTTGAGTTATCTGAGTGATTTTCCTTATTATCTGATGATTTATCTTTTTTTGAATTTTTTGAAAATGATCTTAAACGCGACATCCGGGGTAGGCATGTTCATTAAACGCGGGCTAGGCAGATGCGTCTACAATAAATTTGAAAATTTGAACCCCTATTGATGCGTCCGCCCTAAGGGACGTCTTTCTAAAACGTGTCAACCTCCTCAGATGCCTCCTTTAGTCAAAATTTGGTGCCGACCCCACTGTTTTGTTTGCCAATTTAGAAAGAAATTGTCTTGCTGACCAGACATGTCTTTAAAAGTCAATGTTAGGCACCAAAATCACTTACTTTCGACACTTTCGATGCCTTTCGACGTCGTGTCTGGTGCAAAAAAGTGGACGCGTCCATTGAGCTTGATGCGTTTGAAGAATGCATCCTTCATGGAGGATACGTCCAATATAAAAAATTATTTTTTAAAGAAAGGACGCGTCCGTCCAAGAAGATGCATTCCAATGATAACTTCCCTTTGACGGGATGCATTCTCCTCAATTTTTCTTATAAATAGAGGACTCCTCTCACGAAATCAAAGATGTCAAAGATCATTAAAGAGGAGAGGGAAACGTTGTCAAAATCTCTTTCGAGCTCGTGAGTTTTCAAGGGGAGATTCTGTCAGATTCTGCGTATCCATACGAAGGCCTCCTCGAAGCCTGCCATCAACGCCGCAATAAGCACTTTCTTCCCCTTGTTCTTCTTTTATTTTGATCTACATTAATCGCATGCATCATCTCTCGTTTGCATTAATATTGTGTTTCTCTTCCTAAGAGAATTCTATGTTTGTGCGTCTTTGCACAAAACCGCATTTCATCACAATATTTCCCTACCCTTTGCATTCTAAAAGGGATTTAAACAACACCAACCAGGTGTGTAGTTGTTCAAAATTTCATCATTTTTCATCACAAGAGAATTTTTTTTTTTGATAATGAAAAATCCAACGGAGTGGTACGGAGAGCTGAGTGATTACTGGACCACTCAAGTTCGAGTCTTACCCTACGCATCTTGCCACCCCTTTTTGTACCGCCGCCAAAAAATCCCAGACTCACATCCCTCGAGGATTAAATGTGAGCTGGGTCATCGGCTGGGCGAGAGAAGAGAAAGAAAGAATCAACACAAATCTCCCGCATTTAAGGTATACGCGTGATCACTACTCTCTCTATTTTGGGTCTTTGGCCCCTAGCGATCACATAATATCATCACACACGCACTCACGCGTGATTTTCGAATTCGGAATTTCGTTTCCGTTTGTTTCCATCAGGACCCGCGAAGAGCAACTCTTGTAATCCGTCGCCTCTCTCTCAAAGGAGATACATATACATACATCTCTACATCTCCGTTTTCCGTGACGTCGTTCACAGCCGACAGGGGCATTAGGACCTGTAAGAATTAAATCACATAAGCATAACATTTAATCAAAGAATATTTGACTATAAATTGAAAGAGACATACCTGTAGCGGGAGGTGGTGAGAGTGTGCCCAACATAGTTGGTGGGAGGGCACTGGAACCTGTAAGAATTAAATGTCATAAGAAAATGGAATATAATCAAAGAATATTTTGTTAAAAATTAAAATAGACATATTTAAAGGGGGAGGTGGTAGGGGTGTGCCCTGCATAGCTGGTGGAAGGATACTGAGACCTGTAACAATTAAATGGAAGAAAAAGGAAAAGAGAAAAAAGAAGGGGAAGGGGGTGTGCCATATTGATAGAAGAGGAATGAAGAAGAAGGATAAAATAAAAAGGAAGAGAAGAAGAACAAGAATTGGGGGGGTCGCTGCCTTGTCAGCACCTTATCAACGCCCCATACCGCAGCATCCTTCAAACTCCTTTATGCATGAACTGGCGGCCCCGTTCGAGTAATGAGATGGCAACCCCCATCTAGCATCTCCAACCACCCTCATCCGGTAGCACTTCAATTGCCCCATCCAGTAGCACTTCAACCACCCCATCTGGCAACTTTAGAAGCCCCTATACAACAACCTCATCCTCCTGCACCCTTATATAAAGGGCTACATGGAATTAGAGAGAAGGACCTCGATCGATCAAATCGAAGCATCAAGGCATCCATCCATCCAGTGAAGAAGAGAGAACAAAAAAAAGAACGAGCGTCCAGATGATGAAGAATAGAAGGGAAGCAACAAAGCGAAGAAGTAAAAGAAAAGAGAGAGGAGGAGAGAAGAGATGTGAGGAAGGGGGGAGAAGGAGTCAGTGCTCCGTTTCTCCTCCCCTTTGTATTTTCTTTATTTCTTCTTATGTGTTTACTCTTTTTTTTTCTTCTACTTGGTGAATCAAAATAAAAGAGTTTCACAAAGTTCAAAGAATAAAAAGAGTGTATGAGTCCTGATCTACGGTGGTTGTTCTCTTCTATCCCCGATGATCGATTCCCCCTTCCCCTTTGCCTTCCACTTCTTTCTCTACATTTTCCTTGTGTTTAGTTCTATCGATAGACGGGCAATGGACAACATGATCGCTAGTGAGAAGGGTGTTCTCCCCTAGAAATCCCCATTTGGAATTCAACTAACTCTATAGTTGTGATTCCAAGAGGAGAGGGATATGGAATGTAGTCTCGGAATGAAAGCTTTACGATGCCCTGTTTCTTTGGTTTTCCATGGGGTATGATTCGGCAGCCATGGCTGCCCCCCCTTATGGGTGATTCGGAGGCCTCCTAACCCTCTAACCAACAGATCCGTCAACCCCTCCATTGATCTCTTTTCCTCCCTCTCTACAACCCACTAGTAGAAGGGAAAATTTGTTAGGGGCCTGGCTTCAATTGCCTATGTGATCGCCTTCCCCATTGGCCCTTCACACTGGGTTCCCTGTGAGTTTTTACGGTGTTTTCATCTTGTGCGATCTGGCACACTTCAATCATGTGATCCGACATGCCCCTTCAGTGATTGAACTAGCATGGCCCAGTATGCGATCTAGTAGCCCCCCTAAACGTTGGATCGGTGCTCCCCCATCCATGATCCGATGCATGCCCCCCTTTGCGGGTGGTCCGACGTGCATGTGCACCTCAGCCAGCCAGTCTCCCCCCTTTTTGGCTGATCCGGTAGCCCCCCCATCTGGCTAATCTAGTAGCTCCTTGTTGGTTGATCCGATAGCCTCCATTTGGTAGATTCGACAGCCCCTTTTGGCTGGTCCAGTAATCCCCTTATGGTGAAATGTCAGTGAGCCTCAATTGGTTTGGCATGTCCCTAACATCGGGACTGGCAAAGCAATGGCCGTCCTTTTGATTTCCTCGTCCAACTTTGTTCCATCGCTCTGATCATGACCTTATTCCTCTACTTCTTTTACGGCCTCTTTGTTTTGAAGAATACTGCCGAATAGGGTAGCCCCTCCCGGTCACGCTCCCTTGTTCGCTGGTCACCTCTTCTTCTCAGTTTGGTATAACATGGGATTAAGAGTGGAATAACATGAAATATATATTATTTATTATAAAAGTTGTGGCTTGTTCGGGTTACGTATCCCACCCAAATGGTGGAATACGGTGGAATAATGACCTGCGGCTTACATGGGTTTGCAAACAAATAGGCCATTAGAGCATTCGGGCAATCTCGATACCTTGGTAGGCTAGCCCTCGAGGATATGGCGGGGCGGATGACTCAGGTGTTGCCGCTCTTGCGCACACTGAAGAAAATTAAGGGACCATCTCAGATTTCCGTGGATGAGCACCTGCTTCTCACCTCCCAAAATGTTGTGGTTCTAGGGGAGGTACTGCCAAAATTTCATTGAAAATCTGGACCAACCAATTGATCAACAATCAAATAATAATAACAATAATAATTAAAAGGGAAATAAAATATAATAACAAAAAATAATGATAATAAAGAAGATGATGATAGTAACCAATAAATAAATAATAAATAGAATAATAATAATAACATAATATAAATAAATAATAATAATAATAATAAATAAAAATAAAATAAAATAAAAAATATGTGTATAATAATAACTATAAAATGAAACAAGTAAAACAAACATAAATAAAACAAAACAACAAAAAGGGGGTTGAATCGGTGCAGGTGGCACCGATTCACCACCCATGGGGGGTGATTCAATGCCAATGCCACCGATTAATCACCCATGGGGGGTGAGTCGGCGACACTCCCGTCCCTTTATACACAAGAAAAAAAACACAAAATATACACACACACATGTTAAACCCACTTAATGCACACACTAAATACCCTTAACACAAAGCCATGCGTAAACACGTCACGCCGCCCCCCCCCACATCCCTTTTAACACTAAAACACCCATTAATGTTCACCCATGCACACGTTCAAAAACCCAAACTTAACCCACTAATCCCCTCACTTAACACCAACCACCGTTAACAATAATCCATAAACCCAAACAACAAAACACATTTAAACCCCCCCCACTCCATATACATATGCGTATAAAAAACTCCAAAAGAAATTTCTTGACCACTTCTAGACGGCCGAGCGCAAGATTTTCTTGGTGAAACTTTGCTCTCTTCGGCAGAAGAAGGGCGAGAGTGCCCTTGACTTCATCAAGAGATGATGAGACCTCAGTATGAGGTGTATTAACTCGCCAGTCCAGGAGGATGCCATTACTATATGCCGCAAAGACTTGGCAGTTAAGGTCAGTAAAAAGCTTCTCGGTACCAACATTAAAGGCTTCAACTAGCTCAACTCGACAGTCACCGAAATAGAGATGTTCTTCGCCGATAACCCTAGCTACACTTCGGCCAAGGGTAAACAAACTCGAGAACGTCAACCCGATAAGGAGGTGAACATTATTGAGTTCACCCCCACTGCCAAAGCCAGCAAGGAAGGCGAGTCAAGTGGCTTTGATAAGAAGCCGACAGACAAGCCAGCCGCTCCTTCCTTTTCAGAGCATTGAAGACACCTTTCTCCTTCAAGAAGGAACACACAAAGATGCTCTTCGACCTCTGCATGGCTCAGAAGATTATCGAGCTACCAAATGCTCGCAAGCCGGACGATGCCCAGAAGGCTAATGATCCTAGCTATTGCCCGTATCATCGCATGTTAGGTCATCCACTTGAAGATTGTTGTGTCTTCAAGACTCAGGCACATAAGCTGATTGGAGATGACCTCATCAAAATGAAGAGCGGTCTTGTCGATCCTGCATAGCCACATGCGTGGTCCAGACCTACCAAGACAGCACGTGTAATTCACTATTCAACCAACGTGATTCACATGATGGCGGCATTCTCTCTCTCCGATGCTGAAGAAGAGAAGCCCAGTACCAGCCAAGGCGAGCACTCACTATGGTATCCAGGGTGGAGACCCTGGCATGACAGCACACCTCTCTCCTTTCCAAGAGAAAGGACCACGCTGCTCTTTGACATCCTAGTCCAGAGGGGGTAGATCATGGCACATGAGCCACCAGTAGACTACACTCAGTGGGACTTCAGTCACCCCCACTATTACCCTTTTCATGCCAGAATCTGCCACGCGATCAATTCCTGTGAGGAAGTTCAGCACTTAATCTTGGAATAGATCCAGTGGGAGTAGATTGATGCTGAGGAGAACTCCATGGTGACTCTGAGGCTACGAGAAGTTGTTGCAAAAACCCTGAGTATTGCCAGAACTACACCAGGCCAGTCGGATCCTCCTCGAGCAAATGGGCATGGGTTGCCTTATCGACATGTCCCGGAGTGGCTTAAATTTTGAGCTGACAACCAAAAAGTTCTCGAGCGACTGTGAAGCCATAGGAGGCAGGACAACAACCAGAAGACTGAGCCGAGTAACTTCTGGGTCAATGTCATCTATCCTCCTGCCACCTCAGCTCCTCCAGATACCCAGATGTTGAGTACCAGTCAGTCAACTCCTGCTACTTCGGTCTCACATTGGTGACCCTGGCAAGAGTTGGAGTCTCTTCCCTTCTCCAAAGAGGATACTGTCAAGCTACTCCGAGTCCTTCTCGGCCAAGAGAATGTCCTGGTAAGAAAGATGACGATGGATGTCCCAAGCCCATCCCACTACTCCCCTGCTCCGATTCCACCTTCTATATCAAAGGGTAAGAAGGGGAAACAAAAGCAGGACGGAGCCGTGGCACAACCATGTCATATTTCTCCATCCAGCAGGCCTTCGGGTTCCCTCCATATACCGTGCACCCCAGCCCAGACAGTGAAGAAGACACCTTCCGAGCCTTTAGTGACTCTGGCAAGTCAGTCGGGCCCTTCATAGCTAGGCCCGATTAATATGCAAGGTCCAGGTAACCACCAGGAGCGGCGGTGCCCCACTGCACCTCCAGTCACCACAAGATGCCGCTCCAAGCCAAATAGCAAAGGCAAAGCTAAGGGGCAAGACTCCAAGCGAATCCCTAGTTCACATCCCAACAAAGAACTTTGCCACTGCGGGTAAGGCATCAAACCGCGCATACGTCTTTGGACGCCAGCCCCAGCATCCCAGCATACTAGGAGCTACCACCTGAGGTCATCGAACAGGAAATCAATGCCACCTTCCAGATACAAAAGGTGGAAGGTGTCTGGATCGAAATCTGGGCAAAGAAAAGTCGTCAACCTCACTCTGCCAAGACATCAGCTCGGAGATATCCTCATGGGGATTTGTCAACTTCGGCTCCAGCATCTCTCCCTCCTACTCCCCTAGAGGCGGCCATCACTAAAAGATAGGAGAGGAAAAGGAGGAAGAACCTCAAAAGACGGCTCAAGAAAGAAGCTGAGCAACTAGCCACCCTCCAATCCCCAGCCAAGCTAACGTCTGTCCGGAGGCTACAACAGCAAATTCACGACCTGAAGGAGTACATTCCTCCTTGTCCTACTGGCACTCTTCCACTCGATAGTTACATCCCGTGGGAAGAAATGTAGAAGTGAGCTCACCTTAGAAGCTGGGTTCAAGAAATGATCCAAAAGATTAGGAATGGCGAAAAGCTCCTCATCCCAAAAGAACTCACCTTATTCTACAAAGATAAGGAGATCACCATAGAGCAGCTGGAAGAAATGCTCCGAGACTACACCTGCAACATGGTGGCCATTCCACCTCCTTACAACATCAACACCTCTCGGTGAGGCGAGCCAGTGGCCTCCCAGATGAGACAAAGAATGACCGCCCCACTAGGGTGTTAGGACAATATGGTGCTCGGTCTGGATTCAGAAGGGGGGTTGAATGACTCCCCTTATAAAATTTTCGGTCAATTAAAACTTGCTAAACACGCCATATGTAGTTTTTTTAACCATCTTTTTGTCTAAATGCTTGTCTAGAATTTTTCTACAATCTTGTTTGATTTTCCTCGGTTTTTCTTGAATTTGTGTTAATTTTTTAATCCGGCCAATCCAAGATCAGCCTGAGTTCATGTGAATCTGCCAATCTGGCCAATCCGATCAGATGCAGATCACAATCGGCCATGGCTGATCAAAGGACCCAATCTGGGTCTGCAATCCTTGATTTCGCAGGCATTCCACACTCCACTTTGCGCATGCAGCGCCCATGCCGCACATGCAATGGTGAAGCCTGCATGTTGCTGCTGAAATTGTCCCACATGGGACAATACAAAAGATACAAGTGGTAGACACATGCGAAGGAGCCCCTCACCCCATTTCTCAGTCTGGATTTGCACGTGCCCAAGATGGCATGCCTATACCAATCAAAGGTGGTTGACTTAGTTGAGATATTAATCATGTTTTTTTTGATCTACTGTATTAATAATATTCCCATCCAATAACTGTTTACCATGGCTTCACGCTAGCTTAGAAAAGCTTGCACATTCCAAAATTGGGACCTATAAGTATTCCCCAAAATTTGAAATTAAATTGGATATATGTATTCCATGGTTTCCATCCACTAACACACATTTGTAGGGAAGATATATGTCATGCATCCAAGGACCAACAAACTCAATTGGACATTAACAAAGAGACTAGGGAAACATAAGAATATGAAAAATCAGAAAAACGAGACCCTAGACAACTCATTTCAACAGATTATAGATCAATTGCCATTCTTACCTTTGTAGTCTTCAAGATTGAATATAGAAGCAAATTCATCATTTTGGGCCTGAAAACAAGACTAGAAATCTCAGAAATCACCATTCACCTTTATAAATGACAAAAAAGTAATCAGAAAGATGAAAACAGTGTACATCTAAGTAGAGGGGAATATATATTCACACTGATTATACAAGACTGTAACATCACACAATCTCCAACAGTCAATGTAACCAACTAAAATGTGCTAGCAATCTTTAGAATCTCTTGATGTCCATTTTGAACAGTTCAATATTGCAGGTTCTGAAATTCTTGAAATGCAGTTGCCAAGAAAGGAGATAGGGCACTGGTACTGCAACCAGTACAACTATACAACAGGTGTTGGAAGTCCTGCGTGTTTCTAACACTACTGCACCAATCTGAAGGGGAACAAAATGTGTATGATCTCAGTCCAACGTTAGCTAGCTGTGCATTTGGGGTATCAAAGTGGGGTTTAGAGTTCGGAGGAGAAGACAACACTGGAGCATGAATAGTGTTGTAAAAAAAACACTATTAATCTCCTTAAACATTGTTCAATAAACAGTAATAAGTGACAATTTAGGTATTTTTATAAAAAAGTTTGGAGTTAAGCCAGTCGAGTTAACCATCCTTTATCAAAGTAAAGGTGGATTAACTCTGGGACAACTTAACTAGGTTGAGTTAACCCACCTTTGGATTAACCCTCTACCAAAGTGGGGATAAATATATACATACGTAAAGGGAAGCACATGCATGTCCCACCTCTACATGAAATAGATTAACGACATTGATGGATCATACCCAAACCCCTTATAAAGAAGCATGTTGAAACTAGTGTAAAGCTGTAGCAACATTGGACAGCAACGCGGAAAACTAGTCCCCTTCATTCGCAGGCGTAGTTTGTCTGATCTATTGCAGTTGTTTTTCACATCTTCATAGTTGTGATGATGACGATATCTCAGATGACATGCACCCGATCGAATGCATGGAGTATGCTTAGCAACATCAAGGTTCGCTAACTCGGTGATCCGTACTGGATCGGAATCCTCCTGATCCGATACGGTACGCCCGACTCGCAACCAACTCGGACGGACTCGGTCCGACTTCCGTCAAATCTCTTAATAATTGCCTATTCTTAACCAAAAAATTATAATAAATGTTAATGAAGTGATATCATGTAACCCATCAATATCTAACACCCAATCATGAATTTGGTTTGCATGAAAATCAAAGACCATGAAAATAATACAAGAAGGCACAAGCTACACCAATTTTCTTCAATCCAAACTCAAGAGCTAAAGAGGAAAAATGCATGAAGGCCCTTTCAAAGATTCAACATAGAAGACTATACATGAAATGCATTAAGAAATCAATGTACATAAGGTTGATGAAAATAAACTTTAACATGTATTATCCTCGGCAAACATACATAAACTATTTGTAAGTCTCCAGACTACACATCCAAGGATTTAAATGATTTCATCAAGCATCAATGCAATATGAGAATATCATTCATCAAATATCAATAAATTTACATGAACTCTCCAATATATTTTGAAACCACATTCAAGCAATCATTTAACTTTTATTTAACTTCCTTACTTAACAATGAATCCTCAACGAATAATTACAATATTCGGCTAGCTCAAACACAAAGTCATGCTAATCAAATGAATCCTCACCTAACTTCATCACTTTCCAAAAAGACAAACCTCCCTACATACCTTTCAGTTCACATGGATGATTTTGCATGAAGCTTATGTGAGTATACCTTTACCTGTAAACCTCCGTACATACCTTTAGCTGCAAAACACATTTTGAGGATCATAAAATAATATAAGATGCTCATGGAATAAACTAGCAACCAAATTTTCACATGCTACATTACCATTCTGTCATCATCATAATCAACATAGGGCACGACAGTTTTCTGTACATCAAAATAACACACATAACACAACTCTAAATTCTAGGACGACGAGTGAGCTTGCCTTCTGTTAGCGACGCTAGCCCTAGGATCTCTTAGTGTCGGGCCCCAAGCCCTCATGTTGGTGTCTTGCTGGTCACGTCTCACTTAGAGTCCGAGGTCCGTAGTCTCTAGAGTCGGTCTCCCGTGTCTATCCCGCATCACTGAGGATCATACTAGGCCCCCCGTTCCCATCAGGGGTCACAAGAGGCTTCCTCATCCACGCGGCCACAACGCAACGCCGCGGCCGCTGAGTTAGCAGAAGTGCGTCACCAGCTCCAAGTCCTAACGGATCTCTGCCAAGGCCTCCTCAACCAACTGATGGGGTAGGAGTGCGCCCCGACAGAGCTACCCCAGAATGGGGGGGGGTGCTCCGACCGTGGCAGACTCTCATTAAGTATGAGAGCCCTCCCACGCCTCTATTGCACTAGTCCGACGTCCGCGCAGCTCGCCTGCACCAAGGCCTTGCAGCCAACTCCACTCCAACCCAGAGATGGCTCAGCGGCTGTGATGCTACGGAGAAGTAGAACGCAAGATAGAAGGCAAAGTCTGGTATAGGGATGACGTACTACATGCCACGAGGACTCGGGGTTTGATTGACGACGATGTCGACTTCCACACCCCCTTCTCCAAGGATATCATGGAGGCCCCCATTCCTCCAAAGTTTCAACTATCATCGCTTACCCCCTACGACGGTATCACCGACCTGGCCGACCACATGCATAGCTTCGAGTCAAACTTGGTGTTCCACCAGGTCTCGAACGTCGTAAAGTGTTTTACATTCGTCAGCACTCTCCAGAAGAACGCTCGAACTTGGTTTGAGTCCCTGCCGTCCGAGACCATTACCTCCTTTCAATTACTGAAGAAGTTGTTCAAGGAGAATTTCATGGGCTGCCGCAAGGAAGCCAAGTCAGTGGTAAGCAAGCTAGCCATTAGGCAAGGGCGCGAGAAGGCCCCTTGGGACTACGTGTCCCGTTTCTGGGAAGAGGCTCTCCATATCCCTCGCTTGGACGTCAGCATCACCACCACCGCCCCAACGCAAGGAACTTGAGACTCCATCCTCTAGTGCTCGCTCGGGGTAGAAGCCCCGATGACTTTAATGGACCTCCTCGCCCTGGCTCAGAAGCATGCTAGTTGCGAGGAGAACACCATGGCACTAGGCCACACGGCCAGGACTAGCCAACCCAACAGGAAGAGACCCGCCAATTCCCTGCGAGAAGGGAGGAGCAAATGAGAGCGGCACGATCGAGAACGCCATGATCACTTTGAGACCAGAGAGAGGGGCCAGTATCGACATTACATGCCCCTGACGGCTCAACCCAAGCAAATCCTGATGGAGATTCGGGAGGAGCCCTACCTCCGATGGTCTCCGAAGATGAAGTCTGACCCAAGGACTACGAGCAAGAGGAGGTATTGTTGCTTCCATGGTGACCATGGTCACGATACGGTCGACTGCATCTAGCTTGAGGACGCGATCAAGGACTTCATCCGACGAGGACTCCTCGATAGGTTCATCACCAAGGCCACGAAAAAGCGATAGCAGAAGCGGACCCCTTCCCCCATCGACAATCGGCCCAATGGGAAAGAGATCGTGATGATTTCTAGAGGATCGACATCAGGTGGAGACAGCTCCAGGAGACGTCATAGGTACGCATCAAGAGTGAACAACGTGGATCAAGGCGACGAGAGCCGCCATGACACCACTTCTCGGAATCGTCTCAAGGATCCAATCATCTTTTCAGATGATGACCTTGAAGGCGTGACCACTCCCCACTCCGACGCCCTTGTGGTCTCCACGACCATTAACCAATGTACTGTACGACAGATCCTTGTTGATAATGGAATTGGCCCCGATGTGATTTCTTACGACTGTCTTGTGCTCATGGGTGTGGATCTGTCACGAATAACACCATTGCATACACCCATGTATGACTTCTCCGGCATAACTGTCCTCCCCGAAGGATGTATATCGTTACCGATCACATTTGGGGTTGCCCCCAGAGACGTGACGTTCCTGGCGGACTTCACAGTCATGCGCGGGATGACCAGATACAACGCCATCATAGGTACGTGCATCCTTGGCACCTTGAGGGGCATCCTCTCATACTACCATTAGAAGCTGAAATTCCCTATCCCTCGCGGAGTACGGGAGGTCTGGGGAGACTAGGGGGAGTCGCGGAGATGCTACTTGATCTCCCCCAAAGAAAGGTGAGCTGAGGAGGCCCCACCCGAGAAGAGGGTGAGGACGGAGGATCTTGGGCCCAACAGCAGCACTCCGACCAAAGACCTTTACCTCATGCGAATAGGGAAAGATCCGAGCATAACGCTCTGCATCGACGCCATGTTGTCCGAACAAGAAAAAGAGGACTACAGAAACTTCCTGATGAAAAATCAAGATATGTTCGCCTGATCTGAGGATGAACTCCTAGGTATCCCGTCGGAGGTCATAACCCACAAGCTAAGGCCAGATTCAAGCTGTCGCCCGGTTCAACAATGCAGGAGGCGTTGTAACCCCGAGCGACAGGCGATCATAAAGGAGCAAGTGGGCGAGAAGCTACGCTCAGGACTCCTACGACCTACCCAGTACCCGGATTGGGTTGCTAACATGGTCTTGATTCCCAAAAGTAATGAGAAGTGATCCATGTGCGTAGACTACATGGACCTTAATAAAGCCACCCCAAAAGATAGCCTCCCCATGCCACGAATTTACCAACTGGTCGACGCCATGGCCGGGCACGAGATGCTGAGCTTACTGGATGCATATTTGGGGTACCACTAGATCAGCATGCACGACCCCGACCAAGATAAAATAGCCTTCATCATCGACCACGGGCTTTACTGCTATATGCGTATGCCCTTTGGGTTGAAAAATGCTGGAGCCATGTACCAGTGCCTCGTCAACCACATGTTTGTTGCTCAGATCGGCCGCAACATGAAAGTCTACATCAATGACATGCTCGTCAAAAGCCTCTGAGCGGTTGAGCACCTAGAGGACTTGGTAAAAATGTTTGCAACTTTCCAAAAATATAGCATGAAACTCAACCCAAGCAAGTGCACTTTTGGAGTCAAGTTGGGAAAATTTCTCAGTTTCCTTGTGACCCACCATAAAATTGAAGCAAACCCTAACCAAATCTGAGCAATATTGGATACGAAGCGCCTAGAGCAGGTAAGGGATGTACAATGTCTCACTGGTCGTGTGGCCGCCCTTACCCGATTCCTATCTAGGGCCGCAGAGAAGTGTCTACCCTTCTTCCAGCTCATCAAGCAAGCAACTGAAAAGAGGGGGCAAGTCGATTGGGATCAGGAGTGCGAGCAAGTTTTTGAGGACCTCAAGTGGTATCTATACTCACCTCCTGTGCTCTCCAAGACCCAGAGCAGGGAATAATTGCTCCTATACTTGTCCGTAACACCGAGCACTCTGAGCGCCCTATTCGCTCGGGAGGAAGATAAAATTATAAAGCCAGTGTACTACATGAGCTGAGCACTCCAGGGCCCGAAGTTCTGGTATTTGCAGATGGAGAAGTTCGCGCTAGCGTTGGTCACATATGCACGAAAGTTATGATCGTAGTTCCTCTCCCATCCGATCGTAGTCCTCACTGACCAGCCCCTGTGCCAAATCCTCCAAAACCCAGATGCATCGGGAGACTCATCAAGTGGGCCATTGAGCTAGGGGAGTTCAACATGAAGTTTTGCCCAAGGACAGCAATCAAAGCTCAGGCACTGGTGAACTTTGTCGCTGAATGCACGCTTCTGGAGGAAGAATCACCCGAGCAATCCTCAAGATCGACATGGGAGCTTTACGTGGATGGTCCGCCCTGTGCTGCCGGTAGCGAGGCAGGCCTAGTCTTCTTATCCCCCAAAGGGGTGGAGTTACAATACACCCTATGGTTCAACTTCCCAAGCACCAACAATGTGGCAAAGTACGAAGCTTTGCTCTCTGATCTCGGTATGGCAAAGCACCCCGGGATTGCCAACCTACAGGTCTACAGTGACTCCTTACTCATTGCCAGCCAGGTCCGAAGAGAGTACGAAGCCCAGGAGCCAGCCATGGTGAAGTACCTCGAGAAGGCGAAGGAAGCTACATCATCGTTGTCCCGTTTCGAGACAGTGAATATCCCAAGAGAAGAGAATGTTCGAGCAGACGCCCTCTCTCGCCTAGCATCCTCTACAACTGTCTTTAATTCAAGAGCCGTCCTGGTAGAAGAATTATTGGAGCTGAGTATCGAAGAGTCAAATCCCTAGATGAGTGCCATAGACTATGAGCCATCGTTGATGGATCTGATCCTTGATTTCCTCCCATGACAACATCTCCCCAACGACCGCATCGATGCTCGCCGCGTGCGAGCACGAGCAACACACTTCACGATCATCAATGGACGGCTATTCAGGTGATCACTCTCGACTCCCCTATTGAAGTGCCCATTCCCCACAGAGGCCAAGTAGGTGATTCAGGAAGTCCATGAAGGCCTCTGCAGAAGGCATCCCAATTTGGACACAGAAGGCATCTCAATCGCACTCAACCTCTACCAAAGTGCGACCCTAAGACACCATGAGCTCCTAAACCTGGCGTGCTCGCCCTTCAACCTCTAGAGTTGGGCTCCCAGCTCTGATCACTTGGTGAGGTTATCAGTCAACGTTGGGCGGTTCCCTGGAAGTGGTACGCCCACAAGTTGAAGACCCTGATGACCAAACACAAGTTCCTAGCTGCCAGATTGTACAGCTCCCCATGGACCTCTGGGGAGAATGCCCTCCTGCGGTCCCTCATCCATAAAGCCTTGTCCATCAGAGTGTAGGCTTTGAACTGATGGACTCAGACTCTCGGAGCATCTTCGAATGGGAGGAAGCCGGGGGTGACGTTGGGCTACGATGCCTTGCCCCTTTTGGCTGGCCCCTCAGCCGGGACCAATGGGCCAGCCCCTGTCTACTTGCCGCGGATGGGGGGAGATGGAGCTGGTGCTTGTGCCTCCACCGGTTCGGATCTGCTGGCCAGAGGAGGTGTAGATTGTGGAGGGGGAGGTGTCTGGCCGCATGGAGCTTCAGCAGCGGCCTTCCTCCTCTTCTCTTGACGGCATTGGTGGTCCAATGCCACCACTGCGTCGAGAATGACCTGGCAGTGCTTCTCCACCACCATTGGAGGAACTCTAATAGGTGTGCTCGATGAACTCCTAGAAGCAACCCTTGGGCTAGCTGCACAGGTTCCCGAACTGACGTTGGGCATAGAAGCAATGGAGGGCAATGCGTGGAGAAAAGTGCAAGCACTCTGCCAGGTTCACTATCGGTAGAGGATACGATAAATGCCTCGGCTCGAAGGCAATTGCCTATCGGAGGGCTGCGATAGTCACCTGGTCAGTACCAAGCTCTATGTGGTCGCACGGTCAGGGAACGTTCATCGGCAGCTCGACCGTCTCGAACCACAGTTCTAGTGACATCGGCACCCCTGCAACACGACACGAAGAAGTCACCACATGAAAGATAGGAAGGTGAAGAAAACAACAAGGGCTATACCATGAGGTAACGGGGGGCTTAACTCCAATTCCCGAAGAATGGCAGGGGTTAGCCTCGTGTCGGCATCACTGAGAGGGTGGCGAAGAATGGCTTTAATCGCCCTTGCCTCCTCGCTGGTTGGAGTAGGCAATCTGTCAGCCCTAGGAGTGTGAATGTTCATGATAAAACTCTAGTCACTAGGCAGACTGTAGTGCCCGTGTCTTAACGGATCTATAGTGGTTCGGACCTGGATTCGATTCTGTCAAATCTGTCGATTTTTACGAATTTTTCAGCTATTTTCTGGTATTTTTCTGAGAGAGTTATAGTTGTAGATGTTAACACATGTTTCTTCTCATTCGGAAGGAATAAGTCACAGCTGTCCTGTCTTCCTTGGACTCCTTGACCACTAATGAATAGTCCAAGAAGAAAGGATAAGAATCTACCAAGAAGAGGCACAACCTAGGAAAGAGGCAATAGATCGAATCAACAGTAGATCACTGAATTCTGGTGGAACAGCACAGCCTAGGAAAACTAACTATGGAATCTAATAGCAGAACTAAAATCGAGATGAGAAAAAAAAAGTGGAACATTGCATAGGATACCAGTCGTGGCCGAGCACAAAGAGGGCTCAGAACAAGGTGCTCTACGCTCCCCAATATAGCGGCCACACAACCTAGTTATTAAGGTAAGCCGCCGCTAGTCCCAAGATGACGACCTCGCCGCGGACCACATAGCTCATCGACCCCCAGGGATCCTTCACCTAGTAGTGTTTCAGAATCGCAGTCTAGATCTCTACCAGCCCGAACAGAGGCGACATTCTAGGATCAAACTCCCTCTCCACCTCATCGCTCGTGCTGCTACTACTGCCACTCAACACCCTCTTATCCTCTCCTTCCTCCTCCAGGGGCGCCACCTTCACCGGTGCGCTCACCCGGAGCCCCCAATCCTGGATGCCCGGGCGCGGTCGAGGTAGATCTGCCTACCTGGGAAAATCCTTTCTGCATTATTGAGGGTCTGATCTGGAGAGAGGAGTGGAGAAAAGGAATTAACAGATCTAGAGAGATGGGTGGAGAAAAAGAAAACGTTGGGATTACAGGAGTCCTACCCAGAATCTGACCCTGGAATCATCCACCAGAGCCCTGAATTTGTCCACGAGTGTCGGCACCATCTGCCTCCGGTTCATCAGTAGCGCCACGAGCGCAAATCGGGCGTAGAACCGCAAGATCCTTGCACCTCACCCCGAGATCCGAGAGCTTGAGCTGCTGCTACTGCTGCCTACCCATGAGGGGCCAGCCGTACGCGCCCTCCCTCCCATCCTTGTCCCTCTCGAAGTATCCCCCCCCCCCAGGATGGCCTCGTAGAAGACGTACGCCTCCAGTAGGAACCTCATATTGCTGGTGCGCAAGTACTGCCCATAGTAGAGCTGCCCAATCCGGGAGGCCACCTCCCCGATCTCCCACCACCACATCCTGGCCTCAACTAGCTCCTCCCAGTGCTCCTGCTGGAACCGCCACAGTTGGATGTACGCCTCGAACACCTTGCGCTGGCAATGCGGGTGCGGCACCTCCCGCCTGTACGCCGACAGGTCCCGCACCCTAGCGAACTTTCGGTCGGGTGAGGTCATCTGAGAGCACGGCTAGGGTTTGAGTGGGGAAGTGAGCGAAGAAGGAGAGGGCGAAGATGGGAGCCACAGATGAGATCCAGGGAGAAGATCAGAGTGGAAGGGGTGGGGGAGGAAGAGAAAGAGGGAGATCGAGGATGGGTTGAAATCGAGTGGGAAGATAAAACCTCGGGCGTCAGTTTTGCCGCCATCGAAGTCACCTCATATCCTACATTTTTATTTTTATTTTTTTTAATTTGAATCAATTTATTGTTACGTTATTTTTTAAAATGAAGTAATATCTAAGGTCTATTCTCACATTTAATTAAAAAATATCTTCACTTATTATCTTTTCCTACATTTATTTTAAAATCGTCGGAATAACATGACCATATAGCTATGCTATAATAAAACGTAGGAAATTTACCAACGTTAATTTAAAAATATCGGAATATGTCACTATACCTACGTTTTTTGAAAGCGTAACTAAAATTCATGACTATAGGCCAATTTTCTTATAGTGCACATAGCCTTCACTGCCGCGAACGCACACACCATCATCTCCTCTCCCTTCTCTCCACCTCCCTGCACACTCACACACCTGCGGCTCCCATCCCACCGGCGCACCCCAACCCCCGCCGGCCAACCACCTACTCTGCCACTTTCCCCTCTCCCTCCTCTCTCCCGCGCGAACCCACCACCAGCCAACCTCACCATCACCGCCACCCTCCTTCACCTGCAGCATCGACACTTTTGCTACCTCCACCGTCGCACTCCCTCTCTCTCTTTCCTACACCTCTCTTCCTCTCTCTAACACAACCACCTCCCTCTCTCTGCACACCACTGCCGGACTCCCACACCTTCAACACTCACCGCCCCAGCTCCCTCTCGCCACTCCCTCTCCCTCTCTCCCACACCCCCACCGTGCACTTCTCCTCCCTCGGTTACTCACCTATACAGACTAACGCACGTGCGCCCCTCATCACCGCCGCGGGCCTCACACCATCGTCGCCCTCCTCCCTTTGCTACTCTCTCACGCACGTACCCGTTGCTCTCCCCTCCCTGCTAACACCACTGCGGCTCCCAGCCCTCTCTCCAGCCATTTCTCTTCTCTCTCTCTTCCTCTCTCTTCTCTGCATCTCTCTCACGCTCTCACTTTCTCTCTAACGACCACACACGCACACACGCGGCTCCACTTCCCCTCCACCTCTTTCTCTCTTCTCACAGTCCCTCTATCGCCCCCACCCCACTCGGATCGTGACCTCACCCCTCTCTCTCCCCTCACGGTCTCTCTCTCTCTTGCTCTCTCTCTCACGGTCTCTCTCTCTCCCTTTCTCTCTCTAACTCTCTTCCTCTCTCTCTCTCCTACAACACACTTGCACACATAAGTTCTATTTTTTATTTTATTTTCCTATTTTAATTATTTGTATTATTATCCTTCATCTCCCACCTATTTAGATATATATACATATATAATAATAAAATACACCGCAAGGGGTGGAACAAGCAAGTAAAGGAAAGATATGAAGGGAGAGAGAGCTATTGCCCAAACTAAGAAAGAATGTAATCGCCACTAAGGTAAATAACAAGTCGAAGACTTGGAAGGTACCTTAGAATAGGTGGATGAAGCACCCGCTCGTAGCAGAGAGAAAATCAGAAACTGCGATCTGTGACTTTGTGAAGCGTAACGGACTAGCTTTGATGCGCCACAGAAGCGTAACGCACCTGTGATGATCCGTCAGAGAACTGCAGAAAGGAAGTATGCACTATACTACGCTTCTTAAGTTTTTCTTGAAACTCGGATTGGCCATAATGATAAATAAATTATTCTAAAAATTACATGGGGCTCTTAGTCCACCGGAACACTCAATGCCTGGCCATTTTGGAGCTCTGATTTGGTCCTAGCTGAGCAAAGCCTGAAAGTACTTATGCTTGAGAGAGTTAAATGATCAGATGTGTGATTACACCAACTGACATGTAAGATTGGACTAGACAATTCACTTGTTACATGCTTCACTCGTTACTGTTGACACTCATTTTTAGCCTGTAAGTTGAGTTCTTTCTCTTATCCATCTTTCATGATGTCTTGAATTACCCTTGCATTGGAGTCTTCCTTGAGCATATTCCGAGTCCTTTTTTGACCATTTTCGAGCCTATTAACCCTTGGAGGCAAGGAGGCAACTATCTCCAGTTGCCGCCTGTTGGCACCCAAAATATGTTTAATGGCAATCATGCCAGAACAACAAAAGAATGCAGCCCGTCAAAGTGTAAAAGTTGAAGAAGATCAATACATAAGGGACTTCTCGAACTATTGGAGCCCCAGGTCATCTGACACGAGCATCGGGGACTTTACCTCAGGAGGATCGAAAGAAAACCACCATAAATCGATAGTGCCATTTGGCCTATCCAATGAACCGGCATTGACTCGGTCATGCCAAACAAACACAATCCTTCATCCGATCAGGGACGAGAATGCACCTGGTGGTCTGCCACCTGATAAGAAACCCTCCTGAGCTGATAAAACTTCTCTGGCCCCTCAGAACAAGGTGCTAAAGGCCCTAGCAGCGAAAGACCCAAGTAACCCGGCACGGGTATGTCTTCTCACCAATTAGGTCCGTTAGCAAACAGATGGCCGCCCAGCCAGGGCGAAAGTACCCCAAGTAGTGGCCCACTCCCCGAGAAAGCTACAAATACAAGTGAAGTCAGGCCAACAGCACAAACCACATTGTCGAAGGCCATGTCAGCAAAAAACCTGAGTGTCCAAACCAAAGGCACAAACGGTTATGGAATTGGCCATTCAGCGGCCTGAAGGCTTTGCCAATACTTCTTGTAGTGATTTCACAAAGTCACGAGGAGATGAAGGATTAAGTCAACTCTCGGAGCTAGTCCGAGACCCACAGTCTGACTCATGTCTGAACAAATGAGATGGAATAGGCTAATTCGGCGTGCCCCCTTATCCAACGCGCTCCATTTCCTGGCCCCATATCACCCTACGTGCAAAAAGATATGCCCGAAGTCCCTTGCCGGCGCGCTCACCCCGCGCCGGGTAAGGTCACAACCAGGGCATGCTATAAGAAGCCCATTCGCGGCAGAATAAGAAGAGAGGAAAAAAAAAGGAGAAAGTGTGAAGAGAGAAGCAGGCTAGAGGGAAAGGCTTGGAGAAGAAGAAGAAAAGGGTAGAGGGGTTTCATGGCGATTATCGGTGCTCCTCCTGCAGAAAGGGGAGGTTCAGGGCGAAGAGAGCTTTGGGCTTGTTCCGATACTCTATTTTTTGTTGCTGATAATAGAGGGGGGTTTCGGCATTCTTCTTTTGATCATCTCCTTCCTCCACTCTTATCCACACCTCAGTGGTGATTTGTATTAAAGTTGGTGATGATATGAGCCCACAGTTCTCCCCTTAGTCTCTAGCTTTTGCTTCTTGTACCCTTTTTCATTCTTGATCTAGGGATGTGATCAGCTTCGTGCGACAACGCCAAGCTGTGTCTATGTATGTAATATCTCATTTGCTTATTAGGCTATGTAATGAACTCTGGGCCTGAATAAAAATCATTGCTGTGCATCTGAGTCCCCTCTTCTTTCTCTGACTGCATTTAATTTCACGTCATCTATGTGTTATCGTTTGATTTTTCTCATCGGTGTCAAATACGCCCTAGGCCTTCCTAGGGCAATTTTAACACCACTACCCCCTCCCCAGGGTCTTCTAATGGCTAGATTATACCGAGCTTCTTTCATGTCTACCGTGGTTTCCCTCCTCGAATGTGCCTCTGCACGCTCCTGGGAGTGACCCTCTCATCGCCCCTCCATTCGTAGCCGTGGGTTGGAGGTGGCATGGTCGTCCCCACAGCCTGGGTATTATGCATTTAACATGGTGGTCGTCTCCCTCAGAGTTACCCACTAACTATTCGAGCATTTGCGTCATACAACTCTCTGCATGCCACCCCTTTGTAGTGAGCTCCGTGGCCTATGTGCCCACTGCTAACCCCCAAATGCTAACCAACAAACCCCATTTTATGTCTAATTAATTGTAGGTAGTTTAATTTCTGAGTGATTAAGCATTGCATCTCCTTTGCCCCGGGAAGGTTAGGGAGAGGGTCTGTCTCACGTAGCCCATCCCTCTACCCTATATACGGGTCAGAGTGCTGTGTTTACCTTCTTGAGAATGATAGTCCAGTGACCGGGGAGGGGGAACATTCCCCATCGACATCCACACCCCTAACTTCTCTCTGAATCACTAGAGGGTCATTGTTTACCGCCAGGAGCCTAAATTTTTACTCTCTCAACCGCAATAGGCCGACTAAAACACGGGGTACTCTAAGCTACAACCTACCTAGCTTTCGTGAGGGGATCCACGGGTGCGAGGGCTTATGGAGGTCTTGGACAAATAAGTTCCAATCCAATGAGACGGAGCGCTCAATGGAGGGCCCTTTATAAGTCCAAGAAAGGTGATGGATCCTAACAGTGTGGAGGGAGGAAGTCCCTCGGGAAAATGCAAATGTGATGCAACAAATGGTGATAATCAGCAATATGGCAAAGCAAATGGATAGCAGCAATATGGCACAGTAGTAGTGACAGCAACAGACGCAGCACAGTAATGAAATATGAGTTCGACAGAAGCACAGCTGTAGCAATAAGGCAATATGAATGTGTCAGAGAAACATGTGTAATATAATGGCAAAATACACCAAGGAACTAACAGCAGGTGCAGCAACCAGTAGAATAGTCAATAAGACACGCAGGATGAAAGGCAGACAGCAAACTGGGGGTGTCACGGCATGTGACTAATAAGAAGAATTGGCGTCCAGCGGATAGGACGCTAAACAAAATAGCATCTACCCCATTGGACATTGAATGAAAATGATTTTTCTTTTTTTTCAAAATATATAAGCACAAATGGCATCTGTCAGGGAAGCCGCTTATAATAGAAATATCAGAAATTAAATACGAATAGCGTCATTCAAAAAAGACACAGATCAGGCATATTCCTGATAACAGTAAATGATAAATGAAATGGCGCCTCTCTAGGGAGACGCTAAAAGGAATGAGCGACCATATGGTAGGATGTCAATTCCTGAACAGATAAGAACACAGTCACCAAACAAGTAAGCAGAGACTTCATAGATCAACAACTAGAGTAAGGTGCACGTGCTGCATAAGGAGATAAGGGGAGAAAATGATTGCCACGTGGGGCAAATGAGGAGTGGCACACGTGGGTGCCGATGAGGAGGGTAATCAAAGAAAAGGAACAATAAGAGTCCCACTGTGATCGCCAATCTGTGAGCTCGTCACTTGACAGAATGGAATGTGAAATTAATAAGTGCGGTGTAACATGAAGATGTGAACTAAGGAAGGGAAAAGGGAGCACGTGGTGCTCAAATAGGTGGAAAGGATCATGCGGTGCTCAAAGATATCTGATCGCCAGAGGAAGATATTACTCAAAATAAAATACAACAGATCACGTAAATACCTGTGAAAAGGGAGATTGCGTAGTTCCTACTTCCTCTTGAATTGGCCGGCCAACCAAGAGCGTTCCCTTCACTCTTGATTACCCTGAAAACAAAGAGAAAACCAAGGAACAAGCGAACAGAATTAGCTCAAGGTGATGTGCAGCAACTGTTCAAATAAATGATTAGACATGCAAATAAGTGACAGAACACACCTGTGTGTATTTTTAACCCCTTAAAAGTCAAGGGAGGGGGAGATGCATGCGATGACTAGTGAAGCCTAAAGTGGTCTGGCGATGCCAGAATAAACATGCTGTGAGTGAAGTGACTATGAGAGGAATGCAGAGACTAAGATAAAAAAAAAATGAATAGAAGAAGAGAGGAATGGAGGGGATCTCCCTCCACTGGGCAGTGCTACAGGAAGAGAGGAAGAAGCCTTCTGCAGTAGAGAAATGGCAGTAGTATGTTGCTAGTGGTGGTTCTCTATGCCCCGCCTCTGATTTTTTTTCTCTTCGATCGTGAGCGCTCAAAGGTGCGAAGATTTATAGGGGAGGGAACCCTTGTTTGGGAAGGACTTTGAATGGGGGAAGGATCCTCCCAAAACTTGGCAAGAATCAATAAATGGCAGTTAGCAACCCGGGGAAGGAGATCTTCGGTGAACAGAAATGGAATGGGAAATAACGTCAGCCATGACAACCACTATTTCAAACTACGTCTGCCGTAACAGACGCTCATTCTTGGGACTAATTTAGCAATTTTCAAACTTTCTAAAACAAATGGCGTCTGCCATAGAAGTCGCTATTTATTGAAAATCGTTGGTAAATAGATAAAAATCCCAAGAACAAGCGTACGTCCATGAAGGCGCGAATTACAAATGGCGTCCATTACGAAAGACGTAAATTTTAGAAATTATTCAAGAAATCAAAATACTCATCTTATTCAATTCTAAGATGGAATCCACTTAGGGCATTACATGGTGACATGGAATTTACCAATGCTAGTGTCAATTTTAGCGTGTCTACAGGTGTTATTATTCATCTTCCTAGTGTCTCAAACTTAGAATATTATCGTGTATGTGGATGGAGCTATGTCTCCGTGTGGTTTTAGTGTCCTGGGTGTGTTCCCCGACGTTGTGTGTGTATGTGCTGCGGTGGCAGTATTTTGGGGCTTGTCCCCGTGTGGATATTACTGCGGAAGCAGCTTGTGTGGTGTTGGGGTTCATCCCCATGTTGCTACATTTCGTAGCGTGGAGTGAAGTCTCACTGGGTTCGGTGAGGGGTGGACGTAGGGAGCCCGTCGTGGTCTCGAACCACAAAAAAATCTCCGTGTTGCATGTGGTTTGCCTGTGCGTTTGTCCATTTCTTCTATCTCCATTCACAGGTCTATTTGTGGATTTTTATTCACGACCACACTTTGCTACCTCTGTTATTGGTATTTGGGCATAAATTTATCTGTTATTTGCTCTGTTAATTCGAGTGAGATCAAAAAGCTTGAGAGAATATCTTAATCTTATGTTTGTTTAGGCTAATCAACGTTAGTAATCTTAATTCCTTTGTGATTCTATCCAGACCCTCAATTTGCTGTAGAATTCGGCCTTTAGCCGCCATCCCTTGAAGGGTTTTGGTCGCCCCCCAACTCTTAAGAACATCAGCGATGTGCCTCAATCTGGAAACAAGAGTAGCCATGGCAGAGCTGTCGGTAACGTGTGCAGACCAAGCCTCCCTAGCCGTATCCATGAAATCCTCCTCCCTAAACCATTACCTCTCCAACCTGAAAATGAACCTCCTATCCCGCAAATGACTGGTCTTCAAGAGGATTGGATCAGACACCCATCTAGCAAAAGGGAGGATCTACACTTGAGCATACTGATCCTTCCAATCCACGATATAAAAAATCTATCCAATCTCGAACAAGTAGCCTCCGCTCTCATATTGGACCAGGTAAAACAACCATGCGCCATGCCAATATCCACTAGGGCCACCTCCTCAATGAAGGCAGTGAAGTCATCTATGTCCCCTGTGTGAACAAAATCACCCGACCTCTCCCACGGGGCCGCCACAGCATTAAAAATCCCTCCCACACACCAAGGCCTATCCAAAGAGAGGTGTAGACTGATCAACTCCTAAGACACATCTCCTCTCATCTATGTGGCCCATACACCCCAGTGAAGTCCCATGAAAAGCCGTCATTCACCGAAGTGAAATGAAGAGAAATGGCCCACATGTCAATATGCCTATCGACCAACACCTCAACAACCTCATGGGGGATCCAAAGGATTATGATACCCCCCGACCTCCCCTCTACCGGAGAAGCAACAACTCTGAAGAATCTAGCACCCTTAACTCCCTCATAAACCAACGACTCTTGGTTTCTTGAATGCAAAGAATATCAATCTTGCATCTCCTCACCAACTCCTTCAACGCCCTCTTCTTCTCAGCCCCCCCTAAACCTCTCACATTCCATGAGACAATCCTCATAGAGACACAATGCAATTCCTCTCCTTCCCTTCCCCTACATCCTCCCCCACCCACCTCTGTTGAGCCCTTTCCTCATGTAGGATTGCCGCACGGCCCGCACACCACCACTTACAGATATTAGGGCATGCCCCTCTCACAACTTCTTAGCCCCTGCTTCAAAGGATATACACCCTTGATCGGCCATCTCCCTCACCTACTCCTCCAGCATTTTCTGAGCAGCTACCATCATCTCCCGCACCTCCTCCCTCGTCATGTGGTATGTCCTATTCTACTCCCCGCCATCTGTGATGAGCACCACTGGCCCCTCTGGTAAGGCTAGGAGGCATGGTTCCTCGATTAAAGGAACCTCGTCTTCAAATAACTGTGACACCTCCGTGTGAACAGTCTTCAGAAACGAACCTGCTGACCAGCTCCTGCTGCCCCAAATCTCATGGACCGCTAGCCTCTGGCACCATAATCGGCGAAGCCTCCACTGCAATCATAGACGACCAACAGTCTGCAGAAGGTCGACAGGCCAAAGTGATTAGTTGAAGATTGCCAAACTGGGGGGCTAGTTGCAGAGAAAGGAGGGTCCGACAGCCACCACCACCACCCCTAGATCCCTCCTCCAGTGAGCCCACGACCACGACATCTTTTCCTGTCCCACCAACCACTGCCGGTTGTCGCCCCTACCCCCCTATCTAGGCCGTACAAGAGAGCCCACCATCAGAAGTAGACCTGCCAACGGTGAGAGGGAGCCAATGACGAGCTGACCGACGAACCCTGGCACTACTGTTGCAAACACTCCTCCGGCACTATCGAGCGGGAGAGATGACCCATAGTAGGTCTCAACGACCTACCACGAAACGGAGCCGCAGGTAAGTTGTCTGTTGCGTTAGCCCCCTCCGATATCGGGTTGGACCTAACTCGTTAGCTTGCTCCGAACCGACACCCGAAGTCGAACGCGAACCATCCTTTGAAGAGCCCGACCGAACAGATTCAGCCTCGATTGATCACTACAGATTCAGCCTCGATTGATCACTACAGGGCGGCCGATTTGAATTCAAATCGACTACCAAAACTCTCCTGGACTGGTCGTCTCCTACCTCCGGGCAGGGGGCCTAATGCCCTAGGGGTGACAATGGCACCACCACCACCTTAAGTAGCCACACCCGGATGACCACCGAGACACCATCAAAGACCATCGTGACAACTGTCGGAATGTTTAAGGCACTCGCCACTTGAACCACAGCAACGACCGACGTATGGAAACTCATAGGAGAGAAGCTCAAGCTGTCGGCCTCCACCTGACCAAAACTTCTTGCCAAAAAAGCCACACCCCCATCACCACAGAGATAGAGTGGGACCCCCTCGAAAACGACTCGGCACCTCCCCACCGACAGGTTGCAAAAAGTGCCTCTGGCCTCCAACCACGGCAAAAATCGGATGAGGGCTTTGCCGACCGTAACACAACCCACCTCCGCCCATGGTCTACAGTACCGCCCGGTACGTATCGAGCGATACATTTCAGTACTAGACCCGACCGTACTAATACCAGCCAGTACTGATACTAGTACCTATTAAAAAAAAAGACGAATCAGGACCAATCAGGCCCAGTTTGTTCCATCGAGAGCACCCGTTTAAGGGCCTCCCTCAACTCAGGGGCTACACTTTGCAGTCCCGTGAGTTGAGAGCCCAAGCCTTCCCCCCTTACTCCAATCGCAAGCCCACCCCCTCCCACCGTTGCACAGGATTGAGTCAAGTTCTCAATATGAAGTATCAAATTTCACTACATCAATACCTCAATTTCTCAATATATGTGTCAGATTGTGTACAATCATGTTGGATTTTATATTCTATTATAGCCCCAGCTTACTTCTCCTCTTCATTCGCCCCCATGTGTGACATTTTATCTTTCTCTCCTTCTTCAGCCCTGATGACACGAAGTGACCTTTGCCGTCCCAGGGAGGGGTCCTCGAGACTTTGGAAATGTTTTCAGACCATCTTTGTCATGTCTTCCTAACTGCACTCTGGAGAAATGGCAGGAGACATCACTTGGACTCGGGCAGACAGCATATATGAAAGCCGTGACTGTTTGGCACTTTGAGTGAAGTTTCTTGAATATTTGAAAATGTCAGCCTGTCTAGCACAAGTCTTGACAATGGGTGGAGGGGTTGCAACCATGGCCTCCTCCGCATGCGTAATCTTCTTGCCCCCTCTCCTGAGAACATCAACAAGATTATTGACGCTTTGTGTGGTTGCCGTAGGGCCCCGGATCCTTTTGGGAACCCAGATTTGCTTAAACATTGGCAAGTTCGGGGATTGGCCTCCCTTGCTTGTTGTCATCAAAATTCACCCTCTGGCTTGCTAGCACTTGGGGGGACGGTTGGGATAACCTGGTCCGATAGAACTTCGGCATCACGGCCATTGAAAAAGACTCGGATGCCCCCGATCAATGTGGACTTCTCGGATGTCGAAAGTCAGGTTCGAGGAGTAGCGGAGACTCTTCCTCTTCTAAAATTCTTTTTATTGCCCCCAGCGAGCTTCTTCTCGTGTGCCCCAGTCGGGCAGGTAGTATGGTGAACGTGGTAGCTCACGATCACCGAGCTCTTCAGTCAAATTTTCTTGATCCAACCCTCACTTTGGTGGGTCGCAGCTTTGTTCTTCGTTAGCGCAGGTTCCAAACTTTTCACGTCCAGAAGACCCACGAATGCAACTCCCAGGAAGTTGGAGAAGCCAACAACAGGGGTAAAGTTGCTGAAGGTAGTGTGTACGGCAAGGTAGCCGTATGCAGCATGGCCGGCCACTATCTGGGGGTCGAAGATAAGTCCAGACAATCCGCTCGCCATTGCTTCGACCTGCAAGGAGAGAAACAAGACGAACAAATAGTTAGCATTTGAAGTAGTAGAGTGGGGGCCCCATGGTCCCTCTATTTTGGCGAAAAGATGAAGGGAGGTTAAGTCTCACCGGGCGTGTCAAATTGTGGGCATGATTTTTATTCTTTTTATATTTATTTATTAGGATTGGTTAGATTTATTTGATTTATTTATTTTTTACGTAGGCGTGCCAGTCACTAAGTGACGAGTTTATTATGCACACCGTCTGACTGATCAAACGAAGATGAGTGATCATGTCGGGACTCAGAACCTGCCGTACCGTAAAGGCTACAATGTTAATCTCTCTTCTCTGGGCAGCCGATGGAGTTGGAAGCGGGGGAGGTGGAGGTGACGTGGGGGTGGCGAACTGTCGAGGATAGAGCGAGGAATGAGGCGGTGACACGGCGTGCTCCCATTCACGAATTCGATATGTTGGCGCCCATTCAAGATTCATTTTCGCGTGGAATCAGCATCCTCAGCATGGGAAATCGTCGATGGAGGTAGGGGGATGGATCCTTGGCCCTTCCTTTTCATTTTTTCGTATTTTGTAGGCTGAGGTGAGGTCAAGAGTGGATTTTTTTCACGCCGAGGTGAAAAATACATGTTTTTGGGGTGAGCGATGGATTCACCGATTCGGAATTTTTGTGATTTGAATGGGAACTTTCAGTAGTTTAGAGGTTGGGGAAGAGTCTTCCCATATTTTTTCCCTCATTTGGAGTGAGTGGGGCATGGGTTAGGACCTCACGAAAAGGGTTTCACATGAGCGTCGCCGGAATCGATCGACCGATTGGGCAAATCACGACCGATGGGCCATCTGTTATAAAGAAGGAGTTGGTCAATCGACCCACAGCATTGGTCGACCAATCTAGTGTTTGGTCGACCGATCCAGTGGATTGGTCGACCGAATTGGGGTTTGTTGGCCTTTTTAGCCATTGGTTGACCAATGGCTTGCATTGATCGATTGTTGGGACTTTGGGGTCGACCGATGGCCTGTGTAGGTCGACCTATTGGGTCTCTTTGGGTGTCCTTCACCCCGTGAATACCTCAAACACCTCCATTGACTCGGATTCATGTTTCTAGGTGTCCGAAGAGACTGTGGTTTCTCAAAATATGTGCCTATGTGGTTTTAAGGGTCCAGGTGACCCCGTGTGTTCCGAACTTTCTTGTTGTGCTAGATCGAGTCACTGTGTGACGGTGTAAGTGTGGAGGGCTGTCCCCTCACAATGTTGGCTTCTTCATAAAATGATTTTTCGTGTGTATGGCCAATGACCAAGAGTCTAGTGACCCAGCCGAGGATTGGGGATTTTTTAATCTCCCAAGAGAGGGAATGGACCCGACGGTTGTAAGCTATCTTAAGAGTCCTTTTTAACCATGGTTTCTGACTCTTGGACTAGGATGGTTTGACGGCATGGTGCCGTATGATACAACGGCCTTGGGATGAGTCGCATGACTCTTTGGCCATTAGATTAGTAAGTTTAGCTAGTCATCCTGAGTTTGGTGGCACTGTGCCACCCTGTTTTCTGAGTTACTCATGACGGGCGCGTGTGTAGCCTATCAGTACTCCGGTAATTTCCTTTTGAGAGTTTCTATGCCGAGTGGCCCCCCACTAGTCGTAACCTTCTTACGACATGCAAGTGTTGACCTACTGGGGAGTCGTAGAGCGACTTTCCCAGGAGAGATGGCTTTGCATTGGTTGCCGTAGGGCCTCCCATTGTGGTGGCTCGAGTCCGAACCGGGAGGAAAATTAGCTAGAGGGCTTGACGTAGTGCAGTCAGTCAGTGTGTGCACATGTGGTCGGGGACTACGGACGCGTGTTGACGAGCATGATCCCGACTAGACCCTTATCCTTGTGTTACTTGTATAGTGTCTCACTTTTCGCTTGGGCGAGTAGGGAGACACCCGAGACGCAGACTAAGTCGTTAGTGGATGCATCTGGCCTTACTTCTAGTGGTCAGGTTCTTCCATCACGCAGCACGTGACTCTCGTGACTCGAGGTTTAGGTTCCATCAGCGAGACGTGGTTCTTCGAGTGGTTTCTATGTACGTTTCCCAACGTTGAGGTCTAAGGTCCCAATAGAGTTACTGAGGTTTCACCCATATACAGTGTAGGGTTCACGACAACGAGGTCGTGACTAGACTCTTGGACCACGTGGTCCGGTTGGGCCTTTGTTAGTGAGGACGGGCCTTTACGACAGAGGTGCCGTGGTATTTCCTGGTAGTGTAGCCAGAGTTTCCCATTGGTTCAGCGGTTCCTGGCTGTGAGATTGGGGTTTACTTTTCATTGCCATTAGGAGCAGCTTGGAGAGTCGTGGTTTCACCGGTTGCCGTTGTTACTATTCTTGTTGCGGCTATTACTTCCATTGTTGTTATTATCGTTGCTACTCCTGTTACTGTTGTTATTATTATCGCTGCTATTTATCGCCGTTGTGTCGTGGTGGGGATCCATGGAACTCCTACTGAGCCAATGAGATGAGGCTCACCCCTTTTTTTTCATGTGTTGCAGTTCCTCCTCGAGATTCGGAGGTGCAACGTAGAGATTCATAGTGCGAGCTTGCCAGTGCCGGGATGTATCCTATGATAGAGTACGCTTCTTTCCCTATAGATTGTACTCTGTAGTTAATTTGTTAATTAAAAATATAATTTAATTTAGATTATTTGAATAGTTAATTGTGTAGATATTTCTTACATTATTTTAAATTTCAATGTATCTCTACACACCTAAATAACTCTTCTGTCTTCCGGCTCGTGGGTGGCAGGCTAGCATTCGAATGGTATCAGGTAATTCCTGGTATCTAGATCTTGTGTCGTTACAACAGCTCCCAATTACTCTAGCCTCAACGGCACCCAACTGCCAACCTCGGCAGCGCCCGATTAGCCCCAGTCTCAACACTATCCGGCCACCTCAGTCTAAACAGTGCCCAATCGCCCCAGTCAAAGTAGTGCTCTCAACACCTAACTTCTCCAATATCAATGGTGTCCAATTTTTCCAGTCATAGTCGTACCCGACTGCTCACTCTGGGCCGTGCCCGACTGCTCCGCACGAGCTGTGCCTGTTAACTCTTCACGTGAGTAAGGCACACGACAACAAATAACAACACTCGAGAGGTGAACGTCAAGGGATTTGTAAGTCCTCTCATGAGGCACCCTGCCGAGTAATGAGTCCTTTGATAGACATTATGTAAAAAAGTGAAAATACCCACATAGCAATGCAATGAGCCCGGGACCCTCACAAATGATGAAATTATCTCGTGGCTTGCACTCACTTGTAATCAGGCTTTCATGCCCCCATATAACGCCTTTCACTGCATATAGTGATGTAATCCAATTGAAGAATTGATTCCCATCCTTACCAGCTACCAGTCTCAATGCCGTCCAGTAGACTGTCATCCGTCTCCCAGCTCAGGCCCAACTCCTCTAGCCAGACAGACCCTATACCCGAGCCAGGACCTGCCTGCTCCTTGTCGAGGCAGCGTTAGCCGCTCCACGCTCCATCCAGAACATGCTTGCTCCTTGTCGAGCCAATACTCGTTGCTCCTCCTTTGGAGCCAATGTCTCATTCTCGTAAACCCGAAGTCCGAACCCTCTCCAGTGCCCACATTGAGATCTCTCCGCTTCTACTTACCCCTGTTATGTTGTTGTTGCTCTGTCACTGTTGCATAGACCAACCCCTCCCGATGTAGTGGCTCCTAGGGTCCCTAACTCTCTTCTTTCGACAGTAGAAACAAATGTGTTCAGATTCCACTCGATGTAAAATAAACACTGATTGCTTGCGGTCGGTGGGGAAAGACGTCCAGTACACGAGCCCCAACAATCACCTCCACTCGTACCAACGGAACCTTCTTCTCTCCACGTGTCACCCGAAATCCGTGCCTACGTGCTATGCCTGGCTGCACTTCCCAAGTTAAAAACTTAGTTCTCAGCTACAAACGCTTAAGGACTCAAGCCCCAAGGCTTCCGATAAGAACGCGAGGATCTAAGCGCGTGTTGGGTGGCTTGTTAATCGGCTCATATACGCCGAGGGTATATCACACGTACTCCCCTCACATGGCGTCTAGCCGCCTCACTCAAGTCCATCCCCCCGCGGACGAAGCGTTATGATGACGGCAATCACACCCGCACATCGGGTCCGCCCGCATATGGCGCGTTATGATAACAATGCACACACCATAATGTCGGATTTGCTCCCTCCATGGGACCGCGTGCCTACTGCTCGCCCCGAGCAGGCCACCGACGATTCCGGCCGTTGACCCGAGTTGGCCGGACATTGGCCCGGAAGTAATATTCCTGGGACCGACCCTAACTCCCCAGCATGAAAACACTCGCCTTTCGGGACCCATACCCGACTGCTCACCTCGAGCCACGTCCGGCCTCCCTCAAGCGCCAGCCAGTGTCCGCCCCCTGCCATCGAGTCTAGCCCTCCCTCGGCGATTAGGGCACGTCTCTAGCCCTTGCGGAGAGCCCCCGTAAAAACAGGCAGACAATCCGCTCTATTCTGCAACGACCCGGGGGCCGACCCACGTGTCGGAATTGTCCCGCGGCTTGCACCAGATGTACTTTGGCCCTTTTTGGCCCGCTTGTAAGGCCCACGCAGCACCTATAAAGCATGAAACCAGTTGAATATGTATGCCCGTACCTGGGCCCCAGTTTCTTACCCACACTGGCTAGTGTGCAACCAGTCTCCCAGATCTCAGTCTACCAACCCCTCCAGTCAAGCGCAATTGTTACCCTACAGCTGCAGGGTGTGCCCGATCCATGGATGTCAGTATCGGCCGAAACCGATACGTTTTGGCCGAGTTGTGGGGATACTCCGCCGGTGATGGCCCGTTTGGGGGGGGGGCTGCCTGGTCGATGCCCAGTCGGTGCTCTCCTGCCAACATGCTACAAGTGTGGGAGACGAGGCCATCTCTGGCAGTCCTGCCCGATGGTCTCTTCACCGCCAGCGGCCCATGTCCAATTGTTCCCGTCAATGGTAGAGAGGAATGGTCTTCACAATCATCTTCGGCCTGGTGGAAGGAGATGGATGGACGTCGGAGCCTTTCCGGCGGAGCCTCTGCAGGCCAGGATGTGGGGGTTGTAGACATGCATTGCAGCGACCACCATGGAAGGGACAGCTCTAGCTGAAGTCATCCAACGGCGACTCGAGGAAAGCGTAGGAGGCGGCTGGGTGGTGACGCGTACAATCATGGATTGCTTCCTGGCGCTTGGTCAGACTGAGTCACTGAGGAAGGAGTAGAGAGTTCTGGAGGCTGGTTTCCTTCGTGTAGGGGACGCTATGCTCTAGTTGTAGAGATGGGGTCTTCACTAGGGGGACCTTCCCCAATCTAGGTAGGAGGAGACTTAAGGTAATCCTGGAGGGGGTCCCCGTGCTCCTTTGTGACGAGGAAGGGGTACAGTTCTTGGTGAAGGAGTTTGGGTGGCTGGAGAGTGGGAGCTTATGGTTCACAGACATGGGCTCCAGGACGATAGTCTTGGCGACCATCCAAGTCTCTAGTCCGGCGGCCATGCCGGGGGTCATGACGATGAAAGTAGCCAGTGAGGTCTTCATCGCCCGTGTGTGGCTGTTGGATGAGTTGCAGGTTCAGCTGCCACGGGCCCTAGGGTTGCAAGTGTCGCGAACGGAGGTTGAATACGTACGGTCGGGGGTTTGGCGGGTGTTTTGAATTCAAACGCCCGATCGGGTTGGACTGCTGGTTTGCTGGCTCGGGTTTTGAAGTCTCAAACGCGGGTAGTGGGCCTACCCACAACTTACCTGGTAACCCTTCTTCGCATGATGGAGTGGGGGGCCCAAACAGTGGCGTCCTCCCTACCCGACACGACTTGCCTCGCCCCTACAGTTTGAGACGATGCTGGGAACAACACCAACACCCCGTCCTCTCCCACGGTCAGTCGTCTGCCAATCGCAAGTGTTCGAGGGCCCGTTGTTGTGGGACTCCAGTGAAGGGAAGTTGGTCGGTGGTCTCTGGGAGGTGGCCGAGAACAGCAAGGGAAAGGAGATGGTTGTCGATCAGGAGGGTAGTTTGGTTGTGGACAGGAGGCTGCAGGCGTTCAGCTCCACCTTTCCTGGAAGACGACAGGCACCTTCCTCAACATGTGTCTACTCCGCAGGGCTTACCCTCTGTGGGGGTAGGCTATACAGTGGAGAGGATGGCACAGGGGCCTGGAGCTCTTACAGTCTTGGGCCGGCTACCGAAACTAGGCACCTCTTGGCTGGGAGACAGTGGACCACTTTCTCCTCACCAGGTACCTTCCTCGCAGGCTGTACCAAGGACTCCTACCTATGGCATCATAGGAGGTCTGAGAGGTGCGGAGTCTAGCTCTGCAACTCCGAACAGCCCAGTTCTGCTCATCCGTGACTCGAACCCGTTGGAGGACTTGCCTCCTGCTTCGTCTAGGGAGCAAGATGTTGGGTCTGCCCTTGTGTTGGTCCAGGACACTCCTCTCGATCGAATGCTACGGCTGATGAGTGATGGCGCTGATGGTGGGGGGATTTGTGCTGCAGGAGGGGGAAGCAGTCTATGGGCTTAGTAGGCTGGGGGTTGAGGAAGTGAGAGAGTTGCTCATCGAAGTTGAAGTTGTGGTTACGGAGCGTGCTAGGGGGTGGCAGACCAGGTTGAGATCTCCTTTGAGGTGGCGGAGAAGGACTTGAGGGGAGTCTTCTCTAAGATCATTAGGCGTTGGAGTGCGAGCATCCGGAGTGGGACATGTTCTCACTCGAGAGCTGGTAGGAGTGGTGAGGAGGGAGAAGGGGGAGGGTCCTCTATCCAGTCATCAATGAGGATTGTCTCGTGAAATGTAAGAGGGTTGGGAGATGTGGAGAAGAGGAGGACTGTAAGGGAACTGATTAGGAGGTGCAAAATTGACATCTTGTGCTTGCAGGAGACGAGGTGTGAAGGGGATGGTAGTGCTCTTCTTAGGGAGATAGGAGGGGCCCGGCTATCCCAGGGGGTCGCCTCCTCAACTATGGGCAGATCCGAGAGGATTATGGTCCTTTGGAACCCATTCGAGGTGGAGGGGGTGGTGCAAGGCAGAGTGATTAGCAGATGGGCCATCTCTTTACACTTCAGGGACGTCAGGGATGGCTTCTCTTGGGACTTCAACGGGATTTATGGGTCTTAGCCCAAGGAGGAGAAGCATCAACTTTGGGATGAGTTGATCCTATACCACCTTTCTTCGTGCCGTTCGTGGTGTGTTGGAGGGGACTTCAATGCAATATTAGCATCGTGGGAGAGGTCAAGAGAAGCTTCTTTTGCTAGAGAGATGGAAGACTTCTCTAATTTATCCAAGAGACAGCCTTGGTGGATTTAGGCATGTCATGGGGTTGCTTCACTTGATCCAATTTGAGACCTGATGCTTCTTGCTCTAGGTTGGACAGGTTTCTAATTTTCATTGATTGGGAGGATCACTTTCCTCATGTTCAGGTGGTTGGGCTGGCAAGGTCTATCTCATATCACAAGCCCATTCTTCTAAAGACTTCTAGGGCCGCTTTGTTTCCAGAGTTGTCGGCGGATGGGCGCAACCGATGAGAGAGAAAGAGCCAGTGGGCCTCGCCTCCTAGTTACCACTATGCATTGGTTTAATCATCAGTAGACTGGTTGGTCTACAGAGTTAGCTTCTGTTGCATTCTATTTAAGTGTGAATTTTATTTGAATGAAATTTTTTTAGGATCTATTCATCCCCCCTTCTAGATCCCATCTTGGCTACTAATAGAGTGCTCAGAGTGCTAGCACCAGGTGCTCAGACTGCTAGCTACAGTTGCTCGGAATGCTAGCTACAGGTGCTCGGAGTGCTAGCTACAGTTGTTCGGAATGCTGGCTATAGGTTCTCATCCAAGCTTGATCGATCTTTGACTATAGTCAACTTTGATTGGAGTTGAGCTTTGACTGTAGTCAACTTGGTCATCTTGACTGGAGTCAACTCCATCTCCAAATGGAGTCGGCTCCCCTTCAACGTTTTCATACTTCATAGATTTGTTTCTCCCAAGCTAGCCATTTGTCAGTGCTACTCATGTATTTGTCACTGTTGTTCTACATTTGTCAACCTTAAGTGTGTATTTGTCACCGCTAGTCTCACTGAGCCGTCGCCTTAATGCTTCTTTGTCTCTTGCTTGAGAACCATCGCCTTTTTCTGCCTGGCGACCTATTTGTCACCCTTATCTGTCTATTTTTCACCTGTAAAGCCCATTTGTCACTGCTAGTAGCCATTTATCACCCCTATTCAAACATTGCTGACTTGCTTTGCTAGGCTGTTGCCGAATCGACTCTAGAAGGCTTCGGAGTCAACTCCATCTTCTTCACTTTCAAGCTTCTGGCCTTTTCTTTGTCCAAAATCGAACATGTCTTCACATAACTCATGGATATACATGCATAACACATCATCAACAACATTGACATCATTAAACACATATGAAACTCATAGATGAATCATAGTGTTGACATCATCAAAACTATAGAGACACAACACTTTTTTTTAAACAAAAGTGCTCAGGCCATATCGTGTTGGCTAGCTCTGCCTCCCTCTCCTTAGCTAGTTCGAGAGCCGCCTCCAAGCGACCCTCTAGCTCCTCCACTCCCTCCGCCTGGGTCGAGGGCCCAGCCACTCCGGCCACGCCAGCCCTCACACGGACATATGCCAGCTCGCCTCGCTGCAAAAGAAGGGGCAAGTGGTCAGTCTAACTTCACAACAATTACAACTGCCAATCAATTATTTTGGCTCACCAATTCACGGATCTCATGCTTCAAGTTCACGACCGTCTGGTCTAGAACGGCAATCCGGTATTGAAGGATGCAAACGGCCTTAGTCTTCGGCATCTACATAAAGTTCCATTCAAGAAATTAGATGCTATGCTCCATAATGTTAATACCATGTTAAGGAATTAAGGAGGCTTACCGCCCGTGTGTCGAGGCAAACTCACCCGATGTACCAATCTCTGTAGTCGGCCAACTATGTATCACTATTCCTAAGGTCCAGATCTTGCTCTAGGGAAGGACCCTCCTGTAATGCCTCTACCTCGACGCGATAGAGCGATGCCCAGTCTTGGTCGCTTGTCGAAGTCCACCGGTGCCCACGATGCGACCCATGTTGAGCTGGGATCGCCACGGGAGGCTGATCCCATCCCAAGGTCCGCTGGACCAGCCGCAAGTTGAGTGGCTCCCTCAGGTTCATGCAAAACAACATTGTGTCCCTGCGGAACCAGGCTCGCCCTTCTATCACCCAGGACTGGGGGATGTCATCCTCACCTACGTTCAATGTGGACACCACCTGCAAAACACAAATTAAAAGGCCTTGTTAAAATAAGCCCGCATAACAAACTCATATAACAACACCGGAGTTAATTTTAACAAAACACTCAACCGGTGGTGTGGGAACTCGTCCAGTGTTGATCGCAGGTCGAAGAGCCGAGTGGCTACCAGGTGGCAGTCTTGAAGTACCTCCCACCGAGCCATAAGTGGGACCGCCCGGGTCCTATCCTGAGGGATTGTGCCACGGCCCAATGGAAAGCGAGTATATCCCCAGATCTGATTACACTAAAGAATAAGGAAATCATGAGCAAACAAACAAATAGCTAACAATAGCAAATTTGGTTTTAGGATAAACTCGTACCTGTAAGAAGGTGGTGAAGCCACCCGGGTTCCCCAAACCTGGTCTGAAAGGGTCCATGTGGGCGAAGAGGTGCGCCAGCAGCGCTCTTCCCCACGCCAATGGGGGCCCCCACTTGAGGTCACATATCAACAAAAGGTATTTCAGGTTCACGTTGTTCGAGGAGATCGTGAATAGTAGCCGACCACAGAAGTAAAGGAGAAAGAGCCAGACTTCCTAGAGCTCGCCCCTCTCCCTCGACCTGATCAATTGTCATACTCGCTACAAGTATGCACCTTAGTCCTCTAGTGGACCTCGGACCATGCCAGCCAATCCCATTGCGGCACTGATCCTACCAAGCGGAAGGGTGGTCACCGGCCTCTTGGTGTTGAACAACCGCGCACCTAGTAGTCGATCCACCTCCCGCTGGTAGTCTCTCAGCTCCTGGCCCAGTGCTGGGGCCCCGGCCACAGGCAGACCTGTCAAGTATGCCACGCCCTCGATGAAGTCCTGCGATCAATGACACTCAAGAGGGGGGGTGAATTGGGTGATTATAAATTTTAAGAAAACTTGACCCGATTTAAGACAGATGTGATGAAGTAGCAATACAAGAATTCAGATCTATTGAATTTTCGATTTGATCTATCAAGATCTGTCACACATGATAACTAATTATGCTAAATCCGAAAGAATACAATATGGAGGAAACAATATATACGTACGATTACAAAGAATAGTCTTATGAATGTCTTACTCCTTGAATCTCAATTGTGATAACCAGACCTGAGGTCTATCTTTGAAAAATACTCTGCACCGGAGATCTGGTCGAATAGCTTGTCGATACGTGGCAAAGGATATTTATTCTTGATGGTGAGTTAATTTAGTTGCTGATAATCGATACATAGTCTGAGAGTTCCATCCTTCTTCCTGACAAATAGGACCGACGCACCCTAAGGAGATGTGCTAAGTTGAATAAAGCCTTTCTCTAATAACTCCTAAAGTTACTTCTTTAACTCCTTGAGCTCCGTTGGGGACATCCTATAAGGAGCTATCGAAACAAGTGCTACTCCAGGAATGAGTTCAAGGGAAAAGTTTACTTCCCTTTCGAGCGATAAACTAGGTAGTTTGGATGGAAAGACATCAAGAAATTCCTTGACTACAGGAATTTCTTCTAGAATGAGTTCTTTGAACTTGGTGACAACTACGGAAGTAAGAAAAGTTTTACAACCTTGCGAGATGAGTTTGCAGGCGTGAAGAGATGAAATAAGAATAGGATGCTTCCTGTATTTGATGCCAAGGAAAGAAAATTTGGGAAGATTGGGCTTGTAGAAGGAAATCCTCCTATGGCAACAATTGATGTCGACATAGTATTCGCATAGCCAATCCATACCTAGGATGGTATCGTAGCCTTCCATGTAAAGGCACACTAAGTTTGCTGGGAGATTATAGCCCCCTATCATTACCTCACTATTAGGGTAATGGGTTTTGAGTTCTGTTCCAGAACCTAAAGGCATTGTGATAGCTAGGTCCAAAGGTAGAGGAATAGGTGAAATTAACAACGATTTAGCAAAAGTAGTAGACATGAAGGAATGAGAAGCACCAATATTGAATAATACAAATGTAGGATGAGAGTAGATTTGAATGGTACCTTCGATCAGTTCACTTTCCTTGGTAGGCTCTTCCTCCATTACAGCATTGAGATGGACCTGAAGCCTGCATCCACCATCACCTTTAGAAGATTGGTCCTTCATGAGGGGGCAATCAGGCATGCGATGCTCTCGATTTTCACATCGTAAACAAGCGCCAAGACGCTTTCAACATTCTTCGGCCGAATGACCAAACTTCTTACAAAAGGTGCAAGCTACCATGACTTGCTTTTCCTTCTCCTTTACTCGTTTGTTCTCACCATTTTCATTACCGTTATGGGACCTCTTCTTATTGTCACGGGATTTGTAGGTGCCCATGATGCTGAACTTATCTTCTTTCCTTCCTCTCTTCTCACACTTGCGGCTCGAGTCTTCGCCCTTGCCTTTGAACTTCTCAACTTTTTCCAAGATCCTCTCGTATAAGTGGGCTCGGTGAATCATCTCCATATAGGACCGGATGTTTTGTGGGCCGAGTTGTTTAGCGAAGACGGGCCTTAGACCATCCATGAAGCAATTGGCCTTTAGCAACTCCATGCTTACCAAATGCGGAGCATATAGTGCCAGGCTTGAGAATTGGAGTTCATACTTTGCCATGGGGAGGCAAATTCTACAGCCTTCCTCTCACAGACATGCTCAGAAAAGTATTTCTCTTAGAAGAGCTCAAGAGACTCCTCCCAAGTAATTTGAGCATTATGGAGATGAGTAGAGGTGACCTTCCACCGTGATCGGGCATCCTAGTTTAATGGAAAGGTATCAAGTAGGACCTTCTCTTGGTCAAAGCATTACATAACATTAAAGATACGTCCCATTTTGTCGATCTAATTTTTTACTTCATCTGGGTTAGATGAACTCAAGAACCATGGAAGGTTCATACTCCGAAAGTTCCTGTATAGATCACCGACGCCCGCCCGTGCACTAGCTTGGGCCACAGTCTACAAGGCCAGGGTAATGATGTGAGACGAGGTCAAGCGAGCTGTCGACTGGCGGGACAGTGACTAACACTCGACCGGAGAGTGGGGCAGGTGACCTTGGGCACGTCTGTGGGCTTCTACTGCTGGCAGGATGGGGTGTGCCGACCTGCCTGCCAGTGCAGGTCAACCTGCAACTCTTGGTTGGGCAGCAACCCCTTGCAAAGCTTTGATCTGAACCTGTTCACCGTGGATGCTCAAGCTAGGGATGGTTTCAGGTTTAGGGGTGTTGTAATGTAGTGGAAGAGTGTGGGAGTGGGGAAGGAGGCACGTTGGGTAGCTTAGGATGGCTGTAGGGATATAGAGAAGGGAAAAGGAGGAGAAATGAGGAGTACGGGTGGTTTTATAGGTTGCTAAAATGCTGGGTGTTGGCTAGGTCGACTCTGGGGGAGGGGGGAGTCAATGCAAGGGTAAAGAGGTGGGCCTGGGAGGTTTTTCTACAGGTTCTAGAGCTACTGGGAGAAGGCTGGGTCAACTTTGGGGTGTGGGGAGTCGACGCAAGGGTAAAAAGGTGGGCTTGGGCGGGTTTCTGTAGGTTCAAAGAGGCTACTAGGAGTGGTTAAGTTGAGTTACAGCCTAGGCAAGTCGACTTGTCTGCCTGGATAGACTTGCGCAGTTCGACTAATGAGGACATCAAGGTGGGGACTTAGCGGCCGGGCCTCTTTGGCAGATGGATTGCCCGGCCACATGACCCATGGGATCGGTCCCAACAACTCTATGGTTTCTTCTCTTTTATTATGATGTAATTCTCTTTTTGTTTAGTATTGGATTCTTAATGGGTCAGCTAATTGGGCCTAAAAGGCTAGATTAGTTAGTGGGTCTAGTTAAGGGGTCGTAGGTTACTTATTGTTACTCCCGGGATAGCGGGATCTTTTTTGCGCTGGGTGACCAGTGCAGACAAAACCACACGGTTTCCAATCGGCTCACCCGATCGGCCTCGACTCGCCTCCCTCGTCTTCTACGAGTGCGGCCTGTCAACCCGTGTTCCAGTAGTCCCAAAATTTACTATTATAGCCCATTATCTCCCTGTGCGGAGTGGGTCATATTTTTGAAAATTGTAATAATATTTATTTATTGTTGTCTTCCCCCCACCTAGAGCATGGAGGTACGTTTCTTGCTCCTCTCTTTGTCGCGATGCTTATCTTGTATATGTTTGAATGTCGCTGCTAGTGTGTGATAGGATCATAGCTCGATATATTATTTGATCACCGCTACGAGAGAGTGAGCATGACCCATCCCGTGACTCGATCTGAGCACGTGAAAAGAGCCGGCCACCTTAACTCTACGCCAGTTTCTCAACCGTGCGGATCCACATATTTCCCTCGCTTAGGGACATCCGCGAGCTCGTGTATCTTGTTGAGGACATCTCCTCCTCTTTGAAACTTTGTTGGTGTCGAGTAAGTCCCATCATTTCTGGTCGCATTATCAAATTGGTCGCGTCGTCACCTAGAGTCCCAGGTTCGCATCCATTCGGTACCGAGTCGCATCCCGTCCTGTATCAGTTCTTCTTCCTTTTCTGTCATAAATGGTTTATTCTGACCATTGGATTGTTATGCTCTGTAGTAAAATGGCTACTCCAAGTGGTTGTTCTCCCCCGACAACTATCAGTGTGAGGCCCTGTCCTTCAGTTGGCCCTCCTGCTGTGATATGGCTCAATGCATGGGATCTTGATCGGGAGCATGCAGAAGTGGCAGCATTGGCGGAGTCCTCAGGCTCCGACACTAACACCATGGACTTCAACCACCTATTGTGGACCCAGGCCAGCTATGTATTTGATTGGGAGGACAACTACCAGCAGGATCATCCAAAAGACAAGCACTTGGTGTATTTCCTAACATATTCACCTCCTGAGGCAAATGGGACGTCATGGCTGTGCAAGACATTAAGCGTGCCATTTTAAAGTCTCGGGATAGTCTATGCCACAGCGTGGCCAGAAGTGTGCCAATGTATCTGTTAGGGGAGCCAAGAGAATAGAAACATGTACTGGGGCTGGGGGAGCTCACACTTTCTGAGGGGAAGCTAGTGCGAGCTCCAGAGTTTATCCCGACATGCTGGGATAATGCAGCCGGGCAAATACAAAGGGAGCAGCCTTGCTTCGGCCTATTCTTGGCACCGCTGAAATGGGGGTACCGAGAGGATCCCTTCTTGCTAGAGTGCTTGGCCATTCACTTTAAGCACGAGCTGGCCTTGGGCTGGTTCGCTGACTGCAAGGTCCAAGATGCACATAACTTCAGAGAGGGGGCTGTAGAGTTCACAGATCATGTGCAATACCACTATGCCCCTCTACTAATTTGTGTTGGGGTATACCATAGCATCTATGCTTCTCGGTTCAAGCACTCAATTTCCAAGGGCTTGTGTTGTGCAATGATGGAGGTCTTCAACGTGGATCTCAACATCTTTTACACGACAGAGGGGGAAACTTCAATTGATCTGTGGAGCCTCCACCAGCTGAGAAGCTTGCCCTTTGACGAGGAGCCATATGAAGAAGTGTGCCTCCCCAAATTGATTAAGGATGAAACAAATAGGGAGGGCACGTACACCATCAGCTTCTCCTGGTACCTGATGAAAGCGTATCACGAGCTGCTTCTATCATATCACGGAGGGAAGCAGCCTGCATGAGGTGATCGCCGAAGGGTTCGTGCGGGCATGTGGTTAAAATATTTCTTCGACGAGGAGAAGAAGTATGATGATTTTCCTTCCGTCGGTGCCGCGACAGCCTAGAAAAAGGGTGGCAGGAGTAGGATTCATTTGAAAGTTATAGACTTCTAGGGATGTCAGAACGGTCCTAACCTGGCGGGCATTGACTCCATGACACATTACGCTGCCTTCTTGCTCTACTGGCTCTGCTCCTTTGCCTTGCCATATGGTGACGAGACTGTTATTCGGCAAGAGGCCATTTACCCCGCCTACTAGATGGCCTAGGGGGAGAAATTGTCGCTATGCCCGGCCTCCCTGTGTTTGATTTATAAGACCCTGGGTGACGTCAGTAAGCACCAGCTTCCCCGACAATTCTGGATCGTTGGCCCAATGCACTTCTTCAATGCTTGGGTCTGCACAATATTCCCAGAGTATGCTACACGCACACTCCAGTCCTGGACATTATTCCCACGAATGCTAGAGTTTGCAAGTGCAAAGCCGGGCTCGACATCACTGCAGCTATATCTTTTGAAGGGCAGGCTAACAACAATCCCTCAAGACGCCCCCCGGGAGCATTCATTTCTGGGCCTTGGCTGCCCATTCAAGTCCCTTAGTGAATAACAAAAGGGATTGTAAAGACGACTGTGAACCTTGTTATATTGAATTCACATGAACATCCACTAATTAAAGGAGAAAAAGGAAAAAAATAAGGGAGAGAGGGGAAAAAACTAGGGAAAAATATTAATGATGTGTAAAGAGAGCATGAGATGCTCTAAGGGAAAGTGTGATCGCCAGAGGGGTTACCTCAAGAAGAGTGATTGTGAAAAATACCTTGTAAGAAGTAGGGAGATTGAGAATTCCTTCTTCCTCCTCCTATCGGTCGGTCGATGAAGGGGGTCTTTAATTTGATTACCTTGCAAAGAAGACAACCAAAGGAAAAAAAAATAAGACAAGATGGATTAGCCAAAGTGCAGTAATACTATCCTCAAAGAAATAAGGCAGGTTACATGTTCAAGCTTCTTTGCTCTATCTCTTTCGCTCTGCCTCTTGTTCTCATATCTTCTAAATCTATTCTCCCCTCTTCAATCTAGTCTCTTGATCTATGTTGAAGATCATGCCCTTCTCAGCTTCCCAGCTTACTTGCTTGACCATATCTCCATGAGAGGGTTTTCCCTTACGATTATGAACCTGGCAGTTCTGCTTCATCTGATCTTGAGCTTTAGTTGAAGAGCATATTTGTCACCTGTTTATGTCCCGCCATGTTGTCACACGTGTCTTTGTCCCTCCGCCTTGTCACACATGTCTTTGTCCTGCCATATCGTCACGCGTGTCTTTGTCCTACCGTGTCATTGCGCTTATAGTCTTTTGTCCCCCGCAGTGTCTTTGTCCCTCCATGTCGTGTTGTCCCACCATGCCCTTATCCTATCACATGTGTTGTCCCACCGCGTGTGTGTTATTTTGTCCCACCATGTCTGTAATGCTGCGCATACTTGTCATTTGTTCTTGTGGTGTTTATTTTGTTGTTATGTTTTCGTCTCATTCATTTTGTGTTATGTTCATCTCTGTTATGTTATATTTATAGTTCATATTCGTTCATGTTCATGTTATGTTGTCATGTGTTATATTGAAAATCTCATAAAAATCTAAAAATAATCAAAAAAATATCATTTCGCTTGGCAGGTAAGTCAGGTATGGCTTTCTATCCCCAACTCTTTGTTGCATTACTATATGGTATCTACATTACTATAGTCTCTCAAGGACCGACTAGTTGCCCATGTGTTTTGGGATCTGATATTTTCCTTTAACAAAAATGATGATGATCTAGGAGCATACGGTTAATCGTTAGATAGGCCGCTCGGTTGAGTCGGGTGGGGGATGATGGACTCTGTCTCGCACTCCGTAGTTACAAGAAGATTCTTGACCCCATCTTGGCTCAGTCTAGCAATATTATCCTTGAGTACTTTCTATTTTATCCTTTCTTTGCATTCGTTTTGATGATTTCTTTATTTTTGCCCAGCATGCATCATGTCATTTTGAGCATTCACGTCTCGAATCTGTTCAAAGATTTCTTCTCGGCAATGGTTAATTGCACTTCAGTTCTCTTGGATAAGAAATCTTTATTCCACTCTGAATTTGAACATCTTCTCTGATCTGCCCGCTTGGTCTGGTTGACCAGCGTGATTCCTGTCTAGATTTTATCTTAATTTTATTTCTCCATTTCCAGCTTTTACACTGTGTTTCCTTCCGATCCCCTCATTGTCTGTGGATTGTGTCCCCAATGAGGCTGGTCGTGTTTTCTTTTCTCCTTAGTTTAGTTCTCCAGACATGTCTAATCCTTGTCAGTCGTTTTGGGTGGTTAGTTCGACATTTTCGGGAGAATTCCTGTCACTTGTTGGTTGTGACGGGTGTCTTTTGCCTTGATGCCCGTTTATCAGTTCTCTCCACTTCATCTCTACTTCATCTCCATTTCACGTCGTTGTTGCATTCGCTCCATCTCCTTTCCATTTCACCTCTGTGCCGCTTTCACTCATTTCCTTGCAAAGTGGACATTAAGGAGGGGCATCTATTGGCACCCGTTTTTAGCCCGCAAGTTGCGTCGTTTCTCTTATTCATCATTTTTGATATCCCGAATTAACTATTATTTTGGAGCCTTCTTTGGATGGATTTCGAGCCCATTTTCATTGTTCCCTATCCTTTTGAGCCTTGGAGATCCTGATTTCTTAGAGCACTGGGGCTTATTTTGTCGGCTTCCAACCTTCCAAGTCAACTTACGACCCATTTAGGTCAACTTCCCTCAAGCACTTGGCCCCTTTCACTGCGCAGTCTTGAAAATAGCCCTTTTTCATCCCCTTCTATTTTGCTATTCATTAAGTGCCCTTCACTAAAGTTGTTTGTTTTTAAATATCTACAATATCTTCTTCTATGCGATCAGCCAATTCTCCACCGATTTCAAGTTATTTATATTTTTCTAGCAGGCTGCACTGTTCACCTGTGTCCCAATATTTTTTCTCTCTATTTGCACCCCATGTTCTCCCTCTTCTGATCATCTTTTCATCTTACGCTCTTCATAAAAGTTGTTTATTTTTCAGTTATCTACAATTTCTTCTTCTACTACTTTTACTAGTTCTACACCATTTTCAAGATATACTTCAATTTCCAAAGTCACGTGAGCCTAACATTCGCCCCTAGAGAAATGGTCAATTGTTGACCTCTTCATATAGAAACGGTCAACTATTGACCACTTCATGAAGAAAATGGTCAACAGTTGACTACCATGAGCAGTAACTTATTTAATTTTTTAATTTTTAATTTTAATTTTATTATTTTTAAAATGTCAAATGACGGTCTTCTTGAGACCGCCACTTTCCAATAAAACGGTCTCTGAATGACCGTTTCTTCAGTTTTTCACCTGAAATTGTCCCGGTCGCCCCCAGTCGCCTGGCGGTCACCCATATGACCGTTTTCCTCAAGCGGCGGTCCTCCCATGACCGTTTCTTCATTTGGCGGCTGCACGATAGACCGTTTCTTGGACAGAGAGTCCAGATGATCCTGAACTCTGATTTCTTCGCCGCAGGACTCTCTGGTCGACTTCTACTCGACGGGGCCTCCTTATTAGGGCTCTATCTTCCAGAATATTCCACCAAATGGAGCCCCGTTTGTTTCTATCTCTTGGCCTTTGCATTATCTCGATTTTGGTCTATAGAACACGAGTTTTCATGGGCTATATCTCCGGGAATCTTGGCCGCAATACCAGGTTTCGTGTGTGTGTGCTCGTAATCTAAGATCCCCAAGGAGGGGTGACGAACGAGCTCCTGCAGGCGAGACTCTGCGGTTTGTAACTGCATTAACTTCTCTTCAAGAAAGGCGGCCTGTCCCTCCGCCAACTCCGCCTCCTCTATACTCTGGACTTCCTACTGCTTGGCCAGTTCCAGCTTTGTTTCGACCCAGGAGAGTTCAACGTGAAGTTCAGCTATCCTAGTCGTCAAGGAAGTCCGGCGCTGGGTAGAGATGTTAGCGGCATCCCGCACCTACTGGGTGGTTCCTCTCGGAGATGCAAGAGTGGTTCGGCACTCCGCCCGCTCGAGCTTTATGGCCGTCAGCTGATCAATTACACCTTGGCCAAGGAACTCCCTTCTATTCACATGCTATAAAAGCAGGATCACTCACTACATCCAGTCCTCCATGGGGCAGCCAAAAGCCAGCAATATGTGAGAAAGGTGCTCTACCAGACCCCTCAGCTGCACATAAGTTAGATCTAGGTGGGTCGTTATAGTCTGCCGCAATGTCTCTAGATACTGCCACACTAGATCGTTTGACGACTGCAAGCCAAGCGATGGCGTATCAGGAAGTTGGAACTCTACTCCACTATCGACCACACCCCAGATGTTGTCGCTCGATTCGAAAGACGATGATGGCATGTCCTGTAGGGTGCCCACACTAAAACCAATTTTGGTGACTAGTGCAGTAGAGGCAGTCTCGATAGCATCAACCTCTCTCCCAACTTCTGGCAGCAGAGCCGCGCTCTGAGTTTTGACGATGGAGGATGTTTGACCTTCATCCCCGGCCTGACCAGCTTCTGCCAGCACTGACTCTGCGACAAGGGTCAAAGCCTCTGAGACCCCAGCCGCTTCTTCCACAATTTCTCCCGCTTCTATCTCAGAAGTGTCTCTACCCTCCGGGAGTAATTCTCCGCCAGCAATGAGTGACTGGGGTTCCAAAGCCGCAATCGGCTGAACAGATCCATCAATTGCCCCTAACGCCTCTAAGCTTGCTGCTGAAATGAAATCCTTGGGGTATCACAGAGCTTTTGGCCGCAGGACAGGCGAAAATGTTGGTTGATCTGCACCCAAGGGTGGAAGAGGTATCTTCATAGTCACGGTCGGCGGGGTCACCTTGATCTGCATAGCTGAAGCCTACAAGAAGAAATAGGTATGACATGCTTCAGAGGTCTGGCATGAAAACTAATAAGAAGAGCCAGGAGGCGAAATTGGTAGGGGATCTCTTACCTCTGCCAGCACCAAACTCAGAGCTCCCGCAGTAGAGACCACCGCCTTCGTCAACCCAGCCCCTTCCCCTGTAAAGGGACTAGGGGGCCCGAAGTTACTCTATGCCAGCCGAGGGGGGCTGAAGGTGGTGTAATCACTTTCATAGGCAGAAGATGCCCCAGCATCTTCGATTTCTGTCTCCACGGGAGGAAACTCCTCATCTCTGGAACCGCCGCTATAGTGTACCTGCTCTGTTGAGGAAGAGCTCTGTGCTAGTGCCTGACTCTCCCCCTTTGGAGCAGAGAGTTCTTCAGCTTCATGACCTGCGGGGGGAGCATCTCCCTCAGCAGGAACCCGCTCGGTCGGTTCTGCAATGGAAGCGGTAGCTAAATGAACCTCGGGAGTGGGCTCACTCCCTGAAACGATCTCCTCCCCAACAGGAGATCCTTTGGCAACCTCGATAGCGGGAGGCGAAGGCGCTCGGACATCAACTGAAGCTCAAATGGAGAACATTCATCTGAGATGAAGACATTATGGGTCTGTGCCAATCAGACGAAGAATGTGTATAGTCTGAGTGCATCTGTCGGTCCCGAGTTACTCGTTCCTCACTTGCGGCACCCTCGGCTGGGGGGCATTTGTTGACACTCAAAATATGCTCAATGGCAGTCACGCCTAAACAACAAGAAGGATGCGGCCCGTTAAAGCGCAAAAGCTGAAGAAAACCAATGCACAAGGGTCTTCTCGAACTGCTGGAGCCTCAGGTCATCTGACACGAGTACCAGAGACTTTACCTCAAGAGGGTTGGAAGAAATCCCCAACAAACTGGCAGTGCCGTTCGACCTGCCCAATGAACTGGCATCGACTTGGTCGTGCCAAACAAACAACATCTATCATCCGATCAAGGATGAGAATGTACGTGGTGGTTTGCCACCTGATGAGAAACCCTCTTGAGGTGATAGAACGTCTTCGGCGCCTCAGAACAAGGTGCTGAAGGGCTTATCAGTGGAGGACTCAAGTAACCTGACATGGGTACGTCTTCTCAACCAATTACGTCCCTTAACGACCAAATGGCCGCCAAGCCAGGGCGAAAACACCTCGAGTAGTAGCCCACTCCCAGAGGAAGCTACAAATGAAAATGAAGCTGCGCCAGTAGCACAAACCACAGTGCCGAAGGCTACGTGAGTGGAAAACCCGCGTGTCTGAACCAAAGGCACATACGGTTCTGGAATTGGCCATTCAGTGGCCTAAATGCTTTACCAGTACTTCTCGTAGCGGTTTTACAAAACCACAATGAGATGAAAGATCAAGACAACCCTCGGAGCCAGTCCGGGGCCCACAGTCTGACTCTTATCGAATAAACGTGAGGGGTGTAGCTAACTCGGTGCACTCTGTAATCTAGCGTGCTCCATCTCCCGTCGCCCCCTCACCCAACGTGTAAAAACCTAGAAGCCTTTATTCGGCGCGCTCTCTCTGTGCCGGGTAGAGTCACCCTAATGGTGTGATATATATACCAATCATCTACGAGCAGAAACCCTGGCCTCGGACACACACAAAACATCAATACAATGAGGCTCAATTTAGAAATCCCCTGATTTGGCTTCCCTTGGAATGTATGCTGCTGATCTTAGAATTTGCCTTCTTCTTCACTTGAGCGGAGCTTCAATCCGTGCTTGCTTGGCTCTTCTTCTTTCTTGTTTGCTTGGCTTCTCTTCTTTCTCCTTGAGGCTCTTTTCCTTGGAATCCTTGCTTGCTTGCTTGGCTCTTCTTTTCCTTGGAGGATGTTGCCTTCAGATGTACCTTGAATCACCTTGAGGATGGATGAAGAATCTTGGCGCGAAGTACTGTTCACGGCTACAGTACCCTTCTTCTCCTTCCTTGGACATCACCCCCTTGATCTCCCTTGGATCTCTCTTTGATGGCTTAGGTTTATGACTCCAATGAAAGGTTTTATAACCCTTGGAAGGTTAGGAGACAAGTCCCAAATCAGATCCATAATTTCTGGGGTGATTGAGAGCATTGGGATTAAAGAAATGGGGAAGGGAATCTCTCCACGAGCTGGAAACACGAAGTCAAAGTTGGAGGCTTCGGGAAGTTCGGTCGACCGAAATTCTGTAGGGTAACCATCTTTTCATTTCTAGAATTTTCGATCGACCAATACTACATGGTCGGTCGATCGAAGCTACAGTACTTTCAGTCGACCAATAGCTACAGTGTCGGTCAACCAATTGCTACGGTAAAATTTAGACATTCAGATTTCACCCCCAAACTCCATTGCAACCCATTCAAGTTTGAGGCTTCAAACTCCTTTGATCTTGGGGAATATATGCTGAGTGTTTTGACCTACAAAATCATAGGAAACAATTAGAACCTTAGCTCAACAATCCATGAGATAAATGCATGAAGTGCATACATGAAAGCCCATGTCCAAGGTGTAAACAAACACTTTGAACCATAAAAGCTTTAAGCTAAAGGTCAAGAATTATTTCTATTCAACTGAGCAAAATATGAGAGTAATTTAGCCATGCACATATACAAGTGAACACTTTGAAAACATGATTGACTAAGTGTCAAGATCAATAGCTTTGCAAAATAACCATGAAACCTTCATTCTAAAAGAACCCTTCTAGACAATTGTCAAGATATGAACCAATTTTCAAGCACACATTGAGCACATTGAATAGAATTGCCAAAACCATATGATCATGAATCCATACAATGAGAGAGCATCATTCAAGTCACATTCATCAAGTTTTCAAGCCCAAAAACCTTATGTGGAAAATGAATGAAACTATCCAAACAAGGCATTGAAAATTGTTTTGATGAAATACATGAAACATAGAAAGAATCAATGCAATGCAAGGAGAAAGGTAACTCCCTTGTGGAAGAAGAACTTCAATGATGCACTCCTGAGTTTCAAGCATGAGCCATGGACTTGTTCCTACAAGCCAAAATGAATATAGCATTAGTTCCTTCAACACCGAAGATTCATATGACTTTCAAGAGCGACTCTTGAAGTTGTTCTTTCAACTCATCATTAAAAGATTCATAAACATATTGCTCAATGAAACACACACAAGCACAATCATTTTGTTATCATTAAAATCAGATACCAAACACAAATATCAGCTAGGGGATGCATCAGCCCTTAGGTCACCTTTTAGTTTTCAAGGGGATGTGGACGTGTAAAATTGCACGACCGCGTGTTCTGACTAGTCCAACATCAACAAGCAACTTTAACCGAAGAAACTGCGGAGAGGACTGGCCATCCGAACTCTCTGAACGAGCAACACATTGTCGTGAAGCCGTCTCCAGGGTCACGACAGTGAAGAGAAACCAACCCCCGGGAAGCCCACAACCCATGGGCCCCGAAAAAAAAATTTAAATGAACCGAAACATGTGCACGAAACGGGTTCAAGGCGGGCCTTCAACGGCAAACTCCCTAGTGCCTTCTACAGCACGCTCAATAGTGCCTTCAATGGCACGCTCCTTCCCTGGCACGCCCATCCGTGGGTTCTTCGTCGGCACACATGCCCAGTGGGTCTTCGTCGGTACACCCCTATGGCCTTCGCCGGCACGCCCCCATTGCCCCTCAGCGGCACATTCGTGACCCGTCAACGGCACGCCCTTAGTGGGCTCTTCAACGACACGCCCAGCGCAGGCTTCAACGGCACACCCCTGTGGCCTTCGCCGGTACGCCCCTGCTCCTGCTCAATGGCGCGCCTTCGTGCCTTCAGCGACACACCCTGGCTAGGCCTTCAACGGCACGCTGCCTTCAACAGCACGCCTCGTCACCAATACACCCGTGCACCTTCACTGGCACGCCTTCAACACCCTTCAACGGCACGACCATATGGGCCTTCGATGGCACGCCTTCGTTGGGTTCTTTAGCGGTACGTCCAGCCCTTTCAACAGCACGGGTCTTCCAGCGACACCTCTGGCAGAACAAATCTCACGCCATCCCCCTATGGATTCGTGGCGCGCAGTGGCCCACCTGAGGTGTCAAACGAAGAGAGGGACACACTACCTACTCCCCCTGCCACCAGGGATGGGAAAGTCAAATCCCCATTAAGGCTAGTCACTTCCCGCCACCGCCGGTCATGATCGAAGGCCCCCGCCCGTGGGAGTATAAAAAGCCCTCTTCTACCGAGAAACAAAAAGGGCAGAGAACAAAGAGAGGGGCACGAGGAGAGGGAGACAGAGGAAGAAGCCCAGAAGAGAAGAAGAAGAAAAGAAGAGAAGGAGGGCTTTCTGCCTTCCCCCGCTGCTGCACCACCACCACCGCCTGAGAATAAGGATTTGAAGGAATCTGGGTCATTACAGCCCTCCCCCCTTAAATAAATTTCATCCTCGAAATTTAAGAACGAAGGCACAGGGACGGGGGAAGGACTCACGTAAACAAATAAGGATACAACTGTCGCATCTCATCCTCACGCTCCCAAGATGCCTCGCCACCAGAATGACACTGCCAGACTACCTTAACCAGAGGGATAACCTTGTTCCATAGGCGCTGCTCTCGCCGATCCTCAACGCGGACAGGGTACTCCGGAAGGGACAGATCTGAGGTCACCTCGGGCCAAACGGCATCCTCTAGAACATGGGAGTCATTGGGCATATACTTCCGAAGCATTGACACATAAAACACATCATGCACAGCAGATCGCTCTGGAGGTAACTGCAACCGATAGGCAACTTTTCCAACACACTCGACAATAAGGAAAGGACCAATATAGTGGGGACTTAGCTTCCCACGCTTGTCGAAGCGCATTACACCCTTCATGGGAGAAACTCTCAGAAAAACCCGATCTCCCATAGTAAAGCTGAGAGGCCGCCTCCTCCGATCGACATAGCTCTTCTGCCGGCTCTGAGCTGCCAACATCTTCTACCAAATGAGATGCGCCACCTCAACACATTGCTGTACCAAATCTGGTCCTGTCAGGACACGCTCGCCCACCTCGAACCAATCAAGCGGCGTCTGACAAGGTCGCCCGTACAACGCCTCATAGGGAGCTTGCTCAATTGATCTACATTCCTTGTTGGGATCTTGAGTTTTTTCGTTTGTTATTTTTCTATTTTCTGAACCTTGTTTTCAAGCTGTGTGTCAGCGGAGCAAGCTGTGAAGCTCAGCGGGCAGAGGTGGACTCCTCTGGACAGGTGAAGCTATAAGTCCCCAGCAGTTTGCAGAGGAGGATTCCTCTGGATGGCATAAGTTGTAACGCCCAGCGGTCTGTTGGGTTTTGACCTCGAAGCTGTAGATTAGCGAAGCTGTGTATCAGCGGTACAAGCCACATTCTAGTTTGGAGTGTGGGGTGGACATAGATCTCGGGTTTGAGATCGAACCACCTTAGTTGCTTTGTCTATCTCTTCTGATCATCGCTCGGTAGATGTTTGTTTAGGACCGTGTGTGAGCTGATCTGTCAGATCTGTTCTGGTGTGGTTGTTTTTAAGTGTGCTTCATCTGTCCTGCAGTAGTTCATTTATTCCACATTTGATTCTGTTGCAGTCTCTGTTTTAGAGGGTGACCGATCCATTCACCCCCCTCTGGATCTTCTATAGACACTCTATTTATAGAGTTCAGAGCATTCTGTAGTCATTCTCTGGTATCAGAACATACCAGCTTCGCGTCCACATATTCTAAGACTTTCTTCTCAGACTTCTAGAACTCTCACTCTCTGCAACAATCTCTTTCTTTCTCAAACTCTTCTCAGACTCTTCTCACAAACTCTTCTCACAAACTCTCAAACTCTAATGCTCTTCTGCTCTCTTGCTCACTTGTTGCTATTTTTTGATTTGCTTCTCAGGTACTTCTCACTTGTTCGAATTTGAGCACTCGATCACCTTTCATACAGGTGAGAGCGAGTCTTGGGGTCCCACGAGCTTTTCAAATTTTGGGTGCGTGGAAACACACTCCCGCCCAATGATTTTATCCAAAAAGGCACTGCGAGTGTCCACGTGTTTCATGCAGAAAGTAATCTACTACACGTGGCAGAATGTTTAGTTCAGCCTCTCTCCTTGGATCATGTGCCCTTAATCCATTCACTTTTTTAGTCCACGTGAGAGTCAGAAGTTATGTCGTTATGCAACCCAGGTGTTCGAACATGAATCTGGGTAATACCTTGATAACCATATTTTTCTATCAAAATAACAACAGAGATTTACGAGACTTATGAAGCAAGTAATAAGTGTCAAAGCTAATATAGTCTCAGATGTTTCAACAAGTTCAGAAATATCTTATGAATGAATGCTCAAAATTCTACATAAGCATCGATGCTTAAATAATATGCATCAACCTGTATAGCTAAGCCAAGCAGCAAGTTAGAACAGTAGCATCGACCTTTATGCAACACAGGTAGTCCTTATTTGTCAGAGAGACTATTTCTGAAATGAAGGTGCATCGACCTGTGTGTGCATAAGCCAGTGCTTTATGAACAATAACATCGGTGTAGAAACTTACTGCATCGACCTATCATTACAGTAGATGCACAAGGTGCATTGACCTCGAGAATGATAACCTCTATCGCATAGACCATATGCAGCAAACTCTAACTTACTAGCATCGACCTGCATATGATGTGCACCGACCTTATGCTGCAAACTCTAACTTACTAGCATCGACCTGCATATTATGTGCACCGACCTTATGCTGCAAACGCTGGATCACTAGCATCGACCCAACTATGATGTGCACCGACCTTATGCTACAACATCTAGCATATGGTGCCTAGCAACATCGACCTGTGTATAACGTGCACCGACCTGATAGACCATGCTATGAACAAGGTGCACAAGGTGCATCGACTTGAGACTGCGTACTATGTACAAGATGCACTGACTTTACTGTGCATATTGTGTACACTTGCATTGACCTTCTAGACTATAATGCATATGTGCATCGACCTTCTGGACTCAATGACATATATGCATCGACCTGTTAGTTCAATAAAGTTGGAGATGCATCGACCTTATAATGTAACACTTATGCATATGCACTGACCTTCTAGGCTCGGAGTGAACATGTGCACTGACCTGACTTTCTCAATGCATGAATTAGGACTTCAGGAATATACGGACTCCTCTTCGGCATGGAACGAAGGTCTTCAGATTCAATCCGATGTAAATAAACACCGACTACTTGCGGTCGATGGGGATAGACATCCTGTACATGGCTCCCCACAGTCGCTTGTGCACTCGCACCCACGGAATCGTCCTTCCCTCCACGTGTCTGTCACCCCTTGAGTCCACGTGTCGCGCCCTGGCGACGCATCCCCAGTTAAACATTTGGTTCCACGTGTGATTGTTGAGAAATTGACTGGCATGCCCGCATCCCAGCCATGTTTTCCCTCAAACCTGGAAACCTCTCATGTCACTCGGTCTCCCCTCGACTCTCCGTAAAAGGTGAGTGCACGGTGCCGCTCTGAGAAAGATACGATCATGAGAGGGAGTGCTCGGAATACATCACATTCTGGCACCTCTCATGTAGCTACATCCTACCCCTCACTGCGGTCACCGCACCCCATGCCGCGCCAGCGAAACCCTGTCGTGCACGAACAAAAGGATGGCACGCCCAGTGGGATGTCTCCCGCCTTCCTTCTTTCTGCTGAGGAGAAAGTCCGTGCCACCCCTGAAGTCCTGGTGCCCTTTTCCTATCCTTGCAGGAGAGGTAGAAGAAGAGCACCTATTCGCACTTCCCAGCAGCTTCCAGTTCACCTCCTAGTTGCCGGATCATTTTCGACGACTGTCAGCGACCGTTGTCCCTGTTCGTCTGGTGCCTCAACAACTATGGCAGCCGTTACCTACGGTCCCATCGTTGTCGCCACCCACGCATGGGTAGGCTACTTGGCGGTGCCGATCACTTTCGACAGCTTCGCCCCGATCGTCGGATTGCCCTACTTTTTGGGTGTGGTCCCCATGGCTACTCCACCGCCACCCCCAGCTCCTGTCTCTTTTGGTGCCACCAATGCACCACACCAGTTACTAGTCTCGATAGCCAGATCAAGCGTCAGGCTTAGATCTCTTGTTATCAGTCCCCGGGTTCCGGACAAGTCCCAGCCTGGGTAAGCACCAGCCCCCGGGCCCAGTTCCAATCGACTCCCGATGCAGGCTTCGCGTCGCGAGTTTTGGTCTCCACTTCTACAGTTCGCTCGGGCCTCCAGCCCCGGGCCTCGGCCAAGTCGGCATCCAGTGTGGGTCTCCACCCTAAGGTGTTCGGCTCCTCAGTACCCTGCTTGGGCCGTAGACCCCGAGCCGGCTCCCCACATGGGTCTCCTGACCTGGGGGCATGGCTCCCCAGCATCCCGTTCGGGGCTCTCAACCCGAACCCCAGAAGAGCAACTGCCTCACGCGAGTTCTCAACCCCTGGTATGAGGCGTCTCAGCACCCAGACCGGGCATACAGCCCAGGGGTTTCCAGAGGATGGCGCTTGGCGTGAGTGATCCGCGTCAGGCTTTGCACCTCTCGGTTCCACCTCGAGGGCATTTCTCCTGTGGCCTGACAACATTGGCTCCCAACACGGGTCTGCCTCTATGGGACGCGGCAACCCCGGCATGGACCGAGGGCCCTCTATCGCACCTTCCGGTCTCGCCAGCTCCCAGTCTAGGCTCAAGGCCTCGGGTCACTGGCTCCTCAGTACCCCTTGCAGTGTCAACCCCAAGTGCAAGCACATCGTTGCGAGCATCTGCAACACTACTGTCGGCTCAAGCGAAGGCCTACACTCGAGTCATCCAGCCATCAGCCTTCATACAGACTTTGCATCTTGGGGGCCTATTTCGGTATTCCCGGTGGGTGGCCCCGCACCACCAGCATTCACAGACTGAATTTTATCGATCTACCACCTCAGAGAGGAATCATCTTCGGCTCCCCAAAAGAAGCATCATCGTAGCCGTAAAGGCAAGCGACCTGTTGCTGCCACCAGTAACTCTGGCAAGACCATTCTTGTCAGGGACTTACGGATTCACCTGGACGGGGGCGAACCCATTGTACCTTCAGAACGGATCATCTCTACAGTCCCTACTACCAACTGCTTTAGCCTCTTGCATCGACCACGGGAAGACAAGGCGAAAGGCACCAGTGCCGGTTTGGCATCCAAGCTCCCAAGTCCCATCGAAGAAATAGCGACAAGGGGGACCAACAATCTAACTTGAGAAGGATCTGGGTTACCCCAGAGGAAGCTCAAGCTATCCGGGAGGCGCGTCTTAGCAACCCCTTTCGGGCACTAGGATGCCACGCCAAGCAAGGTGCGACTGGCCATACAGCCGCATCATCTGATGGCGCCTAGCCCCTCATCGTCTCTCACTCAGATAGGCGGAAACAGAGACAAGCTCATTTCAGACCCCACTAATATCTAGCCCCGAGTTCTCCTTAGGCAGATGCCACAATGGAGACTCCTCTGCAATGCACCTCAGTCTTTGATAGGCTGGGGACACCTGTCTTCCCCAAGTGGCGTTCTCAGAAGAGGCGGACGGTCCGACTCCTTAATGACGGGGTCAGGGTGTTCGTGTGCTACACCGCCGGGCACCAGCCTGAGGTTCAGACTAACGATTTGAACCAGCCCATATCTCACCTCAGGAGACCTCATCACCCGACTCAGCCGTCGACTCCGGTCGGCCATGTTGGCACTTCTGCCGGGCCTCAGGCATCGACACGGGCGGAGGAAGTTCCCGTTGAGGAGCATGCCGCCCCCGTCAACACGGAGTCGGTCAATAATGACTCTCCAGCCGGTGAAGTCCAAGAGATGACTGTTGAGACTCTCATGAAGGAGAACTAGCACTTGAAGGCCCTTCTGTAAGACTTGCTTCAGGAACGTGACCTTCATCCTCAGCCACCCGCTGGGCCTTCGACGGAGGCGCCGATCCCGCCAGGTGGGCAAAATGGTGCTAACGCCTCAGCGTTAGCTACTCAGACCCCTACAATTGCTAGGTTCGGCACACCCTTGGCCGAGGCTCAACCCTGGCCATCCAACACACCGATGCCAAAAAGTCTTATGGCACAGCGCCAGATGATCGAGCGGATTGTTGAGACCAAGCTCGCCCAGTTTGGAGAAGGGGTCACGACTGTAGATCTCTACAGTGTCCCTTATCCGCTACACCACCAGCTCAAGAAACTTCCCCCAGAGTACGCCAAACCGTCGAAGCTACAAAAGTTCGATGGACATGGGTGTCCGCACGAGCATTTGGCCTATTACATTACGACCATGGGCGAGCTCGCGTTGGATGGGTCTTACCTCCTTCGCTACTTCGCCACCTCACTTACGGGACTAGCCTTCCAATGGTATGCCCGCTTGAAGCCCAATTCCATCATTAACTGGGCGGATCTCTAGAAGAAGTTTCTCGACCATTTCCAAATGGCCGAGTGAAAAGTCTCTTTAGCCGAGCTTTGCTCCCTCCGACAAAAGAAGGGCGAGAGAGCCCTCGACTTCATCAAGAAATGGTGAGACCTCAGTATGAGGTGCGTCAACTCGCCAGTCCAGGAGGATGCCATCACCATCTGTCATCGAGGCTTGGTAGCCGAGGTCAGCAAAAAGCTTCTCGGCACCAACGTCAAGGGCTTCGACCAGCTCAATTCGGTAGTCGCCAAGATATAGATGTTCTTCGCCAATAACCCGAGCTACGCTTCAACAAAGGGTAAGTAGATGCGGGAACACCAGTCTGGCAAGGAGGTGAACATCATCGAATTCACCCCCGCCACTAAAGCCAGCAAGGGAGTCAGGACGAGTGATTCTGATAAAAGGCCAGCTGATAAGCCGACTGCTCCCACCTTCTTAGAGCGTATAAAGACGCCCTTCTCCTTCAAGAAGGAACATACGGAGATACTTTTCGACCTCTGGATGGCCCAGAGGATCGTCGAACTACCTGAAGTCCACAAGTCGGATGAAGCCCAGAAAATCGACGATCCCAACTACTACCCACATCACTGCATGCTGGGTCATTCCCTCGAAGATTGCTACGTCTTCAAGACCCAAGCACAGAAGTTGATTCGAGACGGCCTTATTCAAATGAAGAGCGGTCTCGTCGATCCTCCGTAGCCACATACATGGTCCAGACCAGCCAAAGTAGCATGCGTGGTTCACATGATGGCGGCATTTTCTCTCTCTGATGACGAATCAGAGGAACCTAGTGCTAACTGAAGAAGGCGGTCAATCTGGTATCCAGGATGGAGGCCCTGGCACGATCACATACCCCTTTCCTTCCCCAGGGAATGAACCCGGCGGCTATTCGACGTCCTCGTCGAGAGGGTGCAAATCTTGCCCTGTGACCCGCCGACAGACTACACTCAGTGGGACTTCAGTCATCCCCAGTACTATCCCTTCCATGCATGAATCTGTCATGCGATCGAGTCCTGTGACGAAGTCCAGTACCTCATCTAGGAATAGATCCAGTGGTAGCAGATTGATGCTGAGGGGAATTCCATGGCACTTGTTCAACGGCGACAAGTTGTCGAAGAAACTCTGAGCACTGCCAGAAATACGCCAGAATAGCCTGATCCTCCCCAGGAAAATGGGCACGGGCTGCCTTACTAGCACATGCCAGAATGGCTCGAGTTCCAAATCGATAATTGGGAAACTCTCGAGCGACTACAGAGATGCAGGGAGCAAGATGCCAGCCAAGAGGCGGGACTAGATACCTTCTCAGCCAATGTCATTCACTCCCCTGCTCCCCCGATCTCTCCTGATTCCTTGATGCTATAGGCTGGTCAACCATCCCCTACCACTCCAGCCACACAGTGGTGACCCTGGCAGGAGCTAGAGTCTCTCCCCTTTTCCAGAGAAGACACTGCTAGACTCCTCCGAGTCCTTCTTGGCCGAGAGGATGTCCTGGTGAGCGAGACTAGAATAGACTCTTCAAGCTCCTCTCATCCTCTCCCTATTCTACCTCTGTCTTTGATGCTTGAGGATAGGAAGGGGAAGTAAAAGTTGAGCGAGGCCTCAACTCCACTAGACCAGATCCTCCTAATAGCTCGCAAGTCAGGTCCTCCATCACAAAGGCCACCCAGCGCGCGAGATCAAGATAGCCACCAGGGGTAGCGAGGCCCCAAGATGTCATCAGGTGTCACCCGACCTTGCCCTCAGCCAGACTACAGGGGTCAGGCCAGGAAGCAAGATGTTGGTCATGCTCCCTGGACCACTCCTCAGCAAAAGTCTTCCCAGCCACCACGGCTAAGGCATCAAACCGCGCACATGTCTCCGGATACCAGCACCAGTACATCAGCTCAACAACAGAAGCCTCCCTCGCCACCGCGGCTAAGGCATCAAACTGCACATACGTCTTCGGACGCCAGTACCAACACGTCGACTCAATGAGAGAAGCCTCCCTTGCCATCGCGGTTAAGGCATCAAACCACGCATATGTCCTTGGACGCCAGTACGAGTCAGCCAGTTCATGGCAGATTCCCACAGCCACCACGGTTAAGGCATCAAACTGCACCTACTTCCTTGGACGCCAATCCCAGCACCCCTGCTTACCAGGAACTACCACTCGAAGTCATCGAACAGGTGATCAATGCCACCTTCCAACTGCAACAATCAGAAGGTGCCTGGATTGAGATCCGGGCAAAGAGGAGTCACCGACCTCGCCCTGCAAACCCATCAGCTCAACGGCATCCCCGCGCAGACCCGTCAGCTCCAGCTCCAGTGCCCCCTCCTCCTACTCCCCTGGAGACGGCCATCGCCAAGAAACAAGAGAGGAACAGAAGGAAGAATCTCAAGAGGCGACTCAAGAAACAAGCTGAACAAGCGGCTGCTTTGCAATCCCCAGTAGAGCTAACGCCTCTCCAGAGGCTATAAGTGACTCATCGACAACTTGGAGGAATACATTCCTCTCCGCCCTACCGGGCCTATCCCACTCGATAGTTACATCCCGCCTCGTGCCGCTTCTCTGGCGGGCCCATGGCTATGCTGCCCTCCTCCCGTCTCCGTCTCCTCTCCGTCTCCTCATTCCTTCGCTGGCCGGAGGAGCTAGTAAGGAAGTCCGGGAGCGTGCCGCTCCGTGCGCTACTCTGTGATGCACTCCTCTCAGGTCCTCGGCCAATCATACGGACTGTACGCTCTACGGCTCGTAGCTCGATCTTCAGCTCGAAGGCTTGGTGCCTCGCCTCCCTTGCCTCAGTCTGGTAGCGCTCTAAGTCCACTGCTCCTATACGAAGTCGCTCAGCCTCTACACGAAAGTAATACGTCTCGGCTCGAGTCTACTCCAGCTCTACCCAGAGTCACTCTACCTCTGCCCTGGCACACTCTGCCTCTGCTCTGGCATGCCCCGCCTCGGTCAATGCTATGGTCAACTCTCAAGCCTGCATCACATTCATCATAAGTTAGTCATCATTATAAGGCATCCAAGTCTAAGGGAACTCGGTTTGGTTTTGCTTACCCCCTCTGCGAGAGTGTCCTCAGCCTCCTCGGCCCGTGCAACCGCCCGAGCAAAGTTAGCATCTCGATCAACTCTGCCTCCTGTAGGCTGTGACGAGGAGGATGGCACGTTCGGTCCTTGTCACTGCGCTCCCTCGGCTCGCTACATTTAGAAGTCAAGGTCAGTTGCATAGCATGAAGCAATTTAAGTCCAAGGTTCAGGGAAGCTCACCAGAAGGTCCAGCGCGCACTGGAGGTCATCCCTCTGCTGTACAGTGGCGTGAAGGAGTCCCTGGAGCTCCGCTATCCTGCCCTGGGGTCTAGCTGCATATAGGAAATCATGGTGTCAGTGCACATAGAGATAATTTATTTAAAAGAATATGAGTTTAGAGTTCATACCGACTGACGGATGCCGCGAAACACTTGATCGTCGTACCTCTGGGCGTAGGCCTTCAGGTAGGCCTTGTCGCTGGTCGCTCGGGCCTTCACCACCCAACCTCTCCATGTCCAATCTCGAGCTTGGTCTAGCACCCTAGTGGTCCAGTCGATGTCGCCATTGAGTCCCTTCGAGGATCGCCCGTAGCGCTCATCATCTGGAGCGAGGAACTCTACGACTAGCTAGTGCACTCCTCTTGTCCTCATGATCAGTCAATGATGTAGAGGCTCGATGATGTTTAGGCAGTGTAGCCAAATCTCCCGTCTGGCATACTCCTGGGTCACCACCACCAAGGGCTGCCCCTCGTGACCCTCCTTATGATAGGGTGTCCAGCGCACCTGAAAGGGCAATCAAGTCAACTGTCAGCATTTAAATAAGCATTTAGTGAAGCATTTAAGTGCATATAGGAAGTCTAAGTTTTAAAGCTTACTGATCCGTAGGGGAATGTGTCTATATCATCCTGGATCGCCCGCCCTAGGTGCCGAATCGATCCCATGTCCCAAGCTACTACCCACCGTCTCGCGATGGGGATCCACTCTGAGTGTACCTCCTTCCCTCGCCTAATGCCAGGGAGGTACAGGTAGCTCCAAACCTGCATAAGTCAAATGTCAGCATATAACAAGCATAATCATAAGCATGTAGATAAGCATGTAGAGTTTAGAGCATTTTACCAGTAGGAATGGCGAGAAGTCACCCAGTATGGTCTCCCAGTCAGTGGCACTCAGAGAGTCGAAGAGGAACGTCGGGACTACTGCTCCACAAGCATATCCCCCAACCCCGTCCAAGTCACTCAGTAGTGGGAGGAGCTTGCAGCTCACTCCGTCCTCCCTAGTCGTAAAAAGTAGCTTCCCGAACAGCAGCATCTGGAAGCGTCGTAGGATCATGTCTCCCTCTAGCCCCAGCTCTGTCGCCACTCTCTATCAGGCCTGGTCTATCACTCTCCCAATGTGCTCTTCTGGAAGCTCCCCCACAGATACTGCTGCTCCCCTCAGCCCCAATCTCTCTTGGAGTGTGGCTCATCCCAGCATCGAGGAGCGATGCCCTGGCCTCATTAGATCTAATCCAAGTAGCTCCTACGCCATCTCTTAATAGTCTGCGTAAGTCTAGCCCGTCATTGGTGCTCCGTGGATCCACAGTCCGGTGATCCTCGCCATGTCTTCGAGCGTGGGGATCATGTGGCCCCACAAGAAGATGAATGCTCTGCTGACTAGGTCCCATCTCTCGTGAAGAGCGTAGAGTAGAGCTGTGTCGGTCCTCATCACCTCGATGCTCAGTAGCTCCCCTAAACCCATTGCCGCCAGTCTCTGCCTCTAATAATCTGGTAGAGCTTGATACACCGCCTGGACCTGTAGCCAAGAAATCCGAGTCCATCTCTCTTCCCCTGCACACAGGTAAAACATGGAGTCAGTTATTGCATAGCATTTCCTAACATAATTGCCTTGCATTTTGAATAAAAACACAAAAAAGATTAAATCCTATCTCTGATTCCCTAGCGGTCCTATTATGGGCTATCTGAGTTCACTAGCGGTCGCATTATGGACCGCCTGAATGCCTAGCAGTCACTGAAATGACCACTAAGCACCCAGTGAAGGGACATTCTTCTCCCAGTTTCCCCAGGCTATGGAAGAGGCCAAAAGGCCTTTACATCAATTTCAATGGGTCCCCAAACCCATTTCCTCTCCTCCCCCCATACATGCATGGTCTAAAACAAATAAAAATGGGTTTTTTGGGCCACCGGCCTACCTCGGATGACTGACGTCCAGTCGTCACCGTCGGCACTTCCTCGGTTGGGAGGGCTTCCTCCTCTCCTTCCTCGGCCCCCTCTACACCTTCCACAACCAATTCTGTATTGCAGCCTTGTCTCCCCCATGACCTGGTGTCGAAGGAACGATAACACCGCCTCTGCAAGCCGGACGTGAGCCTCGGGAATTACCCCGAAATGGCCACAACCCAGCCTTACCCCGGGCCGATATTCTGATTAAACCGGGCTCGTTTGCCGAACTGGACCCTCCTCGGGTCGCCATTGAAATTGTCGTACACTCGACAGATATTTAAACAGATTCATCTCGATTTTCACCGCTTCCTCGCCACGGACTCCCGTCCGAATATAAAAGGGTCAATGAATGACCGACATGTCCGGTTGCCCATGTCTCGGCACTGACTTTTGTCTGATTTATCCCTACCTCTTTCCTTGGCAGTCAGTATTATTTCTTTCAGCTATGGGGTGTGGACGTGTAAAATCACACGTCCATATGTCCCTACCAGTCCCATGGCAACAACAATTTCAACCGAAGAGACCGTGGAGAACATGTCCCGCTTGGACTCTCTGAACAAACACTACACTACCGTGAAGTCGTCTCTGGAGTCACGACAGCGAAGAGAAACCAACCCCTGGGAGACTCACTACCCATGGGCCCCTGAAGAGAATTAAGTGGATCGTCAATCGGGCGCTGAACGGGCCCAGGTCCACTCCAAAAGTACGCCGCTGTGCCCCTTCAACAGCACACCCAGCGGAAGTTTCGTCGGCACGCCCAGCGGCTCCCTCCCCGGCACACCCTCGAAGCCCCTCAGCGGCACACTCCTGCGTTGCCTACAGCGGCACACTCACAGCCCCCTTCAGCAGCCCGCACCGTTCTGCGGTACGCCCTCACGCGACGCTCACCGGCACACCCCCTAGGTCCTTCGCCGTCACGCTCTTGCAAGCCCTATCAGTGGCACACCTGGGGTGGCCCCTCAGCGGCACACCCACCAGCTCCCTTCACCGGCACAACCCTTGGCCGGTGCCCCCGTTGCGCCATCTCCGATGGCACACTTCACCTGCCCTTTCAACGGCGTAGCTGCCAGAGCCTTTTCAGCGGCACGGTCCACTTCTTCAACGGCACACCTTAAACGGCGCAGACCAAATCTCGTGGCCACGTCCTAGAGATCTTTGGGGCGTAGTGGCCCATCCGAGGTGTCAAGCGGAGAGCATGGCACGCTGCCTACTCCCGTATCATCAAGGACGACCAAAGTCAAATCTTCATTAATAACCCACGTTCCCGCGTCACCTGTCGGTGTTCGAAGACCCCAGGCACTGGGAGTATAAGAGGGGCTCTCCACTGGCGAACAAAAATAGAGATAGAAGGAGATAGACATCCATCCGCACAGAAGAGACACCCAGAGAAGAGAAAAAGGAGAAGAAGAAGAAGGAGAGGGGCTTCCTCCGGCAGTCCTCACGAGAAGAGAGTAAGAGAGAGAGAGGGAGAGGAATGTAATAGGGAAAGAGGAAGAGCAGGGAGCCAGCGCCCTTGCTCAACCTCTGCACCCCCTTTCTTTGTCTTATTTCCCTTCCCCTCTCTTCTTGTTAATGCTTTGACCTCTGATGTATTTGGCCCGCTGTTCACTATGAATGAGAGAAAATCCTCCGTTCTTGTTCTCTCTTCTGCCTACTCTCTTTTGTGTCACTCTTCGTTAGTTTGGGTTCCTCCGTGTACCCCCCTCACTGGCTCTCTCCTCCCTCAGTGCACCCCCCTAGTCAACTTCGGGAAGCCTTCCCCTCTGTTGTTTTCATCCGGGTGTTCTGATGGTTTACGAAAGGTGTTGTCGTCTCCGGATGCCCACCTCCGATAGTCGGGTTCCGCCACTCCCTGTGAGCGTGTCCCCTGTGCCTCCCTTACGTCCCGGGACAAGGGGTGGTGCTGCCAAAATCTTGACAGGGATTGTAATGCGTCAAAGAGCCGGGGAGAACAACAAACAAACTGAATAATTAACTAAGAAACGTTGTAACCGAGTTTAAGGGACTGAGAATAACGTGGAAAGGACAACCAAAAAATGATGATCATAGACAGGAAGAGAGAGAGTCTATTGATTAGTCATGCGGATCAAATAATTAAAATAGAAACGAGAGAAAAAAAAAGAAAACTGAATAAAAGTTAAGAAAGAGGAAAACAAAGTAATATCATTCATAGGCATGTTTAAGAGGGACCAATGAAGGTACAGATACAACTAGAGGTCTTTTATCCAGTAACATATCAGCAACATAAAAGCTTTCTAAAAGGACTAAATGCTACATATGACTATATAATATTAACAAGAACTTTTCGCTGCATCCTGGAAATTTCTCCTCATCTACAACACACCAATATTATCCACCAATTACCTACTCCATGCATAATTCTTGCATGCTTCTAGAATGTACAAAAAGGACTCAATAGTGAATAGCCAACTCATACTTCTAGCCATAACCCATATGAAAAAAAAGCCATATTCTCAATCCACAGAGTCATCTACAACCTGTGAAGCCCTCCCACTAGTAATCTGCAACTTGCTTGTCCAAGTCCATACTCCAGATTCCCTTGCAATCAACGACAAAATTTTCCACCACAATAGCCTTCCAAGCAGATACCTACTTCTTAGATGATGAACATTGTTGTCTCATTGACACTTCACTCTGAATTCTTAGCATAGTTGTGGCGGGCAGGCCGTTTTTGGGGAGCAAGGCGCCCCCACGCCTTGCTGCCCCTGAAAAAGGCGCCGCCTAGGCGCCGCTTGGGCGGCCTAGGCACCCAAAGTGGTGCCTAGGCGGCCCCCTGCTACCTTCGTCTCCCTCTTCTCCCCTGTTAAATCAATCATGATGACAAATAGGACATGATATCTTACCTGCATCCTCTTTGTAATATAACATATAGTGATTCAGACATATATCTATTTTCACATATCCAAACCCTAGCTCATTTACCATCCTTTTTGCATGGTAAAATATTTCAGGCAACTTCTCATCTTGAGACAACATACTCTTGATCAAGAGGAGGAGACGATCAAAACAAATCTCAATGATGTGAAATTTAGATTTCAAGTTCAACAAGTGTGAGACCATAGACAATCGAGTGTGCTTTTCACAACCATCCCACAGTGGCTCATCAGCATTCCTAAGTAGTTGATAAAATCTTTCGGCTATCTTATTCAATGCTTCTTCCATGTATGCATGTTCCTCATGAACACTAAAACTAGGACCAGCAGCATCTAAAACCATATCCTTGTATCCACTTGTGCCTACAACATTGTCGGGCTCATATGACAAGACATCCTCACCATGACACGTTTAGTTCATATAACCATCCACGAATCCTTTTTTGTACAAATGATGTTGCACATCCCATGGTGAACTCCAACTCAAGCTTCTACAACTTGAAAAAGGGCAATGAATGCCTCGACCGTGGCCCAGGCCCTGCCATTGTGCTGCCCTCCAGTGGTGGAACCCATCCTGGAGCCCCCCTTACGTCGTCTCCTACTGGTGCCTCGCTGCCAGCCAGATCCCCCTAGTCTGGCCCTCCCTGCCCAACTGTGCCTGGAGGTTGTACCCATGCGTTGCTTGCTGCGGAGCTGGCGGGATCGCCTCTAATGGCTGCGATAGGTCCCTCCTTCGCCCACGTGCTTCTCCAGTCCCTCACCCCTCCGGCTCTGCCCTTGTCCATCCATGCCCCTGCCTTCACCGACGGTGGCGAGCCTGCAGCCTTCTTCAGCATGGATGAGATCTCCCTATCATGCAGCTCACTAGAGTTCGCTGTTATCACTAGGACGCCACAGGGACGCCCTCCTTTTCAGGAAATTAGAGCACACCTTGCTCAACGGTTCCAATTTCACTAAGTCTACCTCATAAGCTCCTTAGATCGGCGCCATCTTCTTCTTTGCTTCTACAATAAGGAGGACTACCTCCAGGTGCTTCTCAGAGAGTCCCTCCTTGTCAAAGGCCGGCCATTCTCCTTCTTTAAATGGTCTATTAACTCCTCTACCGATGAAGACTCACCCCTTGTCTCGGTCTGGATCGAGATGTCGGGGCTTCCGGCCAACGTCTTCAATGAAGCTATGTTACTCTCCATTGTTGGAAGCCTTGGTTTGGCACTGAAAGTGGACCACAACACCCTGTGTCGCACTAGGTCGCACGTGGCCCGAGTCTGCGTGTTGCTTGACGTCTCCAAAAAACCTCCCCCACAGGCATGGATCGGGTATGGTGGCAGCAGTTTCTGGCAATCTTTGGAGTACCCTAATCTCCCCAACTTCTACTCCAACTGCAAGCACCTTGGCCACTCCTCGCTTCAATGCAAGAAGCCCCCTGCTGGGCCGCCAGAGTCTTCGCAGCCTTTGCCCGCCCGCCATGCTATTCAAGGGCCTACTGACCTCCCCAAGTCAGCTACTCCTCCTGCTAGCTCCCAGGAGGGCTGTCCTCCCCGAGCACCCTCCCTTGCTGCTATTCTTGATGGAGATCCTCCCCTGTCAGGGACTCTCCAGTCGGCTGGTGCCCCTCAGCCTTTGGGACCAGCCTCTTCCCATTCTGCTGACCAAGAGGATGTCTATGCTGACCCTATTCCTCCCACCACAGATATGCCTTAAGCCTGCCTCCCCTCCCTTGGTAGTGCCTCGCTGAGTGACGCCCCTCCTGCCATCGTGCCCTCTCAAGGTGTTGTATCGGACTTCAAGGGAGTTGCACCGACTGCTGCAGCTATTGACGTCCCTCCTCTTTCTCATCCTGTTGGTGTCCGCCCTGCTTTGGCTACCTGCGTGCCCTCCGTTGCTCCTGCGGAACTCACGTCGGCATCCTTTGCTATTGGTGGAGATCCCGACTCCACTCCTCTTGCCACTGTTGGCCCTGTGCATTCTGCTGAAGCAGTTAGTGCCGAGGTCCCCTCACCGGCCCTCCCTGCCATTGGCATGTTAGGGTTGGGGACCCCAGCCTTCTTTGATCCTAGCCATGCTGCTTGTGCTTTCATGCTTGCTGACGGGTCCGTGCCACCATCCTCGGCACCAGCGGCCTCCGTCGCCCGTGACAAGTCCCCCCTTGCAGCCTGTTCTCCCACTGGTGGACTTAACCCAGTGACGACATCTTGGTCCCCGAGGCTGGGGTCTTCTAGCCCGGTGGCCATCGGTGATGGTGCTATTGCCATGCACCCTTCTACGGCTGCCTCCCCACGTCTCTCTTTCGCTCAAGCTTTGAAGCAGAAGATCAACTGTGCTCGGCCCGACCCTATGGATGATCCCCCACCGACCCATTCCCCTGTGCGTCATTCTGAGGAGTCCACTCCTCCGTCTCCTGAGGGTGGGCCCCAATTCCTGGTGATCATCTAGGCGCTCACTGTCCCTGGTCTCGAGCCCTCCTCGAGTCTACATCACACCACAGCCGCCCATGTGGCCTTTGTGGGCCCTCCAGCCACAGACTGCTCACGACCGGCCTCCAGGACGGATGGTGGTGCTCCCCGCCGATCTTATCGACGGTCCAATTCCACTTCCTCTAAGCGGGACCTTGAATGTTGATGTTGCTTTTGGCTTCCTTTTCGTTGTTTGGCCCCTTTCGCTTCTATAAGTCTGGGTGCCACTACTTCCTCCTGCAGTTACTTTAGCTTCTTACACACCCTCACACCATCCTTTCTTCCCTTCCGAGTCTTCGGGCTCGTGGGAGATGGACCGAGATTCGAGTCGCGCTGATTCCTTTCTGGTACTCAGATCCCGGGTCGTCACAGGATCCCTAGCTCGTGTGCTTCAATTTCGCGTGATTTGTAGGCCGAGGCGAGGTCGAGAGGGCTTTATTCCATCGGGGGATTCCAAATGCATGATTTTAGGATGTGAGTCAATTTTCACGTTTTGATCATGCTTTTGGGCTTAGAATGGGTCCTCTCTGTACTAGAGAGGTTGAAGACTAGTTTCCCCTTATTTTTCCCTTCGCGTGGGAGCAAACGGGGTGGGGAATGGGATTTCTGCCGAAAATCACCATTTTTGGATTTGAGGGAAGAAAATGGTCCTACCAGGAACTGCCAAAGGTTGAGGCGGTCCACTGGGGGCCGCCTTATAGTTCCCGTAGTGTCGGTAGAGTTGGCGGTCTAGAGGAGACCGCCTGGGTCCCATGCGGCCTCGCGACTGACCGCTACTCTCCGGAGAGTGGTCTGACCAGGATCGCTTGGGAGTTAGCATCTGGGTGTGCATGGCGGTTTAAGGGAGACCGCCTGGGCCCCTTGAGACCTTGCGACTGACCGCTACTTTTTGAGCTGCGGTTAGGCCAGGATCATTTGCAGTCTTTGTTGTGTGAGCATTTGGTGGTCTGAGGGTGATCGCCTAGGTTTGGCGGAGGCCTCGTGACTGGCCGCTACTCTCCGAATAGCGGCCAGGGCAAGACCGCCAAGTTCAGGTGCGGCCCAGGGGTGACCGCCCCTTTGACCGTGTGTTTCTGGTTAGTTACGGTCTGATGCTGACCGTCGGTCGAGCATAGCGGTCCAGGGGTAGACAGCTAGATTTATGGTTGCGGTCCTGAGAGGGCCGCTTATTGATGGACGGTCCAGGGATGACCGCCACCCTATTTTTCGTGCTAGTTACGTTCCTATTGCATTGTGTTGACCCCCGGTTGACCCGGTTGTGACCCAGTGGTTGACCTCCGATCTCGTGGATGTCCCGGACACCCCGGGGTTTCTGTGTCTGTGTTATGGGGTGTCTGAAGGTACCATACTACCTCGATTAGCGTGCCCATGGGTTTGAGAGTCCGGGTGACTCCATGTGTTCCGGCCAAGTGTTACGCTTGATCGAGTCACCGTGTATCGGTGTGGGTATAGTGGGGTTTTTCCCCGCACATCGTGGCTTTCTCTGGAAGGTGGTTTCCAAGTGGGTCATACGTAAGGCCTTGGACTGCGAGTCCAGTCACCCAACCTAGTGCTGGAGGTTTCCCGCTTTTCCCTGGGATTGGGAATCGACTTGGCGGCTGGTGAGCTACCTTGGGAACCATGCTTTTTATGTTTTCTATGTGGGCCTTGTGTGTGGCCTGTGGACTGTGAGTCTAATTACCCAGCCTCGGGCTAGAAGTTTTCTTAGTTCCCTTTTCGAGGGAATGGGCTCGGCGGTTGTGAACTGTCCCGTGAGTCATCGTGCCAAGGTTTCTGACCCTAGGGTTAAGGCAGATTGACGACATGGCGCCGTGCGATGCAATGGTCTTGACCCCGAGTCTTGTGACTCAAGGACCGTTAGATTTAGTGGGTCTAGAGGACTATCCAGAGTCCAGTGGCTTAGCACCACTTGGTTCTTCGTGACTTTCGCACAGGGTGCGTGCATGGTTCTCGGAGTTTCTCCTCGGAGAGTGGTCACATCAGTGACTCCCCACTAGTCGTAGCCTTCTGACACGCGTGTGGTCCCACCAGGGAGCGGTGACAAGGCTACCCGAGAGAGACGACTTTAGGCTGGTTGCCGTGGGCCTCCTACTGTGGCGACTCGAGTCTGGGTTGGGAGGAAGAACTAGCTAGAGGGCCTGACATAGCACAGTCAGTCATTGTGTGCACACGTGGTCGAAGACTTCGGACACATGCTGACGAGCACGACCCCGACTAGACCTTGTCAGTGTTACTTGTGTGTGTGTCTCAGTTTTTGCCTTGGACGAGTAGGGAGACACTGCGACGTGGTGTAAGTCATCAGGGGACGCATCTGGCTGTGCTTCTAGTGGGCAGGTACTCCTGTCACGTGAGCTGTGACTCTCTTATTTTAGGATTCTGCTTCCCGTCTGTGAGATGTGGCTTCTGGACCGTTCTAGCATGTTTTCTTGAGGTGGTGGCCAGAGGTGCTTGGTAGGGATTACCGAGGTCTCGTCGGGCCAGTGTGGGACTGTGCGGTCCCAGTTGGTCGTGCCTATGTAGGTAGGCGTCTACGGCAGAGTTACCGTGAGTGTTTCCTCGGTAGGTCTGGGGTTAGAGTGGTCTGGTTCTCGATTGTGAGATCAGGATTTTCCCTTTCTGTTACCAGTAGGAGTAGCTGTAGTGCCAAGTTTTGACCAGCCACCAGTTCGCTATTCCTGCTATGGTTGTTTAGCTAGTGCTGCCTTCCTTTCCACCGTTGTTTTTCTCGATTGGGGTTCCGCGGGAGCCCTACTGAGTCTCTGTTTGGAGGCTCATCCCTACTTTTCAGGTGTAGTGATTTGTTCTCGAGGTTCGAGGGCGTTACGTGGAGGTCCTTAGCTGCCAGCTCACCGGGCCGAGTGTTCACTTGGCACGTGGTACATTTAACTACTTTAGACTGTACTTTCTGTTAGACTGGACTCTGTTGTAGCTAGTTGTTTATTTATTTCTGTTAATTATTTAATTATCTTACTTTATTTCCTATTTCTTTGTACTAAACGGAAATGACGACCTGTGGATTAGACATATTTTTTTTATTTTTTTAGAAATTACATCTGCTTATTGACATGTTTTGTGTTTGTGTTTTGCAGGGGGTGATGAGGACTCGCATCTCGTGGGTTCTCGTGCACGCTGCGTACTAGGGCCTCCCAGAGTTTCAGTGGGAGAGACTGAGAGAGATGGGGTTCAGGCCGTGCCTCAGCATCGAGCCGGTGCGTCTGGACCTCGTCCTGATCTAGGTACTCAGGGAGAGATGGGATCGGGGTAGTAGGGCTTTCCTAATGCCATGGGGGCACATGGTCCCCACTTTAGAGGATGTAGCTAGGATCACCGGACTACGGGTAGACGGGGAGGCGGTTAGCGGGGTGACCTACCCTGACTACCAGGAGCAGGCCCGTCGGCTCCTGGACCTTTCTACTGTGGCGGAGGGACCTAGGGACTGCAGGATGGTAGATAGGGCAGAGCTCATGGAATCCTTGGGACTGGGAGAGGGGCGACTGAGGACGAGGGAGTCCCTCGAGGACTTTGCTGGTAGGATGGTCAGGAGGGCTAGGGCCACCTTCTGTACAGACCCCGCCATAACTAAGAGGGTAGACTTAGACCTTAGGCGATTCCTTTTCTTGATGTTGGGTAGGCTGCTACTGGGCACGAAGGTGGACGACATGAACTATCATTTCCTGGGAGTGTTGGAGGACTTGGGGCAGGTGGGGAGAAATGCTTGGGGTGTGGCCCTGCTGGCCCACCTCATAGCCGACCTATCCACCGGGACAGGGAGAGAGATAATAGTCAGCGACTTCGCACCATTCCTTCAGGTATGCAAATTTATTTTATGTTATATGCTTCTATTTATGCTTAATATGATTGCGATATGCTAATGATTTGTGGATGCAAGTCTGGTGCCATTTGTACATTCTGATGGGGCGAGCCGTTGTCTTCCGCTCGGAGGCGGTCCCATTAGCTTGACGTTGGCTGCCTTACGCGACGGGCGCCCCACACGCGTACGAGCCGGTGGCAGTGAGACGGGAGCTCCGCGACTTCCCAGCATCCATGGTATGTATGCTATGTTTATACATTTGCTTTATTTCCTATTGATGCATTTATGATTATGATGATATGATGATATGAAATGCAAAATGCAGGTGGTGTGGAGGCCCTACTTGGGCATGATCGACGATGACTAGCCCTGGGTCGTGACGGGTCGATGCTTGTTCGGGCCGGAGATTTGTCTCCATTGCCTGAATGAGATCAAGCTGTTGCGCTTCAGACTGGCGATGAGGACGCTGGGTCTCCACCAGGAGTGGGTGGACGTGGAGGAGCTGCGGAGGATCAGGCGGAAGACCTGAGGATGCGCGGTGACGATAGACTGGCGGCTGCGCTTCCCGGAGTAGTACGCGGACTGGCAGAGAGGCGGCACCCCAGTCATCTCACAGGCGGAGGACAACACGACCTACACCTGGATTTTCTGGAGGACCTATGGCAGTCGGCCTCAGATGAGGCCATGAGGGGTACGTATGCATGCTTTTAAATGTTTGAATGTTTCTATATGATGAATGTGTTACTAATGTGCGATAAACGCAGGATGCACGTGATGAGGTGGTGGCAGATATGCAAATGCGGCTGCACACCTTGGAGTCTTGCCTGGTGGCGACCCAGCATGAGCTACATGTTCTAGTGAGTTATGCTTTTCCTAAATGCCATGACATGATTCCTGAAGTTGAGTGACCCACCACTAATGATCTTAAAACATGATGCAGCATGCCCAGCAGAGATGAGCATCGACTGGAGCAGGGGGAGCTTCTAGTTCGAGTGCCCCTATCCAGAGTACCCCAGATCAGAGTGCCGAGATCACCTCCTTGGAGGAGCGGCTGGCGGGGGCTGTCAGACAAGCTGTGGAGGCTGCGCGGGACCTGGAGGCTTTGGTAAGAAAGATTAATTTAGATTGATTCTAAATGGTGCAATTGTTTTATCAATCTTATTCATTTTCGTGATGTTGCCGAGGTAAGAGCTCCAGGAGGTGATGACTCGGGCAGCACTGGCGGGGACCGAGCTCACGATCCGTAACCAGCGACTTGCGGAGGTCGATGAGGCGCGACAGCGAGCCATCAAGGAGCTGGCCGCCATGAGACGCTCGGCCGTCGAGGAGCTGGCCGAGGAGAGGTGCCGAGCTGCCCTGGAGCTAGCAATGAAGAGGCGCTGGGCCTCAGCAGAGCTGGAGCGGGTGACGACGGAGCTGCCCAGCTAGGGGGAGGCGCTTCCCCGGGATGTGTTAGAGCTACAGTTGCTTCTGCGGATGGAGCAGCGTGAGCGTGAGCGGGAGCGGATCGAGCGGAAGCGCGAGAGGGTGGAGCACGATGAGCTGAGGCTCTGCTTAGGTGCAGTGGAGGAGCGGGCGAGGATTGCCGAGGAGCGCTACAGGAAGGGCCGCGAGCGGGCACGAGCTGAGGGGCGTCCGAGTGCCTACTCCAGTTCGAGCTTCTTCGCGGGTTCCTCTACCGTTGAGAGGAGAGAGGAGGCAGACCGTGCCCGAGCCAAGGCATCGGCGGCAAGCCAGAGGTCGATGAAGCCTCCACAGAGTCGCCCTACGGATCGGGATGGTGCGGAGAGCAGCCAGAGGAGAGAGGAGGGAGGCAGAGAGAGCTAGAGAGTGTTTACCTTTGTACTCTTCCTTTCTTACTTTTGTATGCATGACGATGATTATAGAAATGAAAAAGCACAGTTTGGTTACCTGAGTTTGGTTGTTCTTTGAGCGTGTGTTATATTATATATATATGCAATGCATGATTTATGAAAATGAATGACTAACCTAGAATGTTGACTGTATGCAGGGAAAACACCAGACACGAATCTCATGGCTCCAGGTCCGGGCAGTGTATCTAGCGCTGCCAGACTTTCAGAGAGAGAGGTTGACTGCCATAGGATTCGCCGAATTCCTTGGCATGGAGGTGACGAGGCTAGACACCACCCTTCTCTACGCGTTGCATGACCGGTGGGACCTAGTTAGCCAGGCGTTCCTATTCCCATGGGGTCACATGATTCCTACACTAGAGGACATGGCACGCATCACCGAGCTACGAGTACACGGTGCGCCAGTGAGCGGGAGGACTCTCACAAACTACTAGGAGCTAGCCTAGAGGCTACTAGGGCTCGAGCTACAGAGGCTAGAGTGTCATTCCATGATCCTGCCCAGAGCAAGGCTGCAGGAGAGCCTGGGCCTGCGAGGTGCTGGGGTTGCTGTCGGAGAGCTGCCAGAGTAGCACTTGGGGTAGTTGACGGGCCGGGAACGAGAGTCGGTGGCAAAAGGGCCAGGACCAGAGGCAGATGTGGTACTGTGGTGGTTCCTGATGCTATTTTTTGGGAAACTGCTGTTTGCCACTCGAGCAGACGGGGTGAGTTGTAGACTTTTGCCCCTGCTCGAGGAGGTAGACAGGGTTGGAGAGTGCTTGGGGCGCGGCTGTACTAGCCTTCCTCTTCGACACTCTTAGCTCCAGTAGTCGGTGTACGATGCTCGACAGATTCTCCCCACTACTTTAGGTAAGGCTCGACTCCTATAAAGCTTGTGCATTTCCTATATGATTTTTATGAAATGTTGTATGCTGACGTTTTGATGCAATAGAGTGCAGGTGTGGGCTTACATGTACCTCCCCAGGCTGGGGAGAGGACAGGAGGTGCATCCCGACCGGGTGCCCATCGCGAGATGGTGGACAGCAGTTCGGGAGGTGGGATCCCTGAGATGCCAGGTACGGGCGATCCAAGATGACCTCGACACTTTACCCTATGCCTTGGTAAGGCCTAAACTTAGAATTTTCTATTCTAAAATGTAACTTATATGCTTAGATGCTAATGCAATTGGTCACTGTCTTATAAGTCCGGTGGACACCGTACTAGGGCGAGGGACAGGAGGGCCAGCCATGGGTGGTGGCCGCCCTAGCTTACACAGGCGAAGACATCTAGCTTCATTACCTGAATGTCATCGAGCCACTCCACTACCGGTTGATTATGAGGACCGTGGGCATCCACCAACTAGAGGTGGAGTTCCCTGTGAGAGAGAGACTGGAGGAGCGCATGGGACACCACTCAAGTGGGCTCATGACATAGATTGACTGTATCAGCCAGGCTGTAGACTAGATCTCGGATTGGACAAGGCAGGGGCAAGTGGTGCACACCCGAGCCACGAGTGACGAGGCCTACTTGACGGCCTACGCCTGACACTATGGGGACCAGGTCTTCTGTGGCGCGTGACGACCGATACAACTCTAGACTCATACTTTCTAAAAATGCTTATGACTACAATGCATACTAATGATGGACATTCTAGATGTAGCTAGACCCCCAAGGAAGGATTGCGGAGCTCTAAGGGTTGCTCCACTCCATGGTCCAGCGGCAGGATGAGCTCCAGTGCTCCCTGGACCTCCTGGTAAGCTTCAGCCTTAAATCTAAAATGCAATATTTATGCTTAAATGACACTAACCTGATCCTAAATGTAGCGTGCTGAGCGAGCCTAGCGCCAGGCGCCAGATGCACCATCCTCCTCCGCACAACCACCAGTAGCTTGGGCTGAGCGGAAAGCAGACTTTGCACGAGCGATAGCACGAGCCGAGGAGGCCGAGGCCACACTCGCCGAGAGGTTGAGCAAACCGATCGAACTCCCTTCCATCTTATGACTCGTTGATGTAAATGACTAATACTAGAATGCTCATGCAGACAAGAGAGCTGGAGGCGGTGCTGCTGGAGACTACCCAGCTACGAGAGGAGACAGCTCGACTGAGAGGAGATGCAGCAGAGGTGGAGCGCCTGCGTGCTACAATAGCAGAGGGGCGGGTTCCCAACTGGAGGTGAGAGAGCTAATGGCCGAGATTAGAGCGCTGGAGAGAGCACTCCGACTGGTAGGGGGATAGTCCTCCCATAGTGTCTCTCATAGCGGTGCACGGAGCGGGCATAGAGATTACCTTACTGGTTCCTCCGGCCATCAGAGGAACAAGGAGGACGAGCGACGTCGATGCCAGCGTGAGGAGGGCAGTACTGCCATAGGCCCATCAGCAAAGAGGCATAAGGGCACCGACGACAGCGGGGGTCTCAGTGGGGGTCAGACTTGATGCACTATATGAGATGTATGCCTATATGACTTAGTGGAATAACATGATCCTTTCTTTTTTGACTTTTCTTGATTCATGTGTGCATACTGACGCTAACTAACTGACAGGGTGAGAGTATAAAAAAGTGCGAGAGAGAGGGAAAGAAGAAAAAAAGAAGAAAGGGAAGAGAAACTTTAGGCATGGTGGGATTTTATAAAGAAAAGTAATACAGTAGAGAGAAACGGTCTCGGCAAGGCCGCTTAACGAGTTTAGCGGTTCCAAGGCAGGCCGCTAGAGACCGAGTCGAGCCACAACTGGATGGGTGATGAAGACGGTGCATCTAAGACTGTGAAGCAGGAGAGACGGTCCCATTAAGACCGCTTTAAAATGAAGACGGTCTATTCAAGACTGCTAACCACACAGATAGATAAGAATGTGAGGCCAGTCCACGGGTGAAATTGATGCACGCGTCCTGGGCGCCAAAGAACTCGCCAACTGTCGAACATTGCCTTCGTCATTGCAGACCCTTCCCTAACAAGGATGGGGTCACACCCACAATGTCGAGATTCTCACTACGAGGCCCCTTTTTCATAATAGGCAGTGCACAACAAGCAACTCTCCCCACGATCAAGGGGGCGCTACTCCACGACCCACAGTCTTTCTCTATTGAGGAATGGGCCCTCACCGCCTGGATAAACCATATAAATAGGCCCCCGATCGGACCTAAGGGGGGATACGCATGCTTACATGCAGAGGCAGAGACATGCAAAGAGGGAAGAGACACTCTCTAGGCTCTCCGAGCACTCCAGGAGCCCTTGTTCATGCACACAGTCTTGTCCACTCCATTCTTTTGCTCTCCCACCTCCTCCTCCTTCCGATAGTCCTCTCTAAAGTGCATCTCTAACTTAATAATCGGAGGGTTGTCCCCTAGGGTAGCACCTAGGGGTCCTTCTGACATCTTCTCTCTAGTGTTTGTAGGCTTTCACAAGTGGTTGGTTGCTCTTCCCCAACAAACAAATCTTAAAAGTGTGGTACGAGAACTCGAAACAACTTTTCTACCTCTACACTTTTTGGCGCCATCTGTGGGAATCGAGCCAGAAGCCATGGCACCCCGTGGAAGCTATCACAACACTAGCAATCACTAAGGGACCTAGGGATCTCACCAAGCACTGAGTTCTCGGCAAGGATCTCAAGAAGCGTCCTCCTCAACTCGACCACCTTATGGCGCTGCCACCCACAACCCCACCACAGATGAACTGGCAGAAATCCGATGACAGCTCTAGGCATTAACAGAGTTGTGCCAGGGCATCCTTAATCGACCTGTGGGGCAGGACCACGCTCTGACAGAGCTTCCCTAAAATGAAGATGCCCCCACTGTGGTGGAATCTCACCGGGCGCGTGAACCCTCCCATGCCTCCGCTGCACAATCTCAATGCCCGCGTCGCTCGCCTACACTGCCACTACGCAGCCCGCTCCACTCCAACCCGAAGATGGGGCAACAGCTATGGCACTATGAGGAGGTGGAGCACAAACTAGATGGGAAGGTCCAGTGCCTGGACGATATCCTCCAGACTGCAAAGACTCGGGGGCTAGTCAACGATGACTCAGACTTCCACTCCCCCTTCTCCAGGGAGATCATGGAGGCTCCTATTCCCCCGAAGTTTCAATTGCTGACATTCACCTCGTACGACGACAACTCTGATCCCGTCGACCACATGCACAGCTTCGAATAAAATCTAGTGTTCCACGGGGCATCGGACGTTGTAAAATGCTTGGCGTTCGACACCACCTTGCAGGAAAACGCCCAGACCAAGTTTGAATCCCTGGCCGTAGGAACCATCACCTCTTTTCAACAACTGGAGAAGTTGTTCAAAGAGAACTTTATCAGCTGTCAAAAGGAGGCTAAGTCAGCAGTGAGTCTGCTCGTCGTCAGGCAGGGGTGCAAAGAGGCTCTATGGGACTACGTGTCCCGCATTCAGAAGGAAGCTCCTCGTATTCCCCACCTCGACGTCAGCATCGCCATGACTATCTTGATGCAAGGGACTCGGGACCCCATACTTCGATGATCGCACGGAGTAGAAGCCTCGTCAACCTTAATGGACCTTCTTGCCCTAGCACAGAAGCACGTCAGTTGTGAGGAGAATAATGCAGCATTGAGCCAAATGATCGGGACTAGTCAACCTGACTGCAGGAGGCCTGCCGACTCCCCGTGAGAGGGGAGAAGCAAATGCGAGTGACGCAATCGAGAGCACCACGGTCAACAAGGGGCAAGAGATAGGGGGCAGTATCGACACTACACACACCTGATGGCCCCGCTCAAGCAGATCCTCATGGAGATTTGTGAGGAGCCCTACCTCCGGTGGCCCCCGAAGATGAAGTTCGACTAGAGGAGTAGAAACCATAGGAGCTACTGTCACTTTCATCGCGACCATGGTCATGACATCGCCAACTACATCTAGCTAAAGGATGCGATCAAATATCTAATCAGACGAGGACTCCTCGACAAGTTCATCGCCAAGGCCGTCCAAAAGTGACAACAGAAGGATCAAACTCCTCCCGCCATTGAAAATTGACCCAACAGGAAGGAGATCATGATGATTTCTGGGAGGCCGATGTTGGGAGGAGATAGCTTGAGGAGGCGTTGAGCATATGCGTCCAAAGTTAACCAAGTGGACTACGGCAATGAGAGCCACTGAAATTCCACCACGCGGGACCACCTCAGGGATCTGATCGTCTTCTCAGATGATGACCTAGCGGGCATGACCACTCCCCACTCTGAAGCCCATGTGGTCTTCGCGACCATTAGTCAATGTACTGTATGATAGATTCTTGTTGATGATGGAAGCGGACCCGACGTGATTTTCTACGACTGCCTTGTCCTTATGGGCACGAATTTTATGTGCATAACACCACTGCACACATCCCTATATGGGTTGTTTGGCACTATCATCCTCCCAGAGGGGCGCATTCCCCTTCTGATCACTTTCGGGACTGCCCCCCAGGATGTGACGTTTCTGGCCAACTTCACGATCGTACGTTGAATGACCAGATAGAATGCCATAATTGGGCGAGGAATCCTGGGCATACAATGAGGTGTTCCCTCGTCCTACCACCAAAAACTAAAGTTCCCCACTCAAATAGGCCTGCAAGACCTAAAATTTAACCTCTTAGGCCCTATCCCAATTAAAGAAGCGTAACCCCCTTGAAAATGAGAAGTAACCTATGGGTTCCCTAGAGGCGAGCACCGCTCCCCTTGAAAATGAGGAGGTAGCCTACGGGTTCCCTAGAGGTGAGCACCGCTCCCCTCGGAAATTAGATGGTGACCCAAGGGTCCCTTAGAGGCAGATATCCGTTCCCTCGCAAACAATGGTCACGAGCCGATCCACTTAAAAGAAAGGTGCAAGTACACACGCGTATGGAAAAGCAACCGAGAAGCACATCATACGAGTATCTCCCATCAAAGAGGTACACGTTCAAAACGAGTCCAAAATGATTTTATTCTTTAGTCAAGATACAAAGAATGCAAGATGTTTTCATTCCTTGGTCGAGATACAAAATGGCCAAAGTATCAAAATGGCTCTCGTGAAGCCATCTTATAGACACGCAAGAAAATAAGGGAGTGGAGACACGATCCCACCCCAGCTTTGCGTAGCAGCAATAGACGACCTTCAGCCTGCTTGTTCTAAGGGAGTGGACCAGCAGAGGAAGCTGTCTATGCCAGAGAAGAGGGATGAACTCCACGCCTAGCATCCCTATTGTTCTGAGGCAGCGGACCAACTAGGGACACCGACAATGAGAGGCCTGCACCAGGAGTGAAGGACGGTGGGCTCATCCTCCCTTGGCCGACGGGGGGCAGTGGAGGAACAAGGCGCATCCATTGCGGAAGCTGACCCAGTACACTGGCCATGTCTATAAATTGGAGGACGAGGTCTGCTACCCCATCCACCGCTCTCTTCAGGCAAAAGAGCACACCCCTCAGCCCGGGAAGGCACCTCATCACGCATCTGCAAGTAAAGAAAAGCAGTCACTACTATGCAAGAAGAAGACGGTGGAGAAACAATATCAAGAGGCAAGGAGGAGGTAGGTACAAAGTCATTTTTCGTCCCCCTAAGGATGAAACCTGTCTGGCTCAAGGAGCAGGACTCCCCGGTCGACGTACAAGCAGTTGACCTTCTCCAAAGTCTCATGTCAGCCATCCAAGTATCTGTTCCACTAGTCTTCGGAGACGGGGCCGTTCGCCCCCGGCTCCGGCCACGGTCGCCAAGGAGCAGGTGGAGGCTCCCTCTGGAGGCTCAAAGGCTGACGATGAGCCTGCAGAGATTCGTCATCCGACAAAGTACCAGACTCGCCTAACGACATCCTACAAGGAAGCTCCCTCCAAAGCTCACCGACTCGAAGATGACTGCAGTGCCATCTCGAAGGCCACTATTTATAAGGGAAAGCGAAGTCCCCAGAAACGTGAGGACTCCTACCGCCTCAAGCAAATCTCCAGAAATCGAAGCGATAGATCCCGAAAGTCGTGCCTTCTTAGAGTTGCCTCAGGGGCGCCGTTTCGTATCCCTAGAAGATCTCATAGTAGTTCGGAAAGGGGGAAGTACACGAAAGAGATTTCGAGATTTGCGAAACAAAGGAGAGCTTTCTATTCCAAAATAAAGAGCTTACAAAAGAAAGGCTGCCACCTAGGTGAACAACAAAAAACAGAAGAAAATTTGAAGAGACGAGGGACGCCCTCTTAAAGCCCCGCCCCGGCTACATCGTCACGTGCCCTGGCTTTCGGGCTCACGTGCTACAACGGTTTCAAGGGAAGGTGGCTCGTCGTCCAAGTCCACCACGTGGTCACCCCCCGCCGAAACGTTGGCAGGTGCTCGCTCGCCCACGCTCGCCCTCGACACCAACTCCTCGGCGTCGACCTCCGCGGCGCCAGGCTCCCCTTCTCCATCATCGGCCTCCGGGCCGTAAGGAGTTGAGGGAGGAAGGAGAGACGGGGCCACGCGGCCAAAGCTCGCCGATGTGGCCTTCACCGCGGCGCGCCAGCCCTCCCGGAAGTCACGATCGTGGGCTGGCCCGTAGAACTCCAAGGCCACTTCCGTTAGCTCATCCCGGTAAGCTGAAGAGGAGCGGAAACTCTCCACCGCCTCCTCACCAACAGAAGACATGGACGAACGCAGCCTAGCAAGCTCCGCCTCAGCCTCCTAGGCACGGGCCTCTGCGGCTTGTGCTTGCGCCCTCACCTCAGACACTCTGGCATTGGCCGTGTCGACGCGGAGCTGGTGGAAGTCCCGATCTCGCTCCACCGAGGAAAAGGCTAGTCCCTGCTGGGCTAGCTGGTCGCGAAGCCCGGCGTTGGCGGCCTCAGACCCCTTCAGACACTCCTCAAGTCCCGCCTGGTTAGCCTGGCTGGCTTCCAGCATCTGAGCAAGACCCTGGAAATGGTGCCTCCACAGGCTGAAGGCGCTGACGACCTGACACGCACTTCTCGAAGCCACCGCAGTCAGCTCCTGGGCCGAACTCGCTGGTATGTTCGTACCACTGTGCGCTCCTCCCCATGAGATCGACGATCGTCGTAATCCCGGCTAGCCCGGACGTCAAGTCCCCGGGTGGTGAAGATTGACGACGCTGAGGATACCCCGAGGGCGAGAGAACATTGGCGTCGTCGGCAGCGGGAGCCTTGCCCTTGTCTCGCCCCCGTGCCAAGGGGATCGACGCAGGGGGGGCTACCACCGACTGCCCAGCCGATGGCGGCGGCGGAACTCCAGAAGGAGGCGGCTCGGATGGCGGAGGAGGCGGGATATGACTCCGAGTAGGGGTGGAAGTTATCCCCCTCTTCCTCGCCCAACCTGGTTGTCCAGCGCCGCCAGGTCATCATCGGTCAGGGGGGGGGGGGGGTGCGAATACCACCACCCATGGCGGAGAATAAAATATAAGCAGAAAGTAAGACGGTCGTGGTGGGAGAGAGAGGGATCTCTTGGCTCGTGATCCCCAAATGGGTTGGGCCTCTTTTCTAATGACCCATATTCATCAGAGGGAGGACCGGCGCTCCTCCTTGGAGTTGCCCCCTTGCTTGGGCTTGAGAGGCTGGGTACTAGATCGAGGTGGTTGCCCCCGGTGTGATGCTGGTGCATCTACTTCTTTGAGTCCTACATTTTCTTCTGGAGGCAGGGGCGGTGGCGGTGGGTCTCCCACTTTTACAGCCACTATGGCACCCCTTTCCTTTTTTTTATGGTGCCGAAGTTGACTCAGCACCAATGTGGTGGACCGAATCAACCCGATCCAAGGTTGTCCGGAACATGGCGCTTTTGGCAAGCATCGGTGCAGTCAGAGCTTGGGAGTTCAATGCCCGAGTTGGGGCCAACAGAGTGGTGACCCGGTGCCTAGTGTTCACTTGGGCCGTCAGGGTTGTTGTAGGAACTCGGGGTTCGTGACCCATGTTGTGAACTGAGGATATTAGAGGGGTGGTGACACAGGGCCTGACACTCGTACTAGGCGTTGACGAGGCTGGTGCCCAAGGTGGAAAGCCTGTACTGAGAGCTGATGAAGCTGGGCTCTGGGACTGGAAAGCCAAATTGAGTGCTTGAGAGAGATGGGCTCCAGGGCTAGAAGCCCATCTTGAGTGCCGATGGTGTTGGGGCCCAGGACTGAATGCCAGTCTTAGGTGTTGATGAAACTGGAATCCCAGGCTGGAAGTCCGTCTTAGGTGTTGATGGAGCTCGAACCCGGGGTTGGCAGTCCGTCATGGGTGCTGATGTAGCTGGAACCCGGGGCTGGTCGCCCATTTTGGGCATTGATGTAGCTAGAACCTGAAGCTGAACATCATTCTTGAATGTTGTTGGAGCTGGATCCCGGAGCAAGATACCCTTTTTGGGTGTTGATGATGCCAGAATTCTGGGACCCAAGGTGGGCGCCCATCTTGGGTGTTGATGTAGCTGAGACCCGAGGCTGGGAGCCCGTCTCGGGTGTTGCTGGAGCTGAGACCCAGGGTCGGGAGCCCATCTTAGGTGTTGCTGGAGCTGAGACCGAGGGCTGGCAAGCCCGTCTTGGGTGTTGAGGTAGGCCTTTCCCGAAGAGGAAAACCTGTGTTGGGAGTTGGCATTGCTAGATCGTAGGGGTACCACCATAGAGCTAGGAAGCTAGGGGCCTAATGCGGAGAGTCTGCATCGGGGACTGACCTTGACGAGACCCAGGGTTGTATGCCCGAGCCAGGTGTTGGGGGGCCTTAAACTCAGGGTTGAAAGCCCGTATTGAGTGTTGGTTCATCCGAGATTCGAGTCCAGAGGCCCGAATAGCATGCCGGTAGGCCTTGCCCCGGGGGTAGGAGACCCGTGCTAGGGCAAGCTTGGCCAGGACTCAGAGCTGAGAGCCCGAGTGAGATGCTGAGTAATTGGGAACCCCAGGGTCAACGACCGCAGGAGTCTCTATTGTCGGAGAAGCAGAGGGGCTTGCTGCCAGCAAGGGCAGTCACCGGATTGGGTTGCTCGTCAGCTACGGCAATGGCACCCGAGGATCAGAGTGAGCGGAAGGCCGAGGCAGCGTTGCCGAACACGATTGGCATTGCCAACCGTACATGCCCGGCAAGGATGGCGATGACGATCGAACCATAGGTCACTATCACCTCTGATTTGTTGTTGATGTTGCTGGTCCCAGTTGGTCACTTGATGACGACCGATTGCATGTTGCATCTTGGACAAGGGGCCCTCCTCTTCCTTTCTGATAAGAAAAGGAGAGGGCATTGTGACGCACACTTGGCGGGTGTGACGCTTCTTCGACAGAAAGAAGAAAGGTAGGAGACGTCCCACCGGGCGTGCCAACCTTGTTTGCGACCGCGGGGAATTTCCCATTATTGTTCTTTTCCTCGTGACGAGGGTGTACACTCGCCTTTTACGGAAGGCCGAGATAGGTCAACTTAGCATGCGGGAATTCTAGGGGCATTGAAATGAAGGTGGAAAGAATGATAGGAACGCACTAGAGGGAGTGGCGTATGGTTAATCATTCTGGAAAACTGGAACAGGGATGGCTAGATGGAATGCGAGCGTGCCAGTCGATTTCTCGACGATCACCTATGGAACCAAATGTTTAACTGGGGATGCGTTGCTAGGACGTGGCACGTATGCTTGGGAGATGGGGACACGTGGAGAGAAGGAGGTTCTGCAGGTACGAGTGCACATGTGACTGTGGGGAGTCGTGTAGTGGACGTCTTTCCCCACTGACCGCAAGCACTAGGTGTTTATTTTACATCAGGCGGAGCTCGACCACCTTTGTTTCTACTGCCGAAGAGAGAGTCAGGGACCCTGGACGCCGTGACATCGGGAGGGCTTAGTCCATACAACAACAACACAGCAGAGATAGTTGGGGGCAAGGAGATTAGTCCTAGGGAGGAGGGGGATCCACTCCCTAACTAGATTACATGACTTAGATGCCGTGAAGGGCATTTATATGGGCACGTGAGAGCCCGATTACAAGTGCTTGCAAGTCGCGGGACAATTCCGTCATTTGTGACGGTCCCTGGGTCATTACATTATTATGTGGGTAATTCTATATTCACACATAGAGTCCGTAAGATGACCTGTGACTCAGCTGGTGATGAGGGCATCTCACAGTGCTCTCTTTGGCTCGGATCGCCTACATCACTTTGAGGAGGTTCGACTATGTGATCACATGTTAATTTCCTTTTATTAAGTCTTATTTATGTATTTTCTTTATTGAGTCATGTGGTCATGCAAAAATGATTGAGGGCTCCGATAATGACAATAAAATCTACATTTCAGCCCCGTCTCTCCCCCCGTGACCCGGTACTAAAGGAACAATAATGCTGCCCTCGCAGGCTAGGCTTAAGCCTTGGGGACCATCTCGACATGGCCATGACCCGACCGTGCTTCCGACTGACATTCTGATGAAACCAGGACCCATTTTTCGAACCAGATTCTTTCCAAATCATCATTAAAATTTTCGTGCACTCGGCAGACATTTGAACAGATTTATCTCGGTCCTCACTGCACCTCCATCATGGACTTCTGTCCGAACATGAAAAGGTCCATGAGTGACCGACATGACCTGCGGCCCGTATCCCAATATGAACCTGTGTGTGATTTATTCCTGCCCCTTTCTCAGGTAATTAGTATTAATTCTTTCGGCCACAGGGCCCCTAATTTCGGTAATTAATCAAGGGTGTTCTCCCATATGGGAGATGTAAATGACGTCGTGACCTTCATGGCACGGCGAGATTTGTTCCTGACCCGAACTACACAATCACTTGACGAAGTCAGATCGAGCGCACCATGGGCTTCAATGAAGCCCGAATAAATCGTCACCTCGGTGACTGGCACGCCCACTCACTTAGCAAACCGAATAAAACCAACAGACGAATATCTTTAAAAATAAGTGCATCCACAAGTCTAGCATGCTCGGTGGGACTTGTCCACCCTTTATCTCTTTGCCAAAATTAGGGGCCCTGCTGCCCCCTTCTTGTAATGCTAATTACTTCATCTTTGCAAATGCAGAAAAGTCACACTTCAGCACCAAGAATGGCAGTCACCTTCGGCCCTCAGGTCGTCGAAAGTCACATTAGGAATGGCTACCTCACCGTCCCCCTCTGCTTTGGGAGTTTCCCTCCCATGGTCGGCTTCCCCAACTTTTTGGGGGTAGCCTTCATCAATATGTTGGACGTGGAGGCGTCTGATTCACTGAAGCTCGACGCCCCCGCCCAGGAGGCCACCGAAGCTGTTGCTGGCCAAGCTGTGGCCAAGAACTACAACGACGTCCCGACAGAGATGCTGAGTTGCAATGCGCACCATGTGCACCAACCCACCAGTCGGTCTCACCAAGGATCGGCGTCTCACTGGAGGAGGCTCTAGAGGAACAACACCGGTGCGGCCTCGGGGCGTCGCATATCCACCTTAGGGAAGTCCATGATTGTTGGGACCATCCGAGTCCATCTGAATGGGCAAAGGTCTGAGGTGATTCCAGACCGCGTAATACTAGCCGTCCCAGTCCATAATTCTTTCCAAGGACTGGAGAAGTTGAAGGAGAAGGCGCCTACCATTCCGGCTACGACACCAAGGAATGTACCATCTCACAGGCCGGCCAAACTGAAACAAGCCTGGGTTCCCAAGGAAGCCCAACCCACCGCAGTGGCCCACGCACGGCCAAGCTATACTCGCCCGAGGAGGGCCCGAGTAGACTAAAGGGGCGAGATAGCGACCCCGACCTACCAACCGACAGCTACTGCACAAGCGCTGCCTGAAAATGCCCGTCGCCAATGTCGCAGGCGTCGTCACCATGCTTCCTGCCCGATGTTCATGACTTACAGTCATCCTGCTGTCGCCGTCGACACGCAACTACCGACTGCTCCCCCTGACCAGGAGTGGGAAGGGATTGAGCAAGCCATGAGAAACTACCTCCGGGGCCCGGGTAGCACCCCTATGGGTCGTCAGAGACTCTAGGGGCAGTGGCCTCCGCCTTTCGAGAAGAAGAAGAAATCCAACCTGTGCCTAGCACAGAATAATGGAACTGGTCTGAGGAACGATGCCAGTCCCCTGTGCGAGAGGAAGCGCCGCCCCGATGGTCAATTTTTGATAGACTAGTGTTCCCAAATTTTCACCTGCAACATGGTAGGAGTTCTTGGCTGGTACGGAGCTCTACCTACCGACCCTGAAGAGGTGGCCAGACTCGTCGCCAGACCCGGGCCTCTCACTAGAAGAGGAAGAGCGGCAGGTGAAGTGGCACAGACAAGCGTCGAGGAGACCTCCCCGGAGGAACCTTCCGTGGCTCTGACGGCCAATGTGATCACCACTTGAGGCACGAGTGGTGGACCCTCTACATCATCCGAGGACGCCCCGACCAAAGAGACAGGGGGCATGTCCAGTCTCCCCGCGAATGACCCTGCTATGCTGCACATGATATAACAATTCCAGCGGGAGATCGAGTTACTGAAGAGACAACTGAACGAGAGGAATACACAGCCCTCCATGTCCCAGTAGATCAAGGTTCTACTAGAAGTGCCCGGGGTCAATGGGCAATCTTCTGAAGTGACTCTATAGGCTGCGACATTCCCATCAACCCTCGGCTTCTCTGGGGGCATGCCCCTACAACAAGCACAGTACCCGGCATTGGCCCTGCCGCAGATCTCACCTTCCCAGGGGTCTCCCATGGCCCCTCAGGCGACTGTGCTGACCACCCCGGCTACGCAGCCCGCCCATTTCTATCCAAGCCCAGTCGACCCAGCAGTAGTCAGTCAGTTGATGCTGGAACAAATGATAGACATGAAGCTAGCAGAAAGGGGCGATGGGGATCAAACGCCATTCGACGTCTACCGGGTGCCCTATCTGGCTCCTTATGCCGCGAAGAAGTTATTGGTTGGCATCACCAAGCTGTCGGAGTTTGAGAAGTTTAATGGGCAAGAGTCCCCCAGAGAGCACATTGCCTACTATGTAAATGTTATGGGGGACTTGGATACTAATGAGGCCTACCTCTTGAAGTGAGGGTGTGCATTGATAGCCGTGCAATCAACAAGATCACAGTGAACCGATTAGATGACTTACTGGACATGATGTTGGGAGCCACTATCTTTTTAAAGATAGACCTTCGTAGTGGCTATCACCAGGTCCGGATCAGGCCTGGGGATGAATGGAAGACGTCATTCAAGACCAAGGATGGTCTCTATGAGTGGTTGGTCATGCCCTTTGGGCTTTTCAACGCCCCTAGCACCTTCATGCGATTGATGACCCAGGTTTTACACCCTATGATAGGGGTCTTCTTGGTCGTCTACTTTGATGACATTCTTATCTACAGCCACACTAGGGAGGACCATATAGACCATCTCAGACAAGTCTACATTGTGTTAAGGTGAGAGAGCTTATTCGCAAACCCAAAGAAATGTGCTTTCATGATCGATCAGATTACCTTCCTCGGGTTTATTGTGTCTAGGGATGGAGTCTCCACTGATCCGTAGAAGATTAGGGCCATCAAGGAGTGGCTCAAACCCTACACACTCCATGATGTTCAGAGTTTTTATGGCTTAGCGACGTTCTACCGTCGCTTCATTCGGGGCTTCAGTTCTATCACTGCCCCAATCACAGATTGCATTAAGAAGGGGACATTTGTATGGACTAAGATTACAGCCACGACATTTCAGGACATCAAGGAACGTATGACCGAGGCACCTGCCCTTGCATTACTTGATTTTTCTAAGGTGTTTGAGGTTACCTATGATGCTTCTGGAATGGGTATTGGAGGAGTGTTGAGCTAGGAGTCCCACCCCATCGCATTCTTTGGCAAGAATCTGAATGATGCCAAGCTGCGTTATTCCATATATGACAAAGAATTTTACGCATTTGTCCATACATTGAGGTATTGGAGGCACTATCTTTTACATCAGGAGTTTATCTTCTTCTATGATCATGAGGTCTTACTATTCCTCCATACCCAGAAGAAGTTGAATGCTCACCAATGCCGTTGGGTGGAGTATCTCTAGGAGTATACTTTTGTGCTTAAGCACAAAGTAAGGGCGGAGAACAAGGTAGCCGATGTGCTGAGTCGGTGGATGATGATGTTGACCACCATGAGTGTTGAGGTGGTAGGCTTAGAGAGGCTGAAGGATGCCTATGTTGATTGCCCGGACTTTGGTTCGATCTATGCCATCTTTCAAGCAGGGCCCTCACGTGACTATAGCGAGTTTGTGCTTGAGGAGTATCACCTATTCTGGGGTGACAAGTTCTGCATCCCACGAACTTCTGTTCATGACTTTCTTACATAGGAGATGCACGTGGGAGGTCTTGCTGGCCACTTCGGCCGAAATAAGACCATGGAGGCGGTTGAGCATAGTTTTTATTAGCCTAGCATGAAGAGGGATGTCACTCATATCGTGGCCCAGTGCCGCACTTGCGCTATGGCCAAACAAAGGAAGTAGAATACCAGCCTCTAGACTCCCCTCCCCATCCCGAATAGTCCATGACAAGACATTAGCATGGATTTTGTGTTGGGATTACCCTGTACCCTCCGAAAGCATCACTCCATCTTTGTGGTCATAGACATGTTCTCTAAGATGGCATTATTCATTCTATGTTCCAAGACTTCTGATGGCTTTAGAGTTGCTCGTCTGTTCTTCTCTCACTGTGTCTCCAGGTTCGGACTCCCTCGTACTATAGTGTTAGATAGGGATGTGCGATTTACGAGCTACTTTTGAAAAATCCTATGGCATATGATGGGCACTCAGTTGAAGTTCTCCACTGCATACCACCCCCAGACCGATGGTCAGACTGAGGTTATTAATAGGAGTTTGGGGGATCTTCTTAGGTGTCTAGTCTGTGATCGTGTCAGGGATTGAAACTTAGTCTTACCATTAACAGAGTTCACTTATAATGACTCAGTCAATAGGTCTACAGGGATGAGCCCCTTCGAGATTGTTACTGGCCATAGACCTAGGAAGCCCATAGACCTAGTCCCATCTCCCATCCAGTCCCGTATGTCTGAGTTAGTAGAGTCCTTCGCTGATCATATTAGGTAGTTGCATGAGCATGTACGCCGTCATATTGAGACCAGCAACGCATGGTACAAAGAGTTGGCTGATGCCCACAAGCACCATCGTGAGTTCCAGGAAGGCGAGTATGTCATGATCAGGGTCAGACCTGAACGGTTTCCCTCTGGAACTGTGAATAAGTTGCATGCTCGTGGTGCTGGTCCCTTTCAAGTAGTGAGGCGAGTCAGGTCTAATACATATATTGTGGACTTGTCGGAGGACTACGGGATCAGCTCCAATTTTAATGTGTCAGATCTAGTCGCTTACAGGGACCCAACAGTGATACCCAGTGAGCCATTTGAGCCGTCTCCACCCCTTGTGAGTGACACCACCCCAGAGCGTCCACCTCTAGCCTTGTTACCTCTGCAGCGTGAGCAGATAGAGCATATATTGGACGAGCAGGTAATGACTACTTGAGGTGGGGTGTACCAGTGCTATTTGGTGTGATGGTGGGGACGGCCCACATCTGATGACGCTTGGATCACCCGGGCCGAGTTACAGAGGATAGATCCAGATCTGCTGGAGCAATATCAGAGTGACCCTGACCCCTACTCGACGGGGTCGAGCTTCTCCCACCCAGGGAGAATTGGTGGGGACACCAGAGCTAGCCGCCAATACCAGACGCGTAGCACACCTACATCCTTGTGGTTGGGTGATAGTATGGAGTCTCCATCGGAGTTTTGATATTTTTCTGTATTTATTTTGAGTGTATTGGTATGTAACAACCACCACCTGAAAAGTAGGGTGAGCCTCGTGTCACTGGCTCAGTAGGGGTCACGCGGATCTCCAATGGAAAACACGCAGTAACGTGCTAAAACAGCAAGTAAACAATAGAAGTAGTAAACCAGGAAAGCTAAACTACAAAGCTGTAAAGGAAATAGAACAGGAAGCAGGAGTAGGGAACAATCTAAGGAAGAGGGGAGCTAACATGAAAAGGGAAGAAGTCATACCAGACGAGCATGACTATCGAACTAACGTTGGCCCCTAAACTACTCCGAGCAGACATTACACTAAGCAAGGATAGAAGGGTGAACTCTGCACTGGGAAAAGTTAGAAGCTTACCGAATTGTCGACAGGAAGCCAGGCTCCAAACGAAGACCAGCAAGAACATCAAGAAAGCCTAGGGAAAATCTAAACAGACGATAGACAATAGGCAACACGACTAGAACATCGTGCACACTTCCCCATACACAACCAGAGCACCTTACAGGCGACAGACACTAACCTCGAGTACAGCCACGAGAGGGCTAACCCGGAAGGTCACGATGCACAAGAAACGTGAAGAGTCACACAACACGTGACTCGAAAGTGGAGCAGTCAGCTGCGTCCACTGACGTCTTACACTGCACCACAACTCGCTCTACAAGTGCCTTGACTACCAGCCAAACGTGGTCTGCCATAGCTAAGGCCGAGTCGCAGGCCCACGTGGAAACGACCACTACAAGGACTAGTCAGGGTCATGCCCGTCGATGTGAGTCCTATGCCCCTGACCCCGTGTGCACACACTGGTTGTAGACCATTAAACCAGGCCTCTAAATAGTATTCTCCCCCACAGACGCTACGATAAGGTCAAGAGCCCACGAAACTAGCTTAAAAATTATGTCTTGGGAAAAGTGCCCTGCTACAAGAGCCACCACACCAAAGCCTGCCGTAAGGCACCAACCAAAGCGGAGCCACAAAACCCGGAGATTTCAAAACATAAGTGCCGAAGTGCAGACAAGCCAAAACGCCCTGCAATACGCACTTTGAAGCACCGAAGGCAGCACAGGAGACTGTCGACAACCTCTGGGCAAGGCAACTAGACCTAAAACTACAACGGTCCCTGAGTCCTATGACTCTGAGTCAGGATCGTCATACACAGCGGAATAAAGTTGCCAATCGGTCTAATCATAAGCTAGGGAAAACAACACTCTGGGAAAATGACGTAGGGAGACCTGAGGGGACACTAAGAACCCTCAGCACACTTGGACACGTAAATTAAGGTAGAATGAAATCTCGAGGCATCCATAAACATGGTCTCGAATTGGACAAAGCCGTCGAGACATAGACTAGGTTGCCTGTCAACTACTGGGTAACCCCAAGTTGACTGGAACCCGATAATGACGACACATATAGACACACACACAGCATGCACAAGCACTCCGGGCCGTCCTATCATGGTTACTGCCCTCATAGGATGTCAATGGATGCCAACGGGTCATTGGCAAACCACGAGATCAAGCCAAGACAAACAGAAATCGGAGCGGTGGACAACGACAACACTCTAGGCAAAGCGAACCATCACTCGACCGCTAGACGAAACCGGTGGTCAAGGCACAGCCGCTACGCAACCAGAGACAAGGACATTGGTAGTTCTAGATTGAGTCGTTAGGGTACTATCATAGTTAAGAAAAAGACCACACTCAGTCACCTAAACTGACCAATCCTAACAACCACCGACAGATAGACACCGCCCTAGAATACAATCTAAGACAGACGGACACACAACACAGAATCAACCAACGGCCATCACGGCCAACAGGACTATAACGCACTATCATAGGGGCGTTATACCCACATAACACACCAAGGGAGGGGCATTATGCCAACCAGACCTGAAACCACATGCAGAGGACATAACACACCAAGCTAAGGGCGTTATATCGACATAACGCACCAGAACATGTGCGTTATGCTCAACAGACAAATACACTGATAAAATGAAGTATAACAGACCACAATAGGCACGTTATACTGGTATAACGCACAAAGATGGGTGCGTTATACCCTACAGACACAAAAAAACATTAACTACCGACCAAGGGCCCATAACGGACCAAGACCAATCTGTCATAGACACAAAATGCACAGGGTGAGGCGCATTATATCAACTGCTATACCCAGGCAATCATCGGTCAATAGACCATAACGGATCTGCACCTGAGCGTTATATTGACCATAACGCACGGGGAGGAGTCAGTTATGCTAACCAACTGACACGGTCTTCGAGTTGAACACGATCGTCGAGGGCTGACAACAGCAGTCGGCCTCGAAAATAACCAGACCATAACGCGCCTGGACAGGTGCATTATGCTCACATAACAGACCAGTCTTGGTCTGTTATGCTCCAAGACCTCAGAAGACAAAAATGATGAACGATGCATAATGGTCTATCGGGGGACCGTTATGCACGTAACGGCCTCTGGTAGGATCGTTATGCCAATTTGATGGTCAAAATGGTGAAACAGCCGAATCAGCCCGTTCCACACCCCATGCACGCCGTAGCACAGGGGAAATACACCCAATCGATGGGAAATCACTCCGGGAGTCCAAAAATATCACATGCACTCGGCGAAACGCATTAGATCGTGAGATCCCGGTGATTTCAACGAATTGACCCAAATCGAGTCATCGGGGTTTCTGGACTCCTACCGGCCCCAAATGATGACCAATCGACACGAAATCTACGTGAATGGGATCCAGACATCCCAGCGGTCGTTTTCTTATTTCTATGTACACCACACCTATCTTTTTTAGCCCTTCCGAGCCCTCCGGCTCTTGGGCGGTGGGTCAGGGTCTGAAAGGTATCGGGTCATTCCCGGTATCCGGATCTTGGGTCGTTACACATGTGATTGGGTAAACGACGTTAAGGCCATCAACTGACTACACCTCAGGTTACATAGAGAGTAATGACTGAGACTAAGGCTTATGATTGGCCGTATATAAGGTCATAAAGTAATGAGCGATGACCGAGCTAAGGCCATTGAATGGATAGGACAAAAGTCATATGCTGAGAGGTAATTGGGTTATGGCCATTAAATGGCTAGAATAAAAGTTACAAATAGTGAGATAGCCAGGCTAGGGCCAACAATCAATTACATTGAAGGTTATCCAATTTAGTGAGAGAAAATCAGGCTAAGGCCATCAGCCAGCTAGGCCGAAGGTTACATAGAGAGGTGACCGAGGCTAAGGCTCATACCTAAGGTCATGTAGAACAGTAACCGAACTAAGGTTTGCACTTTGCTGCACCAAAGGTTACGAGAGTTGGTGATTGTACTGCCTCTACCCTGGTGCGGATGTCAAGCAGGACATGTGAGGGTAGGCGGGAATAAAGTGAGGCGACGGATGAAGTCGACAGTAGATCATCATGTCAGACCGCTTTAGATTTGGCCATACACTCACGATCGACTAATGTTTGCTCTATCATTAATGCAATTAAAAATTTGAAATTGTGTGGCAGGTGCCAGATGTAGTGAGAAGAAGACATGTATCCAAGTTTGATAGTTCGTAAAGAGAGCCACGTGGAATGGATGGTTTTGGGGATACATCCTGTCAGTGGAAGGTGACTGTTCCCATTTCTAAGGGGTGAGAATCAGTTCCTATCTCATGACCGTCTACCCTTGACTGAAGCACCAATGTCTTGCCCATTGACTAGATAAGGTAGAGCATGGTGTCCTTCTTCTTGCCATTTACATCTCAGAGCTAAGGGTGCTTGTGTGAGGGGAGGTAGAAGGCTCGACAAGAAGGTTCGATCGCTGTGGAGGTACATGCTCATTGAGGGCCCAAGGGGGCAGCATCGCTAGAGGGACTCTTGGTGAGCAAGAGGTCCTTAAGTCTATCCTATTCTCCCATGATCAATAAGAGAAGAAGGTAGCATAGGATGGCCCATCAGCGGTGTGGGCTTACTGGGAAGGTTGATGCTGGAGAGGCATAGTCACTGGAGTAGGAGGCCGAGGTTTTTGCGCCAAGGAGGGGGTGAGCACCAGAGCTGTCGAGAAAAAGGCTCATGGAGAAGAGCTAAGAAACTGCATAACGAGGAAGAGCCCCTTGAAGATGTGTGGTGGTAAGTATGAGATTATTGCTTACGTCGTCATTTTCAGGGTTATGATGATTTTAAAGGAGAACGGAGATGAAATGAGGAGGGCAGTGTTAGACATCGCATCCACTAGCATCCTCTGTGGATCCTTATCTTCAGCTTCATCTGGATTGTGAGGAATTGATCCATCGTCTCCCTAGCTAAGTAGATGGGAGGTTTTGCAATTACAACCTCCCTGGCAAAGGGGGGTGTTGGTGGTATAGGTAGCACTGGAATGCCGGTGGTGCCTCATAGCAAGAGATGGAAAGGTACATCAGGAAGGAAGGTGATAGAGGCTACCTTCAAGGATGTCCTCATAGAGTATTCGAGGTTGAATGAGGGTAGCTTCAAGTGTCTTATGAATGAACGAGACACGGCCTTCTATTTACCTTTTTCCTGTATTCAAGTGTTTTTTGAATGAGTAGAACTCAGCCCATTTTGTAATATTTTCACATATAGGAAAATTTTCTTGTTTCAAAGCTCATCTATGTGTTCAATGGTTTGTGATTCTATCAAGACTGTTACTCGTGTGAGCTTAGGGTAGCAGGGCGAGAGAGTGCTTAAGTGAAGGCTGTAGATTGACCGAGTCAAAAGTCATGCTGAGGGCAAGAGTCAGGGCTTGGACCATCACTCGGTGGGACAAATTGAATACAATGAAAGGGGCTAACGCTTTCGATTGACCAGGCCCATAGGCCATGTATGGGGGAGGTAATCTGTAAGGTTTTGACCAAAAGCACAGCTAAAAACATCGAAACCCTAGATTGCATATAGTTGTCAATTTTTCAAAATCGAACTAGATCGGCAAATCTTGCGATGTGAAGAATGATTCTTTACCTTTGCGGGATTGAGAATCTCCCAAAAGCTCGAAGACAAACGAGAGGAAGATCCCGGGGTCGCCAACTGTCTAAGCATCCGGCCTCTAGACATATCCACACGGGCAGTGGATATGCAGACGGGATCTCCTCCACGATCTCCACACGCCGACCCGATCTCAACACCACCATCCACCGGGGAGGAAGGAGAGAGAAGGAGGGGGTGCCCCTTGGAGAGAGAGAGATAGGAGAGAGGGTGGCTAGGGTTTTCCCTTGGAGCTTGGGCCAGAGTTTCTCCTTTTAATGTATATTTATAGACCCCTGATATTTTTCACAAAAACCCAGTAATTATCTATAAAGTCCACCCATCCCAGACTGTCCAATACACTATTGTGTGTGACCCTCTAGGCTCAATAGTCTATTTGATTTTCTAGCCCATTAAGCAAAGAACTCCTTCTTAACTTAATAAATATTGTCCATTAACTCTTAATGGAATCAACGGGCTTTTTGATCACGAAAAGTACCAAGCAACGCCTCGTGATCCCAAATGACATTGGGGATAAGTAACCCTCACTGGAACCTTTCCGTCTACTTGTCTTCAGTGAGTCTAAGCAAAAGTTTTATTCCGCTATAAGTTTTTGAAGGGGATTCATTCACCCCCCCTCTGTATCTGGGTCTATCAACCCAACATTCTCTCAGCCTTGGGTCAGAGGGAAGTCGGATGTCGACGATGAGAACGTCCTCGCGTTCCCCTTCTCGTTCCGCTCCTTTTCTTCTTCAATCACAAGCTCCGAAAATGATCGCAAGTAGATGAAAATCTGGAATCTTTGCTCAGCTCCTCTCCTTCTTCCCTTTCTTCTTCTACAAGCCAAATGAGAATGTTAGAACAATAAACACTTTGAGAATTTCTTCCAAATTCATAGGTCTTTTATAACCAAAGGAGAAAGTGATGAAAAGACCAATAATACCTATGTTTGAACTTCTCTAAAGATAGTCTAATATGTGTATGAATGCCCTTGGGGTAGTAGGGTCAAGTTTGGCCCTAATTGGATCACCAAAAGATGGGTTTCGGAGCCACAAAAATGGGTCGCCTGCCAATTTCAGTCAACCAGCACGAGGTGGTCGGTCGACTGAAAATCCACAATTGTCGAACCCAAGCAAGTTGGCGATTTCGGTCGACCGCGGACATAGGGCCGATCGACCGAAATTTTACAGTAGGTTCACAATTGAACGCTATTAATTTTGGTCGACCAGAGTGATAAGTCTGTATGGATGCCCAGAGACCAATTCCTACAGATGGAGTGTTTGTAGATGATCCGGAAAGGGGGGATTGAATGGATCAGTCACGCATTTAAAAAATTTGACGATAGCAGAATCAAATGCACCTGGATCTCACACCATTCTCATCAAACACCTACTGAGCGACGAATAAGGATCTTAAACAATGCAAAAACCAAATTCAATTGCACAGTAGACACAAAACTTTTAAGGTGGTTCGATCTCAAACTAGAGATCTACGTCCACCCCACACTCCAACTAGAATGTGGCTTTCTCCGCTGATACATAGCTTAATCTGCTAGGCTTCACAGCTTGCCAACACCGCTGACTAATAGCTTGCACTGGGGACTTACAGCTTAACCCGACCAGAGAACACTTCTCTGCACGTTAAGGTGTTACAGCTTAACCTCCACTAATGAACAGCTTGAAGAACAAGTTCAGAAAATAGAGAAACAAAAACAAGAAAACACAGAGATCCAAAATGGAAAATGTAGCTCAACACTTGAGCAATCTCAGCTCCGGTTCTGAACCAGGAGACTGAGTTACCCTACTCTCTCACAAGCTCTCTAACACTCCACTTTCAAAACACCTCTTCTCTTCTCCTCTTTTTTTTTGTCTCTTTGCTCTTCTCTCTTTTTCTTCTCTAGATCGCACAGATCAGCTTCTGCTCATCTAGAAATTATCCACCATCATTTTCTCCAAAAGGAGAAATCTTCCTTTTATACTAGCAGTAGAAAGGGCATGTGTCTTCCATGAATTCCCGCCCTAGAGCCTCGATAGGTGGCAGCATCTTACCATGCCGCTTTACACGTGTCACGATCCTGGCACAGCATCTAACCTTGGATCACGTGCCATCCTTATCTTCCACGAAACATTATCTGTCAACACAGAATCAATCATTAGTTCATTTGAAGATGTACTAGATAGAAGGAAGATGCACGGAGTATGTTTAGTACATGTAGACTAACTGCTACAGCATCTGCTCAGACTTGCTACAGCTAAGGCAGTCATAGCGCAGGCCGACTCAGACTTACACTGGCTTAGCTACAGTGTATGCTCTGACTTCAAAAGATGCACGGGGTTGGTCTAGCTAACATGCATGGACTAGCTCCAATGTGATCGGACCTTCTAAGGACATACACTGTCTTTGCTATAGTGTATGGTCCGACTCTAACATGCAACGAGCATAAAAATGCACGGACGTTATTATGTGCTCGGACTTGCTGGTGTATGTGCTCGGACCTTAAAAGGACATACACTGTCTCTGCTATAGTGTATACTCTGACTTTGATAAACGGTGAGCAAAACATGCACGGGTGTTAATGTGCGCTCGGACTTGCAGAGAAGGACATAATGCATATGCTCAGACATGCACTGCTTTTATTACAGTGTATGCTTAGATATACACTGACTTTGCAACAGTGCATACACTGACATTAATACAAGACTAGCAAGGTGATGCACGGACTTGATAGTAGGCAGAACATGCAAGGACTTTGTTTAAGGAATATGCACGGGGTATGATATGTGCACGGACTTGATTGCCAAGTCATGGGCTTTGTGAAGCAAAGCAAAACATGCACGGATGCATGTTTCAAATGAACATGCACGGACACATGTTTCAAAGAAACATGTCTAGATGCAGGTTCTGTGAAGCAGAGTCAAAACGTGCACGGTTGCATGTTTCAAATGAACATGCACGGACTTAATAGAACATGCAAGGACCTTAGAGAAAGTGCATGGACTTTAACAAAAGTTGCACACAGGAAAAATATGCACGGGGTTTGACATGCACGGACTTTGTGAAGACGTGCAAGGACTTAATGAAGACGTGCAAGGACTTGGTTTCAATAAGAAAACATGCACAAACTTAAGGCTGCTCGGACTTGATAAAGATGTGCAAGGACTTAGTGAAGACGTGCAAGGACTTGGTTTCAATAAGAAAACATGCACAGACTTAAGGCTGCTCGGACTTGGTATGCACGGGACTGTTCATGCTCAGACTCTGCTTTCCTTCTTAAGAGAATGTGCACGGACTTATGTTCTTGACCAAGGCCAGAACATGCATGGAGAAGGAACACACGAAGATGCTCTTCGACCTCTGCATGGCCCAAAAGATTGTCGAATTGCCTGAAGTCCACAAGCTGGATGAAGCCCAAAAAATTGATGATCCCAACTACTGCCTATATCACCGCATGTTGGGTCATTCCCTGGAAGATTGCTATGTCTTCAAGACCCAGGCATAGAAGTTGATCCGCGACGGCTTGATCTAAATGAAAAGCGGTATCGTCAATCCTCCGCAGCTACACACGTGGTCTAGATCAGCCAAGGCAACACGTGTGGTTCACCATCCAGCCAATGTGATCCACATGATGGCAGAATTCTCTCTTTCTGATGATGAATCGGAGGAGCCCAATACCAACCGGGGAGAGCGTTTCATCTGGTACCCAGGGTGGAGGCCCTGACATGATCGCAGGCCCCTCTCCTTCCCCAGGGAAAGAACCCAGTGACTTTTTGATGTCCTCGTCGAGCCGGCGCAAATCTTGCCCCGTGATCCTCTGGTAGGATACACTCAATGGGACTTTAGCCACCCTCAGTATTGTCCCTTTCATGCGTGAATCTGTCACATGATCGAGTCATGTGAGGAAGTCCAATACCGCATTGAGGAACAGATCTAGTGGGAGTAGATCGATGTCGAAGGAAATTCCATGGCACTTGTTCAACTGTAACAAGCTGTCGAAGAAACCCAGGCTATTGCCAGAAATGCACCAGAGCAGCCTGAGCCTCCCCAAGAAAATGGGCACGGGTCGCCTTACCAGCATACTCCAGAATGGCTCAAATTTTGGATCGATAATCGGGAGGCTCTCGAACGACTGCAGAGACGCAGGGAGTAGGATGCTAGCCGAGAGGTGGGACCGAGTACCTTCTCAGCCAACGTCATCCACTCTCCCGCTCTCCCGGCCTCTCCCAAGGCTCCAACACCACAGGCTGGTCAACCAGCCCCTGCCACTCCAGCCGCACAATGGCGACCCTGGCAGGAGCTAGAGTCTCTACCCTTTTTCAAGGAAGACACTACAAGACTCCTTCGAGTCCTTCTCGGTTGAGAAGATGTCCTGGTAGGTGAGACCAGGACAGACTCTTCCAACCCTTCTCGTCCTCCCCCTATGCTACCTCTGTCTTCGACACTCGAGGATAGAGAGGGGAAGCAAAGGTTGAGCGAGACCTCGACTCTGCCAAACTAGGTTCTCCCTATAGCTTGCAGGTCAGGTCCGCCATCACAAAGGCCATCCGGCGTGTAAGATCAAGATATCTACCGGGGGCAACAAGGCCCCCAGACGTCATCAGGTGTCGTCTGACCCTGTTCTCTGCCAGACCACAGGGGTCTAGTCATGAAGCAAGATGCTAGTCATGCTCCTCAGGCCCCTCCTCAGCAGAAATCTGAGCCACCATGGCTAAGGCATCAAACCATGCATATGTCTTCGGACACTGGCACCAGTACACCAACTCAACAAGGGAAGCCTTCCCCGCCACCGTGGCTAAGGCATCAAACCGCACATACATCCTCAAATGCCAGTACGAGTCAACCGGTTTGCGATAAACTCCCACACCAACTGTGGCAAAGGCAACAAGCCGCGTCCACGTCTTCGGACGCTAGTCCCAATGTCTGTGCTTACCAGGAACTACCACTCGAAGTCATCGAGCAGGCGATCAATGCTACCTTCCAACTACAAAAATCGAAAGGTGCCTGGATTGAGATCTGGGCAAAGAGGAGTCGCCGACCTCGCCCTGCCAGCTCATCAGCTTGACAGTACCCCCGTGCGGACCTGTCAGCTCTGGTTCTAGTGCCTCCTCCTCCTACTCCCCTGGAGACAGCCATCACCGAGAAACAGGAAAGGAATAGAAGGAAGAATCTCAAAAGGCGGCTCAAGAAGCAAGTCAAACAAGCTGCTGCCTTGCAGTCCGCAGTAGAGCTGACGCCTCTCCAGAGGTTACAGCGGCTCATCGACAACTTGGAGGAATACATTCCTCTTCACCTTACTGGGCCCATCCCACTCGATAGCTACATCCCATGGGAGGACATGCAGAAACGAGCTCGCCTCCAGGACTGGGTCCAAGAAATGATCTAGAAGGTCAAGGAAGGCGAAAATCTCCGCATCCCGGACGAGCTCACCTTGTTCTATAAGGACAAGGAGATCACTGTGGAATAGCTGGAATAGATGCTTTATGGCTGCACCTGTAACATGGTGGCCATCCCACCCCCAGACAATATCAACGCCTCTTGGCGAGGCGAGCTGGTAGCGTCCAAAACCAGACAAAGGGTTGCGACTCCACACAGACCACAACTAACCCCAGAGCACACCGGTCGTGGCCGAGGTCGCAGTCGCGGACGTAGTAGAGGCCGTAGAAGAGTCCTTGAGCCGTCTCTCCGCCCGTCTGCCTTCGATCCAGAACGGGTCATCCTCTTGCGAGGAGAACAACCTGCCCCGATCCCACCAGTGGAGATCCGGGGGCAGCCTAGCATTTTCGACCCTGCTGGCACCGAGGAGATCGTCACCAGCACGCCGGTCTTGGCACCAACTCTAGCATGTCCTATAGAACAAGCAGGGCCATCCGACAAGGACGAACCAGTCCTCCAGTCTCCCTCAGATGAGCCATTGTTGGCTTCTTTCTTCCAAGAGTCCGCGGCTAGCCATAGCCAGCCCGACGCCAGCAACAAAGGCAAGGCAGTGCACCTCCCCAGCGAGGAGCGGCACAGCAGCCCACAGTAGATCCATCTCGACATACTATTGTCACTGGAGGACGCTCGAGCCCGAGCCAACCAGAAAGTAGACTTTGTCGTGCCCGCGCGGGACCGTGTGGTCCCAGTTGGTTGTGCCTGTGTGGGCAGGCTTCTGCGGCAGAGATTGCTGTGAGTGTTTCCTCGGTAGGTCTAGTGTTAGAATGGTCCGGTTCCTGATTGAGAGATTGGGTTTTCCCTTTGGTTGCTAGTAGGAGTAGCTGTGGTGCCGAGCTTTGACTGGCCACTGGTTTGTTGTTCCTGCTTTAGTAGCTTAGCTAGCATAGCTTTCCTTTCCATCGTGATTTTCTCGGTTGGGGTTCTGCGTGACCCCTACTGAGTCTCTATTTTGGAGACTCATCCCTGCTTTTCAGGTGCGGTGGTTCTTCCTCGAGGTTCGAGAGTGCTGCGTGGAGATTCTTAGTCGCCAGCTCGCTAGGCTGAGTGTTCACTTGGCACGTGACACGTTTTACTGCATTAGACTATACTTTCTATTAGACTGGACTATGTTGTTGTAGTTAGTTATTGTTTATTTATTTCTATTATTTGTTGAATTGTCCTACTTTATTTTCTATTTCTTTGTGCCTCCGCACTCCTTTTAGCCTTTCCGAGTCTATCGACTCGTGGGCGGCGGGTCAGGATTCGAATGGTGTCAGGTCCTTCCCAGTATCCGGATCTTGGGTCGTTACAGCTGGTATCAGAGCAGTGGTTGTGGACATACATAGGAATTTGAAATATTACGGTGATCAGAGTCCATAAGGTCCAGTACAGTCAGCAGGTGGCTTAGAGTTTTGTGTTCATTTTTCGCTTCGTTTCTCGCTTGAGAGCTTGAGTGCGCGGTGCGGCGCTGTGATGGTGGTTGCTGTTCGTGGCTTTCGTGCCAGCACGGGGTCTGGGGATTAAAGTCGAGAGCCTTCTCCCTCATCGGTGGTGGCCCCGATTGTGCTGCGTGGGCAGAGGTTGCTAGCAGGCGTGAGCTCGCGGTGCTGTGTTCGAGGGGTCTGCAGCGTGGTCAGGTGGCTAGAGAGGATTGTTCGTGGTCCAGTGGCCGTGAGTGTGCTCTAAGGGAGCTATCATCCGTGTTGGCCACTCTAGCTTGAGGTTTGTCCAGCCCCTGAGGTGTTAAGGCTATGGTTTGAGGTGTTGGAGTGGGTGCTCTGATCGAGAGGTGCACTCAGGCAAGCAGAGGATCTTCTCGATGAGTTGCTGATTTCCGAGCCTGATGTTCTCGTTGTGCTCTGTGACATCAGAAATGACGTGGTGGTCCCAATTATTTTGTGGATTTCGAGGTAGGATTGGGAGGGGTTGTCCCAGTAAGTTCCTGCTCCTGTGCTTTTGTCAGTGAATGGCTTGTGTTCACCCTGGAGTTGGCTTGAGAAGCGAAGGCTCCGCGGCGAGTTCGAGACTTGGGGATGGGTGTTGGCGGTTGTCGATTATGGATCGTCTTGTGACTCTTGGCTTGGTTTGCCACAGTTTGAGGAATTGCAGTGGTGTTGCATCGAGAGATGCCGTGATCGTGGTCCGACGTGACACTCGTCGAGTGTGTCGGAGGCACTGACCTAAAAGAAGTTGCAGTTTTCTTAGTGCTGGATGGTGCTGTTCCCAGCAAGCGTGAGGTTTAAAGTCAGGTCGAGCGTGGAGTTTTTTGTTGGTCAGAAGTGCGATTGGTTTCTCCTCCGGTTGGAGAGTATCGCGTTTGCCTAAGGATTGCCATCTTGCATCGTGTGTTCGGATTGGTTGGCCTCATGTGCCATGAAGTTTGTACGAGGTGTGCTCCTTATCTTGGCAAGGTAGTTGCCTGTGACAAGTTGTGCCTATTTCCCTTGTTGTATGAGGGTGTGTCGGCGCTTTTCTGGAAGGACGAGTGTCGATTGGGCGACGTTCTTGAGAATTTGTGGCTGGTGGTGTGATCCCCGATGTGTTGAGGATCAGAGCCTGCATTGTTGCAGAGGATTGTCGGGATGGAGGATCCCGAGTTGGTGGCGTGTTGGCTGTGTGCGTGGATCAGAGTGCACAGTGAAAGCGTGGTGGGCCCATAGCCCACAGGTCCTAGGTTGTAGCGTGGGTTGCTATGGGTGGATTTTCAAGGTTAAGAAGAGCATTGGAGGATTGGTTCCTCGGTAAGCGTTGCCTCCGGTCATGTGGGGTGTGTTGTTGCCGGACCGTTGCTTACAGTGTTATGGTTGTGGCACTGGCAGGCCAGAGGATTGGGGAATGTGTTGGCAAGCATGCCGCATGAGTACCCTATTTCTTGGTTGGAGGTCATGCTCTCGGATGAGTCAGGTGGTTGTTGGAGGAGTGATCTCTGATAGATTATAAGGTCCCTGTCTGTGGCTGTGAGTGGCTAGTGAGCCTTAACAACGTGTTTGACCATGGCGACGTCTGTTGGTTACGGTCGTGTCGGATCGTGACGGTGAGGACCGAGGAGAGATCCTTGTCATGTGGTTTCATCGTGCTCCCCTGAGAGGGTAGAGTTGGCGTGAGGTTCAAGGTTGGATCGGATGCCTGAGTGAGATTTGGCTCGGGGTGCGGTGTCAGTCTGTGAGAGAGCCAGCGTATGGCCTCGAGAGTTGTAATGTTTCCTTCGGATCTGATGAAGGATTAGGAATGAAGGAAGAGGTTGAGCAAGTGGAGGCTTCCCATTGATGAGAATCTGGCGACCAGTGGGTGGTCTTTCACAGATAGAAGATGCTGGCTGTTGGGGCTCGAGAGAGGCGAGAGCCGTGCGCCAACGAGGCCTTGGGTGGCTGATTATAAGGTGTGACCTTGATGGTCATCTCTGTGGCTGTGCCTCCCAGGTAAGATCATGAGAAATATTTTCTCTCCGTGAGATCGACCCGTTCTTTCCACTCTACTTAGATTTTATATCTTTTTAGTGAGTGAGTTCAGTTATTTTTAAAATTGTGACAGATTTTAAACGACGAGTTTTGTGCGCATCATTGACTGAGGACCTGAAAGCAGGTCGGTTCGGGGCAGTCTCAGTTAGGTGAGGGTCAGCTAAGGACCCTTCAGTAGTAGTATGTTCCCCAATAATTTCAGAGGCAGTCAGAATCGACATCTCTTTCGTCTCCTGGCTCAAGTTCCTCCCCTTTGAGATCGAGGTTCAGTCAGATGTCTAGGTTGTTCAGAAGAAGCAAGTCTAGCAGGAGGCACCGGGAGGGAGCAGGAGGAGCAGGTGTCGACGGTGACTATTCAATAGCCAGTGGTTCAACCACTGTGCCATGGTATGAATGAGCAGCTAGGACAGTGTCCGAGATGTGGCGGGTTTTACGAGGGCAGCCATGCACTGTGGACGAAGCTGAGCTGGAGTGTTTCAGGTGTGGTCAGATCGGTCATATTGCTCGCGAGTGCCCATGGCGGCCACCCCAGTTCCAGCCATCTCTACAGCGTTCCACTACCCTGGTGAGTCAGGGATCCCGCGTGCGCAAGGCACTTGACCCGATGGAGTTGTCGTGCCCATCCCATGGAAGGTACGTGTTAATTTTTGTTATTGTATGCTATGCTTGTGTTTAATCCCACTGTTTCCTTGTTATAATTGTGCTTCCTTGTGCTTGTGTTTTCCCAAGGTGTGTTCGGGAGTCCTCAAAAGTATTTGGTGTGAGGGTAGTGGAGCTGCATGTGAGGGTTGTGTGATCATCTGTCATCGTGCCTTGTTGCGTAAGTGTTGTTATGGTCGAGTAGAATCAGATGAGTAGAGGCACCAGCCGTAATTGTGTCACGCCCCGATGCGGAAACTTGAAATGTATCAGTTTATATCATTCATGTCAATCAGAGCATTCATTGCCACAAGAGACTATACCACAAGGCCAACAATTAGACAAAATAACCCATACTTTATTGATAATAAATAAAGAAAAGTATTCATTACACCTGACATCTTGTGGACTTCTAACTCCATCATAAACTCTTCACTAACAAGACTCAATGACTACTTAGGGTATTGACTCAAACATAAACTAAAAAGCTCACTCCAAGATCACTCGCTCCCGTCCCCATTAGCGTGCACGTCCTCATCCGAACTACCTGAAAAGGATTGGAAAGTAGGGGTGAGCAAAAAGTTCAGTAGGATTTTATATCTCTATCACCAGGCGTAGTTTAAGTGATGAACCATTTTATCATGATGATAGAAAAATAAATAATTAAATAAATGGCATGCAATAGTTAGAGAAGAGGAATACGGATTTCCATGTAAGGAAAAAGCACAATTATAAGAACTTTTCATGAAATTGCAAGTAAGTGATAATGGAATTGGCCATAACCAGCACGGATGTCATGATATTCAAGAATTTCAAGTAATTGAATAGAGTAGAATGTCGTAGACCAATCACGCTAGTTATGCACTTCGGTGCAATGCCACAACTTGTCATTACAAACTCTCTGGTGCACAAGTACTTTCGAGTGCTCCTCCCAGGACCAGACCAGGCCCTTATGATGCGTTGGCATTGAAAAGTTGGATGATAGATCCCCAATGTAGACATTCACCATATTGAATGGCCAAGAATTCCAAGGTTTAAGTTCATGAAACTTACTTCTAAGATCAAGAGAAATTCCAATGAATATTGGAATAGATGTCATGTGGAATGATTTGGAAGGTCCCAAGTGGACATGAATCAAGTAAGGTTTCACAGTCCAAGGCCATCCTTGATATGACTGCCCTTACAGTAAAAATCTGAAGAAATACATTTAATCTCACCGTTAGCGGTCGATAATTGGGCCGCCCGGATGAGTCTAACGGTCTAACATTAGACCGCGTAGGGGTAATATAACCAGGCTTTAATGTGAACCCAAAAGGGTACTTATCTTGGTCCGAATCAGATGGGTCCAAACAAGAGTTCAGCCTACAAAGCTAAAGTCTAATAGAGCAGATTTGGCCAGGTTAGAATGGGCTAGCTCAAAAGAATCTGACTAAACCCAAGCCCACTACTAACTAGGCCGAATGATGCTAGCGGTCTATACCTAGGCCGCGAAGGATCTCTTAGCGGTCTCAAGTTGGGCCGCTAGGGACGCAGAACAGTCCAAATTTTGGACTGGCCCAAAACACGAATCAAACAAGTCCATGGGTTTAGATCTTTTGGGTACAACTCGCCCGGCGTCCTGGTGAGAATCCCAGGCTCACGGGGACTTAAGGAGGTCTCATAATAGTGGTCCCAGTCTTACGAAAGGAATATCCGGTGGAGAGTCCCAACTATTATAAGATTGAGGCTATATAAAACATGAAAAATGGAACGGTGCGGTCAGTCAGTCCCACAGGAGTGGCATGACTATCAAACAATGATATCAGAATCATAATATAACGAATTTATGACAGTAGGGTTTGAGATTTACAACGTTACTAACCAAGTTTTTACAAGTTTTCACATGATCATTTAACTTATGATTGTCAAAGCAACTTTCATGTAAATAGTGAAAATTTAAGGTCTATAACCATGATACTAGATTAATATTACGTTTTGCAGAGTTGTAGGTCAAGATATCACACTAAAACATGGTAGGTTCCTAGTTAAAACGCATGAAACAGATTTAAATCTTACTGTCAGAAGCCAAAAACGGTCTACATGAGGACCGCCTGTTTCCTCTTCTCTCTTCTTTGCAGGACGAGTGTTCAAGTTGTTCGGTTATCGTTCGGTCCGGTTCTCTTCGCGTCGTCTGTGGTTCCCTTACCTCGGTCGAAGCGTTTTACCATTGTTCATTTCATTTGTTTGTTGTTTTCTTTGGCTCTTTAACTTATTATTATCCCATTTGTTCGTTGCTCCCTTTTATCTTTATCATATTATTATTTCTAACAAAAATTCGGCAGCATCTCCCCTTGACCCGAGCGTAAGGGAGGTACAGGGAACGTGCCCACATGGAGTGGCGGAACCCGACAATTGGAGGTGGGCGCCCGAGAGTGGCAACACCTTTAATAAAATCTCAGAAAACTCAGGAAAATCGTTAGAGGGAAGTCTCCAATAGGACTGGTTAGAGGGGTATCGGGGGAGCCTTGGCTGGGGCCGTGCCGGGCTGGCACCTCAAAGGGGTTGGGTGTGTCGGGCAAGGAAGGGCCAGGGTGTGCCGCTAAAGGGCACAAAGGTTGTGCCAGGGGAAGAGAGCAGAGGTGTGCTGGGTGAGGGTCAAAGGGGCCGAAGGGCGTGCCGGCGAATGGAGGGCACAGGCGTGCCGGTGAACGGGGGCACAGGCGTGCCAGACTGGAGGGGGCCAGGGTGCGCCGGCCTAGTAAAGACAAGGGGGTGTTAGAGAAGTACTGGCCAAGGAGTGCACCAGCCAAGGGGCTGTGCCAGATTGAGGGTGTACCAGTGGAAGGCTTAGCCCAGGTGTGCCACTGAGGGCGGGGGAACCTACATCGGGCAAGAAAAGGGATGGAGTGCACTGGGCTGGGGTCAGTTCAGGAGAATGAAGGTTGAGGGTTAGCTAAGTGGGATGGAGCTGGGGAGAGGAAGAAGACTAGGGGTCTTGGCATGGCCGGTCTGAAGGGGAGAGGCTTCAGTTAAAAAAAAGGGAGGATGGGCTTGTGGATGTGTCGAGCCCGAGTGTTTGGAAAAGCAGGGAGGGCACCACCGTAACCACAAAGGGAATGAGAGTGGAGGGGGAGTCGTCCATGATCAAGGGGGCCCACGACAGCGAACCTCCTGAGGAGGTAAATTGACTCCACAGGGAAGGGACCGTTGGCAAGATGGAGGGAAGACATCATCAGAGAAAGGAGGAAGAAGGCGATTAAACACACACCATGGCACGAATCAAACACGGTGATAGGAAACCCAAGAGGGGGATTTTCATTCATGAAGCGAAAGGGCCATAACCGGCCATATACATCAAAGTATGCGTTTAAGCCCAGACGGGGGGGAAGAAGAACTCAAGAACGGGAAGGGAAGGATAAGGAGACTAAGAGGGAGTTGGGGTTGAGTAGAGGCAACAGCCTTCCTGCTCCCCTTCACCCCTTCCGTTACATCAAGGCTCACACTCTCCCTTTCTCTCTTTCTCTCTTACTCTCTCTCTTGCTCGATGGTCGCTGGAGGACCTCACGCCGGAACTCTCCTTTCCCTCTTCTCTCTTCTTCTTCTTCTCTTCTGGTCACTTGGCAGTATCGCCGAGGGGCACCCTCTACTTCTCTGTGTGTTCTCTTATCCCTCCTTCGTCGGGGGAAAGGAGGGCTTTTTATACTTTCAGCTACGGGAACTTCCAATGGCGGGAACGATTCGACAGGCATTGAATGGGAGTTAACCTCTCCCGTCTTTGGTTGCAGGGAATAGCCATCGTGCCTTCAGGAGGGGGTGACACCTCAGCTAGCCCATTGCGCGTCAAGAATTCGTAGGGGATGGGCGTTGGATTTGATTTGCCGGAGGTGTCGGTGAAGAACACACCCGGGCGTGCCACTGGAAGGCCGGATCAGCGTGCCGTTGGAAGACACAGCAAGTGTGCCACTGGAAGGCTGCCAAAGCATGCCGTTGGAGGAGCTTGCAGGGGTGCCGCTGGAGAGCCTATGGGCATGCCGTCGAGGGGCCAGCCCAGGTGTGCCGGTGAAGGCCCTTGGGCGCGTGCCAGTGGAGAAGCCTCCGCCGGGGGTGTGCCATACAACGCACACAGAGGGTGTGCCACCGGGGGTGAGGGCACGAGTGTGCCGGGGAAGAGTTCCATAGGGTGCGCCAGGGAGCAGACACCAAGCGTGCTGGGGAAGGATGCTCGTGGGTGTACCGGTGAAGTGGGGCACGGAGTGTGCCAGGCTGGGGCCTCACCGAGTGTGCCGCTGAGGGCGCCCAAGGGGGTGTGCCAGGCTAGGCCAGCCATGGTGTGCCGCTGGAGCGTGGGCAGGGTGTACCGCTGGACGGCCTTCAGGGTGTGCCGTTGGGCTACCCAAAAGGGTGTGCCACTGGAGGGGCGTTGGAGTGTGTCGCTGAGCGCAGGGGGAGTGTGCCGGTGAAGGGGGTGTGCCGGCCAGGAAGGGCACCACGGGTGTGCCACTGGGGTACTTGAAGGCGTGCCGTTAGAGGCACTTCAAGGGTTTCCTTTTCTTCTCTTCTTCTTCTTGTTTTCTCTTCTCTTCTTTTCTTTTCTCCTCTTTATTCCCCTGCACATAAACACGGGGTGAGAATTTTTTAGTGTCCACAGGGACATATGAGACAAAGGGTACACCTCGGCTCAGGGGTATTTGAGGAAGAATCTACCCCACCATGGGGGCATAAGAAGTAAGAAACCTCACCCCAACTTGGGGGCACGTGAAATAAGGATACACCCCAACTCAAGGGTATCTAAAGAGAAATTCACTCCACCTTGGGGGCCATTGGAAGCATAATACATCCCTGCCTCGGGGCATGTAAAAGAAAGCTACGCCATGAAGTATCTCACGTCTCACATATCGGGGATTTTGCATGGATTGCACCTCCAGATATTCAGCCCAGCACTGCTGATGAAGATATGAAAGAAAAATACACGGAGGTCGGGGTTCCTGAAGGGTTGGTCAAGCCCGTTGCTAGCTTGGAATACCAGACCGTGCTGCCATTGAAAACCATGGAGGTCCCACGCTTCTACGAACCCCCTACAATATTCTACACCGGGGAGCCTGTCGAAGAAGACGATCAGGACTGCATGATCCCAAAAGAATCCACAAGCCGAATGGTGCCAGTTGTAGGATTGGATTACACTGCACAGTAGGTCACACAGATGTTTGCCAGGATGCAGATGCCTTCACTACAGCCAGCTATTCAGAAGAGAGCATTCCAGGAGCTTTGGGATCCGCCCTTGAATAACAAGAAATTAATGAAGATCACTAAGTACCCAGGGTTGGGTTACACCCTCCAAGAACATTATGAGGCCGAGATAGATGTCATCTCCGCCTTCTACTCCCATGAAAACCCTCCTGAGGTAGGATATGATGATTACCCCTTAGAGGATGAAGAGATCATCTATCAGTCCCTTGCTGATAATGGGCCTTCAGATAGCCAATCAAAAGCAGAGAAATCTGATGAAACTGCTACATGTCGGTGCTGGGAGGAGCTGTCTTGTAAAGAAGACCTATTTCAGGCCAAAGCAAAATTTGACACAGGAACCCCGGATGAAGACCGAATTTCTGATGAGGCAAGGGAATGCTTGGAGTTTGTGCGCATTCTGGAAGAAGTCTGAGCTCTACAGAATATGGATCCCCCAAAGGAGCTTACATCAATAGAGCTTCCTGGAGTAGAAGAACCTGTCTCCCAGCTATACACAGGGCCATCTGTGACCTACGAGCAAGCTGAACAAAGCCCAATGGTCTCGGCTCTATATGATGAGGCAGCATCGGCAGAGGTCCAATACGAAGAGTTAGAGAACTCTGAGACTGAGTCAAATCATATCCCAGGGGGCTTTGTCGATCTGCAGGAAGCTCCGCCTGAAGTTGAGGACGGTGGTCAAGCCACTGTTGACGAGCTGGTGGAGGTAAACTTGGGGACGGAAGAGGAATCAAGGCCAACCTTTCTCAGTGCACTGCTGGAGCCCAGGGTCCGTGAGCAGTACAAGCAATTCCTGATGGAGTTCAGAGACTGTTTCGCCTGGACATATGATGAAATGCCGGGATTAAGCCCCGATGTGGCACAGCACCTGCTGGCAATAAATCTGGAGGTTAGTCCCGTAAAGCAGCCACCCAGGAGGATGCGACCTGAGCTGATTAATCAGATCAATAAAGAAGTTGACAAGCTTATTGATGTGGGCTTCGTCGAAGAGAACCAGTATACCACATGGCTAGCAAATATAGTGCCCGTAAAGAAGAAAAATGGGCAGATCAGAATATGTGTTGACTTTCGGGACCTCAACAAGGCTTGCCCGAAAGATGACTTCCCAGTGCCTATTACTGAGGTGATGATTGATGCTACCACAGGGCACGAAGCTTTGTCATTCATGGACGGATCATCCGGATATAACCAAATTTGGATTGCTGAAAAGGACAGGGTCCACACGGCATTCCGTACCCCAAAGGGGATATTTCACTATAAAAGGATGCCATTCGGTCTCAAAAATGCCGGCGCTACCTATCAAAGAGCTATGACTAAAATATTTGATGACCTGCTCTTCAAGAAGGTAGAGTGCTATATTGATGACCTGGTAGTGAAGACCAGAAAGAGAGAAGATCACCTGTAGGACCTGAGGATAGTATTCCAGAGGCTGCGAAAATATGAATTGAAGATAAACCCTATGAAATGTGCCTTCGGCGTGTCCAGTAGGAAATTCCTCGGGTTCATTGTCCGGCACAAGGGTGTTGAGAATAATTAGTCCAAGATCAAGGCCATTCAAGAGCTCCCTCCACCAAGGAATCTGTCCCAGCTGAGATCCCTGCAAGGGAGGCTGGCGTACATCCATCGATTCATCTCGAATCTAGCCGATCGATGCCACCCCTTCCACAAGCTGATGATGAAAGATGTGTCGTTCCTCTGGGACAATGGATGTCAAGAAGGTTTTGAGAAGTTAAAGGAATACCTCAAGACCCCTCCGGTATTGGGGACACCAGTCAAAGGTAGACCTCTGATCCTCTATATAGTAGCCACACATTACTCGCTGGGGGCAATGCTAGCTCAGATAAATGAAGAGGGGAAGGAGCAGGCCATGTATTATCTCAGCAGAAGGTTGATCAGAACTGAAGAAAGATATACACACATAGAGAAGACCAATCTGGCAGTGGTTTTCGCTGTAAAGAAGCTCCTGCATTATATGCTGTCCCATGAGATCAGATTAATATGTGTTACAGATCCGCTCAAGTATATACTGACTCAGCCAGCACTTAAAGGCCGACTGGACAAATGGGTAGTGATCCTGATGGAATTTGATATCACTTATATACCTCAAAAGGCTATAAAGGGCCAGGCCATGGCTGACTTCTTTGCAGAACACCCTGTGCCGAAAAATGCCTCACTGGAAACTGAGCTTCCTGATGATGAGGCGCTCGAAGCATGCCAAACTCAGCCAGTCATGTGGCAGCTATACTTCGATGGAGCATCGAGAACAGAAATTGATCCCAATGGGAAAACCAGAGTCCGAGCAGGAGCCGACATTGTCCTGAAATCGCCAGAAGGGGAGGTGATACACACCTCATGTTCCATAAATAAACCCTGCACCAATAATGAAGCGGAGTATGAAGCTCTGATAATTGGACTCCATATTACCCTTGACATGGGCATCCGGATGCTTCAGGTGTTCGGTGACTCGATGTTGATAATAAAATAAATGCAGGGGGAATTCGAGGTTCGGAAGCCAGAATTGAACCCCTATCACCAAGAAGCCACACGCCTTATGGCGAAATTTTATCACATTGAGCTCAGTCATGTGGGCCGGGGCCGTAATCCTCAAGCAGATGCACTGGCAAAGCTAGCTAGCTCACTAGCAGTTCCACTAGATGAGACACTCAACATCATTGTCATGAATAGGCGGTAAGTCCCCAGCATGATGGAAACATGTCATGAAGAATATGAGGTTGATGCCATCGATAAAGTACAAGGGTCTGACTGGAGACAGCATCTGCTGTAATGATTTTTACACCAACAGTTGCCCAAGAATAAAGAAGAGAGAATGAAACTTCTGAGGACCAAAGATTCCTATGAGTGCAGAAATAGAACTTTGTTCCGAATAATGGCAGATGCCCGCAGGAAGATCTTACTTCGTTGTCTGTCTACTGAAGAGGCGTGGCAAGTGATGAAAGAAGTACATGCTGGTGTGGCAGGGGCACACCAGGCTGGGCCTAAAATAAAAATAGAGATCAAGAAGTTGGGTTATTATTGGCCCACTATGTTTGAAGATTGTTGTCAGTTTACAAAATCATGTCAGAAGTGTCAGGAGCACGCCACTATACCTAGAAGGCCTCCTGTGTCTCTACACCCAACAATTCCCAGCTGACCTTTTGCTCAGTGGGGAACTGATGTGGTCGGGCCGCTACCGACCTCCTCAGCTGGACACAGGTATACCCTGGCTATAACAGACTACTTCTCTAGATGGGCAGAGGTAGTAGCACTCAGAGAGGTGACTGGTGAGTTGGTTGCCAGGTTCATCAAACAGAACATCATTTTCTGGTTCGGGGTTCCCATCCGAATAATATCTGATAATGGAAGTCACTTCAGAAATCAGAAAGTATATCGGCTCGCCGAGAAATACAAAATTGAATGGAGGACCTCCACTCCTTACAATCCACAGGCAAATGGATTGGCTGAAGCTTTCAATAAGACTCTGTGCACCCTGCTAGCCAAGGTCGTCAGCTCCAATAAGAAGGACTGGGGCGAGAAGATGTATGAAGCACTCTGGGCATATCGCACCGTCTACAAGACCCCCACGGGTTGCTCGCCCTATTCACTAGTGTACGGCTCTGAGGCGGTAGTCCCTATAGAGCTGGAAGTACCATCACTCAGAGTTGCAGTCCAACATGGCCTAGCTCGTGATGAACAAACCAATGCTGAAAGAAGACTTGAAGAATTGGCTGAGCTGGAGGGGAAGCGCCTTCAAGCCCAGAAAAATATCCAAATGTACCAGGCTCGTATGGCAAATGCCTTCAACAAACTCGTCAAAGGGTGAGAATTCAAGAAAGGCGACCTTGTTATGGTCAAAAAGAGGGAGGTCATGGCCTCCAACCCAAAAGAGAAGCTGACTGCTAACTGGGAAGGTCCTTATGTAGTACAAAGAGTCTACGAGCTCGGAGCCTACATGATCGTTAATCACCATGGAGATGTGTAATTCTCACCCCTCAACGGCAAACACCTAAAGCTCTATCATGCTGCACCACTACCCTGTAAAGAGTTGGCGGATAGTAGCAGATGAAGCTGATCAAAAAAAAGGAGGATAAAAGATAAAAAAATGAATGAATAGTGATGATGAAAATGAATGAATGATGATGAAAATGAATGAATGATGATGACAATGAATGGATGATGATGATGAAGAAGAAAACAAGGATGAGATGAAAGAATGATAAAAAAAGGGAGATAAGAAATGGTCGAGGATCCTGAAAAGGAGGCATCGCCCGTTTATGTACCAAATCAAGCCAGACCTTCCATCTGGATGAGTGATGAAACCCAATTCCTTTGTGTTAATGTTAAACCTCACATTAACGATAAAACCTACATTTCCAGCAAACGGCTTCATGCCCGAGCTGCTATACACATCTCTAAATCAATCCAGACCTTCCGTCTGGATAGATGATAAAACCCTATTCCTTTGCATTAATGTTAAACCCTACATTAACGATAAAACTTATATTTCTAGCAAACGGTTTCGTGCCCGAGTTGCTATACACATCTCTAAATCAATCCAGACCTTCCGTCTGGATAGATGATAAAACCCTATTCCTTTGCGTTAATGTCAAACCCTACATTAACGATGCAACCTACATTTCTAGCAAACGGCTTCGTGCCTGAGCTGCTATACACATCTCTAAATCAATTCAGACCTTCCATCTGGATAGATGATAAAACCCTATTCCTTTGCATTAATGTCAAACCCTACATTAACGATGAAACCTACATTTCCAGCAAACGGCTTCGTGCCGGAGTTGCTATACACATCTCTAAATCAATTCAGACCTTCAATCTGGATAAGTGATGAAATCTAATTCCTTTGCGTTAATGTCAAACCCCACATTAACGATGAAACCTACATTTCCAACAAACGACTTCGTGCCCGAGCGACTACATACATCTCTAAATCAATCTGGATCTTCCGTCTGGATAGATGATAAAGTCCAATTCCTTTGCAATCGCCACATTAACAATGACAGTCATGCTCCTAGCGAGCGGCTTCGCACCTAAGCCACAAAGCACACTTAAGTTGACCTTGGCCTTCCGCCCGGGTGGACGATGAAACCCCATGCCCCTTTGCATTGGTGTTAACACCCACATCAATGATCATGCACCCATAGTTGAGCACGTGGGATAACAATTCATAGAGTGAAAGTCCCAGTCCAAAGAAAAAAAAAGAAAATGACAAAAAAAAGAGAGAAGAAGAAAAATAGAATGGGGTTAAAAAGAGAGATACCCCGCTAGACTTGTTCAGGCATTTTGAACAAGGGCAAAAATGGCCAAAACCCAGCTGGGGTGAAAACCCGAAAAGGGCACTACAGGCAAAATCAAGTACCTCGCCAAGTGAAAATCCAAAAGGGCGCATAGGCAAAAGCAAGAGGGGGCTGGCTCCGACCTTTGCTGACCGCTGGCGTCGCCTTGCCGCACAAGTCCCGGGGCACATTCCGGAGCAGGAGCTGATTAAAATACTTATATCCAATGCAACGCTCTAGTATCAGTTTGTCTTAGCACTTAACGATATTACTTCCTGGCAACAACTTTATAGCCGAGCCCGCTTCATTCGCCAACAAATCCAAGGTTCCCTTGACCCTGAGTCTCCACCATCCCCATCCACTTACACCTCACTCTCCACAAGCCAACCCTACACTCCCATGAGTCAACCCTCTGTGAGTCAGCCCTTCGTATATCAACCCTCCATGAGTCAGCCCTCCGCTCCTGCATACCATCCCTCCACATATCAACCCTCTGCATATCAACCTTCTATGAGTCAGCCTCCTACCTCCTCATACCCACATCCGCCTCCACCTTTGGTCAAGGAAACACTACATCCTGAGCAAGTAGATGCTGTCTATATACCCCCCCATCCCGCATCACATATGCCTTCACCAAATCCCTACGCCACTAGCCATGCACCATTGCCTGCGCAATCTCCACTTCTGCCTCCACTTCCACCTGTTTCATCTCATACCCTTTCACATCCCGAGCAGGTGGATGTCATCTACATATTTCCTCCACATCCTGCTCCACATGCATTTCCACCAAATCTTTTCGCCGGTCACCATGCACCCTCGCCTACACAACCTCCACTCTCATCACAACAACTGTCTCCATCGCCACCCCATACCCCTCGGCATCCACCTTGCTTGAAGTAGGCTCCTCCTCGCTCTCCATTGCCGTAGTGTTTTATAGATGTTTTTCGGGCTTTGATGGGCACTCACGCGTTGCCACTTCCTCCGGTTGTGCCTTGCCGACCCGCGGTCGGGAATATGCTTCAGTTTTGTGTTTTTCACCGCCAGCAGGGGCATTTGGTTAAGGATTGCCCCGAGTTCTGGGAAGTTGTTTATGATCTAGAGGATAAGAAGAGGATTGATTGTGCCGCCATTTGCAAGGTTATTCTATATCTCTGCAGTAAGCAGTAGCAGCAAGCGCCGCCTAGGCAGCCATCTCCGTCTCAACAAGGCCAGGGGCACCCCTGTGATCCTTTATCTAGTGTTGCACCAGCTCCGTCGCTTACCCCATTACCTTCGCCATCTCCCACCACATCTTCACAACCTCCACGAACCCAAGCCTCTGCTTAGGCTAGTGCTTCCTCCACTTCCGCCGCCACTTCCATTACCTCCCCCCTAACATTGTTCGACACGTTGTGTTGATACGCCAATGGTGGGCACCACGATCTTCCCCTTCACCCTCTCCATCTCCACCTTCACTACAACCATCTCCGTCTCCACCGCCACCCTCTCCACCATCACCTCCACCGCCTTTACCTTCTCCACCTTCCTCTCCATTTTCCTCATTGCCCGAGCCTGAGCAAGCCATACCTCCACCGTCACCTTCGCCTTTACCCGCACTCGAACCTATCATGGCCTCTACTCCTCCACCACCAGTTAAAAATGCCATGACCGTTGAAGCCTCCATGCCACCAAACCTATTACCACCACTTCTCCATCCACCTCTGCCCCACGGTGCAGGTGTGCATTATCGATGGTGCCCCTCGGGTCCGATCCCTAGGGAGACAATGAGCCGAGTGAGGATGATTCATTACCTATTGTTCAATTCAAGCTTCAAGATCCTATCTACCGCATGCCAGTTCGCATCATGGTTTTAGGATATTTTGGGGCTGATGTGCCACTATTTCCAATAACGGTTGTCAAGAGAAGCTCCCTTGCCTTGGTGCCAGTTTCTTCTCGAGCGAGACCAGTGGCAATCTCTTTGCTTGTCGGAGGTTCGATTATTGATGCTGTTATTTCTCCTCGCTCCACCGCCATTCAGATTACTGGCCAAGAGGGGCTCTCTACTCAGATTGTGCTAACTCATACGGCCACCAAGAGCTTGATGAATTCCATGTTCAAGGGGCAATTGACCATATTCTCAAGATTTTTCAAGGATATTCTACACTCGTTATACAATCTTCCTCGGTTTATTGGTGAGTCGGCCACATCAACGCCGCGTATTACACTCCCTCAGCCCGCTCTTCTAGTAAGGGAGTTGTACTTCATGCCCGATTGCTGAGTGGAAATGCCGAATCTCATGCTACTAGTGTCAAGTGACAAAACTCCATGGTTTTCTGATGCTTGTCCATCTAAGGAGTTCACTGCTCAAGAATGTCCAACTATTGATAGCACCAGATGTCTAGGGGCAACTGCCCCAGCAAGGCTGTATATTCATAACCGGGCCAAGCCGTTTGCTAGATGGGCTCGTTATTTGAAAAGATATTACAAATCAAGAAGCTCGAAGGTCTGGGCCTGTGCCAGGTGGGCCCATTTCCAAGATGTTTCTACCAAGAAGAGGTGGCAGCGCAAGTCCAAGGGCCGCATGTGGTGCACTTAGGGGTCAACTTCTTCTTCCTCTCATTTCTATTCATCACTTATTCTACTCAGCTCCCATCCTTGGGTGGTGTATCTTCCCTCTTCAGATCTAGCTTCTATGATCTTCTACTCTCTTCTGGGGTTCGTAAGCCCCCACTCTTCTTCTTCTCCATCTCATTCGGAGCCTTCCCCTTCTCACGATTCTAGGCCTAGGCCTATGTCATCCTTTCATCCCGATCTCGGGACATCACCCGATTCTTCTTCCCCGGGACTTCCGGGTGTTGCTTCTGATTTTTCCCCGACTCTGTCGGGTGATTACGATTCTCCTTCTCAGGCCCTGCCGAATGCGGCTTACCTTGTCACGTGCGAGTGCTGGCCGCACTTGGTCGTCGTCATAGGTTTGGTCCATTTGTCGGTCTGGTTCTGCATCACCTTGCCCATATAAGTCTGTGCAGGTCTATGCATCATGCATGCCAGGATGGTGCAAGGTTTGCACTATGCCTATATGAGTTTGTGCAAGTGTTTGTATCATGTATCTATGGTCAGTGCAGACTATGCATTATGCCTACATGGTTCAGTGCAAGGTTTGTGCATCATGAATATGGATCAATGCAAGTTTCGTGCATCATGTATACAAGGTCTGTGCAAAATTGCCTTGTTTCTATACAAGGATCATGCCTAACTGCATTAGTGCATGGTGTCCTTTGCCTGACTCGCGCAGACGCTACAAGGGTCTGTGTCTTGCTAGACATCTCCAGGAAGCTCCCCCACCGAGTGTGGGCTGGCATTGGTGCTGGCGGTTTTTGGCAATCAGTGGTCATCCCAAAACCACCGGTCTTCTACTCCGCCTACCACCGCTTGGGCCATTTGGTTGGTGACTATAAAAAGAAGCCCCCCGCCCCTTCGCCGACCTCTGTGGTGGATGCCGTTGCTCCTAGAGGTCGGCTACGCCCTCCTACTTCCTCTGTCCCTCCTGGCCCGACCTGGAGGCCCATGGGTGGCACAGGGATCCTGCCTATCTCTGGTACTATGATGGCTTCCTTGGGCGCAGCTGCCTTGGCTGGCCCCTCTGTTTCTTCCCCCCCTTCAGCCGAGCTCCCATCCCAATCAGTTCTTGGAGGGACTTGCCGTGCATCTTCAGGCCCGGTTATAGTCGAGGTGGACCTACCGATGGCAGATCCAACTATGCTTGACCAGCCGCTGTCTGCACCCCATTGCGTAGCTGCGGTGCCCATTCCCCTGTCCGATGCTACTCGCGTGGATGGTGCTTGCACCCCCGGTGCCTTGGCGGCTACTACACCTGCTGGTAAGGGCCCCTGCCTTGCTGAGTGGGACGCCCATTCACTTCTTCCAATCGCTTCAGCTGAGCTTACATCTCAGCATGTTCTTGGTGGCCCTTACGTAGCATCTTCAGCCCCTATTGCAGACTGGTTCTCTACACGCTGTCTACTCCCCCAAGTGTTCCTATGGAGCAACTGACTGCGCCATATGCTGCCAGCGCTGCTGTCCACCCTGCCCTGGCATTGGTCAAGGGGTCTGGGACCCCACCCGAACCTCTTGATAACATGGTCGCTGCTGCACTTCCCCCGCTTGCCCCTCCTGTGCTGGCTTTTGTCACTGCCCCTACTCCCGTTCTGCTGCCCCCCATTATGCCTGCTTCGGGCTCTGCCGTGCCACCCTCCAATCCTTGTGTGGTTGGGCCCCTGCCATTTGCTATCGTGACTGCTTATTCTTCAGGTGTTGACCATGGCGCGCCGACGTCTTACTGGCCCGATAATGCTCCAGGGGACCCCAAGGTGAATGCTTCTTCTACCACCTAGCCACATGGTGTCCCTTCCTCCCCTTGCCTTGGTGTTGCAGATGGTTCTACATTTGGGAGGCACTGGGACCCATCCTCTACAGCCTCACCATCAGAGCAGGGTGTTCCAGCAGTAGGGGGCACTTCTTATGCTGTCCCACCTGCCATTGGTTCCGCTGTGCACGCACTGTTTGCTCTGCATGCTGATGGAGATCATTGCGCTGCCTCCATAAGCACTCCCATTACCTCTATGGCTTTGCCTCCGGAGCTTGCTGGGCCCTCCCTCCTACTGCCATTACCTTCATCGGACACTCCTCTGTTGCCTGCTGTGGACCAGCCCGCGGGCTTGCTGGGGTCTGGTCCCGTTACCTCTTGCAACTTGCAACCCTCTGATGCAGAGGAGGTTGGTGTCTCCGATGATGTGGTTGAGGGGGCGCCAGTTGATGCGGTGGTGCTTAGTCCCCCTAACCTTGTGGTTGCTCAACTGAAGGCCCCTCACCTCGGTGCCTCATTCGATCGTCTCAACCCGGAGGCAGTCTCTGAGTCCCTGATTTCGGGAGTCACCTGTCAGGTGGCCTACCGTGATCATGTCGAGGCCTCCCCTCCAGCTTTGGCTGCATCTCCCCGACTCTCTTTTGCTCAAGCCTTGAAGCAGAAGATCAACCGGGAGCCGTCGGGGCCGGCGCCTCCTCGGGACACCACCCCCATCCCGTTGGTTCCTCTACCGGTGATACATCCTCCATCCTCCGATGGCGTGACCGCCTTCCACCCAATTATCCAAGTTCTCACCGTCCCTGGGCTCGAGCCTTGTACGCGGCCTTTCGACCTTCACACCGCGCATGCTCACTTCGTTGGCACTCTTGGGAATGATTGGTCACTGCTGACGGCGTGGACTGATGCACCGAGGCACTCGCAAAGGCGGTCAAACTCCTCCTCTTCTACCAGAGATTGATCATATTGCTTGTCTCCATGGTCCCCTTGTATTAGGCTACATCTTCTCCCGTTTGTCTATTTGGGGCTTGTTTCCCCCCTGCTTCTCTTGCCCTTCGTGTTTGGGGCTTCTCTTCTTCCCCGTCTTCCACTTCTATGTTCTCTTCCTTTCCTCTATTATGCAATGAAAATTATCCAGATTTAAAAAAAGATCGGTCCAATGGTATTGACCATATCAGAACCCTCGTACTTTGGGTCTGATCATCTGAGCATACTTATGGTTGGGTCATCTTATTGCAATAACATTTAGTCTTCTGTTAATATCTACTAGGTGTTTGACAAAATATCCTTTACCTTGTTGACAAGGACTTTACTGTGAAGGCCCGCCCACTATTTTCTATGTGGCCGAAGAACAGCCAGTCAGAGGAGATGATGATTGCCGACTCCCTGACGAATTGCATGACCCGCACGTCCCAATATTGGGGCTCCCTCATATGGCTGACCAGACGGTCAAAATGATCACGAGGCAAAGGATTCCTCTTTATCAACCCTCTAGCCAGAAGGATATGTTTGAAAAGATGTGGAACCCACCAAACCTAGATCGGAGGCTGCTACGATTTACCAAGCATCTGGGTTTGGGCTTCTCACCGGAAGACGACTACGAGGCTGATGTGATATCGGTTTTGGCTGCACTCGGTGGTGACCCCGTCAAGGCTGCGGCCCTACAGGAAGCCCGCCACAATAAACAACCTATGCCACTGGTTGAAGAGGTACAAGACGGAGAGGTATTCCTCTGGAACCCCCTCCACCGCAGGCGCACGGGGAAGGTCTTTCCCTCTTCTGAAGGGTCAACCTCAAGGGACCACATCAGCAGGGTTCCCTCATCCCCGTTTATTGGCGAGGCAGGAAGCAGAGGTACGGGCCGTGCTCTAGGCCCACCCCGATATGACCCTGTTATGCTCGCCCTGTACCATAGGCAGCAATGGGAGATCGAGATGTTAAAGGCACAATTGGTCGAATTAACTGCACTTGTGGCTGACCTGGTCCAGGGCTCCCTATGCCCGTGGGGTGAAGACGTGACTTGGTCCCGGGCCACCAGTCCCGACATCTCTGTCTAGTCGGGGAGGGGGGTGAGGAATACAGCGAGTCCTTCAGCCAGACAGCCAGTTGGGCGAAGCCTTACATTGCAAGAGAAGCTGTAGAAGCCCTACTCCTTCCCCAGAGAAAAGACCCGAGGGATCTTTGATTGGGCCTGTCACTATGGCAAAGTTTCCCTCTCGAGGTCCAAGAGGCCTCAAGATGTTCGGAGAAGTGGTGACCCACTATTCTGCCCTTATCACCAGATACTCGGTCACACCATTGAGGACTGTTATGTCTTCAAAGATATTGCTCAAGACCTGATCGACAGGGATTAGCTCAGAATGGGAGATTATGTGGTGGCTTTGCCGCGTCCCCATGCGATAGGTAGCCCCAGAAGAGGAGTCTACATGATATCCATCCAGCATCAGGCTCCTGAAGATGCAACGACCTTGGCCCCGGTTGAAGCCATCTATGATGATTACCTGGAAGACTCCGGAGCAACCTTGTGCCTTTCTGCGCCAGGGAACCCCGCAGGCCCATTGACTACAATCCAGGAGGGATGCGAGGTGAACCCCACTGTGGCGCCAGACCACGAGGAACAAGAAGAGGCCTACGGCATCCTCGAGGCCGGGGAGGGCGAAGACCAAGACTTTGTCGATTTGCTGTTGGCCCTGTCAAAAATTAAAGATGGCAGTCAGGCTACTGTCGATGAGCTGATCAAAATTAATCTTGGCACGGAGAGCGACCCCAGGCTGACCTTTCTGAGTGCCCTCGTACCTCCCCAGGAAAGAGAAGAGCATGTGAAGTTCTTGCAGGAGTTCCATGATTGCTTCGCCTAGAACTACAAAGAAATGCCCGGTCTCAGCCCCGAAGTGACCCAATATATATTGGCGATTGATCCCAAGGTGGAACCGGTGAAGCAGCCTCCCCAACGCATGCGGCCAAAGCTGATAAACCAGGTCTGCAAAGAGGTCGACAAGCTCATAGATGTCAAGTTTGTAGCGAAAAACTAATATACCACCTGGCTGGCTAATATCATCCTGGTGAAGAAGAACAATGGACAGATCAAGATCTGCATGGATTTCCGCGACCTGAATAAAGCATGCCCAAAGGATGACTTCCCAGTGCCCATCACTGAAGTGATGATTTACGCAACCACCGGCCATGAGGCATTGTCTTTTAGGGACTGTTCGTCTGGTTATAACCAGATCTGGATAGCCGAACACGACTGGATCCATACAGCCTTCAGGTCGCCTAAGGGAATCTTTCATTATAAGAGAATGCCCTTCGGCCTTAAGAACGTCGACACTATATATCAGCGGGCGATAACCAAGATATTCGATGAGTTGCTCTATAGTAAGATTGAGTGCTACATCAATGATCTGGTCGTCAAGCCGAAGAAGAGGGGCAACCATCTGAGTGACCTCAGAGTCATCTTCAAAGGCTCCGGCAGTATGAACTGAAGATGAACCCGATGAAGTGCGCTTTTGGCATATCCAGTGAAAAATTCCTGGGCTTCATTATCTGGCATAGAGGGATCGAGATTGACCCCTTCAAAATAAAAGCCATCCAGGAGCTGCCACCTCTGAAGAACCTGGGAGAACTGAGATCCCTGCAAGGTCGGCTAGCTTATATCTGCAGGTTTATCTCTAACCTATCAGAACGCTGCCAGCCATTCCACAAACTGATGATAAAGTGATGGGGATCGATGCCGAGCATGTATAGTTTATTTTACATGTATGTCCTTTTAGTTTGTGTTTATATCCTTGGGAAAGTATGTATGCAATTGTAAGGCTTTACAAGTCATCGAGTCATTCCCTTGGATTGTTTGGGTTTTTATGCAAAAGTGTAGTAGGTCCAGCTAGGGGGCCCTCCCTTCTTTCCCATTGGTCCATGTCACCTTCTGGGGCTGGTCAAACTGGCTTATGTGGCATCTAGAAGCTTTGAATGGTCAATTGACCACATGGGGGACAAATGTGAGACAAGGTGTTAAAAATGTCAATATTCCTTACCCCATGGTCAAAGGGGCGCCCCCTCCCTTGTCATCTTGTTAATGAAACACCTCCCGATGTCGAATCATTACCACACATTGGCGAAAATATCAAGAGACAAACAAATTGTGTTGGTTCTACCATCTTGGTGACACCGACGAATGAACACATTACCCGAGCCTTACGCCTAGGATAAGAAAATAAACCCCTCCTTGCGTTAGCACTGGCCCAGTGCCGACGAATACCTCAAGAGACCAACAAACCACGTCGGTTCCGCCACCCCAGTGACACCGATGAATGAACACCTTACCCGAGCCTTACGTCTGAGATAAGGAAATAAACCTCTCCTTGCGTTAGCACTGGCCCAGTGCTGATGAATACCTCAAGAGAGCAACAAACCACGTCGATTCCGCCACCCCGGTGACACCGACAAATGAACACCTTATCCAGACCTTACGTCTGGGATAAGAAAATAAACTCTTCTTTGCATTAGCACTGACCCAATGTCGACGAATACCTCAAGAGACCAACAAACCATGTTGGTTCCGCCACCTCAGTAACGCCGATGTATGAACACTTTACCCAGACCTTACGTCTGGGATAAGGAAATAAACCCCTCTTTGCGTTAGCATTGACCCAGTGCCGATGAATATCTCAAGAGACAAATAAACCATGTTGGTTCCACCACCCTGGTGGTATCAATGAACGAACACCTTACCCGAGCCTTACGCCTAGAATAGGAAATAAACCCTTCTTTGCGTTAGCACTGACCTAGTGCCGACGAATACCTCAAGAGACAAGCAGAACCATGTCGATTTTGCCACCCTGGTGACACCGACGGATGAACATCTTGCCCAAACCTCTCTTGGGCCAAAGAGCAGATACCTCCCTTTGATTTGGACCTCTCGTCTAGGTCATTTGAACCAATAAACTCTTCTCCCCGTCCCTTTGGGTGACGAATACCTCCCTTTGATTTGGACCGCTCGTCCGGGTCATTTGAACCAATAAACTCTTCTCTCCGGCCCTCCGGGTGACGAATGCACCTCTTTAACCTAGACCCCTTTGTCTAAGTCATTTGGATCAATGGACTCTTTTTTTCATCTCCCCGAGGCCGGGTCAACCTATTCGGGTCCATCTTCTTCATGGAACCACTCGTGAGGCCGCGAAGCTTGCATGGTGGAGTGATCCCCTCGTCTGTCCCCTGGGGAGGCGAGCACTCTCCTATGTGCCCTCGCAAACTCAACCGAAGTGCCCCTAGACCAAACCACCGGCGCAAGCTCGCACTTTGCCAAGGAGCAAAAGAAAAGAAGTAAGTGAAGAAGAAGAAGAAAAAGATTCGTGGGCTAGCATGCAAAACTATATGCGTAAATGGTATTCTATTTCAAAAAGGGAGGGCTACATATACTTCGGGGCATACCCCTGTGTTACATGTCAACAAATAGGGGGGAAGACGCTCAATCTACTATCCGGAAGATTTCCTCGAGAGGAATAATCCCGACGTAAGGGAATTCTGTCATGTTGAGCAGTCGGGTCCTCTATTTTTCAAGGCGCGCTAGCTCAGATGTCATAGATGCCGTCTCGACTTTAGCAACGGCAAGCTCCTCAGTCTCCCTGACCCCAGTCACCTCAGCTTCAACCAGCTCGGCCTCGACTACAGCAAGATAGCCCCTCAGCTTTTCTATTCTGCTTGTGAGGGTGCCAACACGACGGTGGCTTTCGTTTAAGTTCTTTTCATGCTTCTCTTCGTTACCTTTCCACACCTCCAGGGCCTGTAGGTACTCATCTTCCTGAGCACTGACTGCGAAAAACTCGCTAGGAGCTCGGGCCTCAAGGAATTTGCGGCGCTTGACGTATTTCAGCAACAGCAAGATTCACCGTGACCATTCCTCTCGAGGGCAGCCCAGCATCTACAGTGCCCTAGTCAGCTGTGCCACCACGGTGTGCAACCCCCGATATGTGAGGGAGGGGTCGGCAAAGATCATCGACCGCAACGCCAATAGCATATGTCGAACTGGCACGTCCGAAGTGGCATGGCCAATGGATAGCACGAACGGAGGGTCGAACTCGACAAAGATATCCACAGCTGCCCATAGATCCTCATCCACCACACCCAAGGAGGATGGGAGAGCGGAGGCCAGTGCACTCGAGCGTCTGACCTCGACGGACATCTCCCGGCCAGCCATTGCCAGAGCAGTCGACAGAATTGTGACCGAATTACCCAACTTCATCATCGGGAGGGGTTGCTCCGCCTCTGCCGCAGCTGACAAGTGCTTCTACCCCTGCAATTCCCCGGAAGAGTTCAGACTCGCCCATTCCGCTTGTGCTCCCTCCTTCCGAGAGATCATGATGCTTGTCAGTATCTTCCCCAGAAGCTGGTCCTCCTCAGGTGTCATGGGCTGTCGAGGGGGCGGAAGAGGAACCATGAGCTTCGCCCTGCCCCCCGATTATAGGAAGGACACCGGGCGCTCTATGTCGGGCCCCGATACTATTTGAAGCCCACCTACCCTCGCGGGGGTGACTGGTTCCCTCCGCTTCGGAATAGCCTTGCGATCTAGCGGTGCGTGCCTCGGGAAGCCTTGCCTCCTCCTAAAACACAGAAAATGGGATCAGTCTTTCACCGATCGAAGTGAGCTACCCAAATCCTAAAGAGATGCAAGAGAAGTCCCGGAGGCCCATATTTACCTCAGTCACTGGAACTATACTTGATGTGACACAACCTCGGACCTAAGCAAGTAAGCACAATCGCAAACCGAACGGGCCGAAGTCGGCGGCCAACTCACACGGCACTCACCCCAAACCCGTGGGTGACTCGGCGATGCCGATTTTCCATTTCACTATAACAAGTGTCACATAATGAATGTCACATGGCAAAAAACCAAAAATCAGAAAACCAGAAAAACTACAAAAATCACAAAAATAAATAAAAATGTCACTCCGCCGGTCTGTCGCTGTCCCCGGTGCCCTCATGTTGCCTCGACGGTGGCTCCATGGCGCTGTGTTCTTCCTCTTCCCTCGGGCGTCTTCTCTCCGCCTCCTCATTTCTCCGGTGGGTGGAGGAGCTGGCCAGGATATCGCCCACCGACGCGCTCGGTGCCGCGCTCCGTGAGCCTCCGACAGCGCCACTCCGTGACACGGTCCGCTCGGGCACCTGGCCCATCAGTCGGACGGTCCGCTCCATCATCCGAAGCACGATCTTCAATTCATGAATCTTGAGCCGCGCCTCGCGAGCCTCGGTACGATATCACGCAACATCCGCCGCCTCCCCGCTCAGCCGGGCCACCTCGCCGCTCAGCCGGGTCACCTCCCCCTGGAAATGGTCAACCTCTCCTCGGAGATGGGGCACCTCGGCCACTTCTGCCAAGGCTGCAGCTAGGTCCTTTGCCTGTACATTGCATTTGCATATAGGTCAGTTTAAAGTATGCATAATCATGAAGCACTTTTAGGAAGTTTTTAGTTCCTTACCCGTTCCGCGAGGGTAGCCTCGGCCTCCTCGGCTCAGGCCACGGCTCGGGTGAACTCCGCATCCCACTCAGCCCGTCCCTGGGCTGGCTGTGAGGAGGAGGATGGTGCGTCTAGTCCAGTCCTCTGGGCTCCCTCGGCCTACTACATTTTAGAAGGTCGGTTAGTTTGCATCAAGCATTCCAATTTTTAAGTCTAGGAAAACTCACCAGTAGCTCAAGAGTCACTCGGTATTCGTGCCGCTGATGCACTATGGCATGGAGGAGTCCCTCGAGCTCGGCTATCCGACCTTGAGGGTCTAGCTGCATTTAAAAAAAGGATGGCGAGTGTCATGCATAGCATTCATTCATATAGAATAAGAAAAGTCAAGTTTTGCATTTTCATACCGGTCGTCGGGTGCCGCGGTAAACCTGGCTGCCGTACCGGTGAGTGAAGGCTTTTAAGTAAGCCTCATCGTTGTCTGCCCGCTCTGTCACGACCTTGTCTTTGTGTTTCCAGTCGTGAATGTACTTCCTGGCTCGGCCGCTCCAGTCAATGTCGCTGCCAATGCCCTTGGTAGATTTCCCCAGGCACTCGTCGTGACGATGCGGTAACCTCACCAACGACTAGTGCGCTCCCCTCGTCCTCATGATCAGCCGGTAATGCAGGGGCTCGATCACATTGATGCAATGCAGCCAGATGTCCCATCCTCGGTAGGCCAGGGAGGCCTCGACCCACGGCTGCCCCGTGTGGTCCTCGTCCCGGTACGGTGTCCAACGCACCTGAAAGAGGCCATTCATTTGTCAGTATAGCCGTCATGCATGACATTCATATAAGAAAAGCATTTCGAAGCATATAGAAAAGTAGGTAGGAAGTCAGGCTATTCACTGATTCATGTGGGAATGAGTCGAGATCCTCTTGGATCGCCCGAGTCGACCGCTGGATCGACCTCGCACTCTAGGCAACGCTCCACCACCTCACGATGGGAAACCATCCCGGGTATAGCTCCACTCCTCGCCCAATCCCCGGCAAATAGAGAAAAGCCCAAAACTACATTTATAAGGAGATGTTAGCATTTTAGTCAATTAAAGGCACATTAGAAGCATATAGGGGCATTTAAGGCATTTACCTGCAAAAAGGGCGAGAAGCCGCCGAGCATGGTCACCCGGTCGGTGGCGCTGAGAGAGTGGAATAGGAAAGCCAGCACCGCTGCTCCCCATGCATATTTTCGCACTCGGCTTAGATCGGCCAATAGAGGGAGGAGTCGACAGCTGATGACGTCAGCTCGTGTCGCGAACAGTAGCTTCCCGAATAGCAGCATCAGGAAGCGTCTCAAAACTCTGTCTCCGTCTGGCCCCGGCTCTGCCACCACACTCGGATGGGCCTGCTCGATCACCCGATCGATGTGCTGCTCTGGTAACTCACCCACTGCCACCGCTGCTCGCCAGAGTCCCAAGCTCTCTTGGAGCACTGACCGTGATAATTGGGACGACGGGTGCCTCGGCCTCATCAGATCCATGCCAAGGAGCTCCTGAGTGAACTCCCGGTAGTCGACGTACGCCCCGCTTTTCCATGCACTCGTAGGCCGCTGATCCGGGCCATGTCCTCCAAAGTCAGTGTCATATGCCCCCACGGGAATATGAAAGCCCGGCTCACCGGGTCCCATCTCTCGTGCAGCGCAAGCAACAACGCCGTATCCACCCGGGCCACTTCAATGCTCAGCAATTCTCCAAAGCCCATGGCTGCCAGGCGTTTGTGTTGGTACTCCGGCAACGCAAGGTAAACGGCCCGGACTTGAAGCCACGTAATCCGTGTCCATCTTTTCCCCTGCACAAATAAGTCCTAGGGTTAGTCATATAGTCATAGGGAATCATTGCATTGCATTCATCACATTTAAAAATAACAAAAAAATGAAAAATCAAAAAATCAGAAAAATCACTTTCCTGTTATGTTGCACTTAACGCACCTAGCCTGATGCGTTAAGGGCATAACAGCTACTGGTAGGGCCGTTATGCTCCCAACGCATCCGGCGAGACCCAGTCTATTTCTTGAGCCCGTGGGATTGGCCTAAAAGGCCTACAAAGCTCCTAATGAGTCCGTGGACTCATTCTATACCCTTCCCACTAACATGCATCAAAATTAGGGACCAGCCCTCACATCCTCCACTCGGCATCGTCGAGTCACCCCGGGTTTTGGGTTGAGTGCCGGGTGAGTTGGCCACCGATATCGGCCCGTTCGGTTACGAATTGTGCTTGTTTGCCTAAGTCCAAGGTCGTGTCACATCACTGGGATAAGTCCATTATCTTCTACAAAGGATACATGGTCCCTCAAGCCTCATCGGAAGATGACTTCAGCTGGTCTAAGCAAGTCGACAACACCCCTGAGGCGGTCCAAGTGATGGATGACTTGCCTCCACATATCTGGGAGATGTGCCTCAAGCAGCACATTCCTCAAGGGCAAGGTTTTGCACGGCGTGAATATTTTCACCGACTGTGGACTCCTTCCCAGGTTTAGGGGCAACCCCCATTATCCCACAAAGATACCAGGGGACTCGGCTATGACCAAGACCCGGACTTTCACGTCTACTACGCGGTCACTGTCGTAGGCCCGGCGTCGCCAGTCGATGACCAAGTTAACGTGGACACCAAATTCGACAGCTTCGGGGACGAGGAAGAGAACATCCTAATCTCACTCCCCGCCAGGGCCAGTACCCCAGTTCAAGCATTCAGCGAGTCTCCACCATTTGCCTGCAAGGACATTGGGGTTGAGGAAGCTCCCAGTGCCTCCCAGCCAGTCAAAGAGCCCAGTTTGGCAAACTTTCCCGATGAGGAAGGTTCTCAGAACAACGGGCATGAAGCGCTGCCAGCTTTAGAAGGTAACTCCAACCAAGCTTCGATGGCACCAGCCAACAACTGTTGGTCAGGTGTTGGCAGTCCAGAACAATCCCAGCCAGAGTCCAGTAGCAGTGATATCCCAGCTCCTTTGGAGTCGAGTAGTGGCTTCGAAGACCAAGAAGTATACGAAGCTATTGACGATGGAGATTTCATCGACTTCCAACCCGCTCCTCCCGAGCTAGAGGACGGTGGCCAGGCGACCGTTGACGAACTCGTTGAAATCAACCTAGGCGAAAATGAAGCTCACCAGCTAACGTTCATCAGCGCTCTCCTCACCAAAGCAGAAAGATAGGATTACAAGCAACTCCTGCTCCAATATAAGGACTGCTTCACCTGGATGTACAAGGAGATGCCAGGACTAGACCCCTCTATAGCGGAGCACGAGCTAGCCATTTCTCCATTTGCCATTCCAGTCAAACAGTCACAGCGGCGCATGCGCCATGAGGTGGAACTCCAAGTTTCGACTGAAGTCAACAAGATGGCAGAGGTCAACTTCATTAAGCCATGTATCTACCCGATCTGGCTCATCAATATTGTCCCAATCAAGAAGAAAAGTGGTCAAGTCCACATCTGCGTCGACTTCCAAGACCTCAACAAAGCATGTCCGAAGGACGACTTTCAAGTCCTGATCACAAAAATAATGGTCGATGTGACCACCGATCATGAAGCCTTGTCCTTCATGGACGGGTTGTCCGGTTATAATCAGATCAGAATGTCCCTCAAAAATAAAAATTACACTGCCTTCAGATCTCCAAAAGAGATTTACAATTACAAGCGCATGCCCTTTGGTTTGAAGAATGCCAGTGCTACATACCAGAGGACAATGACCAAAATATTTGACGAGATGCTGCACAATATCGTCAAATGCTATGTCCACGACCTCATCGTCAAGACTAAAAGGCGAGAAGACCATCTGCGCGATCTACGCTAGGTCTTCGAGCGTCTCTGGTAATATGGGTTCAAGATGAACCCTATGAAATGCACTTTTGACATATCCAACAGCAAGTTTCTCAGTTTCATCATTTGGTACCAGAGAATTGAGGGGGACCCCAGCAAGATCAAAGCGATCTGGGAGCTTCCACCACCCAACAACCTCACTGAGCTTAGGTCATTTCAAGGAAGGCTGACCTACATTCAGAGGTTTATCTCCAACCTCTCCGGTCGATGCGCGCCTTTCAGCAAGCTCATGAAGAAAGACACACCGTTCATATGGGACTCGGAGTGCCAGGTGACTTTCGAGCAAATCAAGGAGTACCTCCTCACTCCCCCAATCCTGGGGGCACTAGTCAAGGGTAAACCCCTCATACTCTACATCACCGCTATGGACGCTTCGTTGGGGGCTCTGTTGGTGCAAATCAATGAGGAAGGCAAAGAGCAGCTGCTCTACTACCTCAGCCAAAAATTGATCAGTGTCGAGTGTCGCTACTCCCCCATGGAGAAGGTTTGCTTGGCATTGGTATTCACCATCAAGAAGCTGCAGCATTACCTCCTATCCCATCGGGTCGAGCTCATATCCAAGCACGACCTCCTAAAGTACCTCCTCAGGCAGCCCATTCTCTTAGGTCGATTGGGGAAATGGGCTCTCTTGCTAATGGAGTATGATATCACTTGTGTCCCTGGGAAAGTAATCAAGGGACAAGACATGGCTGAATTCTTGGCGGCCCATCTGATACTGGACGATTCACCTCTCAATATAGAACTCCCCGATGAGGAGTCCCTTGCTTCCCAGTCACCAGTTCTAGTTGTACAGACTGGAGATGTCTTGCATTACTGGCAGCAAGACGCTCTCACAGCTAAGATACCCTGTTGGGAGCTCTACTTCGATGGTGCTTCCCAGGGGATTACCCGAAGCAACCAAAACTCATCCTCTATGGTTGGTGCTGGTATTATTTTCCTAACCCCTCATGGTGGAGTTCTGTACAACTCTTGCGCCCCCATGAAATCCCTGACAAACAATGAAGTCGAGTACGAAGCTCTAATCATTGGGCTTCAGATGGCTCTCGACACCAAGTTATCCACCTTTGTTGAACTCCTTGGACAATTCTGAGGTCTCTTTCGTGGGTCATTTCCTCCTTGGTTGGGTTTGGTTCCTCATTCTTTTCCACTAGATGAAGTTTAGAAAACTCATCATTTCATTTGTCACCCTTTGGTCCATAACGCGTCAGTCCTAGCACGTTACGGTCATATAATGCACCTTAGATAGTCTGTTATCTTCTCTCAGGACCCAAAAGGCCAGCGTCTCTCCCATCATCTTATCCTACGTCTTATTTAGCGTCTCTGTTATTTAACGGACCTGCCTCAATCCATCATCATCATCATAACGCCCTTTCCCCAGTCCGTTACCTTCTCTCAGAACCCAAAGCCGTCGTCTCATCTTCCGTCTCATCCCATCGACTCATCTTCTATCGTCTTAGTTCTGAAACGCATCTCTCTTGGCAAGTTACAGTCACATAACGCACCTACAGATGGCCGTTACATAACCAAGGTCTCCGTCTTCCATCTCATCTACCGTCTTTGTTATATGACGGATCTTCGTCCATCTGTCACCTTTATCGTAACGCCACTTGGTTAATCTGTTATGTTCTCCTTAGTCCTGTTCTGAAGTGTTCGCCCATTGGTCTTATCCTCTGCTGGATAAGGTTGGGTAACGGACTGTCCCTAGTGCGTTAATTCCTTGTAGCGGTCTATCATGAGGCCGTTATACCAAGTAGAAGTGTTTTAGCAGAACTACTCTTTCTCTACTACTCCGTGGTTGAATTAAGAGTTTGATCTATTGATTTCTCCCTCAAATCTCATCCTTAGAACCTTCTATTTATTTCTATGGACTGTTGGGAGTATTATCTTCAAGAGTTTGCTAAGAAACGTCCTACTTTCTAGTTGGATTATCTCCAACTCGACCCAAGAGTTTGAGGGTCTATAAATAGAACCCTCGGTTCCATGGCTTGAAGGAGGAGATTTCTGGAGTTCGCCACGAAGTGCTGCCGCATCCTAGAGCTAGAACCAACCAAGGAAGGCTACATCCCATGTCCATCTTCTTCCTAAGTCTAGAGAGTATTAGCTTTAAGGGGCTAGTTCAGTCAAGTTCGATTTTCAGTCTATTTCTCCCTCTTCTAGCATCCATGGCATGTTCTCTCTCCTTCTCCCATGTTCTTTCTCTTGTTGTATGCATCTGAATCCTTCTCCTATCTTTTAAAACATCCTAGAGAGGTTAAAAAATAGACCATCCCCTGGTATTCTCCCTTTCCTTTTACATGTTCTTTAATTCCCTTGGTTTAAAGTTACTGCACTTCTAAAGGCTGATCTGGGTGTTTCTCTTTGTGTCTACACATTTTTGTAGATTTTTCCAAGGTCAAGGCATGAGGCCCAAACTTTATAGCTGGCTGGAAGGCTTGGAGATTCAAGATTCCCAATTTCCTTTCTGCAGTTCTCTGACAGATCATCATAGGCGTGTTACGCTGCTGTGGCGCATCAAGGCTAGTCCGTTACGCTTTACAGAGTTACAGATCGTAGTTTTTGATTTTCTCTCTCCTACGGGTGAGTGCTTCCTCCACCTATTCTAAGGTACGTTCCAAGTCTTTGACTTGTTATTTACCTTAGTGGCGATCACGTTCTTTCTTAGTTTGGGCAATAGCTCTCTCTCCCTTCATATCTTTCCTTTATTTGCTTGCTCCACCCCTTGCGGTGTGTTTTCTTTTCTTCCTTGCTCCACGCTTCGGCGTGTGTTTTTCTTTGTTTCCTTAGCTTAGTCCTGATAGAGATTGCTTGCCCATGCTTGGATTTCATGATGGTTGCCTAGGTACATGTTGTACATGTTCATAGGTTGATTACATTGTTCATTCACATATCTGCACTGTTGATCACATTCATCTCTTGGAAAAGGATTCACACAATAATAATCAACAGTGTTGCTGAACATCTCGTCTGAAGGAGCTTCAGGGGAGATGACAGAAGCCATCCCCAGCACGGTGACAGTGGATCCGTCAGTGCTAATGTTGCTCCAGAAGTACCAGCAAGAGATAGAACTGTTGAAGAAGAAGCTGATGGAGAGGACAGAGCAAGCTTCGGTCTCCAAATAGCCAGAGATGCAAGCCGAATCCTCACAGGGAGGCGCCAACCCAAGCAACATCCCACCGCTATATACCTTGCCTCAGCCAGCAGGGCCCAGCATGGCAACCACCCAACAACATCTACCTCAGCTATTGATGCCACCAATTCTGCCACAATTGCACCAGCCACCTCCATTGGTGTGGCCTCCTCCTCAAGCAACCACTTTGGCCACTCCTTACCTGTAGTCGGTGCACTTCTACCTGGAGCCGGCCGATCTGACTACTGTCAACAAGATGATGGTAGAATGATGATTGAGCTGAAGCTCGCAGAGCAAAGTGAAGGCGACTATGTCACATTTGATGCCTATCGTCTGCCATACCCGCCACACCATGCTGTTAAGCGGCTCCCTCTTGGGATCAGCAAGCCACCCAAGATCGACAAGTTCAATGAGAAGGGATCCTTGAAGGAACATGTTGCATACTATATGTCCATCATGGGTAAGCTAGCCTTGTTAAAGTTTTTCGGGTCCTCACTGACGGGACTCACTTTTGAATGGTACTCCAGCCTTTCGACAGGGTCGATCAGCGATTGGCTAGATATGTAGAAGAAATTTAGAGAGAGATTCCATGTCATCGAGAGGGAGGTCACGGTGGCTAAATTTTACTCAACAAGACAAAGGGTAGATGAAATGACCCTTGAATATATTAAGAGGTGGAGGTCGACTCTAAGAGTCGACACTTTTGCTCTGGGTTTTGATTTTGTTCACAGGACAGAATGGGTTGAGAAAAGTGTTGACTCTAAGAGTCGACACTTTGTCTGGTTCATTCGGAACAAGTTTTTCAGATTGGTTTCGAAACCCACATTTTGAGATCCGATTGGGGTGGTGTTTTACACCATTGCCCTTAGGGTTTCACCACTTGTCTTAGGGTTGTATTGAGAGGGTTTTATCAAGGGTATTGTGGTCTTTAGCTGCTTGTTGTTGTAGGTTATATGAAGCTGCGATTTGGTCCGATCGTGGCATCCCTTGGGCTTAACATTGTTCTATCTGCTTGCAGGAAGAGGAGAGGGGTCGCACCTTGTTGGAGGAGGAAGAGGAAGGCACTGAAGACGCCATCCACAAGCATCCACTCAGATCTGCAGTCCAGCTTCCTGTTCAACGCAAGCTTCCACACGGGAGCTTCCTCGGCTAGTCGCTTCCACTCCATGGTTGAAGGTCTCCAGCACACCCTAACTTCTAATCAAAGGGATTCATTGGTAAGTTGAAGGGCGATCTAGGCTGAGGAGGTTCAAAGCTTTATCCATCATCAAGCCTACAAGTTGCAACGTGGCCTGACCTCCAAGGAGAAGCTTCTTTCGGGTTGTATAGTTCAAGATCGTCCTCCCACTAGCAAGAACCTCAAGGAAGATCTGTCTACAGGGCATCAAACATTCAAGAAGATATTTCTACATCTTTCCATGCTCACTTCTATGAGTGATTCATAGTTTTATCTTCATCTACATACTGTTGTAGGCATATATTGTATATCTTTACATTGTCTAACTCTAAATATCGTTGTGTGTGGGTGGAGTTGCATCTCCGCATGTGTGGATTAATTGCGGGGCGAGTTTCCCCGGGTCCGTGTGTGTAGACGGAGTGGTGACTCCGTGTGGTTCAGTGTCTAGGGTGTGTTCCCCGACGTATGTATGTGTCTGCTGCAGTAGCAGCGTGTTGGGGCTTGTCCCCGTGTGTGTATTACTGCGGAAGTAGCTTGTGTGTGGTTGGGGTTCGTCCCCGTATTGCTACGTTTCGTACCGTGGAGTGAAGTCTTACCTGGTTGGGTGAGGGGTGGACGTAAGGAGCCCGCCGTGGTCCCAAACCACCTAAAAATTCTTGTGTCTTGTGTGATTGCATGTGTGCTTGTCATTTCCTCTATCTCGATTCTCAGGTACATTATATAGGTTTTTAATTCATTGTACAATCACACACTGCTACCTCCGTAATCTGTGTTGAGCAAAATTTCCCGATTAGTTGCATAGTTATTACGAGTGAGATGGGAAAGCTTAAGAGAACTCTTTTAATCTCACATATGCTTAGGCTAATTAACACTATTAGTTTTATTTCGGTTGTAATTGGGTAAGAAAGTTTTTAAAATCCATCATCTAGGCAAGGGGACAATTCAACCCCCCTTCTTGTCTGCCATCTCTCTAGGCCAACAAAGGATATAGCAGATTTTGTATCTAAGTGTTTGACTTGCCAACAGGTTAAAGCTGAGCATCAAAAGCCTAGAGGAATGCTTCAACCCTTAGAAATTCCAATGTGGAAATGGGATCATGTTACGACAGATTTTGTTGTGGGTTTACCCCAGACTTCACAAGGCTATGATGGAATCTGGCTGTTAGTTGACCATCTGACTAAGATAGCGAGATTATTGCCGATCAAGGTTCCTTACAGTGTTTAGAAATTGGCAAAGCTTTATGTTGAAAAGATCATGCTGTTCCATGAAATTCAGATATCCATTGTGTCAGATCGTGACTCGTCTTTTACTTCTGGCTTTTGGCGCAGCTTTCAAAAGGCGTTGGGCATAGAACTGGCATTTAGTTCAGCATATCATCCACAATCTGATGGTCAGTTTGAGAGGACTATTCAGACATTAGAAGATATGCTACGATCGTGTTGCCTAGATTGGCAGGGTTTGTGAAGTCAGCATTTGCCATTGGTGGAATTTACTTATAATAATAGTTATCACTCAAGTATTGATATGGCACCGTATGAAGCTTTATATGGGCATCCTTGTCGTACAACATTAAATTGGTTTGAGGTCGGTGACAGACTATTGACAGAACCTGATATGGTTTAACAATGTCTTGATGTGGTACGTCTGATCAGACGAAAAATGTTGACAACTCAGAGTCGATAGAAGAGTTATGAAGATCAGCGCAGGCGACCATTACAGTTTGAGCCTGGAGATATGGTGTTTATGAAAATATCTCTGATGAAAGGTGTAATGAGATTTGGGAAGTGAGGAAAGCTTAGTCCCCATTACATTGCTCTGTTTCCTATTCTGGAATGTGTAGGCCAAGTGGCTTATCGACTTCAGTTACCAGCGGCGATGCAAGGAATCCACGATGCGTTTCATGTGTCCCAATTAAGAAACTATGTTCTTGATGCATCTCATGTGTTAGATAATTCAGTGTGGCCTGAAGTGACTGAAGATTTATCGACGCCAGAGTATCCAATTCAAATTGAAGATAGTCGTGAGCAACGATTGAGAAATAAGGTGATCCCTCTATTAAAGGTAATATGGCAGCGTCACTCTAGTAATGAGGCTACTTGGGAACGTGAGGATGAAATGCGTCAGTAATTTCCTTTCTTATTTGAGTAAGGTATATTTCTTTCAGTTCTCTCCTTGTGCTTCCTTTTAAATTTCGAGGATAAAATTTCTATTAGGAGGGAGGGACTGTGGGACCCGTTCGTTAACAGATCCTTACCGGTATCGTCCGCTCGAGTGAAGCTACCGGTCCATGAGTTACTTGCTTGCTAGGTCCGAGGGTCATTTGGTCGGTCCCTAGGTCATTTCACATTACGAGGGAAGCCCAACACTGGCAAAGCTGGCAACTAAGAACCATGCACTACACCTCCAGACCATGAGGAAGAAGAGTAGCCACACTGGAAAAGTTAGGGGTGAGCCTCATGTCACTGGCTCAGTAGGGGTCCCGCAGATCCCCACCAAGAAACCAAAGCGGTAACAACAATAAGAACAACAAGAGTAACAACAGGAGTAGGAGTAACAACAACAGAAGTAAAGAGGAAAAGTCGTACTAAACAAACCACAGTAGCCGATAAGACCTTGGCCCTCTAAACTACTCCTAATCGATAAGAGCACAGATCCCTAGACACACAGTCAGGAATCACCAAACTGACACAAGGAACTCCTATTACATTGCCAGAACACGTCATGCTACAACAGATGTGTAGGCTTCACATCACGACCTCCTGGACGTGGGAAACACACTACCCAAAACACTGGCACACACACGACCTCACCATTACGCACGTTACACAAGCCACGGAGAAGCTAGACATAGGCTACCCGAAGCACTATGTGAACAATGACAGAGAACTGGTCACAAAAGTCACAAGTCTCGTGTCATATGACAGAAGCATCTCCTCACTAGAAGCAAAGCCAGATACGTCCACTAACATCTTATATTGTGCCTTAAGCGTCTCACACTCGCCTCGAACACAGTGACTGAGACACTGTACCAAGTACAATGAACAACAGTAATGAGTGACTAGTCAGGGTCACGCCCATTGGCGCTCATCCAAACGCCCCTAACCATGTGTGCACACACAAGCCCAATGTCTTGAGCCAGTCCTCTAGCTAGTTTTCCCCTCCAATAGGAGGCCACTGCAAAGCAAGGGGACCCACAAAAACTAGCCTAAAAATTATCTCTCTGGAACTCACCCTGCCACGACTCCTAGGTGGGCCAACATGCTGAAGTGTCGTCAAGTTACGACTAGTGGAGGCTCACTAGATAGAGAGACTCAAAACAATAAAGTACGGACAGGGTAAGCACTCACATATTGCCCGTACTATGAAGCACGAGGCAGTACACAAAACTGCCACTAGACTTAGGATAGTCAACTAGACCTACACACAATGATCCTTGAGTCATACGACTCGGGCTGAGATCATCACACATCACGGCAACATATCATTAATTAGCCTAGTCCCTAAGCCAAAATCATGACAAAACACAAGTCCTCAGCCCCTAGGCTGCACATAGGACTCTCAATTCCATATAACACAAATCATGAAAAATGAGGGAACATCAAATCCCTCAGACCACATAGGCACGCAAATCGAGATAAGATGATACTTCTAAGCATCCAAAATAAGAGTCTCGATCCATACAGGATAACTGAGACACTCATGAGGTCACGTGTCAACCACTGGGTCACAACCGGGTTGACTAAAAATCATAATGACCCTCTAAAATAACACAAAACATTGCTCGATGCAATGGCACATTCAAACACCCTATAACAAGGTCATGGCCCTCATAGGACATCTACGACATCCACGCACAATGGGCTAACCAAGGGCTCGAAGCTAAGCCAACAAACATGGAAGAAACACCGCATATAGCTCAGGATGAAACCACTCTTCCGGGATCCCTTAACACAAATATAAGACTCTCACAGAATGCCCAAGGCATCCCTCAAGTCAAAGGCCAACAAGGCACTGAATCCTGGGTTCACCAGAGGCTGAGACAACTCGAATAATACTCTAAAAATAGAGAACATTAACGCACCTATAGCCTGCGTTGCGATGATTAACGTGCCCATACAGAGGGTCGCGATGTCACCAGAACACGTCCAACACATATAGTACGTCAACACATTGACGTGGCACACACCTTGGTCACGATAATAAACGCGGCCAGAACCTTGAGCGCGATAATACCATAGTCACGGCCAGAACCTGGGCCACGATAACACTAACATGGTGATTAGATGGGTCACGTTAACACAAGATCACGGCCATCACCTTAGTCACATTCTATAGGATTGCGTCTAACACAAGGACCATGTTCCTAACCGCCCTACTGTTCATCTCTTTCGATGAACGCGACCATACGACACAACACGTCTCTTCTGAGAACGCACCTCCTGAGAGTTCTGTGTTAAAACACCAAACCTAAAAAATAGAAAATTTCATGGAAAACACCGTTCCATGCCCCAAGCGTCTCCAGAATGATGAGGATACATCCAAAATCACAATAGCAACCTTCTACAAGTCGGAAGGGGCCAGCAAACCACAAAACGACTCAGAAATGGGTGATTCCAACAAATCCACCCAAAACGACTCATGAGGGTAACCGGACTCCTACTGGCCCCAAATCATGACCAAGTCCAGTCAAACTGGCGGGAAATGAATCTCAACAAGTTAGGGGTTCAGTTTCTACCATTTGAATAGAAAATCATCACCTGGAATGGCAATTTCAGCGCAACACTCAAAAACATGCTTTTCACTACAACGAAAGAAAATCCACTCAAACTCACACCGTTCGGCTCCAAATCACAAGGAAATGCTAGAAAAGAGTATGGCATCTATCCCTCTATCTCCACCAAAGATCTTGCGAGCCGAAATGGCCAAACCTCGTCGAAAACTACCGCACAAACAACGCACGTCGACTTTGAATCCATGAATGGGATCGCGCCAACGCCATGCTCTGATACTAGCGCCATCACTGGAACCTAGAAAATTGGTATTTGATAGCACACAATTATTCAAACAGTCTTTAAAGTCAGACATAGACTTTATAGATGGAGGGTTTCCTCCAGGTTTTTCTGCCGGATCAAGAGTACAGTTGAAATCCCCTACCACCAGCCAAGGACCATTGATCTGTAAATTAATTTGAATTAAAGAAGACCACAAACTGCACCTTTCAGTTATAGAACATTTAGCATAAGCCATAGTCAAATGAAGTACTGGAATGGAAGAATCATTCTGCAAAAATGTAAGCTGTTGATCATCCTGATTGACAATAGAAAACTAAAAAGGGTCTTTCAACATGGCCCAAATCTGAGCAAAGTTATCACCATTCGCTACTGCTTTGTCCATACCCAACCTTCTATAGATATTATCCATGAAACTAATATCAATTTTAGGCTCCAAAATAGCAATACATTTGATGTGATAAGTTTTGATGAGAAACTTCAATCGACCAATAGTCAAGTCATTCCCTACACCTCTTACATTCCAAATGAGAAATGTCATTGTAAATTAATTGAATGAGGAATAGAACCCACAGAACTAGTCCTTATCATGGATCTAGTTTTAACTCCCGCTTGTTCTTTATGCATAACTCTAGCATTTGTAATCTTAGCAGATAATGCTATTTGATGTCTATGATTAAGAGTCCCATCCTCTTGAAGCTTGCCCTTACCTTCTGAACTTCTTTGAGCATCAACAATTGCCAATTCTGGTACAAGGATAATCGCTCCAGATAAATCTTCTTTTTGGAATGAAGGGGGCTCCGGTTGGCCAGGACCATTAACCTTCTCTGACAACTCCTTTGTATGAGAAGTGCCATGGTGCATATGAGAATTTTGAATATCCACTGTGATAAGATTTAGCTCAGTAGCCAAAGAAGATATCCCCAAATCAGACACTTCCTTACTAGGCGAGGAAACTGAATGTAAAATACTCGACCTCGCAAGTGATGGAATTGTCAATTTCTTCATAGCCGAGGTTGACTTCAAATTTTCAGAATGCACCTTAGAATCCAATTTTATAGAGATGGCCGATTCTACAACATTGGTAATTTTCGATTCAGCCATTGGCTTTCTCGGTGCAACTGGTTGCCAGCATTGTTTCAGCACTGGGCGCATGAGGTCATTAGACAGCAGGGGAGGTCTTACTGAAAATTTGCAATCAGATACAGAGTGACCCAGACGGGCACAAGAAGAGAAAAATTGTGGAAGCTCTGGATAACACACCTCTTGCCAAGCCCCACCCCCTGGATACCCAATCCATATAGGTTTAGAGATGTCTAATTCAACGCAAGCACGCGCTGCATCCGTATTTGATAGATTGAGGGAAGAGGGATCAATCTTTAGAACACTCCCAATATTACCAGCAATAGATCGAATCATATGCTCCAGAAAGAAATTCACAGGCAAACCAGGGAAAGTGATCCAAATAGGAAGAATTGGCGAGTCACAATCTGGGGAGAAATCCATTGACCACTTGAAGAATCGAAAGAACCTACCTTAAACATCCATTGACTCCCTCAAGAGGAGCTGCAGATAATCTTCATGGTTGCAGAATCGTAACAGAAGATGTTGAGCATCAAGTGCGTTGATCATGAAATCTTCTTTGAATTTGCACCTATTGGAGAGATGGCTCCTAATCCCAGGAAATGTTGGTCTTCCTCGAGGAGTACGAGCCACAATCGCAAAGTCGAAGGGCTTCAAGCTTTGGGCTATCTCCTCCTTTGAGAATAAAATCGTAGGCTCCCCATTGTCCGTGGAAGCGGGAGCATGAACCGAGCCATGCACAATCGGCAGAGATAGGGAAGAGGCCAAGACTTCTGCAAATGATCTCACCAGGCGACCTGGTTCAATTGAAGGCGAGGAAGAAAGACGGACGGGGGAGGCGGGAATAGGCTTGTCCTAGGTGGGGGGCACCAAGGGCCCCCCATTGTCAACCATGACCGGCAAAGTCACCAGTGAAGGTCAAACTAGGGTTTCTCCTCTCAGCAGCTCTTCACTCTCTCCTTCACTATTGTCTTGTTTTTCAACCTTCCATCTAAATGTGTATGCTGCAAGAAAAACAACCAAGAAGAGAGCCTTAATCATCTATTCTTGAAAGGTCAATTAGCTAATCCTTTGTGGAGGTTTTTTATGCCTCTTTTTGATTTTCGGTGCAGACATTCAGATTCTATTAATATTTTTTGCTGGGATATCATTGGTTATGCAGACACATCAACACCTTATGGCTTTGCTGCTATTCTCACTATGTTATACATAATATGGGAGACCTGGAAGGCCCGGTGTAAACTGAAATTTGATGAGAAAGGCCCCTCTATTAGAGTGCTGCAACAGCAGGTTATTAGGCAGGTGGGGTTTACTATTCAAAATATCTGAATCAGTAAGGCACCTTCAGCAGGTGAAAAATCAGTTCTGGAGTAATTTTAAGTTCTCAGTTAAATTCAAGGAGAAACCTCCTAAAATCATCAAGTGGTCTTGCCCAAACACAGGTTATGCATTAAATGTGGATGGGGCTACCAAAGGCAATCCAGGTCATGGTGGAGGAGGCAGATGCATAAGGGGCTAGAAGGGTGAATTCATCTATGGAATTTCCTATTACTATGGTGTTGCGACAAGCTTGGTGGTAGAGGCCAGAGCTTTATTAGATGGGTTGAGAATGGTGGAGAAGAGTGTGTTGCCAATAGCTATCATCTACTTAGATTCCATGGCCATTACCACTATGATCCAGTCTAGCAACTCTCCACCATAGAGGCCCTACCACTAGTGGGATGAAATCAAAAATATTCTTACTACGAAAAATTGGAAACTACAGCATATACACATCGAAGGAAATTCTGTTGCGGATGCTCTTGCATCATTAGCATGCACTACATGAACCAATCAGGATTACAGATGCTGGAAAGATCTCCCTAGTAGAGCTCGAGGATGTGCTACAGTAGATGCAGTCGGTCTTCCCAGCTAGCGGAGATAAAGGCCTCTCCTAAATGAAGCAGCGGTCTCCTTGTTATCCTTTTGATTTTTGCTACATACTCAGGGGAATGCCTTGGGGATTATCTATACATGCTTATTCCTTATCAATAAAATCAGGGCCAGTTACTTTTGGTGGAGTTAGCACAAATTGTGCACTTCCCAAAGAGTAATCCTTGGTCTCATTTATTAAAAAAAAGTGTGGGTCCCTAAGAGGACCCAACCTGCCCGTCGAAGTGAACCTGTCCATTACAACCTTGATCTTGTTGAGGCGAAGAGGAAGAATGAGAGGGGCTTGGCCCCAAGGAGAGAAGAAGTAGCCATGGACCCTCCACGTCGTGCCACCTTTAGGGCTTACACCCGACAAGCTAACATCCCTACAATAGGGAGAAGACTTGAGCAACTTGCCGAGAGATCCCGGCTAACTTATATCCCTTTGGTGGGTGGTCGACAGTTATCCCCAGGCCTCCACCAAGGACGTGGGCAAGAAGAAATGACCAATATGGTCAAGAATTATTTCAGGGGTCTAGGGAGCCCCTCATTGGGCCAGCAGTGACTGCTCCAAGCGGTTGCGGCTGAAGAAGAAAACTACTTGCCATTGGCAGTTGAAGAAGCAGAAGAAAGAGGCATGACATCATCTGTTGATGACAATGGCTATGAAGACGGCCTAGATTACAAGGCTGATGACATCCTTCCCCAACGGGAGGAGAAAGAAGAATCTTTGTGTTTGAGAGATTGACTTTCCCTGGTCTGACAAAAAGAAGGGTCTGCAGGTAGAGGAAAGGGATGCATGTTTTTGCCTACAACATGGCCGGAGTGGCCGAAAAATATAGGACTCTACTTGAGGAACCCCAAGGGTTGGCCCAATTAGCTGAAGGCTAGGGCCAAACATCAAAAGAACCAAAGCCGTGAAGGAAATGCTGAAAGCGGCAAAGGGAAAACAAGTGTTTTCTGAAGAGGTCACTACGCTGACTGCGAATGTAGTGACAGCCGAAGAAGATGAGGTGCTGTTATCCACCTTGCCGGAAGGTACTTCAGGGGAAATAGTCAAAGGCATCCCCAGCACAGTATCCATGGACTCGTCAGTATTGATGCTGTACAAAAATATCAGTAGGAGATAGAGCTTCTGAAGAAGCAGCTACACGAGAGAATAGAGCAAAACTCGACTTCTAAGTAGCCTGAGGTGCAGGCTGAATCGTCACAGGGAGGTGTCAACCTGTGCAATTCTCCATTATTATACACTCTACCCCAGCCGATGGAGCACAGCCAGGCTACTGCCTAGCAGCATCTTCCTCAGTCGTTGCTGCCGCCAGTGCTACCCCAGGGGCACCAGGCACCTCCATTGCTGCGTCCTCCACCACAGGAGACCACTTTGGTCACCCCATATTTGTAGCCGACACACTTCTACCCAGAATCGGTCAAACCAACCACCGTAAATAAGCTGATGGTGGAAAGGATGATCGAGATGAAGCTTGCTGAGCAGGGCGAAGGCGAGTATGTCACATTTGATGCTTATCGGGTACCATACCCGCCGCATCATACAACCAAGCGGCTCCCTCTGGGAATCAGCAAGCTGCCCAAATTTGACAAATTTAATAGGCAGGGATCCTCGAAAGAGCATATTGCATATTACATGATCGTTATGGGCAACCTAGCCACAGATGAGCCATATCTGTTGAAATTTTTTGGGTCCTCGCTGACGGGGCTCACATTTGAGTGGTACTCCAACCTTCCGATCGGGTCATCAGTTACTGGTCGGACATGTAGAGGAAGTTCAGAGAGAGATTTCATGTCACCGAGAGGGTGGTCAGGGTGGATAAAGTTTACTCAACGAGACAAAGGTTGGATGAAATGGCCCTTGAATATATCAAGAGGTGGAGGAACCTCAGAATGAGATGCAAGTGGCCCCCGCATCAAGAGGATGTTATATAGATTTGCATGCAGAACCTCAGGAGGGAGGTACTGGAAAAAATGATTGGCATGGAAATCTGGTCGTTCGACCATCTGAATAACATGGTGGCCGAAATTGAAGCTTTTCTAGCAAGGCCAGCCCCTACAATAGCCAATGTCACCACGCAGAAGGAAAAGGTAGTAGATCAACATCTAGCGCCTAAAGAAGCAAATACTCTTGACATCAAGGCGTTTGAACAGCAATGAGATAAGGGCACAAAGGAAGCTACACCTCAGCTCAACAGAACAAAAGAAAAGAAGGAGGGTCCCTCACTCAGGGAAAAGATGAAAACGGCCTACTCTTTTCTAAAGGAGAAGACCAAAGTTCTATTTGACTGGGTCACCCAGTATAACATGGTCACCCTGCCTGAGCCAAAAAGACCAGAAGACTTGAAAAGAAGAGACAATCTGAGATTCTGCCCTTACCACCAGATGCTGGGGCATCTAATTAAAGACTACTATGTGTTTAAAGATATTATTGAAGGCATTATAAAGGAGGAAATAGAGCTTGGGGAGTACAATGTTAATCCTCCACAACCTTATGAAGCATCTCTGAGGAGGGTTGTAGCCAACATGATTTCCCTGTATCAGGAGCTGCCCGAAGAAGTTGCAGAAGCCAGCACTCAGCGTACCTACGAGGCTTATTTCCTAACACCTGTAAAGGAACAATAGGGATGGCAGTAGGTCCCTGCAAATACTAGGAAGAAGGTTGCGCCTCACCCAAAGGCAGGGGCACATATCCGTGGTGTGACACCACGACCCACTCCCCCAGCTCCAGCACCAGTGTGGGTGTTGCTCAGCCTACAGTGATCAGAATACCTACCTACAACTGGAGAAGACAGACCCCACTGCTAGTGAATAAAGATTTTGAGATAAACTTTTAGTTTTCCCAAGATCATTGATCCTTTCTTTTCTTTTCTTGCTTTCTTGTTTCTTGTCTTTTTGTGGCATAAGGTCATAACGGACTGCCACTATTTGAGACCTCCTCTTGTCAGGGTGCTCAGATTGGTCATCACCCCCTTATTCACTTCTTGCCCCTGGATTCGGTGGAGGAGAGAAACGTATAGGGACCTTGACTTCCCCCCAGGCATGGCCAAGGAGAAAAGGAGCCTACAAAGTAGGAAACCCAACCAGGGATGTCGTGTGGTGTTTGATATTGTCGTGTTCGAGGTCCTCTTTCATGGCGAAAGGGAAGAGACATCTTGCTACCGGGGCGGCACTGGTTTGACTCTAAGGAAAGAAACGCTTAAGATACAGTCCATTCCAAGCGTAAGTGAGCTCCTCACCTTCTGCATTGACTAAGCGATAAGCGTTCCCTAGATAAACCTCCTTAACGACAAACGGCCCTTCCCAGCTAGGCTGTAATTTAGACCTAGGACCTGCAGATCGAATGAACTTACATTTCAAAACCATATTACCCTTTTGAAATTTACGTTCGATTACCTTCTTTTGAAAATAATGCAAAACTTTCTTTTGATAAACAGATACATGATCGGCCACGTTCATCCTCTTCTCGTCTAAGAGTTCCAACTGAACGAGCAACGCCTCTCGACGTTCGTTGAGGTTAAGTTCCTTATCAAGTTGTACCCTTAGGGAAGGGATCAGGATCTCGTATGGGAGCACTACCTCCATCCCGTAGGTGAGAGCATAGGGGGTTTGCCCTGTAGGAGCATGTATGGAGGTGCAGTCGGCCCATAAAGCTTCCACTAACCTTTCTGGCCAATTAGAGAATTTGTGAGATTCACACATTTTCTTTATGATTTTGAGAAGGGTTTTATTAGTGGCCTCGGCTTGGCCGTTGCCTTGTCGGTAATATGGAGATGAATGATGCAATGCAATATTGAACTTCTTACATAGGTCCTGGAGTTCTTGAGAGACGAACTGGGGTCCGTTGTCAGTGACGATGCTGCTTGGCACTCTGAACCTTGATATGATGTTCTTTATGATGAAGCGACACACCGTGGTAGCTTTAATCTCCGCGTATGCTTCGACTTCAGCCCACTTGGTGAAGTACTCAATAGCGATCAGGATGAAGGATTTTTGCTTGATCTGAGAGTTAGGATCACCGAGCGGGCCGACAACATCGAAAGTCCACATGGAGAATGGCCAAGGAGCAGAAAGAGGATGAAGAGATGAAGCTGGAGCATGGATTTTATCAGCGTGGAGTTGGCATTTAAGACACCTTCAGACATAGAGGGAGCAGTCTTCCTCTAGAGTGGGCCAATAATAACCCTGTCTAAAGATTTTCTTTGCTAAAGCCTGGCCATTGACATGACCCCCACACTCACTAGAATGGGTTACTTCGGCCACCTTCCAAGCTTCATCATCGTCTAAGCATCTCATGAGCATTCCATTGGTAGTGCGCCTATACAGCTCTTCAGCAATGATGGTGTACTTCGAGACGGCTCTTTTGATAGCCTTACGCTGCTCAAAATTTACCCCTTCTGGGAACGATCCGTCTTTGCAATGCAACTCGATTTCATGGTACCAAGGTAATTCTTCTTCCTCTAGGATCTCTTCCAGTTTCGTCAAAGATACTTCCTTCAGATCTTCCTTCTTAGCCCTCGTCTCTACAGCTTTCCTAAGGTTGGCATACCAAGGATCCTGAAGAGAGGGTGCATCCAATCTCTGAACGATGATAGTCTCAGTGCTCTGATTGAGAGGGAAAGATAGGGAGGAAGCGAGTGACGCCAGAGCATCAATGAGAATGTTCTGAGATCGGGGAGTATGGATGTAGATCAACTTGTAGAATTGCCTAGCTAAAAGCATGACCAAATCTTGATGCGGCTTAAGCTTTGGGTCACGGGTGCGGTAAGTGGACAGAACTTGCCGCAGGACGAGTGAGAGTCTCATATAATTTTTAAGTGGCACGCACCTAAGCGGTAGGCGTGCTTTAAACTGGCTAGGAGAGCCTCATACTCAGCGATGTTGTTGGTAGCAAGAAATTGGAGCTGATAAGCAAAGGGAATCGTCACCCCTTTCGGAGTGAGAAGAACAGTGCCTATCCCTCGACCTTGAGAATTGAGTGCACCATCAAAGTGCAGAGACCAGAAGGGATGATAAGAGATGGCAGAGAGATGCTCATCAGGAAAATCATCCTAAATAGAATCTGTGCAAGGAATAGGAAGATGGGCTAGATGCTCAGCAATGGCATATCCTTTGACTACCTTCTGAGCGACGAATGTGATTTTGAATTGAGAGAGGAAGCTTTGCCAGCGAGCTAACCTACTAGAAAGGATAGGCTTTTCTAAGAGATAGCAGATCGGGTCCATTCTAGAGATCAACCTAACTGGGTGGGCTAAGAAATAGTGTTTGACCTTCTAAGCTACTCATACTAAGGCGGCACAAGTCTTTTCCATGGCGGTGTATTTGGACTCTATCGAGTTGAACAACCTGGAGAGGTAATAAGCTACCCGCTCTTTACCTTCATCATCTACTTGTGCTAACACCGCCCCTAGGGAGTCCTCAATGACCGAGATGTATAGGATTAGGGGTTTCCTAGGGACAGGAGGTTGCAAAATCGGGGGATTGGATAGATAGACTTTCAAGTCCTCATAGGCCTTTTGGCAATCTTGATTCCATTCAAATTTGACCCCCGCCTTGAGCAATTCATAGAACGGACGGAGTGAGCCGACCACCCAAGACTCATCGCCGGTTTCTCAACCGTGCACGTCCGATCGCTTCCCTCGCTAGGGACGAGCGCGAGCTTGCATAGAGTCCCAGGTGGCCTCGAGTCGTCGTCGTCATCCCGCATCAATTCCGAGAAGACGCGATTTGGGATTTGGTGATTTTCGACGTGATTTAGTCACTTCGGCGCACGATTTTTTCGGTGGAGGTAGGGAGACGGATCACCTACTTCTCCTGTACGTTTTTCCTACAGTTTCGCATTGTTCGGTGCTAAAATGGGCATGTTTGGGCTCGTTTAGGTAAAATCATAGTTTTGTGGAGTTTGTAGGGTTCGTCGAAAAACGACGATGGTTTTTAGATCAGCTGGTGTCAAACGACTCCCTGGAACGTCAGCATTCCATAGTTGCTGATTTCGTGTCGATTGGCAGTCATTTGAGACCGTTAGGAGCCCGGGAAATCCGGTGGTTCCATTTGGGTCGATTTGAAGAAATTGCCTGTTTCTCGCCGTTTCTCAGCCGATTTGACTCTCGTCGGAGTCTATGTGTTGTATATCATCGTTATGGTTGTATCCCCTTCGTTTCGGAATGAACGAGATGTGGAAAGGCCACGATCGGGCTGAACCTATGGTTTTCCCACCGTGACACCTGAACGGTCGTACCCGAAGCCGTTTCGGTGATTGAGCGGTCCAACGTGTGACCGTTCAATGTAGGTCAGTTGGGCGTTTGCGTGGTCGCGTGACAAATCGCCCAGTGGATGGCATGGCCAGGTGTGAGCCATCCAATCCACTTGAGCGGCTGGTTCTCAGCCGTGCTATTTTCCAGTTGTGTTGAGCGGCCATGGCTTGACCACTTAGCATGGTTGACCTTGGGTCAACAATTTTCTGGCGATTCATGGAGCGGTTTCCCTCTAACCGTGCCACTTCATGAGCGGTCCTTCTCTGACTGTTCTGACTGCCATTTGACCGATTACTGTAGCAGGTCTGTTGGAGTGAATGGCCTGGAATGGACCATTCTGTCTCCTTGGGCGGCCTCCTGTGGACCGTCCAGTTCCCTGAGCGGCCCCTTGGTGACCGCACAGTGAGTTCTGTCCGTTGTTGTGTCTGTTGGCCATGATGGTCTGTCTCGTGTCCATCTGTCTATGTGTGTGTCCCATTTGACTCGTGTCAAATGTTTAGGTTGATTAGGGCGGTGTCTCTAGCGATTCTGGCTTGGACTGCTAGTGTCCGTGAGTCTGTCAGGTGGTCTGACTAGATAGGTCGGTTCAAGGTTGACTGAGTGCGGTCTACTTCTTGACTGCTACAGCTCCCTAACGACCCAATCTAGGACTGCCAGTGTCCTTGTCTCTGCGTGCGTAGCCACTCTTCCTTGACTACTTGGTTTGCTTAGCGGCCGAGTGATGGATCACTTATGTCCAGAGTGTCGTTTTCCCGTCGTTTCAATTTTTGCTTGTCTTGGCTTGACCTTGTGGTTTGCCCATGACCCGTGGATGTCGGTTGGCATCCTATGAGGGCTATGACCATAATGAGAGGGCCAGGAGTGCTTGTGTATGGTGTCATGTTTGTGTGTCGTTGTTGGGTTCTGGTCAACCCGGTGTGACCCAGTGGTCGACAGGTGACCTTGTCCGTGTCTCGACAGTTCTGTCTAGCCCGAGACAGTGGTTCTGGATGTCTAGAGGTATCATCTTACCTCAATTTACGTGTCCAGGTGTGCTGAGGGTTCTTGGTGTTCCCTCAGGTCTCCGTGAGTCGTTTCCTGCAGTTGTGTCATTTCCTTTGGCTTAGGAATAGCCCGATTGGCGGCTCGTTCCGCTTTGTGCGACGATCTTGACTTCGAATCGTGAGACTCATCGATCGTTGTAGTTTCAGGTCTAGTCGCCTTATCCTGAGTCTGTCGGTGATTAGTGTACTACCTTGGTGCTTTGTAGTACGTGCGATAGTACTTTCTTGACTGTCTGTACTCCAGCACTCACATTTTGGAGTCTGTGTCTTATGAGCCTCCACTAGTCATAGCCTGACGGCACATTATGGCGTGTTGGCCCACCTAGGAGTGGTGACTTGGTAGTTCCCGAGATATGATTTTTAAGCTGGTTCTGTGGGCCCTGGTCCAACCGCAGCTTCCTACAGAGGGGAATACTAGCTAGAGGCTTGGCTTAGGCGAGAGCCAGTGTGTGCACACGGGGTCAGGGGAGTTAGGACTTGCGCCGATGGGTGTGACCCTAACTAGTCACTCGTTACTGTAGTTCCTGCTCTGGTTCAGCGTGTACCTCGGTCTCCGTCGTTCCGGGTGTCCGTAGAGAGGTAGTTAAGGCGCAGTGTAAGACGTCAGTGGATGCAGCTGGCTGTTCTTCTAGTGAGGAGGTGCTTCCGTCACGTGACACGTGACTCTCGTGTTTCTCACACGTCGTGACCTTCCCGGGTTAGCCCTCTCGTGGTCTTGCCTGAGGTCAGTATTGTATTGTGTGCATGACGTTCTAGTCGTGTGTGTGTGGTCGTGTCTAGAAAAGTGTGCATGGCAATCGAGTCGTGTATGCCTTAGGGTCTGTCTTGTCTATATAGGTTTTTCTAGAGCTTTTGCCTCTTTCTTGTAGGCCTTCACTTGCCTGGTGTCTCGACGACGGATCAGTGACTCCTGACTTCGTCAGTTCAGAGTTTGCCGTTCTGTTGCCGCTTGTAGTAGCTCAGGGAGCCGAGGTTAGTTCGGCAGTCGTGTTTGCTCGGTATGGCTTCTTTCCCCTTTTCTTCTAGCTATCTTACTCTGGCATACAAATAAAACCCCAATAAATGTGATAAATACGAAGACTCAAGGGGGAGTCTCCAGACTGTCTCCGAGCCACAGGGACGCTGTCGTGGCTCGCGTGGTGCTCCGTGTGTGGTACCGATGGCTCCCTGAACCGGGCCGCTCATGTGCTCGGGTGTCCGCACCAGATTAGCAGCATACACTCAGGGGAAGCCAAATCAGGAGTTTTCTAAATTGTGCTTCATTGTCTTTGTGTTTTGAGTTTCAAATTTGTGTTCCTTATAAACTATAAACACTCGTGTGTGTGTGGATAATTTTGGATCCATGGTTGTGTGTGGTTGTCATGTCTGATTCGTGCGTGTGCATGGATCTTGTTAGATCTGTGTGTGTGTGTGTGGATCGATCTAGATCCAAGTGTTTGTGTGTGAAGAGTGCTGCATCAGTTGCAGCAAGTCTGTGTGTTGTTGATCTAGTTGTCGGATCGTGTTAGAGACCTCATCTTTGTGTGTGTGTGTGTGTGTGTGTTGGGGCGCGTCCCCATGTGCGTGGGCAGGCGTCATCCTGCGTATGTGGTTGTAGTGTATCTCCGTGTTGGGGATTTGTCCCTGTGTTGTGTACAGCAATGAAGCCTCACCAAGTTTTGGTGAGGGGTGGATGTAGGATTGCCGTCATCATGTCTGAACCACCTTAAAAATCATCGTGCATTGTGATTTGAGTTGTGTGGTTTGATTCATTTCTTCTACCTCCATTCTACATGAGTGTTAGTGTACATTGCTATTATGAATTTATCCACGTTCATCTTGCATAATCCATCTCATCACCAAATAGATTTTGATAAATCCAATTTGTGAATAAATAGTTTTGAACCTCTTAATTGATACTTCATCACATTTCCTGAAAAGGCAAAAAGTTTTCCTAAAAGTTGTAAACACCTAATTCACCCCCCTCTTGGGTGTCATTGATCACGGAACTTCAGATCTAGGTACACATTGCACCGAAAAGGTCCGTAGGTGGCTGAAAGGATGCCCCGTCAGGGTGAAAATACTTCGAGGGATAGTCCACTCGATGAAGGTATTCCACATATCCATAAACTGGAGTTGACAGTACAAATCACAGTGATGAAGGCCAAATCAGGGAAAAACCCAGGTAACCCGATCGGGGTACACATTGCATCGAAAAGGTCCGTAAGTGGCCGAAAGGATCCTCGGGCAGGGTGAAAATACTTCGAGGGATAGTCAACTCGACGAAGGTACCCTACATATCTGCAAAGTTGAGTTGGTTACACAAACAACTATGTTGATGACTGAATCAAAGAAAACTCAAGTAAATCTGACATGAGTTCGGTACATGTCAGAAGTCACTCGGAACTACAAATCGGGGACCAAAAGGTTAAAAATTAGCATCCTCGATGTGCTACATCAGACCCGAGGTAGGGGGTGCGTCGAGCCTCCATCTGAGTCAGGTCAAACCCCATGAAACAGTGAACAAGGATGAATTTGCCAAAAATAATCTCAATAGCCATGATGAGTCAGTGCACTTTATTTAAAAGTGAATTAGCACATGTTTTTCAAACAAAAGGTGAATCGGCACCACCTTTTAAAGTGAATCGACACCACTTTTTGAAGCGAATCAACACCACTTTTTGAAGTGAACCGGTGCAGGAAGGCTAAATCGACGCGCTCCCTCGGCAAGATGGTAGGCCGGTGAGTTGGCGCCACTGCCCTAGGGTCCCGTCCGCCCTCCGATCCTATGCTTTTGCCTATAAATGCCCCACTTCCAGCGTCACAGAAAAGAGGACGAGATCAGAGAGTCAAAAAAAAGAGAGAAGCACGGGTGAGCAGAAGGGAAAGAGACAGAGGGAAGAGAGAAGAGGGAACAGAAGGAGAGCGAGCAAAGAGGAGATAGCATTAGGTGCGTCTCCATTGTAGGAGCCCCCGAAGGGGTCAAGAATTCCTACTTTGTTCTCTGCTTTCTTTCCATTTTGGCTTTTCTGTTCCCATTGTTTCGACAGAAATGAAATGAGATTAGTTGCCACATCTTCTGTTTCGTATGCTCCCATGTCTATGTTATGAATGTTTATCTTATTTACTATAACTCCTCGACCGTTCGAAGTCATTTCTTGGCCCTCTCTGTTGCTTTACTGAGCAATGAGCCTTACGTCCTGATCGTGAGGAGGCCGTGTAGGGCCTACATCCATTTCTAAGATCCTTGGATCGATCGGGGAGGGCAGTTTCTGTTCAAAGCCCGCTCCTAGAATGGCCGACCTCCACGCCCACCAGGGCAACAATAATATTCCCTCCCCAAGATTTGATTAGTTTCACCATCCGTTCCTAATGTACGCGAAGTGTTCATGAAGTGAGCAAATGATGGGGGTGCATCTGTGAATGAACTCATTGTGTTCACAGTAAATGGGTGAATGCATTGATGCTAGGAGACGATTGAATGCCCTTTCACCCACTTTAATGGGTTGTAGGGGCATCGGTGTACTCCAACACTTGTCCGATCATAGCTTTATTCATTCTGTGAGGGTCATCATGCATACCCTCTGGGTATTCGGCAAATTGCCCTTAAGGGCTCTACCCTCTGAGCTCCCCTTTTCAGGCACTTTCAAACTCAAGCATGAGCCCATCTTCATGGGCTGAGATTGCTTGCTCTAACCTCTAGAGGGAATCCTCAAATCATCAACAGAATGATAGTTTATCTGCTTTGTTGATTGTGTCTCGAATGTGTGTGGATCCACTGCTAGGGAGTGGAAAATTCCCCCATGCACTGATTTCAGTTTCCACACCGAACCTTCATGTTATGAAAGTAGACTATCATCGTCGTCATCATCATAGCCTTATCCCAATTATTTGGGGTCGGCTACATAAATCCTATTCCGCCAAAGATTTCTATCAAGTGTTATGAAAGTAGATTATATCTGAGCCTAATTGAAGCTTAAGCAATATTGCTACGAACTATGCTTACAATTCAAGGATGGCCCTATTTAAACTTGAAATTTTCATAGCTATTGAAATGGTACAAGTACACCAAGAGGAAAATAAGTTCAGAGACGATTATGTGGTCATAAAGAATGTTCTTAAATCATAGAGCATACTTCATCCTCTGATCCAATGATTAAATTTGAAAATTTGTTGTAGATTATAGTTATATCCTATGCACAATTCTCCATCAATGTCTTGCTTTCTTTAAAGAGATTATATTAGCATCCATATGTGGGAAAGTCATGAAACCCATAAATCCAATATTTGCAAGCATAAAAGAGCTGTAAGTTGTAAATGGACTACAAAGCTATTGTCTCATAGGTTTCTACTCACCGTAATGGAAGAATGTCATCATCGCTTGCTTCCTTCTTATGTAAAAGATGTGCAGAATCTGCAGATGATGGGGACACCCCTGCAAACCAAACAAGAGACAATTCAATCTACTTTCTGAATCCTGATATCAGGTTTGATTGGAATAATCATCTAGTTGCATCATTTACTTAAACTCAAATGCATAGAGGAGGTAACAATGACATAGCACAATCCAAGAAGCTGTGAAATTAAAAAGTAGGAAGCAATCAAAGGAATATACATATTTAAAACTTAATCCCATGTGTGGACAAAGCAAAATATATATACACTTATGAAATAAATTTGTTAACAAAAAACTACATTTTTTTTAAAGTGGTTAACAAAAAACTACATGGGAGACCAGCTTTCATAAAATGCTGCCAAGAAATGAATCCTGTGCATGCAGAAAACACAGAATTCGCAGTGTCCAATGAAGCTTGTCCAAGAGCCATGCTGGCAGACAAAATAGAAATGGCTCATTGTTTTGAAAGGCAAGCTAAGCATTAGTATGTGGATGCAGATAGTATGGACCCTGGATACATGCATAAGCATGTATCCCAAAACAAGATAGATGTGCACATACAGAGAATTAGTCAGAGAAGTCAACTTGTTTGCCAATATACGGATTTTTTATTTTTTGGCACCTATAATTTTGCATATTTAGGAATGACCCCTGTAATCCAACTATTTATCAGAAATCCAACTATTTATTAGAAACTCTCTAACTCATCCTGGGAGACAGGCAATGCATGGTTGACCATCATGAATTGAAGACCATGCATTCAACAAAATATTTGGACCATGTAAAGCATGTTTGAGCAAGTTTTATAAGAATCTCATTATCACATTCAAAGAACTCAAAAAGCTTATTCTAAAACGCATGAAACACATTCATTCCAATGAAATTTCAAAAGATATCATCACGAATTCTACCAAGATGCTTCTACCAAAGTTTGAATCATTCAAAGAACCATTTTTCAACACATACAAGCATCAAACATCTCATTCTCACAAAGTAAGCATGTTTTGCCTAGATGACCATTCATGAGGCTTAAAACATGATTTCTTCATTAAAAATCATACACATGTAAATCATCCACATAAAAATCATGTAAGAACAAGATCAATTCAAAACATCTCAAAGCTCTCATGAACACAAATGAATGAGCCATATTCATGAAATTTAAGACCAAATGAGTGAGTGCTCATGAAACCCCCTTTTTGGACAAATTGTGTTCAAGTTAAGGCCGACTTGAAGGTTGGTGATGTCGACTCCATTGGAGTGGAATTGCAACATTTGTTTGACGTGATTATGATGTCCACCAAGGGTTTGTTCATTCAAAACAAGATAGTAGAGAGTTGAACACATTGGTTAGTATTCTTCAACAGCTATCAAAAAGACACATACACACGAGATTTATCATCATTAAAACATAGCAACCAAAATCAACTAGGAGTTCCAACACGGATTATCCCTCCTCTCACGATTCTAGGCCTCACCCTAGGCCCTTCTTCCATCCCGATCTCAGGACATCACTTGATTCTTCTTCCCCGCGACTTCCAGGTGTTATCTCTAATTCTTCCCCGGGACTTCTGGGTGTTGCTTCTGATCCTTCTCCGACCCTATCGGATGACTACACCTCTCATTCTCCGACCACGTCGGATGATCACTCTCCTTCTTCCTCATCTTCATAGCAATCCTCTCGCTGTCTTTCTACTCTCTCCTCTTCTCCCTTTCAGGGTCTTCGCCCTTTCTCTTGCTATTTTTGAGACTTTATTCTACCTTGATCTCAACTGATCTGGTTTCTTCTGTATCTGGTTCCTTGTTATCAGGGCCTTTGTGCCTTAACGAGGGAGTTCTATCCCTCGTTTCTCTTCCTTTTATCCCTTCTTCATCCAGTTTGATGTCTGCCACTCCTCCGTGTTGAGGAATCCAATCCTTTCCTCTCCTTTCATATTTGTCCTGTCAAATATGGAAAATAGAGCTACTCACGCTCCTCAAAGCTTGATGACTAAGCTCTCTCTTCAGGATGCTACTTTCACGCTATGGATATGCAAGGTATCTTTATTTTGTGTAAAAAAATATGCTACTATCACTATTGCTTATTCTTCTTCATGCACAGCCTACCGCCAGCGTCTCATAGAGAGGTGGCAAAGTCTCACTCAAGGAGACCGATCCGTCTCGGAGTACATCGCCGAATGGGCAGGAACGCCCAACCCCATGAGGTCGGTCGACAGACCGTTGCCATTGCTCATGCTGCGATTTCCTCTGTCTTGGGAGGACGGCCACGACGGGGGCGCTCAGCAAGCTGCTCCTGGAGTTGGCGGATGGTCTCCGTCATCTGCTCCATTTGCGCCTGCATCTGCGGCACTTCGTTGGCCCTCTGAGACCCCAGGAACTTGCGCGCCTTCTCCGCGAGGGTATAGGCGAACTTGAACTGGTTGGGGTCCTGCACGCCGGCCAACTGCTCGACAGTGTGAACGCGCTCGGCCTTGAGCATGTCCACCATCTCGGGACGGCCCGGGAACAACGCATTGAGCGGCGTTCCAGACACCGCCTGCTCACGCCCCGCTTTGAACGCGGCGTACTCCTGCGGCCATTTCCGGCGGTGACGCTCGTCAACGTCGAAAATGTTGTTGTTGTCCTTGTCGGTCCATACCGTGACCCGCTCGATCTGCTTGTAAACGGGATGACCTTCCCGTTCCGAGTCTGCGGGCATGTACTTGCTGTCGAGGTGGAACTGAACGACAAGCGCCCCGGGGTTAGCCGGAGCACTCGTTTTCTCGTCGATCCACATACCTGCGTCTGCCATCTTATGGCCGTCCTTGGTTGGGGTTAAGCGTAAGTGCCGACCTGCTGCATGACCGGCCAACTGATGTAGCAGGGGGCAAGAGCGTTGCCGCCCGAGCCGACCGCCGTGGTGAAGACGAGGCCCTGCAGGTAGAACGTACCCGCGGCGCCAGCGTCATCGATCACGCCACCAGACGCCGTTGCAGCCAGACGGCCGTTGGCGAGGGCCGAAGCCACGCCGAAGGCCTGCCCGTAGCCGAGCACCTGCAGCCAGCCGAACTGGCCAGCCGTGGCAGCAGCCTGGGCGACCCCGATGGGAACGCCCAGATTGTCGTTGGAAGTGGTCAGCATCACCGCTTCGTAGTCGGCGTCGAAGGTGCACGAATAGCCGAGGCCGGTCGAACCCCCGGTGCCGAACGAAACGTAGATGAAGGCCGACCCGTCCGAGCCGAACATGATCGTACCCGGAGCAAAGCCCGAACCGGTTTCAACATCCTGCGCGTAGCCGGTGTTGTCCTCGGGGGCCGTGTCGATCTGGGTGAAGTCCACGCCAGACCCGTAGAGAGTAGCGAATGCCATTTCTGAGTTTCCTTTCCGTTGCGCCGATCAGGTGGGATAGAAGACCGCCTGAGCACGGCGATTGTTGACGGTCAGGTTGCCGGCCCACGCGATGAGGCGCACCACCGCATCCTGATTGATGGAATAGCGTTCCGGGCTCAGCGGCACGAAATTACGGTCGCGGTGCGGGCGGAACTTCAGGAAGTTGGTGTTGATGAACCAAGCAAACCCGGCCGGCACACCGCCGACCGGAACCACGTCGTCGCTGTAGCCCTGGAAGCCACCGTCGAGGACCACCGGAGTGCTCATGTACATGACGTTCTGGAACCCAGCGTTCGCCATGTCAGCATCGGTGAAGCGCTGCAGGGGCTGCAACGACTCGTTGAAGTTGGTCCAGTTGGTGTTGTCGACCACGATCAGGTCGGGCTGCGAGTTGTCGCCCATGATCATCTGGGGGTAGATCTGGTCCCAGTACCGGCGGATGTTGGCCGAGGTCGTGGCCGCGCCGCCGTTGGTCACCGCACCGTAGGTGATGTTGCGCCAGAAGGTCCAGTTTGTCCCATCGATGCCGCCCACGCTGTTCTGCGGGTTGGTGGCGACGAGCTGACGGAGGCCGTTGATCGACTTGGGCGTGGTGCCGTCCGAGTAGATGCCGTACGAGATCAGCGCCGTGAGGGTGTTTTCCGCGTTGCGAACACGCCCCTCGATGAGGTCGATCATCTGCTCCGGGCCGTTGTTCTGCAGCTGCTCGAGGCCCGAGATCGAGACGGCGACAGCCGCCTGACGGATCGGATACTCGGCCGCCGTGAAGATCTGGCTCGGCGCGACGTTGATCTGTTCGTAGCCCGAGTACCACTGAACCGTGGAGTTCTGCGCGTACTCGATTTCCTCGAACAGTTTGGTACCGCCGGAGAAGGGCTGCACGTTGCCGCGCTTCTGCATGCGATTGAGAAGCGCGTTGCGGCGGGTGATGTTGTCAGCCGCCTTCTTGTTGCGATTCTCGATAGTCGTGGCGACGATGTCGCCAATATCGGGGTTGGGGTAAGCCATTTAGGGCTCCTTTGGGGAGCCTCAGACGTTCCACCCATGCTCGCGGGCTGCTGCCAGTGTCGCTTCGCGAACCGTATTGTACTCACCCTTTGGCCGTGGCGCATCGCCGGACGGACCGGAGCCTTTGGGGCTCGCGGCGGCCTTGGACTTCTGCACCTGCTGCTGCTCTTTCGCCTTCTGCTGAAGGGGTTGAGCCTGCGCCTTGATGAGCTCGGCACGGATCGACGGATCGAGCCAGATGGCCTGATCGTACGCCTGTTCCATGCTGAGTTTAGGATCACGCTCCATAAGCTCGCCCATCTGCACACGTACCTGGTCGAAGTGCTCATGGCCCTGAGCGGCCTTGAACCGATCGATCTCAGCGTTGATGTGGGTCTGCTGGAGTTCATTGACTGTGGCAGCAATGCCGTCGAAGCGCGGGTCGTATGGAGCCGGCTGAGACTGCTGTTGCTGATAGGGTTGGTTGAGATCGACCCCACTGAGTTGAGCAAGCTGGAGGATTGCCCCATGCGGGTCCTGCTCGAGCGCCTGCTGCCAGTCGAGGAGGCGCGTGAGTGCCACATAGCCAAGAACCCTGTTCATCACTCTCGAACCAAGCACATTGAAATAAGACATCACTTCATTCGAGATGAAGTTTTCAGAAAAATATTTGAACTGATCCATGTAGGCACACTTAACCAAATTGCAGATATCTTTACAAAGCCACTGGACAGTGATAGGTTCAGCACTCTGAGGAGAGAATTAGGAATCTTTAAGCTTTCATGACTTTAACTGTCTATGAATAAACTGCCATGTCATTTTCCTTCACTTAAATGCTTTCAATAAAGTCAGTTCATTGCTTGGCAAAATCTGACGTTGTTTGAATAAATCTCACATCGAATCTTTTGCATATCAATGCATTTCATACCACATATTGAGGGGGAGTAAAGGAGTAGCAGTGAACTTTGTTGTTAAGAGGTGTTAGTCTCAAGGAGAGCATGGTGAATGAAGCACTTCTCTATCTGAATTTGTTGAGAATAGGTTCATGCTGACTTAATTGAGAATTTAATCGAGCTTGGTTTCATTGTATGAAAGACTTCATGCCTGTTTGGTCTTTTAAGTCTGCATAACTGATCCCTTGATAGAATTTCCCCTGCTAGTCCTACTGAGATCAGGATTCTTGAATAAAGTCCCTCTTCCTACTCATTAAATGATCTCTGAACGAGCTATTCCAGTATAATTTGTCAACCTGTTCAAATCTGAAAACATAGGCTTCAGAGTCTTTCAGTCTATAGACCTTGTCTTACTTGTATGGTCTTCAAACAGTCAACTCCTATCTAGAAGGAAAGACAATGACAATTGCATTAATATCTTCACTGCTCACTGAGAAACTGGGACCTTCTCCAATGAAGAGAAAGGAATCCCATGTCATGAGGTGTCAGTTGTTTGTCATAAAAGAATATATATCTAAGTCTTGATCATGACAGAGCAATGGTATTTAGATGGTTAGTAACTGGGGACTCTGGCCTCTGATAAAGGTGCTTCCCTAATGTCAACGCCACCTAGACTACTACCTCTGTTCTCTACAAGAGAAGTAATAAGGCTCTCACATCGAGTAACTGGGGATTCTGGCCTCTAATCAAGGTGTCTCCCTAATGTCAAAGGTGTGAATGACTGAGTTACTTACTGATCTTGATAATGTTCTTAAGAGGATAGTATTAAATTGCTGTCGATCTTTCCCCTGCACACAGTTGTTTGGACTGTTTGTCCTCAATACCAAGGGGATGTCGTCTATGACTCTATCTCTGCATGCCTTCTTAGTATAGATTTAAACTGGCCCAACTAGTTATACTGGTACATACTTGTTTAGGGTCATCTCTTTTGTATGAAGATGTACTTCACCTCCTATCTTGAGTCAGTTTGGCTATCTGTTTCAGAAATTCAATTCTTGGGATTAGTATCCCACTTAACTGCTTAAACAGTTCTCATGAATTCTCTCCACCTGAACTACTCTGTTACTTTCTCTACTATTGTCAGCAGCTCCCTTTCTCGCTTATTCAGGACTCCCTATTTTTTTTATGATGTCAAAGGGGGAGAGAAGGTGCAGGAGAGAGAGAGCTAGAGCTGAGAAGGTGCAAGAGAGAAATGAGAAGGTGCAAGAGGTAAAAGAGAAGTGTCAGGTATCAGGAGATCTCAAAGGGGGAGAGGAAAGTGTTAGGAGAGGAAGTGAGAGCATTCAGTCAGGGGGAGAAAAGAGAAGGGGGTTATGCTAAAGAGCGAGTTTTATTTGCTGAATGGGTTTTTGCATGCATTATCTTTTGTGAATGTAATTGCACCGTTTAACAGTGATTTACATAGTGTTGCCATCATCAAAAAGGGGGAGAATGTTGTATTTTTCCCTATTGTTTTGATGATGCTAACACTATATGAATCACTATGCATTTGATTTGTCAATCCTTCACTTCGTGCACTTTAAGTTTCTTTACTTAGTGCAGGTTTTGCCTGACGAAGTTATACTTCATGCAGTTTTTCTAAGTGCCAACCCTGTGCAGTTTCTTAACTGCATAACTCGAGCAGCTTTGAACATTGTTCATAACTCGAGCAGATTCTTTAAAACTTACTTCGCGCATCTTTTTGTATTAGCAACCCCGTGCACGTTTTCATCTCCACTGCACTAAGTCCATGCATTCTGTGCATCCGACCGACCTGAAGTCCATGCAGATTTTTGCCTTAATGCATACTTGCATTCAGTCTAAGCCTTAGTCCGTGCCGTTCAAAGTCCATGCACATTTTCTCCTTTAAGTCCATTCATAAATCGGGGGTGTTTTTGAAAGACTAAGTCCGTGCACATTTCTTCAACTCCGTGTAGACTTTAGCCTGTGCATGTTTCTTCAAGTCTGTGCAGACTTTACCCCGTGCATGTTTTTCAGAAATGAAGTCCTTGCATGTTCCCTTGAAATTGAGTCTGTGCACATTTTGCTTAACAAAGTTCGTGGACCATTTTCTTACCAAAATTCATGCACATTTGTCTTAACACACTCCGTGCACATTTTTCTTAACATACTCCATGCACAATCTCTTCAACGAAGTCCATGCAGACTTTGCAACTAAAGTCTGCACAAATCTATCTGAACACATGAAACTCGGTGCTCACTTCATGTTCGTGCACTTGAAATCTCGAGCATTTCATCTCCGTGCACATGATACCCCGTACACGCTTTCGTCAAGGTTACAAAGTCCTTGCACATATTACATACCCTGTGGAATCAAAACCCCATGCACATTCTCTCCAGTTTTCAAGTCCCTGATCGCTTGTTGAACCCCGAGCAGTTGTTTACGATCCGAAACTCTCTAAAAAAGATCCGAAAGATCCAATAGAGATCTAATAAAGATCTGGGATGTTACAGTTAACATAATTGTCTTATGTGTGTTAGCCATTGTAGGCAGCTGAATCTCATATTAGCATCAACAAGATAATCATACGAGTTAGTGAATTGAGGGCAAAATTCGACAGCATTTCCCAATATCCCGAAGGGTCACGGGGGAAAAGTGGTGGTTCACCCACGGGGTTCCCAGGGTAAGCTCCTAATTGCCGGGAGGCCAACACAAATATTGGCGAATCTGAATGGATGGAAACTCAGAGGGCTAGCCTATGAAAGGTATCGATGATCCATGGGTCATGAACACGAGTTTAATTGGACAACTTGAATGGGAGGGAGACCCCGAGGGCTAGCCTACGAGGGCTTCCATGGACCCACAAGCTACGATAATCCCAGGCAGGGGACATGGATTTAGTTTACTGGTGAATTAAAGATCCATTTATGTTCGCTCTTGATGGCTTGTTGGGCACCACATCATGGGAGAATGGGTTCATACTGTATTTGAGCAGGTCCGAAGAAAATGGATCGGTGGACTCCTCTATTGGGGAATGTTCCCCCTCCCTGACTAACAAATTAACATTTACGTTGATAATAAACATAGCGATTGAGGAAACATTTTGATATTACCTACGTTAAAAGGGGGAAAAGAGTCGTGCGAATGGACACATGCCCTGTCTTTCCCAGGGATGTAAAGATCTAAGAGCCATAGGTTGGCCTTTCTCAGACAATTGACAACAAGCTGGGAACAGATGAGACTATACTCTCAATACTTGAGTTGGTTGTGAAAGAGCATAAACTAAATGTGATGGACCACGGGGGCTCACAGTGAGGAGAAGCATATAGATGGAGTTTTCTGAGACAAATACTCGAACACTTAACAGACAGAATGCATGGAGGTGATTTTGATATTTAAAAAGATGACGTCCTGGTTATGAGAATGACCATACCCCATCCGACTCATGGCTGTGAGTGGAGGGGTAATGACAAAGCTCATTCTAGAGGCTAGTAGTGGGGTATACATCTCTGACGAGGAGGGGAAGCATACATCAAATACATGAAGTAACCCAGATGTGGTTAATGCATCAAAGTTACCTCGGGGAGGGGGTGATTTTGATATGGCCCTTGGGGAGACCCAGGGCGAGTTCTACGATAAAATGGAGCTCATAGCAGCAATGCATAAACGGTGTAGGGAGAAGCACAGTAGATAAGAAGGGAAGCACTGAGATGCAACTGAGAGATTCACACCCAAATATTATTAAATTTGCCAAAGAATGGTGAATACGTTACATGCTCAAACTCAGTCCAGCGTTGTCGCCCAGAGATTGATCATCTTCCACTATAACATCGGGATTACAGGAGGAAGCAAAAGGTAAATGCCATAGGGGAAAGAAATTAAATGGGGATGGGGGACCTTGGGCTCATATCATCGCCCATCTATACGTTTCAGATCTTCAACAAATTTAGAGAAGGGAGATGGAGAACGATCGAAGAATTTGACAAAAACCCACCACTGCTTCTCAAGGTGAAAACAGAGTATTAGAAAATCTTCTTTCTCTCCTCACTCTCAAGCTCTCTTCTAGAGAAGTCTGGGGTGGCACCACTCTGGAGGGTTTCTTTTCTCAGATGGATTTCTTCTTCTCCAGTCCCCTTTTCTTCATTAGATTTGCCCTTTTTATAGAGGGAAATACTTCTTTGGCTAATCCGGCATGGCGATGAGTGCACCATATTTGGGTTGAGTAACAAATTTTTGCGTGCCATTCTTGATGACACTGATTTAGTGGAGTGCGTGCCGGTTTAAGCGGCGCGTTAATGTTGGCCATGCCATTTAAACTTCTCTTTTTGCTTTTTGTTCAGATCGAGTCTATTTGTGGGTCCCAAACTGGCTCCAGGGGCTATTTCAAACACCCAACTCAATCTGGCCTTACTAGACCATCAGAAAAGGTATGATGGAGGCCATTATACTCCCGATTAACAACTTCCAGCCCAAGCTGTGCTCTTAAATTGGTCACTCTGGTTTTCCTACTGATATGGCCTTCAGAAACCCGTATGGTGGGACCAGAGATGTCTCTTCACCTCAGAAGGTGTTTTCTTCAGGTGTTGTGCCATCTAGGATACTTTCATCCTTGTGGACGTGGTTTTTTCAGTGCGAGTGAGTTAGCACTGGCTTGTTAGCTTCGGAATGTCGTTCGGCATCACCGGGCTCCGAGAGATGAGTTGTGGAGTCACTCTATCGGGTATCTTAAGACTTCAGTACTTCGAGTGAACCTTCTTTGTTGATTTACTTTGACTTTTGTGCATCGACGGGCCACATCCTTCCATCATTCGGGCATAATTGTCATCCGGTCATATTTTGGGTGCTAACAAATGTCCCCCAGCAGTAGGTGTCGTAAGTGAGGAATGAGCGACGCGGGACCAATGGATGTACTTCAACTAGGTGTACTCTTCTTTTGATTAGCCCAGACTATTGATCTGGTATAGCCATAGTGCCGTTGAAATGGCGTGAAGATGAATCGGCATGACTGTTTAAGTGGCGTGGGGCAAAAGGCCTTAAATCGGCATGGGGGTTTAAAAGTCGTATAATGACGTGAAGAGATGTAGAGCCGTGTTAAAATGACGTGGGGTTGTTCGTGTAGCCTAAAAATAGTGCGAGGAACAAGTAAACTGGTGTGGAGGTTGATAATGCGGTCATAAAATGGTGTGGCCCCGTGCAGCTTCACGAATTACAGTGCTATGTCAGTGGATTATGCCAAAAATATCATTTCAGGCTCATGTTAAGTAATTGAAGCAAAGGGAGATATAAAAAAGGGATGTGGGTATTGTATTATGCAAGAATATTGGACTTGTAATAAAAGCAATTAGTTTCTGGAGTACCTTCTTAACTATCATATTCTTATCTAGATTAAAGGGGAGCTGTTATAACAGCAGCCAGACTGGCCATGTTGCATAAGAAGAGATTGTTGGACTACTAAGGAAAGCCATATTGACAAGATAGATCCATCTAAAACAAAAATGCTAAGGTTGAGTTTTGGAAACACGAGAATATCATATGCCAAATGACTCCACAAGATAGAGAGTAGGTATACCGACAATAGGGGCTAGACTCTAAAAGCCATTTAAGATACCTGAATGCGCATAAGAAAATCAATGAGCAGCTGTTTAGAGGTGTCATTAACAATTTTTGAGAGGGTTTTCAAAGTCAAAGAGGAAGCCCAAAAGAGCTGAAAGAGATACATTATACATGTAGTGTGTATATGATATCTGATAAAACCAACTGCCATGATAATAATAGGATCCATATTTGTAACCCCAGTTAGCGGGTAGCCAGTGGATGATGATGGCGACAATTATCAACCAGGTTGTCGTTACCCCATGAAACTGGAGTTCTGGCCTATCCTTACTAGCTTTTGTCCGGATCAGTTCATCTTTAAAACATGTTTTGAGCTGAAAGGAATGCACAGTGGACCTGGATCCTATTTGTGGGAAGCAAGGATGGATGTCTTCTATTCTTAGCATATAAAATGGTCAAGGGTTTTATGCCTATATACTCCTGAAACCTTTGTCATTTGACATTAACCCTAGAATTTAACATATTTGCCGCTATTCTCTTGGAATGCACTATAATTTTTACCTCCATTCCCCTGCCATCAAACGTCTGTCTCCCTAAAACTTAATTCAACCATAAAGTAACGACTGCCCCCCAAGAGAGGGTTAGACAGACATTTTCTTTTTCTTAAAAGGGCAAATTTGTGATTTACATTATCTTGGACATTGTGAGGGATATTCTTAATGTGTTCTCTTATAAACATTTGCCAGTTGACTAATGTTATTTTTATGAACAACTTGAATGTTGATCATACCAGCCTTGGCCACAAATGACATTATAGTGGTCGTTTCACCGGTGAAAAGAGAAGCAACACATGTTACAGTCATAGCATAAGGTGTTTGATTTGACAAGGAAGAATTGTCCACATGCCATGTGCCACCAGCATGAGATAAGTGTTGCACCGAGGGCTATGATAATACATACACTTAATATTCTTTCTTTCTTGTCATCCTAATTGACAGTCAGGGAAGATAGTGCATACAACCTTGTACAGACATCGACAGGGAAAATAATCTCTGCCTAATCCATTTTTTGCGGTTTATCTGTATTTACCTCTTTAAGATATATTCCAGGAAGATATAACCATTTGTAAGGAATAGATAATGCATCATTAGATCTTTTCCCTGTGCTGTGTTTTCTTAATTCAGGAGAAACATATACATGTATACGGAAAATTGAACATCTGTGCTGATGATAATCTACAATGTTTTCCCCCCTCAGGTACACAGCTTTCATCCTCTTGTATCCTGTTGGGGTGGGTCCTGGAGAGAGTGAGCATCTTCTGGTTGTCAGACGCATCTTCCTTATTATCAGCATGTATTATTTTACACTAATCATCTTTCACTTCTTTGCAGTCTGGCTTATCTGTCAATCTCTCCCTCTCATAAAACAGAAAAACCTCCACTCCAGCCTATTTGGCAGGCTTCCCTTCAGCTATTATACCTTTGTCATGGTTAGTGGAAGGTATCTGTATACTTTCTTTCAGTCACTTCACTCGTGATGAGTATTTGACTTTTCTTCTATATGCTTGGGAACAGGCTCTGCTCTTCTGTTACCCTCTTTTGTGGTTGAAGCTGTACCTACATTTATTTAGGCAGCGACGGTCAAAGCTGGGTGCACAGCATCCCAAGAAAAACTAGAAGGTTTGCCATTGGCTAGTCAGCCGACATTGTAGAAGTAAGACCACAATGCCTTCCAGATTCCTCAGTCGAAGTAGGTTTCACTCAATAATGGATGCAAAGCTGTTGAAAAAAGAGTCATGCATGATGTGGGGCTATCGCCTAAACCGGAACAAGAAAAACAAAACCTGTAACTTGGTGTCAACGACGTCTGCACCCAAAGTGGGTGACCTTCTGGGCAAGGGTGCACAGGACCAAACATTTCTCTCAGCTTTAGAATTTTCGATCATGGACTTGAGAGCAGCTGCAGGGGAGCTCCTCCTTTTCTTGGTTCTAGAGACTGGTGGCCCTGGCCCTGACCGGCAAAGAGAAATAATGGTGTTACCGGTCTTTGCTTTTCCTCCTCCTCTTGCTTTTTTTTCCCCCTCTTTCTTTTGATTAGATGGTGTTACAGATCTTTCCTGCTTCTTCCTGGCTTATGCTGTTTGGTGCACCCCTAGAGGTGCCGCAAGTATTAGTAGTACTCTACCCTGCTTGGTCCATGAACTCTCTGGAATGAGCACATGGCCAGGTGCTGAGCCTTATTAGGGTATCCAAAGTCTCGGCTCCCTTTTGGAACGCAACTTGAAAAGATGCATGGAATAATTTCACAAGAAAAAAAATGGGTAAAAGATTCAAACTTTGGGTGCCAGTGTTTACGCTTAAACGGAATTTCAACTCCACTTACTATAATTTTTGACTTATTTCATTGTGTCTACAGCTGCCCCGCCTTGACGTTTACTTTGCAAGGGAGTGAGATGGAATGGAGTGTAGTGAAAATGAGGAGAAATGGAGTGGGAATGGACTGAAAAGCGGACGTCAAGGTGTGATGTGAGATGCTTATGACACTAACTGTTAAGAATCTTTCCATCGGCTCAGAATGAAACAATCTCAAATGATTACAAGAAAGGATCAATTGCTCGGGTGACACTAGATTAAGGAAAACGTGCACATGGTACACAAAGGACACCGTTGGAGAGCGATTACCAACCAATGTAGATGTGCTACAACCAAAGTGAAAGAAAGAAAGGAAAACAAAGAAGTTAGGACAAGAATCCGATCAATGATGCTTTTCAAGCAATCAGCCTTAATAGTTTCAAGGAGAACATAGTACTTGATCCAGAGTGGAATATCTCATATCGGCATCAATTGAAGGTGAGTGGATTCCACCAAGACTTGAATGAGGGAATATTTCTAACAATGAAGCTCAAAAGGTCCTATATGATGCATGCTGGGTGAAAAGTAAAATTTAAAACAAACTAAAAAAAAGAAAATAATCAAGGATAATATTGCTAAACCATCCAGACCTAGTCAAGAAATCAGATCTCTGAGTTGACACTAAGTCGAAGCTCGTTTATCCATGCATCAACTTAGAAATTGGAACCATCGTCCCAAATCTTAGATGACTCAACGGCCTATCCATGTGATCGAGACTTTCCTGAAATTATCACTATTTTTGATGAAGGGGAACTCAAATTCTAGGTTCATCTAAATCACAAGGTCCTCAATGTGATATAATAACGTAAATACTATATAGTAAAATGCATACAGAGATGGAGTGATGTTACCAAGGTGTTACCTGAGTACCTCAAAATCTGTAGAAATTTGTCCTCCTGCGTACACAACTGATCAGTAAAATAGACAAATATTCAAGCATAGCAATGAGTAGCCAACCATGGATCCATGGACAAATGGCGTCAAAATTATTGGTCGCCAATTACAATTGGCGTCTGACATAATGAACATGAATTCTTATAATTAATCAGCCAATAATGAAGCAAAATAAGAAATAGCGTCCCTAATGGAAGATGCTCATTCTCCACATTTTATAAAAAAATCAAAATAGGGAAATCCATAAATAGGATCCATATAGGCAGACGCTCATTGAAACGGCGTCTGGTACACTGGATGCGAATTTCCCGACAATCTGAAGTTTAGAAACTTTCCCAAAATGATTCCCAAAGCTTCCCAACCTTGCTATTTCCTGAGATTCCTTATATAAACACCTCCCTTAGGAAGAATTCCCTAATCAACGCATCCAAATCTCCGGACTTCGTTTTGCAACGCATGGGGCTCTCTTCTACTCTTTGGGAATCCTGCCACAGGTTTCTGGCACCGGCAACTACAGGAGCTTGCTATCCCTTTTATTTCGTTCAACATCCATGGAGCGCCTGGTTGCTCGTTCAGAGAATAAGATTAAGATCGCGGTGCTCAGGATCACTGAGATCAATGGTCACATCAGTAGGAGAATTTTGGCTAATCAGGTTCGTTCTCTTCTGTCCATTCACTGTTGCACCTACGTTCTGTTCACCTCCACAGCCCTTCTCTTCTGTCTTACAGGGACAATGCCCCTTTCATATTCTAATCTCTGCTTTCTTTCTCATTCTCAGGATTATCCAAGCATTCCCGGTGCCAGAAGGTTCACTAAGAACAAATGGCTACCCCTTCTTATGTCCAAGATCACATTAGAGATGCAGTCTTACTTATCGAGATGGCATTTTCTAGGACTGGTCACTCATGCAAAACATTATCAAGACGTGCACCTGGACTGGGCCGTGATTGGCGCTCTCATGGAGATCTGGCATCCTGACACCCACACATTCTTATTCCCCACATTTGAAGCTACGATGCTGCTGGAAGAGACCGAGATGCTACTCGGGCTGAAAAGGTCGAAACCAGGGGATGAAGAGAAGATGGTGAGCATGACTCAACCAATAGGCCCCACAGAGATCCTTACCGACCTGATTCCAAGTTCCAACATCATGAATCAAATTAGAGTAAACAAGGGGATTAATCTGATGAAGCTTGCAGCACGGGTGTACAAGCAGATGAGTCAGGCCAAGGAAGAAGACATGGAAAGCGTGATGAAGGCCTTTGTGATCTACTTGGCGAGAGCCCTATTATTCCCCACAGCAGATGATTTCTTAGAAGAGGAATAGCTGAGTGCGATCAGCGAGATATGGGAGGGAAAGAGGATCGGTCCAACTATCCTGGCCTATTTATACAGTAGGCTCACTTCAGCTGCCATGGATAGGCCCTTGCATGGGTCTATGCTGCTTCTCACTAGCTAGGTGGATCTCCATCGTAAATTTGACCCATGTGGGGAATCACAACAGTCATCCAAGATCTTCTCTAAGAGCCCACTCCAGTACATGATAGGTGTTCTTGGGCTGAGTTATAGGGTGGTCAACACCCAAACTAAGGAAGAGAGTGGACTGGAGGGAGCACTTCAAGACCATGCCCCTAACATTATTTACTTGTGCACCAGGTTTTCTCAAAGCTCAAGACCTTTGTGCCCGGCTCTCCCCAGGCGTGGAACTCCAACTTATTGGCGCCACAGATTTCCTTTTATATAATGCTCATCGATGCCTCCCTCAGCTTGGCATGCCACATCATCACATGGAGGACGCCTCTCATCTTCCACCCATCAAGAAAAGTGTCCTCCCCAACCAAGAAGATGAAGAAGAAGTTAACACATTGGTCTTAATGGGGTGACTTGACTTCCTACCCGAGACAACAAGCTCTAGATTGTGGATAAGTTCAGGCTCCTCGATTGCAGGGAGGAAAAAAAGGAGGTCATTAGTGTAGCAACCCACGGTGCAGACTGAGGTGATAGACCCGACACATAGGTGAATGATGTAAAGGCTCTTAGGTCAGTCGATCTCTAGAGTCAACATGCCAATCAGCTCAAGTTGCCATTCCAGCCCCTTGATAAGATCATCGAAAGTCTCTACATTGTAGTAAGATTGGATGGTGGTGTGATGAGAATTGAGGGGCACCATAGGGGGGTTGTGCTCCATGGGCGGGCAAACATAGGCCATGATCTCATAGATCAAACTCTTCCCTAGCCAACTAGCAAGGGGCCCACTTAAGATGAGTTCTGTCCCAATTAGAGTGGATGGTGTATAGTGCAGCTCATGATGTGGGTCTTCCTCCTTGGCTTCGACATGGGTTTCCTCAAAGGTGGGGAGAGGATCCAAGATGTTCTCTATCTCCAGATGGTCGGGTGTATGGGCCATGACTTCTTCTACAAAGGGCATGTGAAGGTTTTTGGTGGGTGGGATGGTGGTAGCTGATGAATGGTGCACCCGAGGTGGTGGGTTAAGGTAGGATTGGGTTGGGATAGGGAGTGGAAGTAGCGGGGGTTTATGATAGGGTTGGGTTGGGGTAGGTAGTGGGAGGTGGGATGGGTGAGGGAGTTTGGGTTGGTTAGGGTTTCGGGGTGTGCCCTTCATGGGGGTAGCTGGAGAGGTAGAGGTGGGGGTTAGGCTAGGGCTAGTAGGGAGATGTAGTGGTTGGGCCATTAGGTCGACCTTATGCTAGCCGGGTGGGGATGGAGGGGTTGTCATGCTCCTTGGACTATGGCCAGCCAGATAAGAAGGGGGGTGTCGACGAGCGAAGACCTTCCTAAGCTTGATCTTCATATTCTCCCAAGTGTCAATCGGGTCTTGCTGTTTCATCCTCCTTAAACCCTCGACAATTTGCCAACAAGCTTTGGCCTGCCTGGTGAGTTACATTTTGGCTAACCTTACTCTCCTCTCTTCGGATAGGTGATACCAATCAAAATATTGGTCCATTGAGGCCTCCTAATCTAGATAGGCACTAGGGTTGTTCGACCCATCAAAGGTGGGGGCATATACTTTCATGAGCTATAAGAGGTAGTCCTCTGGATTGTTCCGGGGGTACCTATCATTCGCCCTTGGTGTGGGCCGATTTCCTCTAGGTCGGTAGAGTTGGGCATCAAGTCACCCTATGAAGGTGGTGAAGGTCTCTCTAAGGACGCCAAGGCGGCCTTGGTGGACATCCTCCTTGGCAGCATGGTTTCTTTGGGGATTGAGATCCATGGAGAGGGTCGAGGATGATGGATATGACCGGTATGAGGTAGCCATACAAATGGGGAAGTGATGATGCACCGGGGGAATGGATGCCAACAACTTGGGACTAGACTTATGAGGACAAGTCTACAACTTGTTCTAATACTAACTGATGTAAGATGACCTAGGGATGCAATGGGATTGACCGAATGCACCATGAACCTAGGTTTTCAAGCACATACACAAGGGAATGGACTCAATTTTGGCGGAGGCACTCACACGGCACGCACTCGTTCTCGAAAGTGACTCGGGATGGTTGTGAGGGTCCGAGGTGAGACCTCGATGTTCTAAGGGGTGACACGGCTCAGGGCTGACCCCTGAAAGGGTTGGGTTTCCCATGATTCGTGGGCGGATAGCATAGCGAGGGCGTGGGCTATGAGGTGGCACGCTCAACTCTGGCCGCAGTGGGGAATCACAAGGAAGGAAATTGGGGTCGAGCACTCACTCTCCGTCTGACAGTAGTAAGAGATGATACCAAATCAGCAAAGAAAATGACCAGAAGAGGGGGCCGAGCGCTTACCCAATCAGTTTGAAAAAACTGATTCCGATCGGAGACGATGGGTGAGCGGGGAAGCGTGGGCCCACAACCCGCGCGCTGCGCCGATGAAGCTCGACCTGCGATAGTTAATTACAAAAATCACTCCTCGCATAGGAGGGTTAGCCACAGGGAGGGAAAATCAGAGTTACAACCAATCAATACCTCCACACAGGGAGGGGCACTCAGCCGGCTAGGCGGGAAGGGGAATCGGTGGCGGGGTGGAGGTGGTCGGGCTTTGGGCTACAATCTTACTAGCGCATGTGGACTATTCTGCCACTAGCAAAGTGTTAGAGATGAACCTCCATGTCTAGATGTCTGATGAAGGTGAGGTTGGCACCACTAGAATGCTGCCCGTCTTGTGGAACATCAGGAAGAAGAATCGCCACGATCGGAGCTCGGATGAGTCAGGGACATCGAATCCCGCGGGACTGCGCAGATTACACTTTCTGTAGATTAGAGGGCTCTTATTTGGGGTAGTGCTCTTGGCTGGGCTACCGGATCGAGTCGGGACTACCTTTTCTAGAAAGAGGGTCGACTCTAGTTTGTCTCCACCAAAAATATCCATCGAACTCAACCGGATGACTCAGCGGCAGTTCCTGAGTGCCGACAGGGTCAAATTGAATGTTGGAACATGGATTTAGGTCTGACTCACTGGGGCTATAACTTGCAGGTCCAATGCTAGAATGGAACGGGACTGGTTCTATGTGAAGAGGGATGCCTCAGGAACACTCCAGCGCTAGAATGGTCATGTTCAGATGTGGGAAGCACCGGTACCATCTGTTCTCGGGAGGTCGCACAGTCGAGGCCACTGTCGGATAGAGCTTAAAATTTTTATAGGCTTCATTGCGTAACTCCTCTAGCTCATTGAGTTGAAGAGCTCTTTGAAACCCGGCTTGAGCCAAGTCAATGTTGAATTGCTTAATAGTCCAATAGGCCCTATGCTAAAGCCCAACGAGTAGGTGACAAGCTTTTCCAAAGATTAACCTATATGGAGACATGCCAATGGGAGTCTTATATGCTGTCTGATAGGCCCAGAGAGCGTAATCTAATCTTTCAGACCAATCCTTCCTATTGGGCCTAACGGATTTTTGTAGGATGTTTTTGATTTCCCGATTGGATATTTTCACTTGGCCACTTGTTTGGGGGTGGTAGGGGGTGGCAATTTTGTGAGTGATCCCATATTTCTTGAGCAGAGCTCGAAATTGGGAGTGAGTGAAATGCGAACCCCCGCCACTGATGATAGCCCTGAGACACCCAAATCTAGAGAAGATGTTCTTACGAATAAATTTCACCACAACTTTGTGATCATTGGTCTGAGTGGCTATTGCTTCTATCCATTTAGACACATAATCTACCGCCATAAGAATGTATTCATTTCCAAATGATGGCGAAAATGGTCCCATGAAATCAATCCCCCAAACATCAAAAATTTTAACAATGAAAATGAGACTAAGTGGCATCATGTCTCTCCTAGAATTGTTCCCCACAGCTTGACACCTTAGACAGGTCTTGTTAAATTCATAGGCATCCTTAAAAAGTGTGGGCCAGAAGAACCCACTTTGCTAGAACTTAGCAACAGTTTTCCTACCTGAGAAATGTCCCCCACAAGCTAGATTGTGATAGAAATTCAACACAGATTGTTGTTCCTCTTCGGGCACACATCTTTGAATTATGTGATCAGGACCTATGTAGAACAGCTCCGAGTCCTCCCAGAAATAATGCTTAATCTTGGTGAAGAAATGATCCTTTTTTTGCTTAGACCACCCTCCTAGGATTTGTCCTACAACCAGGTAGTTGACTATGTGAGCATACCAAGGGGTTGAGACATGAGAAACAGCTAAGAGATGTTCATCAAGGAAAGAATCATGCATTGGGGAGCTCTCAGGTATAACAATTCTTGAAAGATAATCGGCAACAATATTTTCCAATCCCTTATTATCTTTAGTCTCCAAGTTAAATTCTTGAAGCAATAAGATCTAACAGATGAGTTGGGATTTGACATCCTTCTTGGAAAGTAGATATTTCAATGCCGAGTGATCAGAGTAGACAATAACTTTAGCCCCCAAAAGATACGATCGAAAATTTTCTAGAGTGAAGACAACAGCTAGCAATTCTTTCTCCGTAGTAATGTAGTGGATTTGGGCATCTACAAGGGTGCGGCTTGCATAGTAGATTACTACGGATTTCTTATCAATCTTTTACCCTAAGATAGCTCCTATGGCACAGTTAGAGGCATCACACATGATTTCAAATGGGAGCGACCAATCAGGAGACTACAGGATTGGGGCTTGAGTGAGGGCCGCTTTAAGAGAGTGAAAAGCCTCTAGACAAGAATCATCTAGGTGGAATGGAGTGTCCTTGGCTAGAAGCTTAGTGAGTGGATGAGCAATGGTAGAGAAGTTCTTAATGAATCTTCTATAAAAATCCACATGGTCAAGAAAAGAGCGGATTTACTTGACAAACGAAGGGGCAGGAAGATTGGAAATTAGATCGACCTTAGCCTTGTCTACCTCTATTCTCCTTTCGAAAATAACATGGCCTAACACAATGCCTTCTCTTACCATAAAGTGACTTTTCTCCCAACTTAACACAAGATTAGATTCTATGCTCCTTTTCAGCACCTTAGTCTAGTTCTCCAAGCAATCTTCAAATGAGACACCAAACACAGAGAAGTCATCTATAAAAACTTCCAAAAATTCTCGCACCATTTTAGAAAAAATTGTCATCATACAACGCTAAAAGGTGGTAGGGGCATTGCACAACCCAAATAGCATTCTTCAAAAAGCAAACATGTCATAGGGACACGTGAACATGATTTTCTCCTGATCTTCCGGGTAGATTGTAACTTGGTTGTACCCAGAGTAGCCATCCAAAAAGTAAAAGTGTCCAGCCAACTTTTCTAGAATCTGATCCATAAATGGAAGTGAAAAATGATCTTTCTTGGTCATGGACTTCAGCTTTCGATAATCAATGCATACTCTCCACCCCGTTTGCAGTCTTGTAGGCACTTCTTCTCCTTTATCATTCTTTACAACAATCAACCCTGATTTCTTAGGCACCACTTGTGTGGGGCTGACCCACTTGCTGTCTGAGATGGGATATATGATCCCAGCATCTAGCCACCTCACTACCTCCTTCTTAACCACCTCTTTCATATTTGGATTGAGCCCGTGTTGCATCTCCCGACTCGGCTTGGCATTGTCCTCTAAATAGATGCAGTGTATGTAAACATCTAGACTAATTCCTTTAAGGTCTTCCATTGACCACCCTATCGCCCCTCTATGATCTTTCAAAACTTCTAAAAGCTGAGATTCTTGAATTGCCGAAAGGTTGGAGGCAATAATGATAGGAAGAGTATGGTCAGGGCCCAGATATGCGTACGTCAATGAGTCCGGTAGAGGCTTCAATTCAAGAACAGGAGGATGTTCTAAAGATGGAAGAGTGGATTCAGATTGAAGTGCAGGAAGAGGCTCTACCCTAGAGTAAGGTGCGAAAGAGAGAGGAGAATCTTGGAGCAAGCTACCCTCTTCTAAGGTATCCTCTATATCATCCAGACTTTCTTCAATCAACTTCTCAAATATTAATCATTGGTCTTCAGATTGCTCTCCATATGGACATTCGAATGCTGCAAGTGTTAGGTGTTTCGATGCTGATTGTCAAGCAGATACAGGGGGAGTTTGATGTCCAAAATCCCAAGTTAGTCCCTTATTGTGCCAAGGGGAAGTAGCTCATGGGGTGATTCTATTTCATTGAGATAAGCCATGTCGGCCGAAGCCAAAATGCTCAGGCAGATGCACTAGCAAAATTGGCAAGCTCGTTGACAATTTCACCAGATCAATCCCTTAATATAACAATGATAAACAGGCGCCAAGTTCCTGGCATGATAGAGGAGCCGGGTGAAGAAGAAGAATATGAAGCTGCAACAACAGAAGTAACTGGCTCGCGTGACTGGAGGGTGCCCCTAATGCAATGGTTCAAACACCAACAATTACCCAAGCAAAGGGAAGAAAAGATCAAATTGATCATGATGAAAGACTCTTATGAAGTCAAGAATGGAACCAAGTTTTGGATTGTTGCAGATGCCAGAAGAAAGGTACTCCTCCGATGTCTATCTATGGAGGAGGTCTAGAGTGTCATGAAAGAAGTCCATGTTGGATCAGCTGGCGCCCATCAAGCGGGTCCGAAAATAAAAATTGAAGTCAAGAAGTTGGGATACTACTAGCCAACTATGTTCGACGACTGGTGCAAATATGCCAAGTCATGTCATAAATGCCAAGAGCATGCAGTAGTCCTGAGAAGACCCCTGATACAATTACATCCAGCAGCGTCCAACTGGCCTTTTGCTCAATGGGGCACCTATGTCATGGGCCCATGTGCCTTCATCAGGATGTAGATATATTCTAGCAACAATAGATTACTTTTCCCGATGGGCCGAGACTATGGCTGTAAGGGAAGTGACGATAGAGATCATGGTCAGATTTATCTGTCGAAACATTATATTCCAATTCGGCGTGCCCGATGAGATTGTCTCTGACAACGGAAGCCACTTTCGGAATCAAAAGCTCTACAAACTAGCTGATAAATTCAAGATTGATAGGAGGACATCCACTCCCTACAACCCACAGGCAAACGAGTTAGCAGAAGCCTTCAATAAAACCCTCTGCACACTTCTTGCTAAGACGGTCAACTCTAACAAGAAGGATTGGGAAGACAAGAAGTATGAAGTACTGTGGGCATACCGCACCGTGTACAAGACCCCAATGGGTTGCTCATTGTTCTCACTGGTGTACGGCTCAGAAGTAGTTGTCCCGATAGAGCTGGAGATATCCTCACTGTGAGTGCATGGCGATCCAGCACAAATTGGTCAAAGATGGCCAAGCCAATATAGAAAGGAGACTAGAGGAGCTCTCTGATTTAGAAGCATAGTGGATTAAGGCCCAACAGAATATACAAGTTTATCAGGCCTGTATGGCCCGCGCCTTCGACAAGCTTGTCAAATGGTGCAAATTTAAGAAAGGAGACCTAGTCATGTTCAAAAGAAAAGAAGTTATGGTGGCCAGTCCCAAAGGCAAACTAAATGAATACTGGTTAGGGCCCCATGTGGTTAAGAATGTTTTTAAAGGCGGAGCCTATGTCATCGTCAACATCCGAGGGGAAGTTCAATTTCCACCCCTCAATGGGAAACACCTGAAACTATACCACCCGTCGCTTCCTTAGTTCAGCAATCAGCTGAAATCGATATCCAATGATGAACAAGCCTACATTTCGAAACTCTTGTGATTAGTTACCACATGGAAGAAGAATCGGGCGACGAACCGAAGCCCAAAGTACAACTGGAAAGAGGCCATCAGCGTCGTGATCCAGATAACTATGGTGAAGATAACAATAAAAGCTGATGATAAAGAAAATGAAAGAATGATAAAGATGATGATGAAGAAAGTGAAAGAATGATGAAGATGATGAAGAAGAAGATAAAATGCTAACAATAACGATGAAGAAGATGAAAGAAGAAGATGGAGGAATGATGAAAGTGATGATGAAAATCATGATGAATAAAGAATGATGAATGCATGGAAATGATATTCATCGGTGCTTAGGTCAAAAGATGTTTAAAAATGCCTAAAGATGTTCCAAGATATTCTGGATATTCAACCGTTGGCATCCAATCCAACAGCTATTCCAAGATATTCAAGATGTTCAACTATCGGCAGCCAAGCCGACAGATATTCCAAGATATTTAACTGTTGCCATCCAGGCTGATAGATAATTCAAGATATTCAAGATATTCAACCATCAGCGTCCAGGTCGATAAATATTCCAAGATATTCAACCATCGACGTCCAGGTCGGTAGATACATCTAAGATACATCAAGCTATACAAGATACTCCAAGATATTCCAAGATACCCAAGATACCCAAGATATTCAAGATATTCCGAGATATCCAAAATATTCAAGATATCCCAACATATTCCACCATATTCAAGATATTCAAGATATTCCACCGTCGATATCCTGGCCGACAGATATTCCAAGATATTCATGATATTCAACTGCCAGCATCCAGGCCGATAGATATTCCAAGATGTTCAAGGTATCCAAGATCTTCAAGATATCTAAGATGTTCAAGATATCCCAAGATGCTCAAGATATTCAAAGATATTACATATACTTAACTCATGACTTTCTGTCTAAGCTAGGGATAATGGCCTAGACTTTTCATCTAAGCCAGATAAACCCAATTCCTTGGCGTTAGCATGAACCCAGTGTTGGCAATACTACTATATCCTCATAACCCAATCCCACCGTGATGTCTTGTGTTGACACAAACTCAGTGTCGAGCTTGATGGTTCTGTGGACCCAGTTGAGTGGAAATTCAAGACTATCAGATACTTTTTTTGTGTAACCCAGTTCCGAAAGGTCACAAACTCAATTTGCTTCTTATTATTTGGAGGGCGAAGCCCTCTAGTGATGTTGGCACTTCACAAGCACTCGTCCCACAATTTTTTGGGCAGATTTTTCGAAAGGGCTTGAATCTAGATTTGGATTTGTCTATGTGGTTGATTCCCATAGTTTGTTGAGTAAATTGTGACAGACATGTGCACAAACAGAGTATATTTGTCAATTTGACCATCTCAATAATAAGGTCACTTGTGTATCTGAGGAACACTTCTTGGGTATCTTTCTCGGCGGATTGTGGGAAGAGTTGGCTTGTGAGGTCAGGTTGTTCTTTCCTAAGTCGCCGCTTCATGCAATGGAACTGGCCAAAATTTAGGAGACCAAATTCAGTTTTCAAAGGAGGGGTCCAAACCATTTTAACTTCACATTAGCCTCCTCTAGTAAAATTACTTCTAATGTAATACTCAACTTCTATTATTACTCAATCCAACCAAACCAATATTACCACATATAAGGAAACTCACGCCACAACAATTACAGGACCGAAAATCCAAATTGCTTTGCTACAACTGTGATAACAAGTCGGTGCCAGGGCACTTTTGTCAATCATACAAGGTTTTCTTGTTGCAAGTCATTCATGAGGATGCAGATTATGAGGAGTCTGACACTGAAATAGTGGAGGAACATGTGGAAGACTCAACTATAGTTGAACCCTCTCTGTCCTCTCAAACAATACATCAATTAGCTTCACTTGGAACTATGAGACTTATTGGTCGCATGGGTTCCCTATTAGTAATAGTCTTAGTTGACAATGGGAGTACACATAATTTTTTAGACCTATAAGTAGTCAAGAAGTTGGGGCTTTCGATCACAAATTACTTTGCACACAAACTCAATGTTGCTGCGGGCATTGACTTAGCTTCTCAGGGGTTCTACCTAGGTGTTACCTTAAAATTACAAGGAATAACGTTTACCCTTGATTTCTTAGTGTTACCTTTGGATGGTGTAGATGTTGTTCTTGGCACAACTTGGATGAAGCCTTTAGGTGATACCATTTTCAATGTTTCAACAATGACTATGTAATTTTTCCTGAACAATCAGACTTATGTCTTGCAGGGAGCTCCTGAGTCTGACATTAATGTAGCATCTGCTACTAAATTCTCAAAAGATTTGTCCAAAGTTAGATCCTTGTATTCATTACAACCCTTTTCATTGGTCGCCACACCAAATGTCTTTCCTACTTTTCATGAGTTTTCACCAGATTTGGGCTCTCAACTTCAAAGGCATACCATTATTTTTTCTGAGCCATAGGGCCTCCCACTTTCAAGACCATATGACCATACCATTCCATTGTTGAATGAATCCATTACTGTTTCACAACCACCATACCGACATTCACCTTTCCAAAAGAATATCATTGAGAAGCAAGTTTCAGACCCACTCTCACAAACTCGTATTCAATCTAGTATCGGTCCCTTTACTGCCCCAGTTCTCTTGATCCAACAAATGGATCGTTCATGGACAATGTGTGTGGATTACAGGTCCTTAAAATCAGAATGCCATAAAAAATAAGTACCCCATCCCTTTGATTGATGACTTGCTTGATGTACTCCATGGTGCTAAGTGCTTTTCTAAGTTTGACTTAAGGTTTATATACCACCAAATTTGTGTGCACCCTAAGGACATTCACAAAACTGGTTTTCGAACCCATGAAGGTCACTTTGAATTCTTGGTCATGCGATTTGGCCTATCAAATGCACCTTCTACATTCCAAAACCTTATGAATGATATATCCAGACAATATATGAGACAGTTTGTGCTGGTTTTCTTCGATGACATTTTGATGTACAGCAAGTCATGGGAGTCTCACTTAATCCATTTGGAAAAGGTTCTACAAATTTTACAGGAGAATCAACTCCATGTCAGGATCTCCAAGTGTTCTTTTGGAGTTTCCCAGATTGATTACCTAGGACACATTATTTCAGAGGTTGGGGTTTCCATGGATCAATCGAAAATCCAATCCATTCTTGACTGGCCTACGCCTACTTGTGTCAAAGCAATTAGAGGGTTTCTGGGGTTAACATGTTACTACAGGAAGTTCAGAAGAAACTATGGGTCAATAGTAGCCCCTCTAACCTAATTATTTAACCAGAACAATTTTGATTGGTCTGAGGTGGTGGATCAGGCATTTGAAAATCTCCAGCAGACTATGATCATAGCACCAATCCTATCACTTCATAACTTCAATACAGAATTCATTGTAGACTGTGATGTCAGCAGGGTGGGAATGGGGCCAGTATTAATGCAAGGTGGCCGCCCAATTGCCTACCTTAGTAAAGCATTTCCCCCTCATCAAGTAGGTCTTTTGACCTATGAAAAGGAAATGGAGGCGATCATCTTTGCTGTGCAGAAATGGAGACATTATCTTGTGGGCAGCAAATTCAAAATAAGAACTGACCACCAAAGTTTGAAATTCATGTTAAGTCTGCAAGTACATATGCCTTCACAACAAAGGTGGTTAGTAAAACTACTAGGTTATGATTTGTCACTTGAATACAACTCAAGCCACCACAATAGAGCCATAGATGCATTGTAGAGGGAATTTGAGACTTCTTCAAATGCATCTTATTTTGTAAGATCTATGCTTACACCTTCTTGGTTGGATGAGATTAAAACTGCACATGTTTCAGATCCAATCTTGATTAAGACTTCTCTTCATCTCCTCGCCAGGATTAGGGGCCCAATGATCTCTTCTTAAAATTCTAACTCTCTAATTTAATCTTGCAGCTTGCATTCCGACAACTACGATGGCTGTGTTGTTTGGACCACTTGTTGTCGCTAGCCATGCCACCCATGGTTATTTGGCTGTGCCAATCAGGTTCGGTGACTTTCCCTCAGTGGTCGGCTTCCCTAACTTCTTGGGGGTCACGTTGTAGAACTCTTGGATGCCCGGGAGATGAAGTTTGTCGCCACTACATCGGCGACATCTGAGAAGATTGAAGCGGTGGGCTGCTTCATCCACCAAGCTGACTCCTACGCCTCAAGTAGCAAGAGGCACACGCCGGCTGCCAGGAGGGCGGCCAAGAAGAACGCTGGTACACTACAAAGCTGGCTATCCACCTTGGGCAAGTTCATGCTCATCGGAGGCATTCGAATATTCTTGAATGGCCAGCAAGCCAGAATTACACCCAATAGGATGGTTTCAATAGTGCTGGTGTGCAACTCCTTCCAAGCACTAGCCCAAATCAAAATGGATCGCTTCGAGTCCAAGCCAAAGGGAGGGTTGGCCCTGAAGCCAACCAACCTTAAGCAAATCTGGGTGCCCAAGAGGACCCATGTTGTCCTCGCCATATGGGGAGGATCTGAGAGAGCCCGCCAAAGAGGACCAAAGAGAGATATACGGGCTGAGATGGCAGCCCCAGTTCACCCCTCGCCGGCATCCGCTGCTCATGCCCATCCAGGAGAGGTGTCCTACCATCGCAACCATTGCCACAAGGGGGCCTGTGCAAGGCACTCTGCCACCACGTTCCCAGTGCAGATGGCAGCACTATCACCTACCTTCCCAACTTTGCAAGGGCGAAAGAAGGAAAATGACGCTATCAACAGTTGTTTGCAGGGCCTAGGGACCATCCCCTCAGGCCGACAGAGGCTGTCATGGGCCATGGAAGATCTCCAAGAGCACCACAGATTTTACACTCCACCAGGAGCAGGGCCAATAGGCCGTCAACGCCGCTGCAATGTCTCCTCACATCCGCAAAAGTTGAGGGCAAGAATTTTGGTCTTCGAGAGACTGGCTATTCCCCGAAGACCACTCACTAGAATAATAAAGAAAAATGGAAGCCTCCAAGTCTTCACTTGCAACACGGTTGGAGTGACGGGCCGCTATGGGACTTCATCCACAGAGGTAGCAGCTGAGACAACACAAGCTCGCCCCAAAGAAATTGGTGCGAATTCGATCACGATAATAGCAAATGTGATCACCGCCAAAGATGATGACGAAAGACTAGTGCCTGCTCTAGATTTTCCATTGGAAGGGCGAGGTCATGCTTCTAGCTCTTCTACTCTTGATCCCGCTACGATGATGATGATGCTACAAAAATACCAGCAAGAAGTTGAAATGCTGAAGAGGCAACTTAGTGAACTGAGCATGCACGCTCCAGCCTCGAAGTAGGTCGAGGCCCCTCTGGAAACCTCACAGTAAGGTGCTAATGAATCTGAAGCTTCCCCTCTGATGGCGGCCTCTCAGTCGACACCCGATTATACTGTGGGCATAACCCCGATACCACAGCCTACCTCTGAGCATCAGGGGACTGCTACTATACCTCAACCGATGGTGCCGATGTTGCCGCACATGCCACAAGCTCAATTCTGTCCAGGGCTGGTTGACCCGGCAATAAAGAGTAGAATAATGATAGAGCAAATGATAAAAAAGAAGCTGACAAACCAATATGGCGATGATTATACCTCGTTCGATGTATACAAGGTGTTGTACTCAGCCCACCATGCTGTTAAAAGACAACCTCCCGGCGTCAACAAGCCGTCGAAGTTTGATAAATTCAACAGACACGGCTCGCCGAAGGATCACATAGCCTTCAACATCAACGTGATGGGTAATCTGGCGACCGATGAGTCCTACTTGCTAAAAGTCTTTGGGTCCTCGCTGATGGGATTCACTTTTGAATGGTATTCAAACTTGCCAGTTGGAGCAATCAATGATTGGCCGGAGATGTAGTGGTAATTCCGGGAGCGGTTCCATGTCGCCAAAAGAGAAGTGACCGTGGCTGAGCTTTATGCCTCCAAGTAGAAGAGTGATGAAACAACTTTGACACCATTTTCATCAGGAAGAGGTTGTTGTGTCCCTTCCACAACGTGCGCCATCTGAAACACAGTACTCATAATCATTCCTGCGGTTAAATGTAATACACAAAAACCCAGCAAGATTTGCCACCACTTAAAATCCGTCAACCACATAGGGAATCCGATAATTAATGAAAAATACAACACTTTTGAAATGATTAGCTTGAGTATTTCTTTATTCGGATTCCTGCCTTGTTCCTTTGTAATGCCCTCCCTATTAAAACCTATAAGTTGTCCAATATCGGTAATGAGCTTGGAAAGTGTCATTAATCCATAGAGAAAGTAAGAGTAAATGTATTGAAAGCAATGAAATTTTTTTAAAGGGGCGTGATCACATAATCTAAGTACTGCTTTCGTTTCAATATCCTGATCGTACCCGTATATATTGGTGAAAGTATGATGTAAGATATTGTGCTGTACTTTCCAGTTAAAGGTACTGCTTCCAAGCAAAAACATAGTGGATGCAAATAAGTCGTTGACCCATTTTTTTTCTGAGAAAGCTCCGTGTGAAGCATCATGCATTACAGACATGCCGATTCCGGCTTCTCCTATTCCCATTAGTATTACCAGTAACAGCGCAGTAACTCCATTTACCGGCACAGACGAATACAATGGCACAAGCCGATGAGTAATCCAAGCCTTGAAAAAATTGTGGAGAGGCGAGGAATGCCCACATTACTTTCGCTGGTTCTCATCTCTCCCTACAGTTGATCTCATCAACTTTGACATCGTCTCCGAGTGGTTCATCACTTATTTCAGACATATTTTCAGCATAGCTTTTACCCTCTTCGATCCAGTGATGGAGAAAATAAAACCTGATGAGGACTTCATCCAATTTGCAAACCATTGGAGAATCATGGCCTCTCAGATTAAGGTGGTCATCCCCGAAGCTCAAGCGGTCACCATGATGATGAACAATGCTACCCCTCAACCTAGGGCTATCCTGATGCTCAGCAAGCTCCACACCTTCCCATAGCTATACAATCGAGCTCGGATTGTCCAAGCTCAAATGAAGGATGCCACCTTACCTCCTTTCTTTGAGACCTGCACTAGGGGTCGAAAAGCTCTGGCCGTTCTTACCACAGAAGGGGTTACCATAAATGAGCAAGTGAGTGCTCTCGGTCCACCTTTCAAGCCCAACAATCACTAAGCCCCACAATCTAATCAAGCAAGTCCCAATCAGGTCCATGGTGGTCCTAAGTCATATTCAAATATCCCTCCACCATAAAGCTATGCTCGAGTTGGTCCCAGATGAGCCTCGTATCCTCCTCCACCACAAAGCTGGTCCAATTGGGCCTGGATGGATTGGACCAGCTTTCTGGAAATCTCAAGGGCATGGAAAGTGATCAACTATCTAGCTACTCTACTCAAAATCTTGAATACTAATTTCCTGATTTTGACTCATATGCAAGCTTATATAATCCACCCATGATTCCTCAAACCCAAAGCATTTCCAATCCTAATAGAAAGGAAGTCATGGAGGAATCACATCAAGAAGACGTAGAGGAAGCTAGTGAAGAGACACCCATAGAGCCCACGCCGAATCCCACCTTTGAAAAGGGCTATGGGGAGTATGATGAACTTAAGTTGGGGAGAGAGGAAAAGGAAGTGGATGCGCATGTTAATGATCAAATCCCTATAATTTTCCTTCTTGTAGTTGAGGAGAACTTGTTCCAAGTGACGGATAAGGAAGATGAAATGGTGGAGAGAGAATTGAGTGTTTGCATGGACCATTCTTTTTGGGTAAAGGAGAAGTCGGACAACCTGCTTGAAATCCACTCTGACTGGGTATCTCATAATTTTGGGGAGGATGTTGATCTTTCACCTATTCCTGACCTTGGCATTTCTATACACATCCCCGACATCCTGCAACTAGCCTATCAGTCGATTCCACCTGAGCCTCATGACCATCCGTGTGTTGAGGAACACGTCTATTTCACTCTCGACTCCCCTTGCCTCCTTGACACTAGCCCTTGTGTGGAACCCTTAGGAACTCCTCCCACTCCTATTCTTTCTCACCTCAATATTATACTTGAAAATTTTAAAATTGAGGTTGAAGAAAAACATGTGGGGAATAAAAAGGTCATCATTAACACATAATACTTTTAAAGACCTTAATTATGAGGAGGAATATTTCATAATTGAAGACATGATCCTTAACACTATTCCTCCTCCATTCTCTGACCAGGGCATCCCCTGGCATACCTTTGGCCCACATGCACATGCACGCCATCTTTTCCTCCAGTGGCATCAGGGATGGAATTTGAAGGAGGATGAGATCACATGGTGGCTAATTAGGAAATCAGCATGTTGGTTATTGGGCCATGTTGCGTCTGGCTAAAGATGTTAAACTTAATGCTTGTTAGGAGGTAACCCAACATTTCATCTTTAATATTTCAATAAGTCGTTTTCATTTTTTTGTGTTTGTAGGAGTCAGTAGTAGCACCAGGAGGACGTCTGGCGAGAACCACATCTATCAGCCCCAGGTTATACCTTTCCTTCTCAAGCATTCATGTGCACATTGTTCTGTTTCTATATTGTTCATATCATCAAAGACAATGTTACTTAAGTTGGGGGGTAAGGGTAATCATTGTAAAAATCTCATACAACCTATGCCGCATTTTGTTACAAAAAAGGGAGCCCCAACTACTTTTTCATGATTCATGCTCTCATGATAGAGACTCTGGAATGGAGATGACTATGATGATGGATAATGGAATAATGTTTAGTGTCTAGTCATGGGAACTAATTGAGAATTCCCTAAGGTCTTTTTAAGACTTAAAAAAAATCATCACTTGCACACTAATGAAGTAGATAGGACAAGCCTTCTATTATTTTGATATGTTGTCTGATACTCTGCATCTACTAGTGAAGTGACATTTTTGAAACACTATCTGCCCAGTTATCTATCAAATATGTGCAAAGTACATTATTGAAAAAAAGAGGAAAAAATTATGAAAAATACCCTAGATCTTAGTAACTGAGCCTACTTCTCCTAAGACAAGAGATGAGATTTGTGTCAAACGGTGAAAGGATGTGCAGCACCGTGGATTGAAAAAAAAAGGTGATGTAAAAATAAGGCAGAATAAAGCGACTGTACTGAATGCTATGATTTGGGAGATGTAGAGTTGAAAGACACCTAACTGAAATAACAATATTAAGGACACAATTGTCTAACTGTGGATTTAGATTTCATGAGCACAAGCGCTATGAGACTTTGGGAGTATTCTAAGAGAATGATGAGCATCATGTTCTAATCCTATGGCTAGTATGCTTTATAATTCTAAAGTCTGAATCCTTAGTTTATTCAATGAGGAGGGCCTTGACTTGCCTTCCACTTCCAACCCCAGCCCAATCCCGGGGGTGGATGAAATAGAAAATTGGGTGGAAGATGGAACTAAATTGGCAATAAAATAATTATGGAACTTGGCCTATAAATAAGGCTGGGATCTTTCCTACTCAAAGCACAAATCTATTAGGGAGGTGCTGGTTGTATAAAGGAGGAAATCTTGAAGTTTGGAGTGTTGGGTATGTATGTAATATGCTTAATTCTATTGTTTTGATGATGTCTGCTACGACTCATTGATAAGTTTGACCTGCATTTGATAATGTCAACATTCATGCATTTCAGGTCAAGCCTGCATTGGCAACAAAATGTGTCTGCTTAGATAGAAAGAAATCAAGGCACAGTAAAGGAGGCATTTGACTGCATAGAAATCAAGGCTAAACTCTAGATGCATTATTGCACAGAAATCAAGGCAGATGATGATATTGAGTGCACAGAAATCAAGCCAGACAAGTTTCACAGAAGTCCATGCAGTCAGAAATTGCAAGAGATGAAGCCCAATGGACACGCCTAAGATATAACAAGGTTCTGTCTAGCGTATGCAACACTCATGGCCTCAATGCAGTGAACCAGTCTTAGAGGCCGAGCTACTATAGCACTCTGAGCTACTGTAACACTCCGAGATATTGTATCAATCAGAGCTTCTGAAGAAGTCTAAGCTACTGTAGCAGACCGAGCTAAAGTTGGAGAAGTCTGAGCTACTGTAGCAATCTGAGCTTCTGAAGAAGTCTAAGCTACTGTAGCAGACTGAGCTAAAGTTGGAGAAGGTCGAGCAACTATAGCAATCCAAGTTTTTGAAGAAATCTGAGCTACTGTAGCAATCCGAGCTAAAGTTGGAGAAAATCGAGCTATTGTAGCAGTCCGAGCGAAAGTTAGAGAAGGCCGAGCTACTGTAGCAATCCGAGCTACTGCAACAGTCTCAGCTTAAGTTGGAGAAGACTGAGCCACTATAGCAAATTCGAGCAACTATAGCACTCTGAGCTACTGCAACACTCTGAGTACTATAGTAGCCGAAGCACTATAGCAAACCGAGCTACTGTAGTACTCTGAGCACTGTAGCAGCCCGAGCACTATAGCAGCTCGAGAACTGTAGCAATCCGAGATACTGTAGCAGTTCGAGTTATATGAAAGAGGGCTGAGCTCATCTGAAGATGGCCAAGCTACTGCAGCAGTCTGAGCGCTGTAGCAGTCCAAGCCACCATAGTAGTGCCGAGCAGAAGGTAGCAGAGAAGGCGAGCAAAGGGACTACAGAGAAGAGAAGAGAGAGATTGACTGTGCCGAGCTAAAAAAGGTGAGTGCTCGCACATTGCCACATCGACTCCATTGAAGATCTCTATCTTTTCTCTCTACCATACCTGCAACGGTTCTGAGGAATTCCAGAGGATTAAAATAGAACCGTAAACCTCCAACAACATGGATCTCGAGGTACTCCATCTTTCTGCAGTCAACCAATGAGATATGGTCCTAGAATGGTACATAGAATAGAAAAGTGACCAAGAGCCAATGAGGAAGCAGACCACAAGATTTTCTTCTCTGAGGGTCATTAAATGCTTAGATCTGGAGTTGAAGAAAAGTCTCTTTGAATATTTCCTCTGAGCCAATCAAAAATCAATCCAGTCTGAAAATATATTTTTCTGCCCATGCTGGACCAATCAGAGGACAAATTTTTTTGGAGGGAAAGTTTCCTCTCCCTGGAAGCCAAAAAGGGACACACACCTCCTTGCATGAAAGCAAGCTGTAAGTGTGCCTCAAGAAGGGTGGAACACTAGGCTATGGTGAGTGGACAAGCTGTTGTGTCGCTGCTGGCGCCCTTTGGAGAAAAAGGAAAATACAGGAAGCCTAGCTGCGTCCAGAACTAAAACAGAAGAAGAAAGGAGTAGAAGGTGAAGAGATCTAGGCCGTTCATGAAGATTTGGAGCAAGGCCACGAGCTTCTCAGCCACCTGTTCGTTGTGCTACAAAGTGAAGCCACCATCAAGGTAGCAACGAATTTGAAAGCAGCAAACCAGGCTCTCCACATTTCAGACAAGGACATTTGCATTTGGCATTAAGTTTCATTCTTCCTGTCTAAGTCTTTCATCACCTTTTTCTGTTTGCTCTTGTTCGATGAAACCATGAACCGTCCCTACTGGTGACTATAGGAAGACAGATCAAGCTTGTGTGCTTGGATCTATGATCTGGCCATGTGTGCCATCAAGTTGTGTGACAGCGGTTCCTTGAGAGGGGATAATCTCTCCGCAAGCTGTAAGGCAGTGGGTTGTTAAGCTGTGTAATCAACGGGTTGTGCAGTTGCACTAGGGAAGCCTCACTTAGTATAAGTGAGGGGTGGACGTAGGACTCTAGATAGAGTCTGAACCACCTTAAAAGCCTTGTCCCTATGGTTAGTTTGCATGCGTGGTTGCCCTTCGCTAGATGCTTATCTAGGCTCGTTATCCATTCACTTTCTTGCATCTTGTGCGTATGCTCCAGCAGTGCATTGTAGTTAACTTTATTCCATTGTGATTCTTTTTATATCTGAAAAAGAGAGGCAGATCTATTCACCCCTCCCCTCTAGATCAGCCATTCCCAGACAATAGACACCTGATCCTCTGCTCCCGTCCTCAGGGTGCATAGCCTCCACCGAGATTACATAGCACCTTCTGGCCATTGCCTGGTTACCTCAGACTTCCCCTATGCCATACTTAGTGGGAAACTTCATATTTTGGTGGTATGTAGATGGCACATGTAACGACCTAAGATTCAGATACTGAGAATAACCTGATACCATTTGAATACTTTTGTCCAGCTAGAGAACAAAAAGACTCTCCTTTCACTCTGACTTGGACCTTCCGTCCAGCCAAAGAACAAAAAGACTCTCCACTCTAGATCGGGCCTTCCGTCTGATTAGAGAATAAAAAGACCCTTCCACTCTAGATCGGACCTTCCATTTGGTTAAAGAATAAATGTCTCCTTGTCACTTCGGCCCGGACTTTCCACCCATCTAAAGAATAAATGATCCTTTCCACTTTAGCATGGACCTTCCGTCCAGCCAAAGAATTAAAAGACCCTTCATATAACCGATGCCCCCGTCGCACTAAAGTACAGAAAGATCCTTCCACTCTGACTCGGACCTTCCATCTAGCCAGAGAACAAAGAGACCCTTGCTTTGACACTCACCCCGTGTCCACGAATAAACCATGTCAGCTTCCAGTAGCCCGTCAGAGTTGATGAATAAATTTGTAACTCCTTTCACTCTAACCCGGACTTTTCGTCTAAGATCAGAAATAGAGAAGGGACCATTTCCTTGTATTGACTCCTACCCGTGTCAACGAATCGATCACTCTGTCCCTTCGGGTGACGAATACCCCTTTCGATTTGGATCTCCTATCTAGGTTGTTGAATGAACAAACCCTTCTCTCAGTCCCTTCGGGTGACGAATACCTCTTTCGATTTGGACCTCTTGTCCAGGTCGTTGAATAAACAAACCCTTCTCTCCGTCCCTTTGGGTGACAAATATCCCTTTTGATTTGGACCTTTCGTCCAAATCATTCATTGAACAAACACTTCTCTCCGTCCCTTTGGGTGACGAATACCCCTTTCGATTTGGACCTCCTATCCAGGTCGTTGAATGAACAAACCCTCCTCTTCGTCCCCTTTTGGCGACGGATATCCCTTTTGATTTGGACCTTCCGTCCAGATCATTAAAGGAACAAACTCTTCTCCCCATCCCCTTTCGACAACGAATATCCCTTTTGATTCGGACCTTTCCTCTGGATCATTAAAGGAACAAACTCTTCTCTCCGTCCCCTTTCGGCGACGAACATTCCCTTGTGATTTGGACCTTTCGGCCAGATCATTTAAGGAACAAACTCTTCACTCTGTCCCCTTTCGGCGACGAACATCCCGTTTTGATTTGGACCTTCCGTCCAGATCATTAAAGGAACAAACTCTTCTCTCCGTCCCTTTGGGTGATGAATACCCCTTTTGATTTGGACCTTCCATTCAGATCATTAAAGGAACAAATCCCTCTCCCCGCCCTAGTGGCTTGCCTTTCACGACTTCGACTTTTATAGCCTGCTCTCCAACAATTTCGACTTTCATAGCCCGCTCTCCAATGTCTGTCGACTTTAAAGCCTATTTCCCTAACTTTGGCTTCTATAGCCCGCCTTTCAACATCCCTTGGCCTTTGTGGCCTGCTCCTAATTTCGGCCCCCGTGGCTTGCTCCCTGGACTTCGGCTCATATGCAGCCTGCTTTCCCGACTTCAACTTTAGCCCGCGTGGCCTACCCTCCCAAAATTAACTTGGGCTCCTACAGCTTGCCCGCTTTCACAAGAAGCATTGACTTCGGCTATCATAGCCTACTTCCTAAGTTCTAGCCAACGTGGCCTAGTCTCTTGACCTTAACTTCGGTCCGTGGACCCGCTCTCCTCATCATGTTGATGAATCTCTCAATCGAGCTACACCCGCAAGCCCCGCTCTCTCGTCCCTCTCTCGCGCCGTCTGTGGGTGGGGGACATTTGTGGACACCAAAAAATTCTCACCCCATGTTTATGTGTAGGGGAATAAAAAGAGAAGAAAAGAAAAGAAAAGAAAAGAAGAAAGAAGGGAAAGGTGGTGAGCTCCAAGCACCCTGATACGGTGAGCCTCTTTTGGGCTGATACGGCAACTCCCCTTGGCTTGATACGGTAGGGCCTTGACACGGTAGCTCCCTTTTCCTTGATACAGCAGCACCTCTGCTGTTGATAGGGTGAGGCCCTAGCCTGCCCTGATACGGCACGCCCTGCATGCTTGATACTGTGGCCTCGCCCCTGCGTCTTTGATATGGCACACCCTATTGTGCCTAATACGGTGAGGCCTCTGGCCCCTGATATGGTGAGCCTCCATCAATGCTTGATATGGTGGACCCCTTCTGAACTTGATACGCCACCATCGTCTGCGCCTGATACGACACGCCTTCTGTTCGCTGATACGGTGACGCGTTGGGCACTGATATGGTGGCAATGGCAGGAGCTAATGAAAGAAGAGAAACGGAATGGTCAAGGACTGCTGGACATTCCCAGCGACCGGGGGTTCCTACTCTGCATCACCAGGGCTTTGCCAATCCATGATGTCCACCAACCAGCGGTCGAAAGGTGACAAGATGCTAGGCCCTCCGTAGACCCAGGCTGGCGACGTCGTCCTCGCAAGTGGCCATATAAGGGACCCTGTAGAAGCAAAAAGAGGGGGGGCTGCCCAGAGAGTGAAGGGTGAAGAAAAAAAAAAGAAGGTCGGCGAGTAGAGAAGAGAGGCCTGCTCCCAGACATCTGCTGATATGATACCACTACCTGAGTGAAGAGAAGAAAAAGAAGAGAAGAATAGAGAAGAGACGCTGCCCCTCCTCCATCCCACTGGATTTCCAGATACTCTGACCACTACTTGAGTGAAAGAGAAGAAAAGAAGAAGAGAAGAAGAAGGTGGGAGACAGAGGGTGAGTGAGGGAGAGATCCAGAGGGGGAGGAGCTCATGCTTCGTCGGCCCCCCCCCCGGTGGGTGTGGGGTGGGGGGGGGGGGGGGTGTAAGAAGCCTTGGCAGGAGTCTTCCCTCTACGCGTTAGGAAAGAATCCAGTGGGGTCCACCCCATCCGATTCTCTAGTATAAAAGAGGGATTTCTAAAGATGTATAGTAACAACATAGAGAGAGGAAGAAGAGAAGCGGAGACCAAGCTAGATTTGCCTGAATCCTAAGAAAAGAATTATGAGAGGAAGAGATAGATAGAAAGGGAATTAAGAGGAGAAGAGGAATCTGAGAGAGGAATTCAAAAAAGAGAGAGTGTTACTGTGTGAAGAAGGGCGCTAGAAGAGGAAAATAGAGTGCCGTATATCCAGAAGAGGAAAAGGATGAAGAGCCTTCCAGTCACGATCTCTAGATCAAATCTAAGATCGCTTGCTCACATCTGAGCTACATTGGTTTCATCGAAGCATCTGTATTCGATTTTGTTTACCTTGTGTCTTTTTCTTTCAAACTTCTTTCAAGCTGTGTGTCAGCAGAGCTAAGCTGTAATGCTCAACGGGCAAGGTGGACACCTCAGACAGGAAACTGTGATGCTCAGTGGTTTGTAAGCAAGTTCTGGAGCTAAGCGGACACAAGCTATGGTGTGTAGTGGTTTCAAGCTATTAGGCAACAGTTAGCCACACTCAGATCTGAGTGTGGGGTGGACGTAGGTCTCTAGTAGAGACTGAACCACCTAAAAATCCCTTTCTTCGTGTGATTGTTTCATTGTATCTGTGCCTCGATAGATGAATGCCTAGGAATGCCTTTCAACTGGTTTTAATTGTGAATGCAAGATGACTCATCTGATCTGAGTTGGTTATCAATCAAAGAAGTATATAGAAAGCCATGTCAAAAAAGTTAGGTCACGCCTAGCTAGACTGACATCTCTTACGTAGTGGTTAGCCTCCGCCCAGTACTATATTTGATTGATTGACTACTTAGATCAACTGAGTGATTCCTATAGGTATCTTTCATCTCCAGCCAAAACTATAACTAGGTTTAAATCGGTTCAGAGCGAGGTTCAATTTAAAATCTCCTAAAAGAGTAACTGGGATCCATTCACCCCCCCTCTGGATCTCGTTCTAAGCGGATCACCAATCCTAACAGCAGTGCCCTGCACTAGCTCAATAGAGAAATCTGTCTCTTGAGCTGGTGGTAGTCCTGGTAGGTCTTCGAGAAATACATCAGGAAATTCATGGACTACGTCCAAGTCTTCCAAAATCTTGACAGAGCCTTCCTCAAGCACCACACTGGCCAAGAAGTAGCCACACCCTCTGCTGATCAGTTTGGAAGCCTGGATGGATGATACCATCATTCTCCCGGACTTGTCCCTAGGGTATTGTAAGAAGAATGACTCCTTCCTTGGCTCCTGATAAATCATTCTCTTCTGACGGTAGTCCAAGAGAGCGTAGTGTTTGTCTAACCAGTCCATTCCCAGAATGAGATCAAAGTCAGCCATATCTAGGATGTATGCTTCCCCCAGAAATCTTCTCCCACAGATTTTAACCTCTATAGTAGGGATCACAAGCTTGGTGTGGACTTGTTTCCCGGTCAGTGTACTAAGTATCATTTCTCTGAAGAATATGGCTTGGGGTCAATTCTTTAGTTGATTAGCAAAACTAGTGGATATGAATGTGTGTGTAGCCCCTGGGTCAAACAAGACCTTTGCATAAACATCATCCACAAGGAGCGTACCTTCAGCCACACTAGGGGTATTGTCTACCTCTTCTTGCATTAGTGCATAGACTCGCCCATTGTACTGAATCTTCTCTTGCGGGGAAAATGGCTTTTGTGGAGCCTTCTTGGGGCAGTTCCTCACGATGTGTCTGGCCTCGTCACAGTTGTTGCACTTGCCCTTTGTCCTCCAGCACTCCTGCCCTAGATGGTTGTTCCCACAATAGACGCAGAACGGAACCCCCGGCCTATTCTTTAGCATTGGCTCACGGCGTGCCACATTTTCCTTGTCCTGCCTCCCTCCAGCCTACATAGGCCTTTTGTCCATCTTCTTCTACTCCTTAGTGAACCTTGCGTTCTCTTGCTCAGCTAGATGGGCAAGCCTCAACACCACAGTGTAGGATTCAGGGTCTTGGGTGGCAATATAGTGTTGGATGCTGCCACACAACCTACTAACAAATTTCTTCACCTTTCGACGTGCAGAGCATACTGGCCTAGAGTGGAGAATCTGGCCTCACAGTCCGCTACTGACATGCTTCCATGTTCGAGGCTCAAGAATTCTTGCTCCTTAGCGTCTTGTACATGTTTGGGGAAGTACTTTTCTTGAAAGGCAGCTAGGAACTCCACCCATAATATGTCACTGTCATGGTAGTCCACGAAGGTGGTCCTCATCTTGGCCTTCCACCACAAGTTAGCCTGATCTTGTAGAACATAGGCCGCCAGATTCACCTTTTCTTCCTCGGGACATCGCATTACGAGAAATTTCTTCACCATTTCACTAAACCATGACTTAGCCATCTCTGGATGACTCTCCCCCATAAAAATCAGAGGCGCCAACCTCAGGAACGGATCAAGTGCCGACAAATCATGACGTGGTTCGGGCGCGAGCTGCTACAGCATCTGTTGCTACATGGCCTACATCAGTCCTTGGAAGTTCTTCATAAACCCTTCTAGATTGATTCTCGCATTGGGCTCTTGTCCGTCCCTGACTGCTGGAGCATTGATAGCCCCATCGTTCACCATGTTGGGGTCATCCACCCCAGATCCCCTCTCATCAGCCTGGGGAAGCTCTCTTTGTCTTCTCGGCGGCATAGCTATGAGAATAAACATATTTTGTATGTCTTAATTGTTAATTTTATCTCAAAATAAATTTATTGCAATGTCATTTCTATTAATTTTTATTTCTATATTCATATTAGTGTTGTTTCCCGTATTTGTAATAATCATGATTAATTTATATATAAAAATTATGTGTATATTAATGATAATATTTTTTATGAACTTGATGCCTAAGTGCCGCTTAGGCAGGTGCCTAAGCGCTTAGGCACTCGAGGACCCCAAGCTCGCCTTGTCGTCTTGACAACTATGCTATAATCCTGTATCCAGCGCTTCACCTCCGCATTCCTGTGGGGACTTAAATGCCAATATCATCAGTGGTATAACTTCTCCTTTTGCAGCCCTCTTTGCTTTTCCTTTTCTTTTTCTTATCATCATTTTTTTTTGGTCAGTATGCCCTCTCCTGTTCCTCCCAGTGGGACTTCGGCTATTTCTTTTCCTAATCACTCTCGTGCGGCAATGATTTGACATCTTTACTTTGGTGATCCAGATGCACCCATGGCATTTTTTGTGCGGGAATTCACCACGCTTCTTAATTCCGGGCTGAATGCAGATTTGCTGGATTATACTGTCAACCTTACTGTAGATGGGGAGGCAATGGCACAATATTCCCAGGCTCTCTTTACTGAAATTTACAGAGAGCAAGTTCCAGCTATGGAGGAGCAGAGGCGCGGGGCTAAAGCTTCGCCGTCCTCTCCCTTTTCGGAAGGAAGCCATGTGGAAGGTAATTGCACTTATCATGGGGACTTCTGGTCATTTCTGATCTTGTTGACAGCATCACCCAAATTTATTATTTCAATGTCTTGTGCAGCTGGTAATTCACATGTCGTGGATTCCTTGGAGCCCTTAGAAGGGATCGACAAGGGATCTTTACCCTCTCCTTCGGGAGGTGGTGCCTTAGCAACTGGTGTCCAGAGCGAGGAGGTGGCCCTGGGACATGGCGGTGAGGCAGCTGGCGCTTGGGAAGGACACCGGTCTTGGGAACTCCTAGAGAGGGGAACCCCGACGATTCTCCTTGCGTCTCGGGGGACACAATCTCTCTTTCTGATGAAGAGACGACCAGCCCGAGAGGTATCTTTATTCCTTCATTCTCATAGCTTAATGAATTGAATATCCTTTGTGGTCTGACCCTGATCGTCTCTTATAGGGGACACCACAGGGATTGAGCTCGATTTATTGAACAGAGGTGGAAGCGACCTCAGCCCTGAGGCATTAGGTACCACCCTCCTTCCTTCTTGTTTCTAAACATTGCTGGTTATATCTTGCCAGTTTTGAACCGTTGTCCTCGCTCTCTTTTTATCCCCAGCAGGTAGAAGGGAGCCCTAGGAGGAGATTCAAGGTGCCCCAACCTTTGATGATACTACCACCATGAGGGAGGAAACACCTGGGTCTTACTGGTTGGATAAGCCCTCAGAGGATCCTGCTACTTTAGGTAGTCATTTCTCTTTATATGTCAGCAACTTCTGTTTTTGATGTGGGGTTGAAGCTTATGACCGCTCTAGTTGTTCCTCTTCTTTTTTGTTTGACAGCTTCTTTCTAGGAGGCTTCCCTGGACATGGGTGGTGGAGAAAGAAGCTTTGCACCCACCACAGATTTTCCCTCTCGTGGGATTGAGTGGCCAGAGGGCTCTCAGATCAGGCCTTTTGTAGGAGCCGCTTTTATGGTTGATACTTTGATTGGCGGTGCCAAGAGCCCGTTTCAGGAGGCCGAGCTTCCCTCAGTTGAGACTGTTCGCGACACTCTCATGGCCGCTACGCGAAGCTATCATGGGTTAGGGCTGCCAAAAGAACCCTGGATGGCAGCAGTAGACATGTTTGGCAGGAATTTCAGTAGCTGTATGAAGCTTCAGTTTGGAGAGCCCAAGAGTTAAAGGCTAAACAACTCGGGGACGAGATCAGGGCGATATCTGGCTAGATCCAGGAGATCGATTCTCAGGTTGAGAGGGTCCGAGGTCGCCGTAGTTCCCTCGAGGCTACCATCATTGAGAGGAGTCAGGCTACTTCCCTTCAGGAGACTGTGCGCATCATTTTACAAAGGATCATGGCCTTAGAAGCTACAGCCGAGGTGGATGCTAAAGCAGCCCAAGAGGCCCAGGCTAAGGAGAGCTCTCTTGCTACAGAGCGCTCTGAGAGGGAGAGGATCATTGTTGTGAAGGAGCAAGAGCTTGCGGATTTGATGAGGAAGAAGCCCTCCCAGCTTTGATCCGATGTATATCTTATTTACCTATTATTCTTACATTCTTTTCCGGTCATTTTTTGATTCTCCACAATTCTTGTGCCCTCATGAAACCTTTGACCAATAATGAAGCAAAATATGAGGCGTTGATCGTTGGGCTTCAGCTCGCTATAGAAATGAAAATCAAATGCATTAAAGTCTACGGCGACGCGCAACTCGTCATACGACAAGTCTTGGGCGATTATGAAATGCGTAAGCAGGAATTAGTACCTTATCACACAGCCATTATGAGCTTGAAAGAGAGATTCTATCTCTTTGAGATAAATCATGTGCCCAGAAGCAGGAATTCCCAGGCAGATGCCTTAGCCAAGTTAGCCTCTGCTATAAAGCTACCCCTTGAGGGAGAAGTGGACATAACCGTCAGGCACAGGAGACTTATGCCAAGCGTCCTGGACGAATATGCTAACCCCACAATTTCCGAGGTTAATACCTTGGAGGAAGATGTTCCTAGCCAAGAAGAAGAGTATGACTTGCGTCAGCCCAATATCGACATAAAAAATGGACGTCTCCCTCCTGATATTAGCGTGCCAAGTTGGGTAAAGGACCAGGCTAAATAGCCCTATTTTCTTCCACTTATTAACTTGCTCTTTAATGATCGCTTGTTTCTTGGGGGCATACTTTCTTTTTCACTATTGAACTGGTTTCACCACCAAGTCAAGATTGAGGTGATGCAATACTGTCTCCCCAGGAATCTGAGAAGATCCTCATCAGACCATGCGAAAGCTTGAACATACTCCGAAAGAAATTTCTTGTATTGGGCTTGCACTTCAGGCGGTAAATCTGCCTTGATCTTAACCTCGAGGGCCAGGTCATCTCTGAGGAAGACCAATAGCAGCTCACCACCAGGTTTGCCTGTTGCCGCCTTATCCTCGATCACCCCAAGCCCCCTATTTTTGTCTTCTGGCTCTACGGCCTCTACTAAGATTACATAACACCTTCTAGCCGTTGCTTGGTTACCTCAGACTTCCCCTGTGCCAAATTTAGTGGAAAACTTCATTTTTTGGTGGTAAGTGGAGGGCACTGTCTTTATTCGACTGATGATATCTCGGCCGAAAATGGCATTATAGGTGGACATCCCCTTAACCATAATAAAGTTTGCCATGAATGTTATAGCTTTAGGAGGGGTACCGATGGTAACGGGTAGACTTACGTCTCCCTTGGGATAAGTTGCCTCGCCATTGAACCCACAAAGGGGAGTTCGAATTGGGCACATTCTCGATGGATTTTCACCCATCTTCAGGAAACATTCGTACGATAGAACGTCGGGGGCACTGCCATTATCCACTAAGATCATATCTACGTTACAGTGGTTTATGGTAGCTGAGATTACAAGAGCGTCGTCATGCAGGGTGGCCACCCCTTCTAGTCTTGGTTGGAGAAGACTAGAGCCTACTGATCATTCTCTGGGGGCAGAGCTCTGGGAGGCTCGGAGGCTCGATTGGCTCACTCGGCATGACGCTTCCTTCCTCAATTGCTATCTCCTCTAGAAGCCGATCCCCATGAGATGACGTTGATATGGACCCCGCGGGGGAGATTGCCAATTTCTTTTGGGGGGGACTACATGGTCCTCACGTTACTCGGTCACATACTAGGAGAGGTGTCCTCGGCGGATGAGACTCTTGATCTCATCCTTGAGTTGTTAACAATCATTAGTATGGTGGTCATGATTGTTGTGGAACTGAAAGTGCTTCCAGCGACTGCGGCGTCTTAGGTCCGCCTTCATCGGCTTGAGTTGGTGGAGCAGGCCCGAGTCCTAGATTTCTTGGTATATTTTATAGATGGGGTAAATAGAGGAGTCTAGCACTCAAATTTATGTGGAGGCTCCCTACGGTCGGCTTCTCGGTTCCTCCTCTTTGCTTGGCCAGAGGCCTGCTTAGATGGCCATTTTTTATCTCCTTATCGCCCCGAGCCCGCTGGGTCCTGGCAGGCATTGAAGACTTCTTCACACTCTGCATGGTGCAGAGCTAAGGTCACCAGGTCGGCGAGAGAGGAGGGAGGGTGGAGCACCAGTTCCCTCCAGAGGTTTTCATCACGGGTGCCTTCAGTCAGTGCTGTAATGGCAGAGGCCATGTCCAGGCGGGGGATGCATAGGGCTTCCTCCTTGAAGTGGTTGATGTAGGCCCGTAGCTTTTTCCCCTGGGACTATTTGAGTGCCAGTAACCCCGTGATCGACCTCGGGGGGCCGCTACCTGTGAAGCTTTCTTTAAATAATCACCCAAACTGTAGGAAGCCAATGACACTTCCGGGGGTGAGTGCTCGGAACTAGGCCTGAGCGCCTTGAACCAAAGTGGTTACGAATACTCGACACTTGATGGCGTCAGACGCCCCATGCATGGTCATGAGGGCGTCGAAGCTGTCATAGTGGTCAGTCAGGTCACCCTGACCGTCGTAAGACTTGAAGGTTGGAAAGGACATCTGTGGGGATAGTCTAGCCTCCAAAATGTCAGAGGAGAATGGAGATCGCTCCTCTTCCTCCTTAATACCAAAGTTCTGTTGCAGGGCCTGGAGGGCCTGCTCTTGCTCGGCGAATTGACGCTCGAACTCCCAGAGTTGTAGGGAGAGCTCCGGATGAGCGTGAGGAGATCCCGAGACATTTTTGGTGTGCTCGCGCTCTCCTTCATGTCGGCACGTATCGAGGCCCATCGACTGTACCGGTGGGCATGCTTCACCTTCCCTTCTATGAGGGTTGGAGGAAGCTTCTTGTTCGGCGGCCTGAGGCGGGGGGTGGGAAGGTTCACTCACCTTGGTGCGGATGATGTGACCTTCCTAGAGAATAAAGGGGCCTCCTGCTGTTTGTCGGGAAGCTTCCAGACGGGGGGGGGACTCGACCGTGAATTCTGTGAGTGCTCCTCCCTAGCTACCGGGGCCCGCATTAGGTCGACGAGGGTATCCAACTTATTGTTGAGGGCCTAGAATGCCGCGGGATCCACCGCGGGGAGCACCCTCTAGGGGTGGAGGAGGTGGACGTTGGCTTGATTGGGAGGGAGGGGGCTAGTCATAGAATTAGATGGCACACGCCCATCAGTCGCTACTGTCGGTACTTTCCCCCATTCTTCAGCTACCCGCCTACTACTACTCCTTCGCACCATACAAACTTTTAGCTCGTTTCCCACAGACGACGCCAGATAAAGAGGCGAGATCTCGTGCTAAGTTGCATACTGTTGGATCAGGGATGATCGCGAGGGGTAGCTGTAACACCCCGGTTAAATGATAAAATATAAAAGGTAAAATTTCACAATATGTATTGGAATTAAAGCTATTTCTTTGCTATTTTAACTGACAGAGTTTTCTCCTCTTCCTTAAGTTCTTTGTCGTCGTGTCTTTCTTCAAGAAATGTCAAGCTCTTTCTTCGAGTAGTAGCAGATATTCCTTTGGCTTAGTGTCTTTCTCGAACTGTGAAAAGATATTATCCTTTTGGCGCCTGTTCTATAGTAGAGTAGCATTTCGAGGTATTTTTCCTTTTTGTGTAGCTCACTCTATTGAGAAGCAATTGTTTATTCTATACAGACAAATAATATGTTAAAAACACTTCCTTCTTTCCTTCAGTCTTGATACATGTCTTGTACTATTGTTTGGTCTACTTCCTCCTGAAATAGACTAATAGAATTGACATTTCCAGGTCTTTAGATAAGCATATATATCATGAAAAGGGAAACAAAGCTTTTGTGTTCTTTCTCAACAATAAATGTCTACACGCTTTGCATTTAATGCATTTGAATCTAGAGCTTTTGTTGAGATAGTCGATTAAAGATGATTTTTACTCTGAATTAATCGACTAAGTTATCTTACCTATTGTGATATCATAGGCGATAGCTGATAACTTAAGTTATATGCAGATAGTCGATGGTGTGGTGAGATAGCTACTTCTTTAGTCAAATAGCTGATCTCCAGTGACTATGTTGATAGATAGGCATTGAAAGTTTGAGATAGTTGATTATCTAGTGACTATGTGAGGATAGGCAATGTTACTATTCATGCACCTATGTGTGTTTTAAATGCACCTATGTAATTTGCTTTTACGAGATAGTCAATGTTAAGACAGGTGATGGGTGCACCTATGCCCGTCTTGGTGATCCTGGCGGTGGCTTTGGCTTCAATCCACTTGGTAAAATAGTCGATGGCGACAATGGCAAACTTCTTCTGGGCCTGAGCCATTGGAAATGGACCCAGTATGTCAATCCCCCACTGGATGAAGGGGTATGGCTCGGTCAGGGTGACAAGCTCTGAGGTAGGCTGATGGACCAGATAATTAAAACGTTGGCATTGGTCCCACCTTTGAACGTAGGCTGAGCAGTCACGCTGGAGAGTTGGCCACCAGTAGCCTTGCCATAGCAAGATCCTGGCGAGCGATCTTCCTCCTTGATGCAGGCCACAAACACCTTCGTAGACCTCTTGAATTGCTTAGTGGGCTTCATCGGTATCGAGGCACTTGAGGAGGGGACTGGAGAAAAACCTTCGGTACAAGGCTTCGTCCAAGATGATGAAGCGCCGAGCTTGATACTTCAGTCTCTGAGCTTCTCGACGGTCGGGGGGCTCCTGAGAGTCTCGGAGCTAGGATATATATGGGGTCTGCTAGTCGCTTGGTGATGCCTGGTCAATGGTCATGAGCTCCGCTTCTATGCTCGATCGCTCTAGCTCTTCGAGGAAGATCGATCGAGTACCTTCTGGGCCAACAGAGGAGGCCAATCAAGAGAGGGCGTCTACCCCAGGAGTTCTCCTCTCGGGTTATCCGGATGACTTGAAAACTCTCGAATAGCGAGGCTATTCCTCTTACTAGTTGAAGGTATTTGATCATCGGTGTTTCCCAAGCTTCGTAGGCACCATTAACCTGGCTGGCGACCAGCTGGGAGTCAGTATTAATCCTGACTCGTGTGGCCCCCAATCGTCGTGCCATCCTGGCTCCCGAGATGAGAGCCTCATACTCAGAGACGTTGTTGGATGTCTGAAAGTTGAACTTCAAGGCGTACTGTAATTCTACTCCTTCTAGAGATCTGAGGAGGACACCGGCACCGCTGTCGACCGAGTTGGAGGACCAGTCAATGAAAGGATCCCAGGTGGGCCCGGGTGCCAGTGGAAGGGCCTCCTCTGTTGGAACGGTCCTCTCCACAATGAAGTCCGTGAGTGCTTGTTCCTTGATGGTCGAGCAAGGGCAATAGGAGATGTCATAAGCCCCGAGCATTATGGCCCATTTGACGAGGTGACCCATAGCTTTAGGGTGAGTGAGGATCTTCTTTAAGGGCTCGTTGATCAATACGACGATGGAGTGCCCTTGGAAGTAAGGCCGGAGGCGCTTGGCCGAGGTCACCAATGCTAGCACGAGTTTCTCGGTTGCGAGATACCTTCCTTCGGCCTCGTTGAGCACCTTACTGGTATAGTATACTGGTCTCTGCACTCCTGCGTCATCTTGGACTAGGACTGAGCTCACAGTGGAAGGAGTCGATGAGAGGTAAAGGTGTAATGTTTCGCTCGGAACCAGTTTCGATAACACTAGGGGCGAGGCCAGAAACTCCTTTAGCTCTGCAAAAGCCTTCTGACATTCCTCATCCCAGGTGAATGTGGCGAATGTCAATTTGGGCCCTCTCAACAATTTGAAGAAAGGTAGGCATCGCTCGGCCACTCGGGACAAATAACGGTTGAACATAGCAATCCGTCCCGTCAGGCGTTGGACATCCTTGACGCAAACGGGCGGATGCATGTCCAGGATGGCTTGAACCTTGTCGGGGTTGGCCTCGATCCCCCATTGGGTCACTAGGAAACCCAGGAATTTTTCAGATCGAACCCCAAAGGTGCATTTCACTGGATTGAGTTTCATGTTGCACCTTAGGAGGGTGTCGAAGGTTTCAGCTAGGTCGGTGAAGTGGTTCTCAGCCTTAGGTGTCTGGATGAGCATGTCGTCGATATAGGCTTTGACGTTCCGACCGATTTGTCCTTTAAAAATATGGTTGATCAGCCTCTGGTATGTTGCTCCGACATTCTTCAGCACGAAAGACATTTAGGTGTAGCAGTATGTGCCAAAGTTGGTGATAAAGGCTATCTACTGAGGTGGCTCTATCTCAAGTGCCATCATTTGAAGAGTTTGCTGCTTCCCAAGCTCCATCGGCCAGGGATGAGGGTAATTCTGCATCGTTACTATTATGATGACAATTCTTTCAGGGGCCCTTTTTATGCTTATTTTGTGCTCTTGCATCTTGTAGCAGCACCAAAAAATGTACTGTCTATGATTGTTGAAGTGGACATCGGTGCAGTCATCAAGACAGTGGCAGGAGCATCTGTCGGCAGACCTAAAAGGGAAACTCTCCCTTCCCCCACCCCAGACAGTGAGACAACAGGTAGATCATGCAAAAATGCTTCTAATGCTTCATATTCTAGAATTTATGACCCCTTTATCTTATCGTGCACTTCATGACCTGCCTTAGGGCTTCCTGAGACTTTGCCTAAAACAAGGGCCTCATCTTTGGGTCCTTTTGCATCATCAAAAGGACGCCGTACATCATTTAAAAAGGCGGTGGCCCCATTGCGACACATAGCCACTGGCTCAACTGTCTGTCGAGAGGCAGAAGCAACTACGGAGCCAAGTATTGAAGTGGAGAGTTCTTCTGAAAGTTCCCCGTCCCTGTCCGAGGAACATGTGGACTATGGTTGCTCTGATGATGAGGGAACTACCAATGCCGATGGAGGTGGGACCTCAACTTCCTATCCCTTAATAGAGGGATCATCTGTATTCATCCCCCCACAGCTCATTATCAAAACTCCTAAAGAGACCCTGCCAGAAGTGGCTGCTGGGACTGGCATAGAGGAATATCCAGCCTCTTTCATGGCTGAATCATCAATGGAAGAACCACTAGCTCAGCCGGCCATTGAGCTGTCAACTCCTGAACCCGCAGCCGTCGAAGTGAGTCTTATGCTTTTGATGCTCCTTTCTTTTCATTCTTTGGTCATTCAGACCGTTTAACATTCTTTTACTTGTTTCCCCTTCTTTAGGTGCCAATCATCCTAAGTCAAGTCACAAACCAGTAGTATTCCCCCAGTCGAAGCACTACGTCCTCCATCTATTATGCCTTCAGTCTCTGAAGAACTCATGCCCGAATTTTGACCTGTGCCTGTCAGAGCTCAGCCTGGGTCCGATGTAATGGCAATTGAGCTGGATACATCAGGAGAGACATCAGGGACAGCCCGTACTCCTTAATTAAGGCCTGAGACTTGAGCATCGGCCTTTACCTCCATGGCGGTGCAAGTATCTGTTCTGGTGTTTCCAACTCCTAAAGATCAGGGCGTTGAACCGGGGTCTGAGACAACTCCAGCACTTCCCAACATGGCCACATCAGAAGAGCCTGCCTTGACAAGAGAGAAGCTGTTGGGACAAGACAAGGCTATTGGGGCACCAAGTACTACCATTGTACCAGCCTTGCCGTCCTCTTCTTTAGCCACAGATGCTGACCTATAGGCCAATGTTGATAGTGAAGTTGAATTCCATTTGCCGCCAACAACGTCCTTCGACATCACTTCTTTAGATGAGTTGGTTTGGCACCATCTGGAGATGCTGCGGCAGGTAGTCTTGTCTGAGCCGGCCCTAACTTATCCCAAGCTGTAGGGAATTATCGAGCAACTATCGATTGGCCTTCAGGAGTTGGGATGCCCCATGTAGTTATGGACTCAGAGGGTGTTTCTTTTGTTGAAATTTGTAAACTGTCGAGACTTCCTGGGGCATATTAAGAGTGACAGACTTGCTGCGCTGAAAATACAGAAAGCCGATTGCCAAGCAGCTCTAGAACCTCTAGAGTCAGACCTTCAAGAGCATCATGCTCTTACTGCAACCTTATCTTCACGCATTCAATCATTGCGGGATAGGCTGGAGGAATTGTAAGTAGAGATGATCTCTATTCAAGCGGAGCTGCATCTCGCAGAGGATATGGATACTGAAAGTGCTGAGGAGATTGCCGTGCTGGAAGGTCGGGTGGCTTCACTGCGCAGTGAGCTGGCTTGACTTCAAGAGGAGGAGATTCATCTTCGCAAACAAGGGGCAGCCCCTTCTGTTGGACTTTTAGATTTTGAAGACATTTTTCGTCGGCTATAGTCGTGCCTTTTGTGATGTGGAACAACCAAGGTTGATGCGCCTAGGACCTAGACCCACAAGCATACACGGGAGGGTACTCGGGCTCACGGCGGTGGGTTCACTCGCGCAACGCACATTATCTCCCGCAGGTAAGCCGGGGATGTTGGCGAGGGTCCAGGGTGGGACCTTGACGTTCTTGGGGACGTGGCTTGCTTGGACTGTGATGAGTATCGTATTTTACATCATAATTACATCACATTTGTCATCTTTGGGCATTAAATGAATAAAGTTGTGCTACATGAGCAGTTAATTTCATTCTCACAACTAATTTGAGTCTACATATATTTTACCATCTTTTTGAGTCAAAACGACCATGTGAGAAATATTTAAGAATTTACACAACTATTTGAAGCTATTTTGGGATGAAATACATTGATTATTTGAATTTTCTAAATTTTCAAGAATTAGCATCCAAGGTGGAGAACGCCATTTCTTGAAGACAAAGAATTAGCGTCAAAGTTGAAAGTCACCAATTAATGAGCGACACAGGTAGAAGGCGCTAATTTCAAGAATGAGCGGTCCTCAAGACAAATGCCTATTTCCTGGTGGAAAATAGAAAGAAAAAGTTGGAAAAAAAAATGAAAAAAAATCAGCTTCCACATTCTAAGATGCCAATTCTCTTTTACAAAAAATCAAAACAAGAAAATAAGAATGGGTGATCGTTATGGTAGACACCATTTTAGAATAAAAAATGGGGGAAAGAAACAAACACACCAATAATAACAACATGGTACTTTAGAATGGGCTACACCCATAGGTCCCGCTCTTTCGTCCCTCCCTCGCAGCACCTGTGGGTGGGGGGCATTTGTGAACACCCACATTTTTGTGTTTGCAGCAAGCTTTCGGTGGAAGAAGAATAAGAAGAGACAAAGCAAGAGGTCCTAGTGGCTGAATTTCAACTCTGGTGATGGTGGGGCCGCATCTTACATGTTGTGCCATGCCATCATGAATTTACGTTCTAGAGGATGAATCGAATACAAATTAAGCGAGGCCCTAGCACCCTCGGACATATAGTCCGGGTTGTGGAAGCTAGGTCGTCAAAAAAAAGAAGAAGAAAAGAAAGAAGAGAAAAAAAAGAAGAAGAAGGAAAGAAAAAGAAAAGAGAAAAAAAGAAGAAAAGAAGAAAAGGAGAAGAAAAAGAAGAAAGAGGAGAAAAGAAAAAGGAAAAGGCAAAAAGTAAAGAGACGGTGGGCCGAGCTCTCCCTCTCCCTTGAACATCTCTCTCCCGAGGGCTCTCTCTCCCGAGCATCCCTCACTCCTGGGCATCAGGCATCTCTCTCGAGCTATCCCTCTCTCCCGAGTGCCTCTCACTCCCGAGCATCCCTCGCTCCCGGGCGTCCCTCTCTCCCGACCATCCCTTACTCCCGGGCATTGGGCACCTTTCTCCCTACCTATCTCTCTCTCCCGAGCTCCCTCTTTCCCGGGCATCGGACATCTCTCTCCTGGGCATCGGGCATCTCTCTCCCGGGCATCTCTTTCCTAAGCTCAAACTCTCTCTCCTGAGCCTCTTCTCTCTCTCTCGCCTATCGTTTGCCTGGAGGGGCCGATAGGGACTTCCTCTCCCTTGGAGGCTAGTCTACCCACAGCCAGCAGGGCTCTACCTACTCGCCATGCACAGCTGTGGTGGAGGTCTTCTAAGCCCGGTGGCGGTGGAACTCTTCCAAGCTCGGATCGATTGGCCTTCATGTGATCGGTCTGGTAGTTCCATGCCGAGGAGAAAGGAGAGAGAAAGCTTACTTGTCTTCAATGCCTAGGGGGGTTAAAGCTTCCCCTATCAGTCGGAACTCAGAGGAGACTGATTGATGCGAAGAAGCCCAGAGGCCCCCCTATGGTACCAACGTAAAACTGGAGGGACGTGGTCTGCCTCCCCATGATGCTCGAAAGGGGGGCTCTTGCCTCCCAGTCAAGCTCGGAGATGCCCAACCGGGCCCTAACCAGTGTGACCATGCCCGGTAGCACATTGGATCCCAGAGGGGCTCTCCCTATCTGGTGATGCCCGGAGATGCCTGTGGAGGAGGTGCAGAGGTTCCCGGGGCTCCTTCTTCCTCTCTCTTTGCTACGCGGCAAAGCTCGAGGTGAATTGAACGAAAGGGGCGACCCATTCTCCTCACCGACTCTCCCTTGCGCCGTTGTTAGGTGATGCCAGGAGAAACCCCAGAATGAGCCCATTGTCCGGCCTCCACTGAAACCCAGGCAGGGGTCCCGATCTTGTGCCATGCTCGGAGGGGCATCCCGCTTCCCCTCCCAACTGTATTCGACCACCACCGGTGACCAGATCGCCACCGCTAACCCCTACCGCTGTCACTGCCAAGCCACCATCCCTTGATCAACCGAGAGACCCGATGTGTGAAGCAAAGAAGGAAATGGGGGAGACTATCTAGCCGCAGGCGGGAGTTGGACGGTGGCAGTTTCTGCATCGTGCTCAGCCGGCAGGGCCTTCTCCCATGCATAATCGGCAGGCTCCCATGACCCTTTAACCAGCAGGCTGCAACATATCCGGCAGGCCCTCCGCTACATAAATGACACCTGTGCATATTCGTACTTAAACGACAGCTGTGCATATCTAGTAGGGCATTCCCTCGCACATGCATATCCGGCGGCCTCCCAACACCTATATCTGGTGGCCCTTGCTACCCGAGCTCCATAAACGATGGGAACATACTATATCTCGTGGGCTCCAATGTCTTATATCCAGTGGCCCGAAAGCTTCCATATCTGGTTGGCTTCGGACAATGGTATATCTGGTGGGCTTGAGACATGTATATCCGGCGGCCCTCCTGCGCATATCCGGCGGGCTCCCAAAGCATCACCATTAACTAGTGGGCTCCCCTTAAACATTTTATATTCGGTGGCTCCCCCCTTATCCAGTGGCAGGGTTTATATCTGGCGACAATCCAGTGGCAGGGTTTATATCCGGCAGCTACCTTGCGGCTCATTTTATATCCGGTGGCCATTCTTGCTCATTAAACGGTCGCAATGGTGGTATCGGTGAAAAGTGAAAATGGCCAGGGGTCCTTGCCTCACAGCGTCTAGTGCACAGTGGCCACAGCATTGAGAACTTCCTCATCGGTGCAAGCCTCGAATGTCAGCATGCTACTACCAACCTGTTGCTCACCCCAAATAGAGAAAGTCGACTATTGACGCATGAGGAGAGGAGGTCAAGCAAGCCTCCCATGGACCCATCATCTGGCATCGTCTTCGTTACGAGTTGCGATATAAAAGGGGGTAACCTTGCTTCTATGGCTGGGGTCTTGATGCGGGATGAACACGCGACCTGGGACTCCAACTCGCGATCATCCCTTAGCAAGGGATGCGTGGGACCAGGCGCGGTTGAGAAACTGGCCGTGAGTCTTGGGTATCAGCTCTTTCCGCGTTAACTCGGGTTGAGTCACGGGACAGTACACTCACTCACTCTCACAGCGGTGATAGCAAATATATATGCTTCATGCGACTTCAATTGGCAGGACGTATAAGTTACCACCCTGCCATTCTGCATCAACACCGCACCTAAAGCTATCTTGGAGGCATCAGTGCAAACCACGAAACCACCAGAACTAGAAGGCAATACAAGAACTGGAGCACTGGTAAGCAATCTCTTCAGCTCCATAAAGCTATGCTCACACTCATTAGTCCAGATGAAAGGCACGTCCTTTCGGGTCAACTTAGTCATTAGTGCAGCAATTCAAGTAAAGTTTTGAATAAACCTCCTATAATAGCCTGGCAGACCCAAAAAGCTTTTGATCTCTGACATTGACTTCGGTCTTGGCCACTAAACCACTGCTTCTACTTAGCTGGGTCAACATAAATACCATCACCCGAGATCACATGCTCGAGAAAATGTACCCCCCATAACCAAAATTAACATTTGTTGAATTTGGCATATAGTTGGTGTTCCCATAATGTCTGCAACACAATCCTCAAATGTTAAACATGTTCCTCCTCGGACTGAGAATAAACAAGAATATCATTTACAAATACCACCACGAATCGGTCCAGATAAGGATGGAACACCATGTGCATCAAGTCCATGAAAGCTGTAGGAGTATTGGTGAGCCCAAACGACATCACCAAGAATTCATAGTGCCCATATCTGGTACTGAAGGTAGTTTTCTCTACACCTGACTCTCTAATTCACAGATGATAATTCCTAGACTACAAATCAATTCTCAAAAATACCTGGGCCGACTGAAGCTGGTCGAATAAATCATTTATGCGAGGCAACAAATACTTTTTCTTAATGGTCACATGGCTCAGCTGCCTATAAGCAATGCACAACCTTAACCTGTCATCCTTCTTCTTTACAAATAACACAGGCGCACGCCATGGGGAAAAGCTAGGGCGGATATAGCTCTTATCGAGTAGCTCCTACAACTGAGCTCTCAGCTCCCTTAGTTCTGCCAGTGCCATGCAATAAGGTGCCTTGAACAAAGACATTGTGCCAGGCACAATCTCAATGGTGAAATCAATTTTCCTGTATGGAGGTAGCCCTGGCAACTCCTCAGGGAAGACATCTGGAAATTCACACACAATAGGAATATTCTCCACCCCTTGCCATTCTTGATCAACTAACACTACTAAAGCAAGAAATCCTTGACATCCAGCATCAAGTAGTCTGTGAGTCTTACTAGCTGAAATGAGAAAGAGGGGTGAAGAAGACCAAATACCTTGGAAATAGAATGAGGGTCTCCGAGGCTACTGAAAATAAACCCTCTTCGAACTACAGTCCACTACAGCACCATGACAATCCATACCCAAAATTACATCATAATCTCTCAACTGCAGTGCATAGAGTCTGACTGGCATATTTTGCCCTCCAATCCACACAGACACCCTTTCTAAACAATAAGGAGTTGTCATAAAATCACCCGTCGGCAACTCCATTACCAGGTCACAAGACATCTCAATGGTAGACTCCTCAGCACACGCAATGAAATCCTCAGATATAAAAGAATGAGAAGCGCCAGAATCAAATAGAACTCCAGCCGCGCAACCAAGAATCATGACCATACCTTCCACCAATTGGGATGCCTCTGTCTCTGCACGAGTCATATGCATCACGCGCCCTTGAGATCTCTGCCTCCCCACACTAGCTAACTGTGACAAGGGTGGAATTTGCATCTGTTGTTGGGATTGTTGCTGCGGCAGCTATTGGGGATGAAACTACTGAGGTTGGAACTATTGTTGTTGCTGAAATTGGTGCGACTGTTGCGGCCTTTGAGGATAGTCATAAGCCATGTGCCCCAGTTGATCACATCGGAAGCATGTCACAGGCATTTGACACTATCTGTCGGGGTGGAAACCACCACACTGTAGACACAATCCCCACTGTCCACTCACAGAACCCTGGTGCTAAAATGGTAATGGTTATGCACGCTACCCATCGAAGTCTACCTCTGATCTTACCGATCATGGCGTCTCTTGCCAAAACTTGCCTTCTGAAACATCCTCTTAATCTTCGAACCAAATGATGTGGAACCCACAACAGAGGCCAATGAAGGAGATGGCCCCGACCTGCCCGAACCCTGCTAAAATGTACTCTACTGCTGAACAGCTCTGTTGACTTTGACTTATCTGCACCTGCCTAGTCTTGGCCTACTCTTGAGTCCTTGACAATTCTTCCTCCAAATCTGCGACTGCTTGATAAGCTGCCTCCATATTGGTCACACGGGTAGCAACCACCACATGCTTAAGCTTGGCCCTCAATCCTCTAATAAACTATTGGCTCTTCATCCTCTCATCTACCATAATGTGGGGCACATAACGGCCTAACTCAATGAACTTGGAGCGATACTACATCACGGATATGTCTCCTTGAGTCAGATCTATAAATTGGTAAATTTTCTTAGATCTGATATGCTCGGGGGTGAAAACACGCTCAAAAGCTTCAAGAAATTCCTGCCATGAGATCTGCCGAAGAGGGCGAGACTGAAATGCCAACTCCCACTCTGTAGTGCACCATGATAAAGTTGGGCCCTACAGTTGATAGCTAGCCAACAACACCTTCTCATCATCCGTACACTCCATGGAGCGGAACACCCTTTCCATGGCATTGATCCAAGCCCTCGCTGCATCCGAGTCTGATTGTCCCTCGAATTGAGATGGATGAAACAACAAAAACTCCTTCAATGCTCGCCCACGGTCTTCTTGAGATGAAGAACCCTCTCCGGCCTCCCTACCATATTGTAGCACCCCAAAATTTTCCCTGAGCCGGTCCCGACCATGACACTGCTACCTCCAGGTGACTCATGGAAGCGACCCAAGTCTCAAGTTAAAGAGGCCATGAGCAGGGCCAAGAGGTCAACAACTCGGGCGACACGGACACGCTAGAGGAGGGCTGTAAAGCAAGAATCGGCCAGTGTTCCACCTCCGGTTACATCGTTTGCCAAACTCGAGGCTGCTTGGACACGAGGGCCTGAAGATGGAGGTAAACTTTTCATTCTTCCATGGCTTGTCTGTTTATTTTAGCTACTCTGGCTGATTATCATTTTACAGCTACCGGCACCATCCCTGCTATCGTTGGACTAGAAGCAGTGACGGGTGTTGTGGCTAGAGAGAGAGTGGAAGAAGTTCCCACAGCCTCTGCCGAGAGGGATTTGCCTTCCCCAACGGCCCATCAGGAGCTAGAGGGTAAGTTGCAATCTATTCATAAGGCTTCTATGGCCCGATATATCTTCAGTCAGAACTTGACTGTTTGTTACTTCGGCTTGTAGTTGACATCCAGCCATCAATGTTGCCCGAGGTCGAAGCCATAGGAGAAGCTGCCGTTGGGGAACAGACTATTTCAGGGGCGGAGCCCCAAGAGACTCATTCAGCTGATGCTCCCAGCACAGTACCTGCTCAAGAGACTCTTGCTGAAGCAGCTGCTCTTATTGGCAAGGCACCTGCTCAGTCGCTGGAGATTAGGGAGCAGGCGGAGGACTCTTCATCTTCCGAGCATGTTGATTATGGTGGTGGCTCCAGTGATGATGAGCTTCCACCAGCTGATACAGAAACCGATGATGCTAGAGCCTCTTTGGCTTATGAAAGTGACTTCATAACCTTCAGCCCTCCCAGGCTGCCAGGAATTGAACTGGGGCCATCGTACCCACTTGCAGAAGGAGGGCTGGAATCGACAGAGGCCACATTTAGAGGCCTGAATGCAGTGCCGGTTGAGGTAGGAAGCGTTCCTCCATCTGCTTGCGGTTCTTCCCTTCATCTTTGTATCAGTTGGCTGACATACATATATGTGATGCAAGCTGAGGTGGCGCTACCAACCATAATGGTGCAGATACCCCTTCCTAATTTGAGGGCGGGCCAATCGACCCTCCTGCCAGTTTTGCGGCCCATCGCCTTACGGTTCCTGAAGAATTATGCGACAATAGTGGCCTTAGAGGGACCCAGGGCAGTTGTAGAGGTTGGTGAATTGGCAGAAGCTGCAGAAACCCAACCGCCTACCGTCGACAAAGAATTGCTGCCGGAGTAGAGTAGTCTCCCTGAGATAGAGGCGGGAGAGATCGTCGAGGGAGAGGCCGCTGCTTCTAGGACTTTGGCCATTGTTGATAAATCCTCTCCTATGGGGGCTAGCGGGACTGAACACGAGGAGCAAGTATCCTCAGCTACTGAAGTGGCTGGCGCGGCTTCACCTCGGGAAACAGGCAAGGAGGTTGCCGTAGTGGAGACTCTTCCAGTTATATCAGCTGTTGCTATTGACTGAAGCACCAGTGCCCTTTAGATCATGCCGCCGACGTCCTTTGGGGTGAGCGATGATATTTGGGCTGAGGTAGATAGCAGGGCGGACTTCCAGCTCCCTAAGACTTCGCCACTGGATTTGCAATTTTCTAGTTACATGGTGTGGCAATTTTTAAGTAACCTTCAGCAGGCCATGTCAGCTACCCCGAACTTGACTTATGCGTAGTTGAGGAGCCTGGTAGAACACCTCTCCCACTCATTATTGGCCTTTGGCTGCCCAATGGAGGACTGGACCCCTCGGGTCATAATGTTGTTAAAGCAAGCCAACAGGCGGGAGTACCTCAGCCGCAAAGTATCTGATCAGCTGACGGTGGTGAAGCTAGAGAGAGCTGATTGCCGAGCCACTGCTGCCACATTGAGAGGGACGGTAGGGAAATTAAAAGATGCGGCCCGCACTTCTTCAAAGCACCGGTCCTTTCTCACAGTGCATATAGCAGAGCTGCATGTCGAGCTCGCCAGGGCCGAGACCGAACTGCAGGAGGCTGAGCACCTGGAGATTCAGACTATGGAAGAAGCTGACTTGGCTAAGGGGCAACTCGCTTCTCTTGACAAGAAATTATCACAGTAGGAAGTCACAGAGTCCCGATTGCAAGAGTTGGCCCGATACCCCTCCTTGGGTCTCTTGAACCTGGAGGATATCTTCCGACGCCCGCTGTAGTAGCCTTTCCTTTCTTTTTTTTATATCTCTTGCATCAACTTCTGCTCCTTTTTGTCTTGAAAGCTAATGTACCTCGGGGGATGCCCGAGCAAAGATGTATCTCGACATTTCATAGTTAATGAAACATCTTTATTTGTCACCCCAGTTACAACTTTGTCATTATTTTCCTTCTCTTTTTTCTTTCTTTTCCCAGCTGATCAGTTCAGCTCGGGGATAAAGGCTACTAGAGCAGGAGAGCGCTCACGCCTTCAGCGAAGGGGTGAGGTGTTCGCTCCACCACGGTTTAGCCATTCCCGGAGCCAAACTTGGCCAAGGTGGGACGAAGGTAGAAGAGCTAAACGTGCCTATTGATTTCGTCGATGGTGACAAAAATTGAAGGTGAGGTTTATTCATCGACATGGGTTAAATGTCGAAGCAACAATAGTTTGTCTATTAATGAGGACGAAAGGTCCAAGTTAAGGGATAGCCGACCGATCTTACCGATGGTGACAAGGGTCAAAAGGGTAGTGACCGATCTCGCCGATGGTGACGAGGGTCGAAAGGGGTAGCGACCTAATCTTGCCGATGGTGACAAGGGTCGAAAGGGTAGCGACCGATCTTGCTGATTGGTGACAGGGGTCGAAAGAGTAGCGATCGATCTTGCCGATGGTGACAAGGGTCGAGAGGGTAGCGGCCGATCTTGCCAATGGTTACAAGGGTTGAAAGTGTACCGACCGATCTTGCCGATTGGTGACAAGGGTTAAAAGGGTAGCGACCGATCTTGCCGATGGTGACAAAGGTTGAAAGGGTAGTGACCGATCTTGTCGATGGTGACAAGGGTCGAGAGGGTATCGACTGATCTTGCCGATGGTGACAAGGGTCGAGAGGGTATCGACCAATCTTGCCGATGGTGACAAGGGTCGAGAGGGTAGCGACCGATCTTGCCGATGGTGACAAGGGTCAAAAGGGTAGCGACCGATCTTGCCGATGGTGACAAGGGTTGAGAGGGTAGCGACCGATCTTGCCGATGGTGACAAGGGTCGAAAGAGTAGCGGCCGATCTTGTCGATGGTGACAAGGGTAGACAGGGTAGCGACCGATCTTACCGATGGTGATAACGGTCGAGAGGGTAGTGACCGATCTTGCCGATGGTGACAAGGGTAGAGAGGGTAGCGACCGATCTTACTGATGGTGACAAGGGTCGAAAGGGTAGTGACTGATCTTACCGATGTTGACAAGGGCCGAGAGGGTAGCGACCGATCTTGTCGATGGTGACAAGGGTCGAGAGGGTAGTGACTGATCTTGCAGATGGTGACAAGGGTCGAAAGGGTAGTGACCGATCTTGCTGATGGTGACAAGGGTCGAAAGGGTAGTGACCGATCTTGCCAATGGTGACAAGGGTCAAGAGGGTATCGACCGATCTTGCCGATGGTGACAAGGGTTGAAGGGGTATCGACTGATCTTGTCGATGGTGACAAGGGTCGAGAGGGTAGCGACTGATCTTACCGATGGTGACAAGGGTCGAAAGAGTAGTGATTGATCTTGTTGATGGTGACAAGGGTTGAGAGGGTTTGTTAGGGGATCTCCGGTGGGACTTTTGATGATCGTCCCTTTGGCGTCTCATTGGGAGGACAATAAGAGGAACTTTTAGATTACCACTTTACTAACTTAAGCGCCCTTTTAGATTTTCGCCGAAGTCAGCCCCCTCTTACTTTTGCCCACACGCCCCCTCAGGTTTTCACGTGACGGGGTACCCGCTTTTACCTGCAGTGCCCTTTCAGGTTTTCACCGCAGCTGGGTCATAGCCATTTTTGCCCTTGTCCTGACGTAGGAACAAGGCCGGCGGGGTATCTCTATTTTTAACCCCATTTCTTCTTCTTTTTTTTTCTTTCTTTTTTTATATTCAAAACATATGGGAGGAGACAGTCTATAGGTCGATATGTGGTATCTGACCCTTGATGGTAACAGATGGTTGTTGGCTAGGGCACAGGGCCTTACGCCAATGTAGAGGGGTTTATTCGTTGGCAAGGAGGTAATGCCAGTGCAAGGAGAGATTCTCTGCCAACTCAGACGTAAGATCTGTAGTGGCGACATTGTGCAGAAGTCGGCTGGGATGTGAAGTCTTATGCCGAGAGATAAGTTTATTCGTTAGCAAGAAAGTAATGCTAACGCAAGGGAGGAGTTTTTGCCGATTCGGGCTTAAGGCCCGCAATGGCGATATTGTCTATCCTGTAGGGCTTGGTCAGGGCAGAGTGCCATTGGACTGGGATAGGGGTAGCTCGATAAAGGTGGAGTGCCACTAGACTAAGGTAAAGGTGGCCTGGTCAGGGTGAAGTGTCACTAGACTAAGGTAGAGGTAGCTTGGCCAGGGCAGGGTGCCGCTAAACCAAGGTAGAGGGTAGCTCGATCAGGGCGGAGTGCCATTGGACCAGGATAGAGGTAGCTCGATTAGGGCGGAGTGTCACTAGACCAAGGAAGGTAGCTCGATTAGGGCGGAGTGCCCCTTGATTAAGGAAAAGGGTAGCTCGATCAGGGCAAAGTGCCACTAGACCAAGGTAAAGGGTATTTTGATTATTCAGGGAATGCCAATTGCACCGTGTGGTATAGCTTCATGTGTTTTCCATTGAGGGGAGAGAACTGGACGGCTCCTTTGTCGTCTACGAGGACGTAGGTACCCCCTTCATATACTCGGCGGACAACATATGGTCTGACTCAATTTTCCACCAGCTTTTCTTTGGGGTTGGAGGCCATCACTTCTCTTCTTTTGACCATCACCAGGTCTCCTTTCTTGAATTCTCCCCCTTTGACCAGCTTATCAAAAGCATGGGCCATGCGAGCTTGGTACAGTTGGATGTTTTGTTGCACGCGGAGGCACTTTCCTTCAAGCTCGGTGAGCTCTTCCAATATTCTTTCTACATTGGCTTGTTCGCCACTGACCAAATCATGCTAGATGGTGACTCGCAGTGAGGGAACCTCTAGCTCAATCGGCACCATAGCTTCCGACCCGTATACTAGGGAGAACGGTGAACAACTGGTTGGAGTTTTATAGACGGTACGATAAGCCCAAAGCACTTCGTACATCTTTTATCCCAGTCCTTTTTATTGGACTTGATTATCTTCGCCAGCCGTGTGTGTAGCATTTTGTTGAAAGTCTCTGCAAGTCCATTGGCTTGAGGGTTGTAGGGGAACGATGTCCTCCAATCAATCTTGTATTTATAAGCCAGCCGATAATGAAATGGCTGCCATTATTAGAGATAATTCGGCTGGGAACCCCAAACCAGAATATTATGTTCTGCCGGAAGAATCTTACAACCAACTCTCCCATCACTTCCCTCAGTGCTACTACTTCTGCCCATCTAGAGAAGTAATCTGTAGCCGCCAAGATATATTTGCATCCTGATGAAGATGCCGGCAGCAGCCCTACCACGTCCGTGCCCCATTGAGCGAACGACCAGCTTGGTATGGTCAGATGCAGCGACACTGGCGGTCTTCTTGACACGTTGGCGTGCTCTTGACATTTTCGACAAGCCTTGGCGAACTTGCAGCAGTCATCAAACATAGAGGGCCAATAGTAGCCCAGCTTCTTTATCTCGATTTTCATTTTGGGACTAGCTTGGTGTGCTCCGGCTGAACCCGCAAGGACTTTCATCAGACCAATCAGGGAACTCCTTAGAAGATAAGCTTTATCCTGGTTGCTCGGCTATAAATGACATTGATTCCCCTTGGAAAAGATGAAGAAGAAGGAGAGAAAGCTAAAGGAGGCAAGAGCTACTCGTGTAAGTTGGAGATAAGGAGAAGCTGGAGTATTCTCGGAGAGCACCTGAGAAGAAGGAAGAAGAGTGTGAAGAGGACAAGAGGGTGGGCATCAGAGATAGGGAGAGATCTGTGTGACTAAATGTGAGGGTTCCTCTTTTAGACTCAAATCAGAGTCTTAAGGCTATCCATCAAAAAAGCTCCCAGATTTTCATCTGGAGCAACATTGTGCCATATCGTGTTTCTTCTTCCTTTCTTTTATTTTCTGCTCATTTTTCTTCTTCTGAATTGTCAATAGTGTGTGTTTTTTCGACACCCTATTTTGGGTTATCTCTTTTGTTCCAAGCTGTAAGCCAACGGTGTGAGGAGGATGTTCCTCAGTTCAAGCTATTAGACAATGGTTGTTTGCAGACTGATTCCACTTGTGTGTGTGTGTGTGTGTGTGTGTGTTACTTGCAAGTAGTAAAGCCTCATTAATCTAGTGAGGGGTGGACGTAGGTTGCTGGTCTGCGACTGAACCACCTAAAAAATTGTGTAGTGGGTTGATCTTATACGTTTGATACCTTCTCCTCTCCCTCTACTCACAGGTTTCCAACTTCTCTATTTACTGCATGTGATATTTTTCTTCTCCGCACACGCTTAGTTTTAAGTAGTGTTGTGCACCGAAGATACACTGTAACGACCCAAGATCTAGATACCAGGAGGAGCTCGATGCTATTCGAATCCTGGCCCGCCGCCCACGAGCTGGAGGGCTCGGAAGGGCCAAAAAAGAGTGTGGACGTACAAAGAAATAGGAAATAAAATAGGACAATTCAACAATTAACAGAAATAAATAATCTAACTACAACAGAGTCCAGTCCAACAAAAGTATAGTCTAAGGCAGGAAAGTGTACCCAATGCCGAGTGAACACTCGGCCCGGCGAGCTGGCAACTAAGAACCTCCTCGCAGCACCCTCGAACTTCGAGGAAGAATCGTAACACCTGAAAAGCAGGGGTGAGCCTCCTATCACTGGCTCAGTAGGGGTCCCGTGGAACCCCAACCGAAAACAACGGCGGTAGCAGAAATCAGCAACTACAGCAAGAGCAATAGCAACAGCAGGAGTAGCTACAACAACAACAACAGAAAGTGCGGCCGTACACGAATCCCCAAAACACGACAGTCGAATAAACCACGGCTCTACCACTACTCCTACCGGAACGGAAACCAATACCCCGATCCCTCGGTCGGGGGACCACCAGACTACGAACCACCCTAGGCACGCTACTAGGAGAAACGTCACGACACCTCTGTCGTGGAGGCATGTGCTTACACACAAGGGCCCACTCTGAGATCACGCAGTTCGAAAACACGGTCACGACCTCGCCGTCGTGAACTCTACATCGACTAGAGAAAACTCTCGGTAACGTCCACCGGAAACCCTAGACCTCTACCCTGGGGAAAACACCCGGAAATTACACACAAAATCACGTCTCGCAGACGGGAAACAGAAACTTGAGTCACAAGAATCTCACGTCACGTGACGGGAGTACTTGCTCAATAGAAGTAAGGCTGGATGCGTCAACTGACGACTTAGTCTGCAGCCTCAGGTGTCTCCCTACAACACCCCAAGTGGAGACTGAGATACCGTAACAGTAACCAGAAACACAGAACAAGGACTAGCTGAGGTCGCGTTCGTCAGCGCGGGTCCGACACCTCCAGTCACGTGTGCACACACAGACCATACACCCTAGGTCAGATCCTCTAGTTGTTTCTTCCCTAAAGCTTGGACTCAGGCTGCGCGGAGTGGCCCTACGGTAACCAGTCTAAAAATCATCTCTCTCGGGTCACGCTCTCCACCACTCCCAAGTGGCTCCGCACACGCGTGCACGGGAAAGTTACGATTAGTGGGGACTCACTAAACGTGAACATTGAAAATCACACACGCACCCATCGCAAGTAATGCGGAGTAACAGGTGGCTCGGAGCCACCTGACTCTGGACGGCTCACTAGACCTACTAAACCCAATGGTCCTTGAGTCACGAGACTCGGGTCAAGACCGTCGCACGTGACGGCACATCGCCGTCAATTTGGTCTAATCTCTAGGTGTGAAACCACGGTAATGCGATTTCCAAGGCAGCTCACAAGCCGCCAATTTGATCCCTCATCCAAGGGATACACGGGAAACCTTCAGCCCCGGGCTGGTTAACTGGACTCATAGTCCAAGGCCACACACATGGCCCACTCGGAAACCACTTTCCGAGAAAAACCCACGTCGTGCGGGGAAGGCCCTCCACACTTACGCCGACTCTCGACGACTCGATCTAGCGAAAGCACGAAAGCTCGGAACACATGGGGTCACCCGGACCCCCAAGACCCGTGGGCACGCTAATCGAAGTAACTTGGCACCTCCGGACACACCCAAAAATACGAACACAAAACCCACGGGCGTCCGGGACATCCACGAGGCCGAAGGTCGATCACTGGGTCACAACCGGGTCGACCGGAAACCGAACGACATGACCGGAACACGGAAATCACCAAACCCAAGTGGCGGTCATCCCCCTGACCGTCACTTCCAGGTGGCGGTCTATCTCAGGACCGCAACCCTCAGCTAGCGGTCCACTCTGGATCGCAACTCGCCAGGAACACCTGGACAAGAGGCGGTCATCTGACTAAGGTAGTAGAGAGCTTGCTCCTTTCCCTCATCATTATTTTGGGTGAGCATTGACCCTAGCGAGCATTCAGTGGCGGCTATGTACAAGATAAGCTGCCTCCCCTTGACTGGCGCCCCCAAAATAGGCGGAGCCTTCAAATATTGTCAACTAGTTGAGAGCCCTTTGGCACTCTTGACTCCAGCAGAAAGGTGCATTCTTTGCCATCAATTTGTGAAATGGCTGGCAACGCCCCGACAGGTTGGAGATAAACCTGCGTATGTAGGCCAGTCGGCCCTATAGGGACCTTAGCTCTCCCAGATTCTTTGAAGGAGGCAACTCCTAAATAGCCTTTATTTTAGCAGGGTCGATCTCAATTCCCCTATATCGGACTACAAATCTGAGAAACTTCCTGTAGGAGACGCCGAAGGCGCACTTTATCTGGTTCATCTTCAGCTCATATTGCCGCAACCTTTCGAAGATGACCCTCAGGTCGTGTAGGTGGTCTTCTCTCTTCTTAGTCTTGACGACTAGGTCATCAATGTAACACTCGACTTGGCTATACAACAGCTCATCGAATATCTTGGTCATTGCTTGCTGGTAGGTGGTACCAGCATTCTTGAGACCAAAGGGCATCCTTTTGTAGTGGAATATCCCCTTAGGCGACCAAAAGGCCATGTGAATTCAGTCGTGCTCCGCTATCCAAATCTGGTTATAGCCGGATGACCCGTCCATGAAAGATAAAGCCTCATGGCCAATAGTTGCATCAATCATCACTTCAGTGATAGGCATCGGAAAGTCATCTTTTGGGCATGCCTTATTTAGGTCGCAGAAATCCACACAAATCTTGATCTGCCCATTCTTCTTCTTCACCGGTACAATGTTGGCCAGCCAAGTAGTGTATTGGTTTTCAGATACGAAGTCGACTTCAATGAGCTTGTCGACTTCCTTGCATATTTGGCTGATCAAATCTGACCTCATACACTGGGGAGGCTGCTTCACTAGTTCAACCTTGGGATCGATGGCCAGAATGTGTTGAGCCACGGTGGGGCTAAGGTCGGGCATCTCTTTGTAATTCCAGGTAAAGTAATCCTGAAATTCTCACAGGATCTTCACGTATGGTTCTCTCTCCTAGAGAGATAGGAGGGCACTTAGAAAGGTCGGCTTGGGGTCACTATCTGAGCTGAGGTTGACTTCGATGAGCTCATCAACGGTGGCTTGGCCGCCATCTTCAATTTTTGGTGGAGTCGGGAGTAGGTCGATGAAATCTTGACCTTCTTCTTCTTCTGCCTCGAGGCATCAGTATGATTCATCTTGTTTCACCTTACTGGGTGGTGGGATGCTACCCCTAGAGGTAGAGGGCTCTTCAGTCCCCTGTCCTTGCGGGACATCATCGAAGATTGCAGCGACCTTCGCTTTGACGTGCTCCTAGCGCTTGCGAGGGGTACCCTCGTGCTTCCCTTCACCTACTGGTGGCGGCGACTGCGAGGTGTCTCCTGGTGTGGAGGGATGGAGTGTTTCATCGGGCACCTCATGGTAGTCATCGTAGATAGTTTCTATGGGGGCCGAGGTGATTGTCTACCATGCTTGAGACTGCTCCACCGCTGGTGGCTAGGGTTGCTCATTCTCGGTTGGCGTTTTAGAGGCCTGATGCTAAACTGACACTATATAAGTACCCTTTTCGTGGATGCCTATCACATGGGGACGTGGTGGAACCACCACATAGTCTGCCTTTCTGAGCTCATCTTTCTCAATCAGGTCTTAAGCAATATCCTTGAAGACATAACGGTCTTCAATAAGGTGTCCCAATACTTGGTGATAGGGGCAGAACAAGGGGTCACCACTTCTTCGGGGCCTCTAGGACTTTGGGAGAGAGACCTTACCGTAGTGGCATGCCCAGTCAAAGATTCCTCGGGTCTTATTCTTTGGGAAAGAGTAAGGCTTTTGCATCCTCTCCTATAGTGTAGGGCTTCGTTCAGTCAACCGTCTGGCTGAAGAACCGGCTACTCTCCTCGCCCCCCTGTTCAAGTGCATGGTGGCGTCAGGGCTAGTGCTCAGGAACCGATGCGCGCATCTGTCTCGCTGACGGAGGACACCCTGGATTAGATCAAAAATAGGTATGGTTATTTCGGCCAGCCATGCCTTTTGCATCTCGATCTCTCGTTGTTGTTAATGATATAGAGCAAGCATGACAGGTCGTATCGAGGGGAACTGGGAGTGCGGCTCGTACCATCGTCCTTCACGTCAATGCTAGGCAGGGGTGAGAGTACCCCGTTATTGTGGTCATTCAGGGTCAGTCCCTCAGAGGAGGGCGGGACCTTCCCCGTATCCCTGCAGTGAGGCGGGTTCCAAAGGAACACTTCTTCATCTTGAGCTTCCTCAGGTGGAGGCATATGATACTTGTGGCCCTGGACTTCCTGCGAGTCTGTAGCTTCTGCAGGATCATCGCCAGACTGAGCTAAAATTGATATCATGTCGGCTTGATAAGAGTCTTCCCCTGAAAAGCCTAAACCCAGGTGTCAGGTAATTTGCAACAATCTCCGATCCAAGTTTGTTGGGTTCAACATTTTCTTGAACATTTCTCTCTGGCTTGAGGGTTGATAAAAGGAAATCCCTTGTCTCCGGGACATTCCGACTAACGGCCAGTAACGTCAAGAAGTCCCATGATCAGGACAGAGGGGTCGTGCAGCTCATCGGGGAGTTGACAATCATCATCCCCTCTGACCGACTTTTCCCCGGCCACATAGAAGATAGTGGATGGACCTTCAGAATTAGGCAATTTGAGTCCAAAAGCTTCTCACTGACTTCCGCCGACAGACCCCTGCGGCAGATGGTGATCGCATCTTCGGGCGTCAGAGGATTGTCGCAGCGCATGTTGACGTCCCTCCATCACTTAATGAAGTCCAACGCGGTCTCACCTTTTCTCTGCTTAAGGGCGCAGAGTTCCGCCATAGAAACTTTGTGCTCGGCAGTCTGGAAACGGTCGACGAACTGCTTCTGCATATCAGCCCAAGCAGTCACTGAGTTGGGTTTTAACCTGGAATATCACTGGAAGGCGGTGCCTGTCAGGGACGTGGCGAAGTACCGCAGCAAATATGCCTCTTCTAGTGTCAATTCACTCATAGCTATCATGTAATAGGCCATGTGTTCATGTGGCAAGTCCTGTATGTTGAACTTTTGGAGTTTCGGGGCCTTTGGGCAGTCAAGCAGAAGTTTCTTGAATTGATGGTGGAGGGGATATGGCACACTGTACAAATCAACAGTAGCCACACCCTCACCATGTTGAGCAAATTTTGCCTCCACGATTCGCTCGATCATCTGCCTTTGCGCCATAAGGCTTTCTGCAGCTGGAGTGGCAGAAGACCGTGCGTTGGCTTCATGTTGTGGCACTTCAAATTCCATCGCCAATGGTAATTTCGCATCAGTGACGGAGGCATTAGTAGTGACTGGAATGGGAGGAGGCTGTTGTTCCATCCCAGTGGGCGCCGCTTGAGGCTAGACATGAACCTCATTTTCGCGCAAAAGTGATTGCAAGAGACTCTTCAGTTCTTGGTTTTCACGTCGGAGCTCCTCCAACGCGAGAGTCTGCGCCTCTTTTCCAAGATCTTCCTCGTGTTCGGGGCTGCTGTCCCCATCGACACTATAGATATCCTCTTGGTGTTCTTCTTGCCGTGCCAACTCGGGCAGAGATGTCCCGACAGCCGGTGTCTGCTGTGTCTGTGCCGGGATCCGAGAAATCGGTCTCGACCTCCTCAAATACTGAAGAGGCTAGTTCAGTTCCCTCGAGGTGTCCTCTAGCTGCTTATCGGTGGAGGTAGTGTAGCAGGTGAACACTTTGACAATGTCATTGGTCACCTGAGCCGCCCGTTTCTTCCTGGGCAGTTGTTGGTCAGGCTTAGGTAGCGCCATCCCTAGTCTGTCAAGAACAGATACTCGGGACGTAGAGGCCTGAACTGAGCAATCCTTGTCCGTGTGCGTTGAATTGGCCCACGGAGAGGTCGGCAACACCTTCTTGCCGCCCCCTCGGCGCTTCTGCCCACGTGGGGGCTGGGTTGTGGACCTTGGAGATGTCGAGGTTTCAGTGGTTGTTGGACTTCGCATCCGTTGAAGATCTGACATGCGGAAGGGCCCTTCCGCCCTTGCTCGCTTTATGATTTGGGCCTCCTCTTTGGTGACCCATATTTTCTTCAAATGGAGCTGACGCTCCTCAATTGGGTTGCCCCCCGACTTTGATGGGGGAGCTAGTGGTTTGGGTCGCTGCACTGGACCCTGGTTCGCCGCCGATACGGTAGGCTTCTTCTATTTCGCTCTGTCCCCCAGGACTTGCTGGAGAAGCTCGAAGCGGTTGAAAGTAGAAATGGTCGGGACGTGGCGGTCCTGAGGTAGAATCGGCTCGCCTCCTTCGAGTCGGATGCGAAGATCTCCGACGAGTATAGTCTTGCCGGAGCGGGATGTAGCCGCTACAGGTTTTACGTTCTTGTGGCCATGGCGCTGCCCCCGTTGAGTAGGAGCGGCGCTGGTGACGTCTGCAATAGGCATGGCGTCATTGTGGCGGCGACGCTACCCCCGTTGAGTAGGAGTCGTACCTCATAGGGTGGCCACAGTGGAGTTGGTGCCGTTGCGGCGATGACGTTGCCCCCGTTGAGCAGGAGCGACGTCGATGGTGACTTGATTGACCGAGAAAACTCCGTCATTTGCTAGGGTAGAGGGCCTGACACCTTCGGCCGTTGTTATGGCAGATGAGGGGACTCGGCCAATTGCTGAGACAAAGGGCCTGACACCCCTGGTCCGTGAAGAGTTGGCCGGCGGACTCGACCAATTGCTGAAGCATGGGGCCTGACACCCCCGATAGTGGTCTTGCTAATCGGGCGGCCCCAACCTATTGCTAAAGTTGAGGGTCTGACACCCCCAACAGTTGTCTTGTTGACCGGGCGTACCCGGCCAGTTGCTGAAGTAGAGGGCCTGACACCCTCGATAGCAACTGTTGCAGGCGTGGCTGAGTTGGCCTCAACCATGGGTACGACGCCCAGGAAGAAGGGTAAGCCGACGACTGGCGGGAAGTCGCCGAAGACCAGTGGAGTCGCCAGGTATCTGAACTTGGCGTGGTTGGCGAGGACCTGAGGGGCATAAATAATGACGGCCATCGTCTTGTTGTTGTTTTTGATGGTAGTGCGTAGCACGAAAGAAGTGGCATGTGAGTGCCCGAATAGCTCTCAAATGAGCAGAGAGATGTGCCCTCCTCTTCCCGTCCTATAAGAGGAAGAGGGACAGTCAGAACCTCGAAGAAGGTTTAAGGATTTTCTTTGACAGAAAGAAGAAAGGCAGGAAAAGTCCCACCGGACGTGCCAGTCTGTGGACCAATGAATTTTATCGTAGATAAATAGATAGATTGTTCTTTTTGAAAAGAAACATTCCCCCTATGTGTAGGGGTATATTCCGTGGGTATGCATAGTATCAAACGATTTGGGTTCGGGTGCTGGACCTCTCCCTACTGACCGCAGTCAGTGTTGATTTACATCGGTCTAACGTCCGAACACAAACACGGGTGTTACACTGGGGTTGCTCTGGGAGCTGGGGTTGAGTCTCCCTCTGTCGCATGGTACCGATCTTGAATCATCCTCAGGCTATATTGGTGTCGAAGTCTCTTAACTTTGCTTAATCTGATTTCAGGGGCGTCGAAAGTGCCAGTGTGGAGCTACGAGCTGGTGCGACTGCCACGGTGCTCCCCAGGTCCTGTGGACCACGTCGAGCAGGGAGCTGATCAAGTGTCTGTCGTCACTCCCCAAGCTGAGGTCGCGTTCGCCCCAAGGAGATTGCAGTATCCCGTTCCTGCGGGGGTTCCCTTGGTGAGCTCGGCGATAGCTTCTGCAGCCAGCGACGACTCTAGTGCCGGGGGGGACGCCTCCGAAGGAACCGCTAGTGCTGCGGCAGAAGGGTTCCACCATGGCTGGTGGCGGTCGGGCTTCATTAACGGTGGAGGAGCTAGCGGCACTGGACGACCAGCGTTGCTCGAGGAAGAGGGGAAGAATCTCTACTCCACCTCGGGATCAGGCCCCATCACCGTTGTCGTGCGCAGCACCTCCTCCCCTCGAGGTACCGCCGCCACCGCAGGCTGACGAACCTGCGAATCCTTCCCTTGCCCTTGCCCCCCCCCGGAGGGGCGTGATAAGGGGAAGGCTCGCTTAGTCGACGATGCTGTCCATCCTCCATCATCGGAGGTCTCTCCGCACGCTCAATTCCTCCCGCCCGAGGAGGCCACGGTTGGGTATGCGGGGCTTGCAACGGTGGTAGACCTCATGAACAAGAGCGGCGGATGGCGCGAGCATGTCGGGGTGTTCGGCCCAAAGGCCGAGAAGGAGTTGACGGATTCGGCCGCCAAGAGCCTGTGTGCAGTTACGAGGGCCCTTGGCCTTTGGAGGCACCACTTTGGTGGTCTTGCACAGGAACTAGAGGCCAGTCAAGCCGTGCAGACTGACTTGGTAGCCAACTGTGAGGTGCTCGAGGAGCGTCAGAAGGTGGCCGAGGCTGAGGTTGTCGGGCTCCGTGAGCAGCTCAGCCAGCTGGATCGGGCGCTCATCGCTATGGAGCAAGACCGTGACTTCTTCCACATTGAGGCCGAGATGGCAGAAGCCCATGCGGCCACGCTGAAGGCGCAGGTCCAGGTGGTCGAGGCTCGGATCGAGGAGGTGAAGGTGCAGCTCATAGAGCTGTGCTCGATAATGGCCGCCGCTGAGGAGAAGGCAGTGGAGAACTGCTGCTCTTCTTCGGCCTACCGGGACGAGCTGACTGTCGAGGCCCTGAAGTTCTTTGGGCCGGCACGCGATCGTGGCTTCCGAGAGGGCTGGGCAGCCACTATGGTGGCCGCGGCCAGGGCCCTTGGCGCTCGGTGCCTTCTCTCCCCCCTCCTTCATCACCCTATGGCTCTGAGGCTAGTGACGACGAGGAGGGTGCTGGTGAAGTGCGAACCAAGATCGGGGAACCTGCACTGGGGCCGAGTGTGGGTGAGCGTGCATCTGTTGACGCCCCTGCCACGGAGGAACATGTGGCGAACCTGGGTGAAGACATGAGCGGACCCGAAGAGGCCGGGTCACGTGATGCTGCTGCTGGGGCATACCCTTGAAGGGGTGCCTTCTTATTTCTCCTTTTTGTATTTTCCTTGTTCTGGTAGGGCAGTCGCCCTTTTGCTTGTAAACTTCTGTTTTTGGAATTGAAGATTTTGGCCTGAATCTTTGCCGTGTATGTCCTATGGTTGTGATGACATCTCTTGGGGATACGGAACGGCGTCTCCAAGGATCACCCTGGAGGAGCGTGACTTTTGGGATCCGTCGCTCCGAATCCTGTGTTTCTTTTTTGAAAAGACGGTAGGAGTCCTTTGGCCTTCCGATATCTTCCTTCCCCTCTATAAATATCGACTTTCACCCTCATCTCGTGGCACAAAGGCTTCGAGGGAGTAGGTCCTATAGAATGTCTTCAGGAGAGTCTGGCACCTCGTCGGACGATGATGCTTCGCAGGCTCCTCGTCGACCCCTAATCCTCTGGAGGGCACCTTCGTCGGCTCCTTGGCGACCGTGGCTGGAACCGGGAGCGAATGGTCCCGTTTCTGAGGAATACCGGAATGCATGGGTACTTGGATGGCTGGCGGGAGGCGTTGGAGAAGGTCAACCACTTGTACGCTAGCAGGGGAGTCCTGTTTCTTGAGCTGGACAGGTTCCGTCCTTAAGGGAATGAGAGATGCCCTTGTACTCACCCCCCTTTGCTTCTGAGTATCATCCCTCTTAATGTCTTCTTGTCACATGACCATGACCGCTTTTCTTCGTGCTTGCAGGTGTGTGATGAGGTATTCTCCCAAGCTAGGGGGAGCGCTTCTCTGCCCGAAGATGTCGGTAGGTAAGGCGGTCGACAAGGCGGTCAGCTTTGCTTTCCAGTTTGCAAACCTGGCTAGTGCGCTAAGTCGGCATCCGTAATGGGTGGGCCTTGTTGCTCCAGTGTCCCCCGTTGGTCCACTTCCATGGATCAAAAGGGATAATAGGTGCGGAGTTCATCCCTCTTCTCGGGCATAGACAGTTTCCTCTGTTGGGCCACTTCCTCAGAACAAGCAGGCCGAGGAAAGGTCGTCTGTTACCGCCACAAGAGGCTGGGGATGGGGTCATGTCTCCACGGCCTTAACTTCTAGTGTGTCTGCACGTCGGTTGCGTGAGAGCAGTTCTTGCGCTTTGACAGCTTTGTATTTTGACTAAAGAATAAGGTCTCTTGTATTCTGACAGCTTTGTATTTTGACTAAAGAATAAAATCTCTTCAATGATTGCTCATTCAAATAAATAGGGGAAATTTGAAAAAGTTCAATAATTCCATCGGGATCTGAATTAAATCTGAATAAAGTTTTAATTGGCCCATTAAATCGATCCGAAATTGATAAAACAAGGGATTCGAAGTCCAGGAGTATTACAATCCCCTCCACCTTACAGAAATTTCATTCTCAAAATTTAAGCTGGAGCACGGGGAAGGAGAAGAAACTCACTTGAATAAGTAGGAAAACTCCCACTGCATCTCGTCCTCTCACTCCCAGGTTGCCTCATCACCAGAGTGCCGCTATCAGACAACCTTAACAAGCGGGATAACCTTGTTCCTCAACTGCTGCTCCCGCCGATCCTCTATACGAATGGGACACTCAGGAAGAGATAGATCATACGTCAACTCAAGGCATACGACATCCTCCAAAACATAGGAAGCATCGGGCATATACTTCCTTAGCATGGAAACATGGAACACATCATGCATAGCATCCAACCCCGGGGAAAATTGCAACCTATACGCCACTTCACCGACGCGCTCCACGATAGGGAACGGTCCAATATAGCGGGGACTCAACTTTTCACGCTTGTCGAACCACATTACCCCTTTCATAGGGGAGACCCTCAGAAACACCTGGTCACCTACTTCGAAGCAGAGAGGTCTCCTCCGACGGTCTGCAAAGTTCTTCTGCCTACTTTGCGCCACCAGTAATCTGTATCGGATGAGCCAGACCACTTCAACACATTGCTGCACCGACTCCGGTCTCTTCATGATCTGCTCACCAACCTCGAACCAATCTAGTGGAGTTCGGCACGGACGTCCATGCAATGCCTCATAAGGTGCTATGCCAATGCTCGAGTGATAGCTATTATTGTACGTGAACTCCACCAATGGTAAATGATGTGATGTGGTACAACCACGTGTGACACGGGATGACTTGACGTCCCTCAGACCTATCGTTGCAAGCAGATGGACGAGTAGTAACGGGCCCGATTTGACAAGTTCACTCACGCAGCATACACTCTCATCTGAAGGCAACTCGGGGATGATCGTGAGGATTTGGGGCGGGACCTTGCTGTTCTGAGGCTTGACTATGCCAAGGCTGACCCGTTAGGGGGTCGGAGTTCCCACATTTCGTGGGCGACCAGCACGCCGTGGGCGTGGGGGTAACTGATGCCACTCCTAACTCTCTCCGCGACGGGGCCCACAAGCAAGCATAGATTGGGATCGGGCACTCACTCTCTGTCTGATGGGCAATAAGAAATGACACTAGATAAGCCAAGACATATCAGGAGGGGCAGCCAAATGCTCACTTGATCGGCTTGAAGAAACCGATCCCGATTGGAGACGAGGCGAGCGGGGAACGTGCGGTACCCTGCATGTGCATCAGAGTAGCTTGATTGGCCCTATTTTAATACATCCTGCGACACCTCTCACTAGAGGGCCGGCTTTAGAATTGCGGAATGGGAAATACAAACAATGATACTATTGTACCCAGACAATTTTCCCAACATAATATTAAGAAATAAGGGTTCGTGAATTTTCCCGAACACCCCTAAAGCGGAGGCTACCCAACCCATCCTATAGCTCCCCGGGCCCAACCAAGGGTCCCAACCAGCTAGCCATAATCCACGACAACATCAACGGTCGATTGGGGCCCACCTCGATCACTCAGTTTGCGGGTTTTCCCACGTTCTACACAGCCACTCTGGCCAACTCGGGGGCACCCTGACAATAGGCCACGACACTTGGCACCCAGCAACGAGGCCGGGATCTACCCCCAAGACATCTGCATGTAGCCTTCTAAAGTCAGAGGAAGACTTATCTTGGTCAACCGCAGGCTCTAGAATCCCATGGCACCCGTATGCGGGCCATACACACGTGTCGAGAATTTTTCTGAACACCTTATGGGCGTACATATCCTAGCCATTCTACAACAAGCCGAGGACCACCCCGCGGTTCCAGCACTCCAGCCATGTCCTATGACACCTCTCCAGCAAGTTGGGGCAACCCCCGACCCTCAGACATGCGACGACAAGCCGCTTATTTTCAGCTCCCAGGCTGACCTGGGACTACCTGCCAACCTGCCATACTATGCGGCACACACCATGAAAGCTGGGCCCACATGCCCGGAAGGCTCTCTCTCAACTCCTATGAGCCCATGCCCTCAGCCCAAGGCCAAATCCAAGGCCAGTCGATCACTCACCCAAGCTGATCGACAACCCGAGGGGTGTTAGGAATTTTCTCGAACACCTTGTGAGCGATAGCGACAACACGACGATGACAAGCCCCCACTGGCCAATCCCAGCATCCTGGAGTACCCCGTCCTCCAAAGGACAACCCCAGATGACAAAAGAAGATCCCCGGGGCCACCCCTCGGGGTCACGGTTTGCCTGAGGGGGAGTTCACCCCGGGGCGTAGCTGTGCCCCAGGGAGGGTGAACCCCATTGGGGGGCACACCCTCCTCCTAGCCCAATGGCCCCATGACTGTTCTCTAGTCCCAGTACCTCCCAGTTCCTACCCGTGCATGGAAGGATTCGACGACGAAGCCTCGGGATCGCATAAAGTCCCACATCATCGTTCTTGTGCACGCAGCCAGCCAACCAGCCTAATGCCTGTATCCTTTTTTCTTCTTGCAGTCACACTTGGTCAAGGTGGGGCCAAAGAGAGTAAAAAGGGGCATTTTTATAAGGTGGGGACCGCCCCCCCTCTCTCTCCCAGAGTTGCTCCGTGCAAACCCCCCCATGGGGGGGTTTTAGGCAGACAGATTTTTCCCTATCGAGCTTTCGGAACCCTGTGTAGGGTGAACGACATGTTGTCGGGCTCCGAGACATTGCAAGCACATTGTGCATTTTTCGAAGATCGTGAGAAGTATTTTTCCTAATTTTTATATTTTTTGGAATTTTTAATTCTCACATTTTTCCTATAAAACCCCTCACCCCTCTCTCTTTCCCTCATTTCTCACTCTCTCCCTCTCTCTTCTCATGCTCTCCCTTTCTCTCCCTCTCTTCTCTGGTGGCCAACGGAGGAAGGTGGGGGTGAGGTGGCGATGCTCATGGGGCGAGGGACTACGGGAATGGGTCGAGGATCGAGGCATGGAGGCGTGGAGTTCGTCGTTCGCGAGTTCGCGTTCCCGGTGATGTTCTAACGACTATTTCACGATGGAACGGCCTCCACGGCATGTATAATATTTGGTGGAGGTAGGAGGATGGTTGCTCAACCCCAGTAGTTCATTTCCCACGAGTTTCGTAGGTCGTGGTGAGCAGAGCGGGGTTTATTTCACGTAGGGGCTTAAAATCATGTTTTTAGGGCGTGCGATGGATTCGTCGGATTGAGCGACATTTTTCCATTTATTTAAGTGCTTTTTAGTGTTTTGGGACCTAGGGAATGGTCCCCAGTGTTTTCCCCCTCGACTGGGGTCGAGTGGGCGTGAAAACTGAGCCACGGGTGTGGGTTCGGACGGGGTCACTGCTGTTTTTGGTTGACCAAAGATTGGGCGTTGGTCGACCAAGCAGCCTACTGTAAATAGGGGCACTCTATAGATTTTGGTCGACCCATTGCCAAGCGCCAGTCGACTGACTGCCACTGGTGAGGTCGACGCAGTATGCGCTATGTCGACGCTGCACAGACTAGACTGCTCCGATCGACCGACCGGCACAGGGTGCTTTGGTCGACTGACCCAACTAGCCTGGTCAATCGAAATGCACCAGACTCGCCCATTTCAACCCTCGGTCGACCCGGTTGTGACCCTTTGGTCAACCTATGACCCCGTGGATGTCCCAAACACCCCGTGGAGACCGTGAGCATGTTTTGGGTGTTTGGAGGTACCGTATTATCTCGATTAGCATGCCCATTGGTTTTAAGGGTCCGGGTGACCCTTTGTGTTCCGGACTTTTTTGTTATCACTAAATCGAGTCATCGCGAGTCGGCGTGAGTGTGGAGGGCTAGTCCCGCACGTCGTGGCTTTTTCGGGAAGTGGTTTCCACGTGGGCCATGTGTATGGCTTATGGACTGCGAGTCCAATTACCCAGCCTGGGGCTAGATAGTTTCTTAGCCTCCCTTTTGAAGGGATTAGGGTTGGCGGTCATGAGCCACCCTAATAATTATTGTACCATGGTTTCTGACCTAGGGATAGGCCAGATTGACAGCTTGGAGCTGTCCTGTGCAACAACCTTGACCCCGAGTCTTGTGACTAAAAGGCCATCGGGTTTAGTAGGTCTAGTGGACTGCCTAGATTCTGGTGGATTTGTGCCACCCGTTTCCCGAGTTAATTATGACGGGCTTATGCAAGCCTATCCATATTTCAATGGTTTATGTCGAGAGTCTGTTGCTTAGTGACCCCCCACTAGTCGGAGCTTGCCTAGGCACGCGTGTGCTTACCCACCTGGGAGTAGGTGGAGAGCTCACCCGGGAGAGACAGTTTTAGGCTGGTTACCGTAGAGCCCCTTGTCTTGTAGCCTGAGTCTGGGCTGGGGTGAAAACAAGCTAAATGACCCAACTTAGGACGCATAGTCTGTATGTGCACACGTGGCTGGGGCGACAGACCCACACTAACGAGCGCGACCCCACTTAGTCCTTGTTCTGTGTTCAGTGGTTAGTGGTACGGTGTCTCAGTGTCTGCCTGGAATGAGTGGGGAGACACCTGAGACGCCGAATAAGTCGTCAGGAGACGCATCCAGCCTTGCTTCTAGTGGGTAGGCACTCCCTATAGATGTTTATTCTACCCCACCCCAAACTAGCAATATATGCATAAACATATAAGCATGAAAAGACAAAGGGCGATGAAGAACAGAGATACTAATTGTGATCACCACCAAGGCTAACGACACATAAAAGGACTAAGAAAAGATAGTAGCATGCGTCACGTACCTTGGAAATAAAGAGAAGAAAATGTGGCCCAAAGAAGAGACCACTAAAGCATGATCGCGCGTGGAAGAGGGATGCGGGAAACAATGTGGAATCAGCACCTCCTCACCTTCCAGCCAACAAGAAGAAGAGGTCCTCACGTTCTCTTACTTTCTTGCAAAACAAAACTCAAACACAAGGATAAAAACACATCAGAACTATACAAGTGTAGTACCAATCTCGGATTGCATAAAATAGTGGTAAAGATTATGGGAGAACGCACTGGGGGAAGGTTTTTAACTCCTGTGGAAGGGTGTAAAAGACAAGTGGGTGTATTGTGGTGATGTATGAATAAAGAGAATCAAATAACACACAGCACAGCTGCGGAGAGAGGCAACGTAAAATGGAGAAAAATGTATGCAGAATGCAGTGAACTATGTAGAAACTAAGTGTGAAAACTGTGTGAAATAGAGAAAAGAGGACGCAAAGAACTATGGGAAAGAACGAGAAAAAAGAGCCATTGAGCGTTGGAAAATGTAGTTACTACTCCCCTCTGCAGGTTGGGGTCGAAGAGGAAGGTAGACGATGCAGCATGGCTCCGCCCCGAACCGAAGAAACGCCCTCTTTCGCATAGAAAACTGAGTGCAAAAATTGCAGCAAATTGTGATGAAATCAAATATTTAATAACTCTCACCCCCCTCTCTTCCTTATCTCACGTTCTCTCCCCCTTTCCTCTCGGTTCTCTCTTTCTCTCCCTCTCTTCTCCGGGCGGCCGACGGAGGAGGAGCGAGATGAGGTGGAGGCCACGTGGGGACGGCGAGCGGTGTGGATGGTGCAAGGATCGAGACGTGGTGTGGCATGAACCCTATTCGCAGATTTGGGATGTCGTCGCGGATTTGAGTGGCGTTTTCATATGGAAACGATGTCATCGGCGTGGTAAACCATCAGTGGAGGTAGGGGAATGGATCTCTATCTTTTGTTCTACGTTTCCTCATGATTTCGAGCCGTTTGATGCGAGTTTGAGCGGATTTTTTTATTTTTGGAGTGAAATTCATGCTTTTGAGATGTGCGTCGAATTCGCCATTCAAGGCGATGATTTTCGATTTAACTGATAGATCTTGAACCCATGGCATGTCGGGATGTGATTCCCATTAATTTGACTGCATTTTTTCGCGATTTGAGGCTGAAATGAGGCCGGATGTGTATGTGAGGCGGTTTGGGCCGATTGGAGGAAATCACCCATTTTCTTGTCGTTTTATGATTTTCTTGGACCCTTCTGACTTGTGGAAGGCATAGGATGGGTTTATGAATGTTTCCCCCTTCATATGGGACGATTGGGGGGTGGAACAAGGGGTTTCGTGCGGTTTTCCGTTAGTTCGCACAATAGATGAGAACGCGGTCGGTGACCCAACCGTGTTCATCCTCGGGAGATTGATCGCGGAGGACCCAGAGACAGCGATCGATCGAGGAAGATAAAAAGTAAGGCGGTTCTGGACGCGGTCTGGCGACCAACTGCGATCTAGGCTGACTATGGTTTGTAGGGAGACCGCGATCATGAACGCGGCCTACCCCAACACTGCATTCCTAAGTCAGTCGACTGACCCATGCAAGGTATGTCGACCCAACAGCGATGGATGGCCGCGGTCGGTATGAAGACCGCGACCGCGTGAAGGCGGTCTGACCCGTGCGTTAAGAGTGTGTCGACCCACCGTAAAGGCAGGTCGACTCACCCAGTCTGTTTTGTTGTTTTGGTCTCCGGTCAACCCGATTTTGACCCAGTGTTGACTTTTGACCCCGTGAGTGTCTCGGCTATCCCGTGGGGACCGAGACTGTGTTTTCGGATGCTCAGAGGTATCATTTTATCTCGATTCGCATGCCCGTGTAGTTTTGAGGGTGCGGGTGTCCCTATGTGTTCCAAGCTTTCTGATTATGTTGAATTGAGTCACCGTGTGCCGGTGTAGGTGCGGAAGGTTCCCGTACGATGTTAATTTTAGCGAGAAATGGTTTCCCGTATAAGCCATGAGTGTGGCCTATCACTGTGAGTCCAGTAAGCGGCCAGGGGCCGAGGACTTTCAATCTTCTTTTAGAGTGGAGCCAACAGTTGTGTGCTGCTCCAATGATTCTTTTCACCGTGATTTTGACTCTAAGGCTAGAGTAATTTGACAGGGTGGAGCCGTGTTGCATGACGGTCTCGACCTGAGTCGCGTGACTCAAGGGTTGTTGGATTAACGGTGCTAGCCAATTATTTTGAGTCCAGTGACATTGTGTCACTTCATGTTCCGAGTTACTTGTGACGAGCAAGTGTGTAGCCTATCAGTACTCCGGTGTTTTCCTTTGAGAGTTCTATGTCGAGTGACCTCCCACTAGCCATAGTCTATTACGACACGCGGGTGTTGACCTACCAGGGAGTGGTAGAGTGGCTTCCCAGAGAGACGATTTTAGGTTGGTTACTGTAGGGTCTCCCACTGTGGCGGCTCGAGTCCGGGCAAGGAGGAAAATCAACTAGACTACCTAAGTAGCGCAATTAGTCAGTGTGTGCACACGTGACCAGGGGATTCGGACGCGTGCTGACGAGCACGACCCCGACTAGACCCTTGTTCAGTGTTACTTGTACGGTGTCTCAGTTTCTGCCTGGGGTGAGTAGAGAGACACCTGAGGCGCAGACTAAGTCGTCAGTAGACGGATCCAGTCTTGCTTCTAGTGGGCTTAGTTCTCCCGTCACATGACATGTGACTCTCTTGACGTGTGATACTGTTGAGTTTCCCATATGTGCTGACGTGGTTCTTCGAGTGGTTTTGTGTCTTTCTGACACTGAGGTTCAGGATTTCCGGTAGAGATGCCGAGGTTTCACCCATAGATGGTGTAGAGTACACGACGGCAAGGTCGTGTCAGTGCTCTTGGACCGTGTGGTCTTGAGTTGGGCTCTTGTCAGTGAGGACGAGCCTTCACGACAAAGTGTCGTGGTGTTGCCTAGTAGTGAAGCCAGAGTTTCTTCTTGTTGGTTTGGCGATTCCCGATTGTGAGATCGGGGTTTATCTTTTTGTGCCATTAGGAATAGCTTGTAGCAAGCCATGGTTTCATAGGATGCCATTTTACTATTTTTACGGGTAATGCTTCTGTTGTTGTTACTCCTGTTACTGTTGTCGTTGTTGTTAGCACCGTGGTTACTGTCGTTGTTTCGGGGTGGGGATCCGCGGGATCTTTACTGAGCTAATGAGATGAGGCTCACTCCTTTCTTTTCAGCCGTAACGGTTCCTCCTCGTGGTTCGGAGGTCCAGTGCTGAGGTTCTTAATGCCGGCCTTGCCAGAGCTGGGGGCATACCCGGTGCTTGAGTATGTTTCTTTTCCTATAGGCTGCACTTAGTTGGATTGGACTTTGTTATTAGCTCTGTAGTTAATTTGTTAATAGAAAATATAATTTTATTTTCTAACATTTCTCAACCGCGCTCGGTCCGACCGCTTCCCTCGCTAAGTGACGTATCAGAGCTTGCATAGAGTCCCAGTCGGTCTCGAGTCTCGCGGGTCCGTCCCGCATCACTACAGATGGATAATCTGTGCGCTTTAAGTTGCCCCGGAAGAAGTATTGAATCCATAGGCCCATCTGAACTTTCTTTTAGTCTCCTTTCTTCCTGCTTCAAGATGAGGAAGCTTTGGATGAATCTTCATAATAGGACAAGCATAATGTCCTATATACTTTCATTAAATAATGATATGATAGGCCAATGACGTATCGACCCTCACCGTTGGACTCATCCTTCAGATAGTCAACGAGGTAAACTTCTTCATATGGCTCATCGTCAATGGGCAGGCCGTTAAGTTGTGATAGGCTCCGCAAATCTAGCGAGGTTTCACCTTCAGTTGTATAAAAGGTGTTGAATTCGGAGTTGAATACCTCAATCATGCCACAGCACAAATCCTTTCAAATATGGTACCAGAACTAGGAGGCGTACGCACTGTTAAACACTCTCGCTCTCATCAAAGTCAGGGCATATTCTTCAAGGACATAGTCTGTGAATTCTACTACCCCAGTGCGGAAGGAGTGTGCGCCTACAACCTTCAAATCCATGAACCAGCGGACAGCAAGCTGATATTTAACATGAACTGCCAAGTAGTTTTGAATGAAGGGCTCTTCCTAATATCCCCACTTTTTCGGCGCCAATAAGAGGCCGTAACCTGGAACATCTTTTTGCACACGCCCCACGGTAGTGTCCCACCTAGCCGGGGTGAACTCAAGGGCCCGAGTCAACATGTTCTGAGTAGGCAGCAGCTCAGCAACCCTCAAAATAGCCTTCCACTATCGGGGTTCTCCTGAAAGATAGATAGCTTCATGGTGATGGACCACTCCTCTCAGACTATCTCACTTCACAAGGATAGCCTGCTCGGCTCTCCGAGCCATCATCATGTCTCTCCTTCCAGCAATAGTAAGGCGACAGATGAAGGACAGAAGATGCTTATCTTTTGGAAGATCTTGATGATATCTTTTGCTACGGTGATACTGAAAAGTCCCAGCTACAATCGAAAGGAGTAAAGAGTCTACAATATCAGTCTCAAAGTCTAAAGACTCGTAAAGCACTACTATCTTGTCGCGGCCCATATCCAACTCGTGAATATTCGCCCAACTCACTTTTGGGCTAAATAGATTGGCCATGGGTGCATGAGTAGATGAGCCCAAAGTAGAAGCCATCTGGTCTGATAAACATATGACAGAAAAGAACCAAGTTAGCAATAAAAGATTTGATAAAAGAGCCAAAAGGAATTCTGAAAAAAATTCGATAGAGTCTCCCCATATCCGGGGATCTGCCAAAGGAAAATACAAAGTACATCACAACCATAGGATGAGATGACTCCTAAACAATGACCATGGGATAACTCCCAGGCCACTCCAACCAGCCAAAGCTGTGGGGAAGACGAAGGCTCAACCTGTGGAAGAGCTCATCGCCGTGAGTAGGACAATAAGAACTCACCGTCGCTGTGAGCAAGACAAGAAGAAGAAGGGTGAGGAGGGTCACCGCCATTTGAAGGAGAAAATGGGGGGTCTCTTGCCCTCCTTAGGGTTTAAAAACCCTGGCCGCCAGATCCGTCCATGCATTCCTAGCCGCCGGATCGACCCGATGCCGTCGAGTCTAACCGGGCACTCCCAACCACCGGATCGATCGGGTGCCACCGGATTAAGCAAGCCCGCACCTCCTGGCCACTGTTTCAAGCCGCAGCTGCCGTATCAAAATGGTCAACCATCGTATCAAGAGCTCTTAGTGGCTATTTCACCATCGGATGAAGCCTGCAGCCCATTAGGGCCACTTTATCAACCTAGAATCTATTAAAAGGGCTTGACCTAGCCTACTAACTCTAGAGTGGCCCCAAAAGCTACAACTACAAAACAAACGGGTAAATGGCTGGTCAATGGTCAAGTTTTACACCCGCAGGCCCCGTGTCGCTTGTCCCTCGCTTACGCCACCTATGGGTGGGAGGCATTTATTGACACCTGAAAAATGATTATATAGAAGGAAGGACGATAATCCTGAAGCTCATGGAATTTCACCCGTGCTGTTTGAAGTTCAGAAGACTACATGAAAAACCAGTTCTATTAATCTCGGTGCTATTGGATATCAGGAGGAGCTAACTACATCACAAACACAACACACCCGACTCTATCTCCTCGACAAAGCTGCTATCCGACAGATCATCATCCCACATCAGGGTGACTAAAGCCGAACAAATCATTAAACCCTTTGTCAAGCATTCTCGGGCAACCATCTGCATGCTTAAAACCCCCATCAACCTCCCAGACATCTAAATAGCTGAGATACGAGCGGAGCTGCCTTCAGGGGAATGGCTCTCAAAAGAGAATGTCATGTCAGACAATGCGAAGGAATTAACCCAAAAGTGGCCAACTGCGCCTGAGATGACCAAAGCATGGGCTAAACAAAAGATGCAAATGAATAAGAAAGGCTCAAATGGGCTAAAGATGACAGATGGGCCACAAAAATGCTTTGCATCTAGGCTACCCGACGGCCCCTACTCCATCCGGTGGCGGGAAGCCCATCCTGAGGCCAGCAGGGCGTGCTTCTTTGGCCACTGTCTACTCCCCCAATTGCCAAATCAGAGGCGCTAACCCCTCTATAAAACCTCTAGTTTCGACAAAAGACGAGAGGAACAGAGAAGAGAGAGGTAGAACAGAGAAAGAAAAAACCAAAAGTGAATTCGGTCATGCTCGGCTATCCAAATTTAATTATAGTCGGACGACCCATCCATGAAAGACAAGGGCTCATGGCCAATAGTTGCATCGATCATCACTTCGAAAATGGGCACCGAGAAATCATCCTTCGGACATGTCTTGTTCAGGTCGCTGAAATCCATGTAAATCCTGATCTGTCCATTCTTCTTCTTCACCGGTACAATGTTGGCCAGTCAAGTGGTGTGCTAGTTCTCCGATACGAAGTTGACGTCAATGAGCTTGTCAACTTCCTTGCAAATTTGATTGATCACTTCCAGCCTCATCCACCGGGGAGGTTGCTTCACCAGCTCAATCTTGGGATCAATGGCCAAAATGTGTGGAGCCACGACAGGGCTAAGATCGGGCACCTCTTTATAATTTTAGGTGAAGCAGTCCCAGAATTCTTGCAACAGCTTCATATATTGTTCTCTCTCCTGGAGAGATAGGATGGCACTTAAAAAGGTCGGCCTAGGATCACTCTCCATGCCGAGGTTGACTTCGATGAGTTCATCAACAGTGGCCTGGCCACCACCTTCAATTTCCCGCGATGCCAAGAGTAGGTCGATGAAGTCTAGATCTTCTTCTTCCACTGCCTTAAGGACATCATATACTTTGTCTTGCTTCGCCTCGCCAGGAGGTGGGATGCTGCCCCTAGGGGTAGAGGACTCTTTAGTCTCTTGCCCTCCCTGGACATCATCGGTGATTGCGGTGACCTTCGCTTCAATGTGTTCCCGGCGTTTGCAAGGGGTGTCCTCATATGGCCCTTCATCTGTCAGCGGCAGTGGCTGCGAGGTGCCTTTCGGTGAGGAGAGATGGGGAAGTTCTTCAAGTACCTCTTGGTAGTCATCGTAGAGAGCTTCTTCGGGAGCCAGGTAGTTGCCCGCCATGCCTGCGACTGCTCCACCGTTGGCGGCCAAGGCTGTTCACCCTCTGTTGCATCTTCGAAGGTCGGGTGACAGACTGACACCACTTAGATTCCCCTTTTGCAGGCACACGTCACATGGGGCGCGGTGGAGCCACCTCATAGTCTCCCATTCTGAGTTCATCCTTCTCAATCAAGTCTTGAGCGATGTCCTTGAAGACATAACAATCTTTAATAGGTTGACCCAGTACCCGGTGATAGGGGCAGAATAGGGGGTCATCACTTCTTCGGGCGTCTTGCGGCCTTTTAGATTCTGGTAGGGAGACCTTGCCGTAGTGGCAAGCCCATTCAAAGATCCCTCGTGTCTTATTCCTCGGGAAGGAGTAGGGCTTTTGCATCCTTTCTCATAGTGTAGGGGCCTAGTTTGCTGGCTGACTGGCTGAGGGAGTGATGACTTCGCTATCTTCTCTACTCGGGCACCTAGGAGCTCTAGGGCTGGTGCTCGAGGATTGGCTTTCACATGTGTCCTATCGGGAAGAGATGCTCTCGATCAGATTGGAGAGAAGTGAAGTTGTTTCGACTAGTTGTGCCTTCAACATCTCGATCTCCTGCTAATGCTGGTAGCAAAGGGCGAGTAGGATAGGGTCGTATTGGGAAAGATCCACAGTGCGACCCACACTGCTGCTTCTTGCTTCGATGTTAAGCCGAGGTGGAGGTACCCTGTCATCATGGCCGTTTAGGAATAGCCCATAAGAGAGAATGGGGTCATCCCTATGTCTCTGCATGGGGGTGGGTTCCAAAGGAACACCTCTTTGTCTTGGGCGTCGCTAGTCGGGGGTGAAAGATGCTCCCGACGCTCGACTCCTTGAGTTTCGGCCTCTTCTGGAGGGTTGTCATCAACCGGCACTGAGACTGAGACTATATCAGCTTCATAGAATTCCTCCATCGGGAAGCCCAAGCCTGGATGCCGGGTGATTTGCAGTAGCCTCCAGTCCATGTTTGACGGGTGCCACATCTTCTTAAACATCTTCTTTCGGCTCACTGGCTGGTGGAAAGGGATTCCCTGCCTCCTAGCCATTTCGCCCATGCAGGGAGCCATATAAGGTAGTCCCGCAATAGGAATGATGGGGTCATATAATTCTTCGGGGAGCCCACAAGCATCGTCCCCTTTGATGGGCCACTCTTCAACTGTGTAAAAGACTATATGTCAGCCTTCAGGGTTGGGCACCTCCCAGATCTTCAGTGGTTCGACTGCATGACAGTTAGTTTCTGCTACATGCCTAGCAACCCCTGGCGGGACCCTGACGTCCTCTAGTAAATCTTCGAGGTAGAATGCCTTGGGGGTAGTGTAGATGACGGAGGGGATTGCCTTGAACACCCCTTCTACTTCAGAAATAACCGACACTTCTGGAGGCACCACATAGCTAGGCAGTGGTGGAGGGAACCACTCGCTGGACTCCACCTTCTTCTTCCCCTTTCCTTTATCCTAAGAGACAAAGGGAATTTCCATAGACTTCTCTAAATATAGTGAGGCGTCTAGCAGGTGGCACTCAAACACCTCGAAGGGTTGTAGATCTACAAAGATCCTCTCTTCTTTCCCGTCGTAGGGGTACTTTATGCATTGGTACATGGTGGAGGCCACCACTCGATTCTGATGCAGCCATGGTCGGCCCAACAATGCCTTGTAAGAAGTGTTGGAGTTGATCACATGGAACTGCACCCTGGTTGTAAAATCTCCACGGGAGAGAATGAATTCGGCTGTTCCCATAGGTACTTCAAACTTATTGTTGAAGCCGGCAATCTTCATGTCCCTGACCTCGATCAGGTACACATTAAAGTAATATTTTTGGTATACTTGGTACGGGAGTATGTTTACTACCACACTTGGGTCAACCAATATCCTGTTGATAGGCTGCCCATTCAACTGTCCCTTCATATACAGCGGCCGATTGTGATTACAGGTGGGCAGTAACAGGTCTTCTTCTGTGAAAGTCACATCCACTTCAGGCCGTGCTTCGATGAAACAAGTTTCAAAGTAAGCTGGGGTTTGTAGAGCCGCAATGAGGGCTTGTCGAGTTCCTTCATCCAAGGAGAGTATTTCCCAGACGGTGAACCTCGTCGGGATTCTTTAGAGTTGCTCCATTATTATGTCGATGGCTTTAATACTGGCCAACCTCATTTCTTTGGTATTGCCCCATCTGCCATCATTCCATACCTGAGGAGTAGGCTTGCAAAGGGGTCCGCTCCTATCATTGGGTGCTTTTTGGGCCTGCGATGCCTGCCGAGCTGGCTCCCTTTCTTGCATGAACTTGGGAAGATTGGGGACATTGTCATTCTCTTCTCTTGCTGGAGGAGGACTACCCATGGGTGGGGCTGAAGGGCCGCTCACTTCGTTGGTTGTCGGCTCTGCGGAGGAGCTGATTATTTACCATTCATTGACAGTGGGAACTGGGCAAATGAAGGGGCGCTCTGGCCGCTTGGTTCTCTGGGGTAGAGACCTGATGGAGGGGGAATCTTCGCGCCCCTAACCTTGGGTTCGGGGGCATGATACGATTGTTCTCCCCTGAACAGGATGTTGTGGTCAGCTTGTCGAGGACGTCCCCATTTCTTTCCCGACCTCGTAGCATGCTGGGAAGTAGAGGTCTCAGCAAGATTAGCCTCCACTGGCTCGGGATGGATTTCTTCCTCTCCCTCGTCCAAAGATAGAGCGGTGTCAAACAATTCCACCAGGGTGTTGCAGGATAGCCCGACCTCCCCTTTCCTATTGTTCTCGGACTTCTTCTACTTCTTTTTCTTCTCTTCAGTGGCAGGTGGCTATTCTCGAGGGAATTCACCCCACAAAGGAGGCTCTGCTTCGGCTTCAGCTTCAGGGGTAAGCTCGAGGGACTTGAACTACTCCCAAGGGACATACTCCTTCAGCTTTACAGGCCAGGTCTTAGACTGGTCATATTCTTCGAGCCCATCAATCAGGGCCTAGAGCCGCTTGACTATAGGGCTGACTTCTCTGTACATCCGCACGGGACAAGCCTCTTCTTATTGTGAGTAAGGTGCCTCATGACTAGCCGAGGGGCCGTGTCATGCCACACTGGGACCACTGGTGGTGGTGCAGGCTGAGGCATGATGCCCCTCTGATTAGTTCCTGAGTTGGGTCGGGGTGTCTATCTTCTTCTTCTTGTCTTTGTCGGCATGGCTTGCCACCCTCCTTGGTCTTGGGCCGGTGCCAGAACGAAAGTCTCATAAGTGTGTCGGGTGCTAGCCTCCGACAGCTCTTCAGGCAGCTACTAGTACAATGACACCATGTTGATAGTTGTAGCCAGGTTAGGCATCTCGTGCGACTGCTGGGGATCCACCTTGAGATCTCCCATGTCTAGCTCTCCCTTCTTGATCAAGGATTCAATGACATCATTGAAGATGTAGCATTCCTCGATGGTGTGTCCGATCATCTGATGATATGGGCAAAAGCGAGGATCGACCTTCTTTCACAAGTCGCCCGGTCTTTTTGGCTCTGAGAGTGTAATCTTTTTGTACTTGGTAGCCCATTCAAACAAGACTCTGGTTTTATCCCGAGGCAAGGAGTAAAGCTTGCTTCTCATCTTCTCTCGCAGGGAGGGGCCTTCTCACCGATTGGCTGACTTGACTGGAGGGGGCTTGGCCGCTTCCTTCTCTTTCTCATTTTGCCTCTCAAAGGCCTTGAAGTCCACCGCATGAACTTCTTATGGCACTGGTCTCTTCTCGGGCTGTCGAGCCTTCTGACTTGATGCAGTGGCGGTGGAGGAATATCGGGCGAGGAAAGCCTGGATCTCTGCCACGATGTTGTTCAGGCAGTCAAATGACTTGACCTCAGCATCGATCATCCTTTCTAGGACTTCTTTCTTCAGATTCTATTTACAAATCTGCACTGCGTCTTCCTAGTGTAGTGGACGCTTGCACCTCATGCTGAGGTTCCTCCATCTCTTGATGTAGTCTAGAACAGATTCATCATTCCTCTGCCTGGTAGCATAAAGTTCCGCCATAGTGACCTCGCGTTCAGCTATGTAGAACCTTTCCTTGAATTTCTTCTGCATATCGGGCCAATCAATAATATTCCCGGCAGGCAAGCCTGAGTACCACTCGAAGGCGATCCCTATCAGTGTAGACTCGAAAAACATCAGGAGGTAAGATTCAACTGTGGCTAGGTCACCCATGACGTTCATATAGTAGGCAATGTGCTCCCTGGGAGACCCTTGTCCGTTGAACTTCTCAAACTTAGGTGGCTTGGTGATGCCCGGCGAAAACTTCTTGGCAGCGTGATGCGCCAAGTAGGGGACCCGGTACATGTCAAATGGGATGTGGTCGCCGTCACCCCTCTCTGCCAGCTTCATTTCTATCATTTGTTCCAGCATCAATCTGCTCACGGCCGTTGGGTCAGCCGAGCTTGGGTAGAAATGGGCCGACTGTGCGAGCGGCGTTGTCAGCACTGTCGCTTGTGGCGCAACGGCGGACCCTTGAAAGGTGGATTCCTGTCATACCCCAAATCGATAACAGCGAAATGTGTCCTTGCTCGAAATGTGGCAGTTAAACAGTCGAGTCAATCAGAATATAGTCAAGACAAGATATAATTTGAACAAAATGAAATTTTATTTTAAATATAAGTTTATTACAAATTGGTCCCATTAAAAGAAAAGACTCAATATTACAATTTGACTAGACAAATCTTGACATAGACACAAGATCACAAAACTAGGTGGTTCATCTAAGTTTGCCAAAGTACTCTTCACTCTTGCCCTTGCCCATCATGTTCTATCTCGGCGTCACTATAGTCATTACCTGAAAAATATTAAAAATAAACTGGGTGAGCGAACACTCAATAGGAATTATATCTCAAGCTCCAAGTTAGCTTTAAGTCAATTACAATTTAATATGCTTATGCAAGTCATGCAAGATATAGTCATGAGATATAGAAGAAGAATCTAGAGAAGCACTACGGCACAGCATGGACCTAGTCCAGCGGCGATTCCCTTGGTCAGCCTTTACATTAAGCCCTACAAAGTTTTGCTGAATGTTGACAAAATTGTCATTGAAAGGATGATTTACCCCTTCACCATAGCATGACTGTGGAACCTGAGAAATGACATGTGATATAGATGGTTAATCCTTCAGAATAGAAAGGTTAAGTTGTAGGGCCTCCCCATCAGGCATTGCCCTAGTAAAGTGATTGTCATTCTCCGCGGCCTAGTTGAGTTTCTCTATAGAATCATACTTTGTAGCATTGGAATTCCCTTCATCTCTTAATCCACTTAGAACCTAAAACTTATTACATGTAGACTGAGGCTCTACAATGCAAATATTCCCCACTGTACTACAGAGTATTGTTCTCACTCTTCAAAGAGCTGAGCCACAGGGCCTGCTGTGAGCCCATCATAGTGGCTACAGGTTTACTGATAAGAGTAGCCTACACTCCTTCAGAAGGAGCATCTGGATTATCAGTGCCACGCAGTCTAGGGACATTCAGCAATTGGAATGAAGGGAGCTCATTAGAGGAACTCATGTGAGTGGTCACTACAGTAAGCTCAAGAGGCTTGGACTTCCCTGGATATTGGTGTTCCTGCAAGCTCGATGGACTAGCTTGAAAAGTATTAGAGATAGCTATATGCTCTAGAGTTGGTACAAAAGTCTCTTCCATTCCAACAGGCAGCGTGGTAATCTCATCAGAAGATGTAGGCAGACCAGCATCCTCCTGCAGAGCAGAGAAACGGTTGTGTTGTACCACTTCTTGTCGAACAGGTGGTGGGCCTAAATTGTGAGGTCTAAAAACCTGTCGTGATTGCTTGGGCTCTGTTCCTGGTCTAGCTGGAATTGCTCCCCCCTTGCCCAGCTTCTTCTTACACTCAACATTGAGATGGCCTAGCTTGTGACAAAAGGAGCAAAGTTGTGGAACCCTATGGTAGTTAACCATCTGCCAGAAACCAGTACCATCCAAATCTATCCACAACCGCTCCTTACGTTTAGCTACCAAATCCATTTCCACACATGCAAGGGCCTCTGATGTGTCAGTGATAGCTAGGGTGTTGTCATGAATTCTCAACACTTTACCAAAGTTCCCGCCAATGTTTCGCATGTAATCCTCATCGTAAAGGTAGGCAGGTAGGGCAGGAAAGCCAATCCACACCAGGGTAATTGATGGGTCTACTTCAAAGTCAAAATCTGCCGACCAGCGGAAGAAGCAAAACAAGATTCCTTTGATGTAGAGATTCTTTTGAATAAGTAGCTTCAGGAAATCACCCTTACACCCAAGGCGAAGAAGAACATGTCTCGTATTTAATTGACTGATGACAAAATCGGCAGATAAAGATAATCACTGCATCAGGCAAGACTTGATGTTGGGGAAAGTAGGTCGTCCATATGCACACTTCGCGATGATGGCAAAGTTAAGGTTGTGCATCGAAGCCTGGATGTCCTCTTTGGTGAAGAAAACCGCAAGTTCTCCCAGATCGGTGAAGCTTGGCGCCTTTATAGCAATAGGGATTTTACCCTACTAAGAAGACGACAGAGGAGTCTGAGCATAAGAGAGGCACGGGCCATCGGGACTAGAGGTGTCGGAGCTTGCGAGTGAGGGAGGAGGCTCCCCCACCACGCTGGCCATGACCGGCCGTAAGGTAAATCAGAACTAGTACACATAGCCGGCGGCTTGCACTGACCTTCTAGCTTAGGGCGACACTCTCAACTATTGAAATAAAATGAAAAGCTTCAAAACGACCTAGCAGATAAACAAACTGCCCTTGAAAAATTTGTTGATGGAAGTGAGAACTTGAACGCTCTGCTAGGAACTAAAATAAACTTCAACAGGGAAGGGCTAAGATATGAGCCAACTAAGAAAAAGGCGTTTGACTACAACTTTTGTGTCATCCTCTGTAGTATCAACTTCTCAAACAACACCTAGTCCAAACCAAGAAAAAGCTAAAAACAAGGGAAAAGAGAAAGTGGGTGAGTCTACAGAGAACAACCCTGAGAAAGCCAAAAAGGCTCACCACCAACAACACCAAGAAGGCTGACACAAACCTAAGTTCGAGTCTGGGCATCCATAGAGTAGAAAGAACTTCAACAATGGGATAGGTCGGGACATCCCCGAGGACAGGTCGACACCCTCATGGTCAACCACCCGTCAGTGCCCTAAGTATGCTCCGACAGGTCGACACTCAAGTTACAGGGACCCGACACGTCTCTCATTCAGAGACCGTTATAAATGGGTAGAATGAGAGATAGGTTGACACTTTCATGATAGGAGGTCGACACATCCTTCATCGAGGGACCACTATAGATGGTCAGAACAGGGGACAGGTCAACACTTTACCTCCTATAGGTCGACACCTACATGGGTATGGGGCAGTCATGCACCTTATTGTCATAGGTTCACCCAACCTTAACAACCTAGGTACTATGACACCTCCTACCCCTTTAGACCAACCAACTAGAACAGACAGTCCAACAAACAATCCTCTTCCACCACTCCTAAAACCCATAAAGCCTAAGAAGCTAAAAGAGAGAAAAGGAATGTTGATGACGGAAAGAAAAATCAAAATTTCTAGCAAAGCAAGAAAAATAATAATATTAAGAAAGTCTGGATTTTAAAATCTATGTTATCTTGCTTTACAGAGATGAAGAAGTTATTGGGACCCAATTGTGCTTGGGTTCCAAACATTATCACTTTTGCTCCAGTTCCTACCTACATTCAGCCAGAAATGCCTCTCATCAGGGTTCACCAATCGGCCCCGCCTGTCCAAACCAGCAACCCCGACATCCCTTCATCCTCCACCAACCCTTCACCCATCACCAATCTGATGGAGGCACAATCGTCACATACTATGGTGCTCCACAGCGGGTGGATGTTTCATCATGTTTTTTCCCAACAAAGACAGCAGGAGCACGTGCAGGGGCAAGAAGAGTAGTTGCAAGAACCAGAGTCCGTTCCAGGGACGGAATATTATCTGTTAAAGCATTTGGATAGAACACCGGCCAGGATCTCCATTTTAGAGTTGATTCGGAGATCGACCACTCACCAGGTGGCTCTACAGTAATATCTGCAGAAGGTGGTGGTCAATGAGGACATCCCGTCTGAACAAATTACATCAGTATTGACACCAGCAGGAGATCAGTCAGCCATTGTTTTCCACGAGCATGAGCTAGCTCCAAAACCAGCAAGAACTTATGCCTTGTGTATTACTGTCAACATCAATAAAGTGGCCGTCAGCCAGTGTTTGGTGGACACTGGCACATCAATTAATGTTCTACCGCCCAGCACCCTGAAGAAATGCGGCATCCCAGAAAGTGAAGTCTGGCCATCGTCTATCACAGTAACGGCATATGACAATACCAAGAAGCCGCCAATGGGTATGGTTACATTGAAGGTAGGGCTGGGCCCCTCATCTGTCACCGCCAATTTTCATGTGCTTGATATGGACCCCACTTTTAATGCTATTCTAGGGCATCCTTATATTTTGGCACTCGATGCCATCCTTTTTACAAACCACCAGTGCATCAAGTTTCCACATAAGGGGCGCATCCTCAAGGTGACTAGTGTGCCCATCTTACCCACAGCAGATATTTTGTCAGCCACATCAGTGCCCTCCATTTGGCCCTCTAATATGTCGTTACTGTCAGTTCTAGACCTTGCCGACCAGCGGTATGATATCTTGAAGCCACAAGCTGCAGCATGCACATCAGCATCGGCTCCAAAGAAGAAAAAAAATCTGATAAATACCCTAGGATGGAATATCATGATGAAAATGGGGTACAGGTCTGGTAAGGGCCTTGGAGTCGATTTACAAGGCAGGACTAAGACTGTCAAGAATCATAAGCTTATCCCTCGAGACAGTCTAGGATACAAAGGGCCAGATAAGGCAGAATCAGTTGAAGCATAAGAAGAATTGTGGACCACCATGTCTTCCATATTTAAACTGAATAGATGACCACTTACATGGTCTCTTTATACACATTTTGTGAAGGGGCTGACTGAGCAGATAGGAGAGCAAGCCACAATTCTCACCTTAGTTCTGGGTGACCAAGATGTGCATGCATGATAGTTTGCTAGGCATATAGCTTCATTGGTTTCATATAAAGCTCTAGAATCCCTGAGGCCAGATAAAAGAAGAAAGATGGATGATCCAGAGTGTGAATGGTACAGATGGTTCGACATGGACGACATTGCTGTATCTCTGAGCCGACTATTTATGCCAACAGATCCAGAATGGCCACCACTAGTGCATGATATGATTGAGAAGCCGGCAGTGATTACTGATATGCGACAGATGCTGAGCAACTACACAGACACAGGTGAGCCAGATGTTCCATATGAAGAGGGCTTCACTGTGGACAGGCTGTGGGCCGGCCTTTTCTCTCTCCAATCCATTCACCCATCAGTGATCCGTTTGTTTTGCTCTAGATTGTTCAATAACATTCCCAGACCACCCGCGGTCTTGATTTCAATTTCTCCAGATGCTTTCCAGATATCACTCACCATTCCTCTGCTCAATGAGTAATTTTCTCGGCTTACCATCACGCCCCCGCGTGGGCAATTGATCAATCCAAATTCAGATGTTCTCCAAGAATCTCCAACCTTTCTCTTTCCTCATCAACATCATCCTCCACTTCTCCTTCTGCTCATTGCTTCACAATTCTTGAAAATGAAAAAAAGGCCAATTTTTCAACTCACCAATCCATCTCTTTCATCTCCATTGAGGAAACCCCCTACCTTCTTTCTGAGTGTGCCCCGATCCAAGGGCCACCCATTCAAGGCCCATTAGTGGACCTTTTCTACCCCTCCGGTGAGGGGTCCTCCTCTGTATCACCTACTGTACCCGCTTCTTCTCCTTCCCCTTCGTCAGAGTCAAGGAATCAGGCTAGTTGTTCTTCTGCTTCTAGTATCAAGAGTCCAGGGGTAGTTGCTCGAGAGCCTAAGGGTAGGCAGATTCCCCGTAGATTCCTCAGTGAGTTGGCTAGAAGGTGCTAGGCAATGTTAGCCATCCCGGAATTCATGGAGGATCCAATCACCCTGCCAGAAATTAAATATGAGGTTACAAGAGTCTTCAATGAAAGTTTCGGTATTTATGAGATTATGAATGATGAAGACCCTGTTGAAGAAGGGGATGAAGAATATGAAGAATATGAGGATGAGGCTGACGCTTTTGCCAGTGGCATGAGGAGATTCGACGAACCGTCAGTCTCAGTAGAAGAACCAACCAAAGAAATTAATCTAGGTACTAAGGAAGACCCTAGGCTTGTCCTCATCACTGAAAATTTACCGCCTGCTGAAGAAGAGGCACTCATTCTAGTTCTTCGAGAGTATAAGGACACGTTTGCATGGAGTTACGAGGATATGCCGGGACTGGACCCTGCGCTCGTTGAACATCGACTTACACTTAAGCCAGGGTCCATCCCGGTCAAGCAGCGGCTGAGACGTTTCCACCCAAATGGAGAGGCCATCATGCTTTGGAGATTCCCGGTGGTGTCACCCTCCTCTGCTTTCTTATCCTCCCAGCCCCAACAGGGGGAAAAAGGAGAAAGATCTGAGAGCCTCCTCATCCAAGAGTTGATGGGTTTCCCTCCACTTGGTAGCAAGAGAATAATCGTCACATCATCCCTCCAGTTGCATGGAAGGGATCCACCGTGAGGAGTCGCAAGTGCTTGAGGAGATGAAGGCATCACGGCAGCCTGGTCCGATCTGATCCGGATTGGTGGTCCTCTCACCTGAACCAGCTGTAATGCAACAAAATGAGACCTTGGCAAGTACCGGGTTATCATCAGATTGGTACTGTGTGGAGGTATGGAGAGCTGGAAATGGAAGGAAAAAAAAAGAAGAAGAGGGGAAAAGGCAGGGGTGGTTGTGGGAGAAGCCAGGCCACTCGATCAGATTATGTCCTGAGTTATCAGTCCGAGACCACAGGAATTTTATCCCCTCAAGGCTTCTCCCCGCATCCAACTGTGGGCTGTTTGTTTCAGACACCTCCCTGTGTGCAGTTCCATCTGCAACCGGACCTTCAAATCAAGTACTGCAAGTGGGTGGTTCCCAGGGCGCCTTTGTCCTCTTGTGGAGGAGCATCTCCCACTTCCTGATGGGCCCATGCTCACACCTTGACACATCAATTCATTCTCTGTTGACATGAATGTTCCACTGCCAAATACATCACCGTATGGAGGACGTAATGGCAGCATCCGCCTGTGGAAGCTATTCACTACTACCATTATTGGCACAATCGGAATGACAGTCTTTGCCACATCCAAAAAGCAACGGCAACCGTGTCTCCTCCCAGATCACCGCCGGCAAGTGGATCTACACCATGCACTTGATGTCATAAGGCTAAAGACACATTCAACATAGATAGAAAGCATGGTCCCTCTCCCTCAAATTTTATTCGGCCCCTGGAGAGCTATTTGACAATAGTTAACCGTGAGATAATATAAATATGATCCAAAATATTCAGTTTGGGATGCATCTAAACCACAACCAATGCATTTGGAAGAGCTGAGCTTTGGCAAAACAGATTCATGCTTGATCCCAAACGGCCTTCAATGTTCCAGGTCGCATGCCAGAGCACAATCTTTGGAGCCACATCACAATTGTGAACCGATGAACGGCTTGGCATAGCAGCATGCAAGATGGACCGCTCCACAAAACAAGGTAGCCCAAACAAAGATGCTTCATTTTCTTTCCCCTTCTGGTGGGGGTCACTCATGTATGCTCCCTACATGCCTCACCACATAAAATGTTTAAACTAACTTGAATCTAGGAGGATAAACTGCAGAAAATAGCACCCTTTCTGTGACATGATGAGAGTACCATCAGATTGTCAACCTTGTATTATTGTTTCAACAGGAGAGAACCATGTAAAGGTGGTGTGACCTGATGAAGGCAAAAGCAAAGAGAATCCAAATGTTGATATGGGCAACAGTAAACATGATAGAACCTTTGCTCCTGGAATAACAAGCAATTGCCATGTGGGGCCACTTATGGGAAAAAGATATACAACTAAGTGTTGTCCACTGACACTTCTTTCTCTTGTGGTTCGACTCCATCTTCCATTTATTCAATCTGACCTCGTTCTTCTCCTTTCCTAAGGCTCACAACTCCCATCTCATAAGATCTCCCTAGCTTCAATTTCCCATATACATACGTTCCACATCTTTCTGCTTCTTCCCTCTGGCAAAGATGCAGCTCCACGGGGAACAGGAAGATGCGGGAGAGAGATCAGCGGGCAACCAGGAATATGATGATGGTGTAGAGGGAAACAATAGTCCCGGAGCATGGCTGAACCTCAGCCTTGGCAGAAGAACCTCATCAACGGCTGGAGATTCAACAGCCCCCAGCTCCAAGCATGCACCCGAAAAGGTGTTCTCATGCAACTTCTGCATGAGGAAGTTCTTTAGCTCACAAGCACTTGGGGGCCATCAAAATGCCCACAAGAGAGAAAGAGGAGCTGCCAGAAAGTCTCATCAGTCTCAGAAGGTGATGATGGGTATGCCACTCAACTCACCCTTTGGGCACTCACTGCGAGTTCAGGCTCATTCACTGGTTCACAAGCCACAGAGAGAAGGGAGCGGGATGGTTGCAAGGTTCCAAGATGTTATCCCAAGTTCTGGGGCAGCATGGACTCCATTTTCACTACAAGCCGCCATGGACTTCATGTGTACTGGAAGCTGTCCAACAGGTTTTCAGCCATCCAAACAGCCTTCAGACCTAATGAAACTTGACCTAAGTCTCCGACTTTGATGTATCCATCTATTTGTCAATGCTTCTTTTACTTTATTTAGTTTCACCCCACCTATTCCAAGGATCCAAAGTTGCTGAACCACCAACCATAGAAACTAACAGACACAATTAGGCATGCGCACGATATGGAATTACGTTTTTCCAGCTCTTACAGCAACTGTCAAAGTGCATTGGGAAAAAAACTGGAAATTCATAGTTTTGATCCTGGAAATTGACTACCTTGTTTGAGTTCCTATGCTCTTTTTTCCATCTCCAATAACAGCTAAAAAAATGGCTCCATGACTTCTCTTCTCTGATCACGGAATTTCTTTCAAGTTTCCCATCTTTGTTTAGGCAATTTTATTTGTCTATTTTAGGTATCATCATGCTCAGATCTGATTTACAGGCAAAGAGCAATATACCGGCAGAGATCATCCCCATTGAAAATATTGATCACATATAAACCATTTGTTCTACTGGGAGAGTAATCTCCCAATTCACCCCCCCCCCCTCTTAGGTGTCATTGATCGTGGGACTTCACGGTGCTTGAAGATTCTCCATTGATTATGGAGCTTCCAGATGATGAAACACTTGAAGTGGATCAACTCCATCAAGCCATATGACATCTTTACTTTGACGGGGCATCCAGAACAAAAACATCCCAAACAAGGCAGACAAGGATAAGGGTCGGAGTAGGCCGCAAGTCCCTGGAGGGAGAAGTACTGCCCATGTCATGCGCCATCAACAAGTCTTGCACAAACAACAAGGCAGAATATGAAGCCCTAATTATCAGCCTTCAGATTGCTCTCTATATGGAGATTAAGATGTTGTAAGTATTCGATGATTCCATGCTGATCGTCAAGCATATACAATGATATTTTGATGTCTGAAAGCCAGAATTACATCCTCACTACACCAAAGCAAAGTAGCTCATGTAGCGATTCTACTTCATTGAAATAGGCCATGTTGGCCACAATCAAAATGCTCAAGCAGATGCACTAGCAAAGCTAGCAAGGTCACTAGCAGTCCCGCTAGATGCATCCCTCAATATAATTGTAATAAACAGATGCCAGGTTCCCAGCATGATAGAGGAGCTAGGTGAAGAATAATGTGAAGCTGCAACGGCAGAAGTAGTCGGCTTACCCGACTGGAGGGAACCTTTGATACAATGGTTTAAATGTCAGCAATTGCCCAAGCAAAGGGAAGAGAAGATCACATTGATCACAAAAAAGATTCTTATGAATTTAGAAATGGAACCTTGTTCCGGATTATGACAGATGCCAAAATAAAAGTACTCCACCGATGTCTATTAGTGGAGGAGGCTTGGACGATTATGAAGGAAGTTCATGCCGAATCAGCTGGCGCCCATCAAGCAGGGTCGAAGATGAAGATTGAAATCATGAAACAAAAAAATTACTGGCCAACTATGTTCGATGACTACTGCAAGTATGCCAAGTCATGCCATAATTGCTAGGAACATGCTACGGTCCCTACAAGACCCCCGATACACCTACATCCGACAGCACCTAGTTGGCCGTTTGCTCAATAGGGCACCAATGTTGTGGGCCCGCTACCCCTGTCCTCATCAGGATGCAGATACATTCAAGCAACAATAGATTACTTCTCTCGATGGGCGGAAGCTATAGCTCTAAAAGAAGTGACGGGCGAAATCATGGTTAGATTTGTCCGTCGGAACATTATATTTCGATTTGGCGTGCCCGATCGAATCATCTTCGACAACAGAAGCCATTTTCGAAATCAGAAGGTCTACAGGCTGGCCAATAAATTCAAGATAGATTGGAGGACATCCACATCATACAACCCACGAGCAAACGAGTTGGCTGAAGCTTTCAACAAAACTCTCTACACACTTCTCACTAAGACGGTCAGCTCTAGCAAGAAGGATTGGGAGGATAGAATGTACAAGGGACTATGGGCATACCGCACTGTGTACAAGACCCTGATGGGTTGCTCACCATTCTTGCTCATGTACGGCTCAGAAGTAGTCGTCCCAATAGAGCTGGAGATACCCTCATTACGAGCCACCATGCATCGATCATGAACTGGTCAAAAATGCCCAGTCAAATGTAGAAAGAAGACTGGAGGAGCTCTCTGATTTAGAAGGGCAACAGCTCAAAGCCCAGCAGAACATATAGGTCTACCAAGTCCATATGGCGTGCGCCTTCGACAAGCTTGTCAAAGAGCGCGAATTCAAGAAACAAGACCTTGTTATGGTCAAAAGAAAAGAAGTGATGGCAGCCAATTCAAAAGATAAATTAAATGATAATTGGATAGAACCTTATGTGGTCCAAAAGGTCTACGAAGGCAGAGCTTACATCCTCATCAACCATCGAGGGGAAGTTTAATTTCTGCCCCTCAGTGGGAAGCACCTAAAGCTATACCATGTGTCACTACCTCAGTTCGGCGATCAACTAAAACCCGCATTCCACAATGAATAAACCCCTACAAGACTCTTCTAATGAGTTGCTATTTCACACCAACTTTCGGTCCCACCAAAATAGGTGATTCCTTACTCGGCATTATACCAATGTCGATGATGCCACATCACTCGACGCCCATGGACTCTTCTAGTCTTAGCTGAGGGGTTATGACTTCGACCTTACGTCCAAGTCAGCAACACCTGATTTCCTTGTGTCGGTACAATCCCAGTACCAATGATTTCGTTAACTTGGTTCCCATGACCTTTTGGTCTTGACCGAGGGACATGGCTTAGACCTTTAGTCTATGGCCAGAAGAAACCTAAATCCTTGCGTAAACATAAACCTAATGTTGACGATACCATCATTAGTGCCACCGTGATTTTCGCTACAAGAATCAATACGGCCCAACAGCTTTGACCTTCCGTTTAAGACTAGCTTAAACATTATCCTTGGGTTGGCATATACCCAATGTCAATGAGTTTCATCAGGGTTGGTGCTTGACTTCTTGTTTGATGGGAATCAACATCGAGCATGTATATTTTTTTTTTACATTTGTATCCTTTTATTTACTTTTATATCCTCAGGAAAGTATATGTACAATTGTAAGGCTTTGTAAGCCAATGTGTCATTCCCTTAGATTGTGTAGATTTTTATGCAAATTATCTGTAGGTCCAGTAAGGGGGCCCTCACCCCTTCCCCATTGGTCCACCTAAGTCATGTGGGACTGGTCAACCATCCTAGGTGGCCATCTAGAAGGTTTGACAAGTCAATTGACACATGGGGAGACAAGTGGATTAAAATTTGGGGGTAACGAGAGAATTTCTCGGCATCCCAGGCTATTTAATAAGCATGATCCAACGTGTTCACTACCCTCATGAAGATCTCTCTCTTGATATGGTTTTGGAGACCATTCCTGAATCTAGACAAGGTGACTGCCAGGTCCTCCCGAACTCCACACTTAAGGAGATAGTAGTCAAATTTCTCAATGTATTCAGTGACAATTTTTTCTTCTTGTGTGAGGCTTTGCCATTCATCTAGGAGGGTTTGGTGGGAGGAAGGGGGTAGGTACTTAGTCCCAAGTTGAGCCTTCATCTCATCCCAAGTTTCAATTGGCTCTTGATTCCTAACCGCCCTTAGACCCTCTATATTGAGCCAATAAGTTTTGGCCATCTTGCGAAGTTACATTTTGGCTAAGCATACTTTTTGCTCTTTCGACATGGGGTACCAATCAAAATATTGGTCCATGGCAGTCTCCCATTCAAGGTAGACACTTGGGTGGTGGGATCCATCAAAGCTAGGGGCCTCTACCTTGACCAACCTTAAGAGGTGGTCATCAAGGTCATCTCGGGGTCGCCTCTGATGGTTCCTAGGGTAGTGGGGTCTACCATGGTTGTAATAAGGCTCCGAATCTGCATCTTCCCTATCAAGTTTAGCTCGTGGTTGTCGAGCTCTTCGGGCATCATTTCTAAGAGCGGGTTCATTCCTTGGGTTTTGGGCAAGTTGTTGGGTTAACGTTGCTAGTTGGCCAAGAATGATGTCGACGGACTCCGTGAGGTGATTCACTTGACCTTGGAGGTCATCCATCTAGGTAGACAAGCTCTCTTGGGAGTTGGGATCTATTGGATGGGCTGAAGATGAAGGATCGGATTGGTAAGGGGTTGCTCTACAAGTGGATATGACATGTTGGGTGGGCTATGCACAGGTGTGCACCTATGTGCGACCTAGTGTGAAAATGCCCAAGGACCAGGCTTGTGAGAACAAACCTATGACTTGTTCTAATACCACTTGATGTGGCAAAGCCAAGCGTGATGTGGGGGTGACTCGACACACCTCGGACCTAGACCCGCAAGCAAACACAGATGAGTATCGGACTCACACTGGTGGGCTCACTCGCACGGCATACACTATCTCCGGCGGACAAACCGGGGATGGTGGCGAGGGTCTGGGGCGGGACCTTAATGTTCTTGGGACTTGGCTTTGCATGGGCTGTACCCCTACGGGGCTGGGATTCCCAACTTGTGGGCTGCCAGCATGCCATGGGCGTGGGTGTGGGTTGGCTCTCACTTCTCACTCTGCGATGGTCACACAATATGTGGAATTTGGATCAGGCGCTCTCCTTACTATCTGACGGGCATTCAGAAGCGATACTAAACTAGCAAAAACTAAACTAGCAAGTGGGAATCCAGTTACTCACCTAATCGGTGTAAAGACACTAATCCCAGCCGAAGAAGAGGGCGAGTAGGGAAGAGTGGGTACACGCCCGCACACTGCGTCGATGTCACTGGACCTGAAATGGAAGGCTTACACCACTACACGTTATGCAAGAGGGGGATCTTGGGGAGGGTGTTAATTCAGATTATAGCTAAAACTACCTCCACGCATGGAGGGGCGGTCAGCCGGCCAGGCGAGGGATAGGGAGCAAAATGAACCAGTTCTATTGGGACTGATTCTACAGGGACACCATGCTGAATTCGGGGATGTCGTGGGTGCCTCCAGGTACTGCAGGCCATGGGGTTAGTGATGGATCGACTGGGGATGAGGTAGCAGGCAGTAGAGGTCACCGGGGGTCTTCTGGCGGTCGGGCAGGGGCGCTACAACTTCAGTTACATAGACCGCTCTGTGTCTACCCTATTAGGGATAGAGGGACAGGGTGCTGGTGTTGGGGCAACCACGATCTCGTATGGACACTACTGGAAGTGGGATCACGGCTTGATTGACTAGGGCTTGTCGAGGAAGACGTCGTAGGATTTTGGGGTCGATCAGGGAACAATGAGGGCCGCTACAACTCTGGGAATAGGGCTAGTCTGGAATGCTCCGATCTGGATTGAAACAGCAGCGAACTATTGCAGAGGTTGCCACGAGCTCCACCGAACTCTGATGGGGACAAACCTGGTGCCAATGCGATCGTGGACGAGTTGGCGACGCACAGGGATCGACGGGGTCCCTTCCGAGGTCGGAGAAGAATGTGGTGAATAGGGAAGTACAGAGGGGTCTGACCTAGATCTAGAAGAGGTGATTTGCGCGAGTCGAGGAAGACAGAGGGGATGGGATGCTATGGTGGCCGAATGACTTCCTTCTTTTTCTAATGTGTAGGGGGCTTGTTGTAGTTGTCCTTAGCCAAAAATCACACCATGAACCTCACTGAGCTGACTGTGGGTGCCTCTGTACTCCGTCTCTGGTTGTTTGCTGGAGGCAGACTGTGCAGGTCCACGAGATTCACTCTGTCGGGCAGCTCCAAGGTCGGATGAAGGCGGGATCAAGATTGTTGCAAAGTTGATAGGAGGATGAAGCCGCCGGTGTATGGTAGGCCACCAGAATCCTCGTGGGGAAGTCATGGATAGTGCTTCAACTAACACTTTCTTCTACGGCTGTGGATCTGGGCAGGGTAGGGTGGTGAATGGAGTGTATGGGTAAGGGAAAGGTGGAGGTGCTGCAGGGGTAGGAGGGTTGGGTGATTGTGGGATGGGAGGGGAGGTCTGTGAAGGTGGCTGAGTGGAAGGGGAGAATGGATCTGGGCTAGAGCAGAGTGGTGGGGGGCAGGGGGGGCTGAGGTGCGAACTATTTGTCGATGTATGTTATCGTTCTCTGGTAACGTCCTGCGCTCCGAAGAAGCTCGAGAAATGGCCAGATACGGTTATGAGGTGTTTGAGGCCGGAGCCTTCGAAGAATACCCCTCGAGTTACATCCCCCAGGGTGAGCCATGTGTCCATGCCATGGTCACAGGCCCTTCTTCCAAACCCGCACAAGAAGTGCAAGCCATCATTGGGGGCGTCTCCCCACCTCAAGACATCTCCTCTTTGCTAGACATCCTCGCCAACACGGAGCTCACTCTAGAGCAGTTCCGAGCCTTCCAGGCCGTGTTGAAAGGGAAGTCTGTTTCTCCCGCTCCCCACGAGCAAACTCCTGGTACTACTTCTGCTCCCCAGGAGCCAGCCCAGGGCAGATCAGCTACCACCCCTCTTCGATAGCCAACTTCGGCTGCCACACCCCTCCAAGAGCCGGCACACATTACTCCCTCTCCTTCATTTCACGGGCAGGCAAGTCAGCAGCCTCCCTCCTTCTAATTCCCTTCATAGTCTCAAGCCCCTGCCATTCCTCATACGCCACTACAACCTGGTCCGTTTGTTGCCAGGCAACCACAATACCCCACCCGTATGGGGTTCCCTTCTCAAGCCCTCAGGAGGCCTCTCCCCCCTCAGTGGTAGGCGTCACCTACACCCACTGATGACGTTACCCAATCACTCCTCAACAAATTGAATAAAATGGATGAACAGTTTCAGGATTTAAAAAAGATGGTGGACATAAAATCCACACCTGAGGTCTCCTTGCCAATTCTACCAGTGTTCCACCTCCCTCCCTCTGAAATGCCAACATACCGAAGGTACAATGGCAATGGTAATCCCTTCATTCACCTCAAAGACTTCATGTACGAGTCCTCCTTCTAGAAAAATGATCAAAGATCCTTGGCATACCTCTTTCGGAGATCATTGGAGGGTCCCGCTTTAGAATGGTTCTACTCTTTGGAACCAAGTGAGGCTGACAACTTTGATACAATACAAAGAAAATTCTTGTAGAAATACTGAGATCGAGTTGGCCTATCCCTTTCTGTCACTAATCTAGTGGCTGAAAAAATGAGGGCGGATGAAGATTTCGTCCAGTATGCTGACAGATGAAGGTCCCTGGCAGAGAGGATAAGGGACACCCTCTCAGAGTCGGAGCAAGTAAAAATGATCGTGTCTAATGCTACCCCACAGTTTAGACATGTCCTGGCCATGAACAAACTCACCACCATGGAAGAGCGATATGAGAGAGCTAGATATGTCCAGACCCAGTTAAAAGACTCCCCCCTCATGCACATGTTTGAACCTTCAAAGCCAAGGATTGTCAGGAAAGTGAGTACTAGTGTTTAAGGTGGAGTGACAGAAGGGGTTGTAACTAATGAGCAAGTGAACGCAGTTGGCAGCCCCAATCAGCCGACCAACCCGAGATTCCCATACATGCCACGACTTTCCCTCCAGCTGGGTCCATATCCCTCTTGTCCTCCACCCCAAAATAATTCCCCTCAGAATGATACACCTCAACCATTTCAACCCCAGCAGCAACAACAACCTCCCCAGTACCACCAAGTTCGAATTACGGTCCTCCCCAACAACAAAGGAGGCCAGTCGGTCCCAAGAGAGCCCATTATCCACCACTGTCAGAATCATTGGCAGATATATTTAATGCCCTCATGGCTGCCAACTCGCTCATCATGCCCAAGGAGAGAGCTGTGTGGCCCCCCAATGTTGACACTTCGAAGTACTATGTTTTCCACAGACAGCCGGGTCATACAATGGACAATTGCTTCCATTTCAAAGATTATATTTATGATACAAATAATGAAGGCGGAATTGATTGGGATGAAATGAGACAGTACATTGCTGTCCTAAAAGCCAGGAGGCCTCCGCCTAGACTGTAATTACAACAACAATAGCCGCAACAATGATAACAACAATAGTAGTAGCCTCAGCAGGCACCACAGCAGCAATCCAACATGGGCATTGTTTATAACCCCCTTCCAGAGCACCCCCAACCCAATCATCAGGTCAACCCCATCTCCTCGTTCCCAGAAATCGGAAGAGGACAAGTCTGGCATGTGAAAAATACCCCTGTTCTCGCCGCCAATCACATTCCTAGTCAACCTCCACATCTTACTCGACCAACACTCTTCTCCCCACAACCCGTATCACAACCTGTAATAAGGCCTTATCCCTCATTCCCACAGCCATCACGTCCCCTCATCCACACCGCTGTCACTAATCCCACGTTGATGCACCAACAACCACCGTCCACTGCACCTTTACCTATGCCCTCAAGGCCTCTCATCATCTCTCACCCAACCATCTCGCCACATGCTTCCATGCCTTCACCTTTACCCCCGAAACCTCTTATCTCCATTTTGCCACCTCCCTCGTCTTCCAAACCCCTCATTACCCACCGTCCATGTGTGGCCCCATCTACCTCCACTTTGCCTCCACCGACCAAGCCTCTTATTCTCTCTCATCCCTTCACTTCGCCCTCTACCTCCACTTTGCCTCCACCGACCAAGCCACTTATTCTCTCTCATCCCCCCACTTCACCCTCTACCTCCACCTTGCCTCCACTAAACAGACCTCTAATCAGAACCCATGCACCCATTATCACCCCTGCTTCATCAACTGTCTCTCCACCACTACCCTTGCTGAAATCCACATCTAACACCTCAGGGGTGCAACAAAAATCACAAGCCATGGTACTCCGGAGTGGGAGGATCTTCCACCGGGTCTTCCCGCAGAATAGTGAGGATACATATGTAACGACCCAAGATCCGGATATCGAGAATAACTCGATACCATTCGAACCCTGGACGGCCGTCCACGAGCCGGAGGACTCGGAAGGGCTAAAAAGATAGGTGTGGTGTACATAAAAATAGAACATAAAGTAGGACAATTCAATAGTTAACATAAATAAATAATCTAAGCACAACAGAGTCCAGTACAACAAAGTACAGTCTAAAGAAGGAAAGTGTACCCAACACCGAGTGAACACTCGGCCCGACAAGCTGGCAGCTAAGAACCTTCACGTAGCACCCTCGAACCTCGAGGAAGATCCGCAACACCTGGAAATCAGGGGTGAGCCTCCTATCACTAGCTCTAGGGGTTCCGCGGAACCCCAATAGAAAATAACGGCGGTACGAAAAGTAGCAACTACAGCAAGAACAATAGCAACAACAGGAGTGATTACAACAACAACGGCAGAAAGCGCGGCCGTACCCGAATCCCCAAAACAAGACGGCCGATAAAACCACAGCTCTATAACTACTCCTACCGAAAAGGAAACCAATCCTACAGTCAGGGGACCACCAGACTACGAACCGCCCTAGCCACGCTACTAGGAAAATGCCACGACACCTCTATCCTGTAGGCCTGTGCTCACACACGAAGGCCCATACTGGAACCACACGGTCTCGATCTCGCCGTCGTGAACCCTACACTGTCTAGGGAAGACCCTCGGTGACGCTCACCGGAACCCTAGACCTCAGCTCTGAGAAAACACTCGAAAACTACACGCGAAATCACGTCTCGCAGATAAGAAACAGAACCTCGAGTCACGAAAATCTCACGTCACATGACGGGAGTACCTGCCCACCACAAGTAAGGCCGGATGCCTCCACTGATGACTTAATCCGCATCCTCAGATGTCTCCCTACGACGCCCCAGGCGGAGACTGAGACACCATACACTAACCAGGAACACAGAACAAGGACTAGCTGGGGTCGCGCTCGTCAGCGTGGGTCCGACCCCCCTAACCATGTGTGCACACACAGACCATACGCTCTAGGTCAGATCCTCTAGTTGGTTCTCCCCAAAGCCCGAACTCAGGCTGCGCGGAGGGGACCTACAGTAACCAGCCTAAAAATCACCTCTCTCGGGTCAAACTCTCCACCACTCCCAAGTGGGTCCGCACACACGTGCGCAGGAAAGCTACTACTAGTGGGGGCTCACTAAACGTGAATACTGGAAACCACGCAAGCACCCATCGCAAGTAACGCGGAGTAACAGGTGGCTCACGGCCACCAGACTCTGGACAGCCCACTAGACCTAATAACCCCACGATCCTTGAGTCACGCGACTCGGGTCAAGACCGTTGCACGTGACGGCACAGCACCGTCAATCTAGCCTAATCCTTAGGTCTAAAATCACGGTGACACGATTCTCAAGATAGCTCACCAGTCGCCGAGTTAATCCCTCATCCAAGGGACACATGAAAAACCTCCAGCTCCAGGCTGGTTGACCGGACTCACAGTCCGAGGGCACACACATGGCTCCCTCGGAAACCACTTTTTTGGAGAAACCCACGTCATGCGGGGAAGACCTACCACACTCGTGCCAACGGACGGCGACTCGATCTACCAAAAGTAAGAAAGTCCAGAACACATGGGGTCACCCGGACCCCCAAGACCCTTGGGCATGTTAATCGAGGTAACTCAGTACCTCCGGACACCCCCAAAAATACGAACACAGAACCCACAATGTCTGGGACATCCATGAGGCCGAAGATCGACCACTGGGTCACAACCGGATCGACCAGAAGCCAACACAACGCGAAACAGACACGACTAGCACGAAAACCAAGTGGCAGTCCTCTCTGGGCCGTCACAGTGCCTGGCGGCCTCCTCCAGACCGCAAGGCCTGGCTTAGCGGTCCAGCCAAGACCGTAAAGCCCCGAAGACACTTCAAACCGCAAGCGGCCGCCTCCCAGACGGCCAAGCAGGGTGGCGGTCCTTGGCCTGATCGCTAGCCGTCGGCTGGCAGTCAGTCGCAAGGCCGCTACCCTACCCGACCTTGAACAACCATGAAATGGAAAAACGGTCACACCCTGACCGCTAGGCACGGAGTGGCGGTCTCCTCGAGACCGCTAAGCTGGGTGGCGGTCTATCGTGAGACCGCAACCCCCGAACAGACATGGGGGACCCCTGGTGGTCTCCATGAGGCCGCCCCATCCGGTAGCGATCCCTGGAAGGACCGTTACCCTGTCCTGAGTGCGAAAATGGCGAACTCCGCACAAACCTCCATTCCACGTCCCGTTCACACCCATGTGAAGGGGAAAAGTAAGGGGAAACCAGTCCCCAATCTCTCTAGCACCGAGAGGACCCATTTAAACCCCCAAACGCGATCAAAACACGAAATCTGGCTCACACCCCAAAATATGTAATTTCACCCCGACGGAGAAATAAACCCACTCGACTCGCCTCAGGCTACCCAACTTGCGGGAAATAAACTATACGAGCTAGGGAACCATCCCCCTACCTCCACCGAAGATTTCGCATGCCGAGGACATCGATCCAATGCGAAAATGTTGCGAAACCCTCGTCAGGTTCACGAAACCGCGAACGAGCGCCACCGTCTCGATCCTCATCTAGTCCTCGTCGTTCCTCGCCTCACGAACCTCGCCGCCTCGCCCTTGCCGCCTCCGTCGGCCTCACAGAGTGAGAGGGGGAGAAAGAGAGGTGAGAGAGTGAGAGTGAGAGAATGAGAGAAAGAATGGGGGTGTGTGGTTGTCAGCTCCAGAAATTGATACATCTTGGCTAACTTCAGGCAGGCTGGAGTATAGACACGTTCGAATGCAGCAACGAAGTCTGCCCATGTGATCTGTCGAAGCGGACGGGAACAGAAGGCAACCTCCCACTCCGTGGTCCACCACGTGCATGCAGTACCTTGAAACTGATAAGAATCCAACATAACCCTTTCATCCTCGACGCACTCCATGCCTTAGAAGGCGCATTCAGTGGCATCCAACCACTCCCTCGCTGTCTCCGGGTCCGATTGACCCTCGAATGTCGGTGGATGGAATAGTAAAAATTCTTTCAGTGCTCGCCCACGACCACCGGGCAACTCCGCAGGCGGAACAGGAATAGGTGCAACCAGGGCAGGAACTGGTACAGTAGGAGCAGGTGAAACACTAGCCTCATTCTGAGAAACTGGGGCTCTTCGCCTACGAGGTGACATCTTGAATCTAGGGAAACACGATAATGGAAAACACGTTAGCAATTGCAAGAAACACCCTAAGCCAGCAACGAACGACTCAAAAGGACTTGCTCTAGACTAATGCGGATTCCAATTCCTGATATAATTTCCCAACACCGCTCTGATACCAACTGTAATGACCCAGAGCTCAGGGTACCGATAACCCGATACATGTATCGGACTACCGCTACCAAGAACTGGGGACGCCACCCAAGGGGCTGATGAGGCCCCTGAAGGGTTAGTGGGGTTTGTTGAGGGATTGCATTAGAAATTAGAATTCACAGGCACGTAATGTTAATTTTGGCAACGATTAATTAAAATAATGCAGAAGTAATTTAAAATATTAGAGTGGTATTTATATAAACTAGTCCAGATTTACAACAATAACCACAATTATATAAGTCCCACAGAAGCAAGAAAAAGACAAGACTACAACTACACGGGGCATACCCCGGACAAAAACACAAAAAGACAGACCGACGGCTGGCACTCTACGCGCGGTCTCCGAAACCATGAGAACCACTGGCGGACGACTGCGACAGCTCACCTGCAAGAAGGAAGGGTGAGTCATAGCCAGACTCAGTAGGGGTCATGCGGATCCCTACAACGTACTAAACAAGCAAGCATGCAATTAAAATGTAATTAGAGCATGCATTTAAACAATTAACCAAGCAGATGCACTAAATCAACATGCTACTAGACTAGAACAGGAGAGTCTATCTAGGCAAGTAAATCGGCTAACAAGACGCCAATGAAAATAAATAACTAAATAACCGGAGCAACAGCTAGCAACAGGAACTAGCGGTAAAATTACATCTACCAATAGAATAAACTCAATCATTCCAGTGACAGGAGAAAGAACAGGGCAACTCCACCAGAAGAGAGAGACCAAATGCGCCTCCAGACGACTTACACTGCATCTCAGGCAACTCGCGAGTCTGAACGTGACAAGCGAGAGGCGTAACCAAACCGTACCAACCGAGAACTAGTCAGAGTAACACTCGTCAGTGTCACCTCTCGCCTCTGACCATGTGTGCACACACCGACCCCTGCCTAGGGCCAGGCCTTAGCTAGATTTTCCTCCCCGTAGAGCACTACGGTCGAGTCGAGGGCCCACGGTACTAGCTTAAACCGTTTTGACGGGACTGCCCCTCCACCTCTCCCAGGTGGGTCGACCATCCATGAAGTCTAGGGCTACGTCTAGTGGTTCTATCACATGAAAAGTCTAAGCACTCCATTGGGATACTAGGAGTGAGCCAATAATCACAACTAGCAATGATATAATTATAGAAGTAGCGAAGCATGCATTAGACGGAGAATAAACATGCAACTCTAACCTTTACAAACTAGCAGAGTGTAACGGACTGGGTTGGGGGCGTTATGCGACTATAACACTCCTCCCCAGGGCCGTTATGCTCACCTGCACATAGGGAAAACCCAGACCTGCAGACTATAACGCACTATCTCAGGGGCGTCATGCAATGTATGACGTGCTTTGGCTCGCGTGTTATATTCTCCAGAGAACCTTCGAAAATCACACAGACCGTGGCGCACCAGGATGGACGCGCCATGTGACTATAACGCACCAAGAGTGGTCCGTTAAAATCACCCGGATGTTAAAAACTTAGCAAAAGTCCACAAGAAACCACTTTATATAACGCACCACGATAGTGGCATCATACAAAACATGGCGGACTGGGACTAGTCCGTCATGCCCCACAACCTACAGATCTACTGAAAACTTCGATCACATAACGCACCACGAGCAGTCTGCCATGCAATACATAACGCACCCCCTAGGGTCCGTTAAGCGTATAACGGCCTCTGGCAGGCGCGTCATACTAACTGGAAATCGAGAGGGACGAGTTCGGACCGAACTCCCCTCCGGTCAAGCTGGATTTGCATGAAACAAAAAAAAGGGGAAGAAGAAGTTGAATAGCATGATTTCTATAACTACGGCATGCATCGAAATGTAAATATACCACTCCTAAATAATTTTTAAAGCATTTTTAACCTAAATACTCCTAAAATGGACCTTGCACAGAAAATGATGCAAACGCCTATGGATGGGCATGCATGTGGCACCAAAATATTTCTAGCGAAGTAAGGAGTCCATCCCCCTACCTCAATCGCGGTGAAAATCTCGATAAGCATGCATGCGGGCGATGGAGCTCCGGGACGCCTCACGACCCGACCCGATCCTACGCTCTACGAACCGCAAAAAGAATGACACTGACGTGATCCTCACGATGAGCTGGTTCTAACAGTACCTCCTGCGCCTCGATCCGGGGTCCTATCCTTTAGTGCCCCTCTATGATTGGTCCATGGGGGATTATCCCCTCCACGTGGCCCTTCATTCTCTTGGGGTATTTATGGATTGAGATAGGGTTTATTTGGGTGTGGAGAAAGCTTCTAATGTTCTATCCAATTTTGGGTGTTTTGCAGGGAGACGAGGCCGTAGCTCCATCTTCTTCCTCTCCAAGGTGAGCTGAGCATGATTCAAGGCTGAAGAAGATCATCTTCCACCCTGCTGAAGTAATCCTGCTGAAGGACCGAAGCTGCATCCCTCCATACCATCGAATAAGCTGAAGATGGTCAGAGTTAAGGAAGAACGTGAGGTCGTCCACCCTTCCTTCTGAAGCTTGCTGAAGTTCTATCCAACAAATGAGTGAAGAGAAGATGATGTCCATCCAACTAAGAAGTCAGCCACATAATCCAGCCTTCAAAGAACTCAGCTCCATCGTCCTACCATCAGGAGTTTGCTGAATTTGTCTTAGTCCCTGTTTGCAGTCATCCTTTATTCAATTGATGTCTATTATGCTTGCATAGAATATCTGTGTGCATTCCTTCAAACTAGAAATGACTGTGTGTATGTTCAGAGTGGTGTCTCCATGTGTGGACTCATTGTCGGGGTAAAGTCCCCTTGCTAGTGTGTGTGTGTGCTGTGAAAGCAACGTGTGGAGGCCAGTCCTCGTGTGTGTGCTGCGTAGCAGTGTGTTGAGGCTTCGTCCTTGTGTGGGTGCTACGTAACAGCGTGTTGAGCTTCATGCTCGTGTGTGTGGTTCACTATGAAAGCAGTGTGTGGTGTATTGGGGTTCATCACCATGTGCTACCTTGTGTGGCGTGATTAGTCAAGCCTCACCGAGGTGGTAAGGGGTGGACGTAGGGAACCTGTCGTGGCCTAAATAGAGACACCTTGCAGGGCACCATTTCCCTGCAGTCCAGGATTTTCTGGGCTTCTATCCAGCCCTCACCATATGATATTTGGCCTTTCTCTGTTAAAATAAGCAGTCCTTAACCCTTAAATCCCCCTTGAATGTCATGTCATCTTCCTAAAGCTCTAATTTTTTTGAAAACTTCTGCTTTGTCCACAAATTGGACCTTACAGATTTAAACCCCTCAAATAAGGGAGCCAAATTCCACAAGACTTACCTATGTGTCATGTATTTTAAGTAGCTTAGTCATAATTCATCATTTACATGTGATATATCCTTGAACTCCATTCCTGAAAATCTACCTCATGTTCCTACATTGAATAATTCCTTGAAATTCTATATTGACTATAAAATGAGAGTTGATGTCTAAAAATATACATGACTCAATGTTGTGCATATAGGGCCCGGTCTGGTCCTGAGAGGAGAGCCCAAAGATACTTGTGCCCATGGGAGTTTATTGACCACGGTGTTTAAGTATTGCACCGAAGTACTTGCTTGCTTGACTATAGACATTCCCACTCACTCACTCATGACTCGCTTGACTTGACTTGCATGGCCCAAAAAAGGGTAAATTACTTACTTGAATGAAATAGTCAATTCCATTACACGTACTTGATATTACATGTGCTTGAAATTACTTGCTTGAATATTGATTCTCACTTTCTCAGAAAAACTTGTGCAATTACTTGCTAATATCTCAACGATATATCGTATTGATATCATGTGATATTCTATCTATACAGTTCTTGATATCTTGCTCGTCCAACATGCATCACTATACATCCATTGCATGCAACATGTAATTCACTTAAAGCTTGTTAGAACTTGAGATATAATTCCTACTGAGCGATTTCTCATCTAGTTGCACTCTAACATTTTCAGGTAACTTGGATAGCGACCACCACCCGGATGGAAATAAGACCGAGTGATGAGTGCTAGAATCACCGATCATCGTACCATCAGCTAGTCGTGTCTTTTATATTTTAGGCCCTTACATGGTACTTTCAGTTATGTATTCCACTATGTTGATGATCAGAACATGTCAAGACTTGTAACCTTGTGACTTACTTGGGGCATTATCATTATGGTTAATGGAATAATGTTATCTTGGGATATTGGTATCATTTTTTTTAAAATTTAAAATCTTAGTGATTAATTATGTAGTCTTATGCGCACTCTGTCCTAACGTCAAAAATATATCGCTCTGATTGACATGCTCGATATAGACTCATCGCGCACCTGAGTTACTTCTGCACTCGGGTTGTGATAGCCTCCGTGGTATCAGAGCCTAAGTTTTCAACTTCCTAGGAAAACCCAAGTCCAAGGATAGGTTTACATTTAAATCCGGTGAGATGGGTAGAGCCATGGGTTAAGTTCTATAATGACATTTGACCTTATAGTTAAACATGACATTTGACCTTATAGCTAAAAATGATACTTAGTATACTTAAAAACTCTTTTGTAGGATCATGGCCGCGAAAAGAGCATAATAGCGCGAGATACAGCGCACCGTGCAAGGTCTTACACAGGCATTACAGCAAGTGGTGCAAGGCATAGCCAACTGTGGAGCTGGTGACCTCCATAGGGGTTTCCGCAACATGAACCCGCCAAGGTTCGCGGGCTCCTCTGACCCCGAAGATGCCGAGAACTGGTTAAAAGAAATTGAAAGGATTTTCCATGTGATGCAATGCATGGACGAGGAAAATGTTCTACTAGCTATATTCCAACTGAAGCGGGATGCTCGAGGTTGGTGGGAATCCGTAGAAGCAACATTACCCGATGACCATTTCGCATGGGATGAATTTGTTGAGCATTTCAACAACAAGTACTTCTCCGATAGGAAGGGGTCGAAGGGATCATGGAATGGGTTACCTAGAGAGAGGTACTCTAAGTCCTCAAGGTCCTCACAAGGTAGGTCATCCTCATCTATTGGGATGATTGGGCCGGTATAGTAAGTTGTTGGGTTGGCCAATGTCCATGGAATCTCGATCGGTTCGGAATGGACTGGGATGGGCACTCATGATAGGCATTAACAGGTCTGCGTAAAGAAAGGACGCAGGATGAGCTCAGAGACTGTGACCCACTATGGAGGTTGCCACTGTAAGCATGTTAGATGGGAAGTAATTGCACCGGCAAGTGTTGTCGCATGGAACTGCAATTGCTCTAATTGCTCAATGAGAGGCAACACCCACTTCATCGTCCCTTCCAGCAAATTCAAGTTGATAGGAGATTCTGAACAGTTTATTACTACATATTCTTTTGGCACTCATACTGCAAAACATACTTTCTGTAAAGTCTGTGGTATTACATCTTTTTATATGCCACGTTCAAATCCAGATGGAGTCGCGGTGACATTCAGGTGCGTTGACCCTGGTACATTGACACATGTTGAAATCAGAAATTTTGATGGGAAGCAATGGGAGAGTTCTTTTGATCAAAGCTCCATAGCATCATTTTCCAAGACAGATGGGAAGGGTTAACTATGTTTGAGTTTTGCTACTAATCAGGACAATCTATATTTTGGTTGACTCTGGTATATTGGTACTTGTTGCAAGTCGACCAAATGAGGATGTAAGATAGTGACCATGCACCTTTTGGAGAAAAGGGAACTCACATCTTGGTTGGTTGTCTCTGAGAATACATTAATGCCTATTTAATAAATTCTGCTTAATGTTATTCATGTGGTAGACTGCACATGCTTTGTTTCCTTGGATTGCTGAACTGTATATTGATTATTTGCAGAAGTGATGCGTTATTTTTTTTAGAGAGTACGGATCATCATCATTTTTGTTTGAGGGGAACATCAGATCTTAGGGCATATGAATGACCATCCGATTCTCGAGACTTTATATATCATATTTATCATATAGTAATGCATTAAGGGATAGAGGGATGAGATGCAATACCTGCCTTACCTGTGTGGGTGATTGAGTGATTTTTATGATTACTTTCATGTCCTGCAACAGGGGGGTTAGCCAACAAATAATGATAATGATAGCAACTTATCAATCAAGGCATGATCTTTAAAGATGGAAACATGTAAACCAACAATTTAATGAATTTATTAAGGTGCGCCATATAAAAACATAACGGATGTGTATAAACCCGTTATAGTCCACTGAACCCAATTTAACAACCCAGTTACATGGCAGACTGGATGACACGCGTTATATTAGTATAACGGTCGTGCGATAGACCGTTAAAGTCTCTGGGTTACTAAAAAAAATAAATGGGCCCCTCATTTCCTCATTCACCCAATTCAAATTACCGAAGCAAAACAAACCCCCAAAAACCCCTCCGTGCTCCCTCCGGTCGAGCGTCTCCGACGAAGCTCCCTCCAGCCACGAGGATGACTCGTGAGAAGGGGAAGAAGCGAAAGGCGGTTCGAAAGGTGAAGGGTCGGGCGGAATGTGTGGTCTCCCCGCCGGTGAGCCCATCAACGGAGGAGGAAACGGCGGCGGCGGCGGCGACAACCCTTCCCACGGAGGAGGGAGCTGCCACGGTGCCAAGGGAAGCAGAGGAGGCTAGAGGAGATGCCGGAGAAGCCATCGGCGTTGAAGAAGAGGTCATCCCGCCGGTGAAGAGGAAACGGGGTCAAGACCGGGAGGTTGGTGATTTTGCCCTAAAAATCAAATTTTGATTTTAAATTGTGAATGCATGTGTGTGTGGAAGGCATAGAACGAGTCCACGGGCTCATTAGGATTGATTATAGGCCTTTGAGGCCTTTTTCACAGGCTCGCAAAACAGAAAGACCCATGCCGGGTGCGTAGGAGCATAATGGCCCTACCAATAGCCGTTATGTTCTTAACGCATCTGGACAGGTGCGTTAAGCTCAACAGAACTGAAAATGTACTTTTCTGAGTTTTCTAATTTTTTGATTTTTTTATTATTTTAATTATTATAAATGTAATGCTTATGACTTTATGACTAATCCTATGACTTAATTTGTGCAGGGGAAGAGACGGACACGGATTACATGGCTACAAGTCCGGGCAGTCTATCTCGCGTTGCCGGAGTATCAGCGGGAATGTTTGGCGGCGATGGGCTTTGGGAAAGTCCTGAGCATCGAGGTGGCCCGAGTGGATCCGGCACTCCTGCTGGCTCTACACGAGAGGTGGGACCCTGTGAGCCGAGCCTTCATATTCCCGTGGGGGCACATGATACCGACATTAGAAGACATGGCCCGGATCAATGGCTTGCAGGTGCACGGCAAGGCGGTGACCGAGTGGGCATACGTCGATTACCGGGAGCTTGCTCAGGAGCTTCTCGACTTGGACTTGATGAGGCTGGGGCATCCGTCATCCCAATTATCACCTTCGGTGCTCCAAGAAAGCTTGGGACTCCGGCGAGCAGTAGCGACAGTCAGAGAGTTGCCGGAGTAGCATATTGACCGAGTGATCGAGCAAGCTCGTCCGAGTGTGGCGGCAGAGTCGGGACCGGACGGAGATAGAGTTCTGAGACGCTTCCTGATGCTGCTGTTCGGGAAGCTATTGTTCGTGACGCGGGCCGACGTGATCAGTTGTCGGCTTCTTCCCCTGCTGTCAGATCTGAGCCGAGTGCAGAAGTATGTGTGGGGAGCAGCGGTGCTGGCTTTCGAGAGCGGTGGCCCATTAAGGCCCATTTGGATGCTTAAATGTGCTTGTTTGACTAAGTCCGAGGTTGTGTCACATCAAAGTTGACCCTAATCTGTAGCTTGACCTGACAGAGTCCTAAACTGGAGGCCGACCACAGGAGATACCATATCCACCACCCACCTCTTCTGCTCAGGTCCTTTGGAGAAGATCATCATGGGACTCTCAGCTTTCCACTAGAATCGGTCTCACCCCGATCCGAACACCTAGCTAGGAGTTATCCCCCCGACAAGGCACCCCTATCCGACTGGTGGCCTCGCCAGCGTGACCTCAGGAGAGTAGATGGTGCCGGCGATCCCTAGCTCAAATTGAGGCCATTCTAACTTGGTGACCCTCCTTGAACGTTCCTCTTTGAGTCGGCTCCAGCTCTGCATCATTTCGGCACCAGACCTGGAAGATTCACCCCTGGCGAGTCGAGACTAGTTTCCTACTGTAGCACTCTGTCCGACCCCACTGGCATCCAGGAGCTACTACCTAGTCGTCCGGGTGAGTTTGAAGGAGATTTTTAGTTGAGGACAACAAGGGTCGACACCCTTTCATGCCGAGTGGTCTCGCTTCAATCTGACATCCCAGCTGAGAGTACGACCCCGACAAAGAGCTATCTGGTCAGCCAGAATTGTCACCTGCGTAGCTCCACGATATTCAGCGGCCTGACTTCGTCTGAGCTTGGAACGTGGCGAATCTTCATCCTGGTGATTCTCCATTCGATCAGCTTTCTAGCGACGCCAACCCCACCTCTGTCGGACATCCCAGCAAAGAGTACTGCCTCTGACAAGGCACTAGTTGCTGTCAGCCAGGGCAGTGACTCAGTCCGCGCAGGCCGGGTACCTATCTCCTTCGGCCACACCGATTCCCCTCCCCCGCCTGGCCGACTGACTGCCCCTCCCTGCGTGGAGGTAGTTTTGGGTGTAAACAAAATTAACCCCCACCCCGAGATCCCCCTCCTGTGAGAGGCGTAGTGGTGTACTTTTCTAAATTTTCAGGTCGAAGCGACACCGACACGATGTGCGGGTGTGTACCCCTGCCTCCCCGTTCACCTCGTCTCCGGCCAGGATCGGTGTCTTCACACCGATCAGGTGAGCACTTGGTCACCCCTCTTTACTGGTTTACCTTTGCTTGTTTAGTATTACTAGCTTTGTCAGACGGCGAGTGTGTGCTCGTTCCAAATTTCCATTCATCGAGTGCCATCGCGAAGTGAGTTGTAAGAGATACCCCACATCCCATGCCCTCAGTGTGCTGGTCGCCTGCTGAGTTGGGCATCCCAGGCCCTTGGTGGTCCATCCCAAGCTAGCCACATCCCCGGAGTGTCAAGGTCCCACTTTGGAATCTTACCACCATCGCTGTGTTGCCCTCGGGCACTTGTGTGCGCTTCACAGGTGAGCCTGCTTGTGTGATTTTCGCCGAGTCGGCTGCATTGCTTGTGAGTCTAGGTCCTAGGCTCTTAGTGCCACCCCCCCTTAGCGTGAGTCCTCGATAGCAAAAGAGGTATATCAAAAGACATCACCAGAAGGATCGGTTAGGCCAGTCTGGAAAGTGACCTTTCTAGCATCGAGGAAGCCTTCAGGCTCATCCTTCGCCTCGTACCCTTTGCTATCTTGATTCACGATTTGGGTGTCCATTTAGGCTCATCGCCCATTTCTCCAAGGTCGTCTCACATTAATTGGTATCAAAGCAAGTTCACAACTTGTCTCTACAAGTTCACAACTTATCTCTACAAGTTGGTCCAAGGGTGAATATGTATTAAGAGACACCTGGTGCATCACCCTTGTCCACTATCATGGCCACCTCATATTTGGCATATTCGTCACCCTCAGACCCATTAGAGGCCTTTGTGCTTGATGAATCCCACCCTAGTACATATCTAGAGTGGGAGAGCTCCCTAGATTGACACTTTGTGAGGTTCACCTTGTCTGGGCCTATGCAAGTCAACTATACCAAGAGTTTGCTCTCGCGCCAAGCTAGGGATGAGTGGCAGAACATAGTGGGATTAAAAGAGGTCAAAAGGAAAGAGCCCATCAACTCTTGGGATGAAATGAGGACCAATCTTAGAAAGGTCTACACACCCCGATCCTCTCCCTCCTACAAGGCTAGCCTTAATCCTAGGAGCCCGACAAAGCTCCAATCCCCACCCAGCCCGCCTAAGACCAATCACATGCCTCAATCGCCACGGCTCTCTACCCACCTAACCCTTACCACCACCAACTCTCCCCGAAGACAAGGGTGACCCATTTCCACCCCTCCACAACCAGCCGATCCCAAGGGCAAGAGACCCATAACGGACACGGTTCCTCCCATGAGGGCTGCCACCCCCCAACCCAAGCTCCTTTATCCAACCAACACCCAAGCCCAATTGGCCTCTGCCCCTCCGTCTTCCCCCACAAGGGACACACCTCCCAAAATCCACCAACTCATGCCTCCTCACCCAACCCATCTCCCACTCCCTACCCAAACTCTTCCATGTCAAAGACCTCCACTACTTCCCCTCCCTATCCTAACCCAAGTCTCCCTTTACCCGCCACCCCGGGTGCACCATACACCGACCATCATCCCCCACCCACAAAAGACCTTCTCATCTCCTTGGTAAAGGAACCCATGAACCCCATACCCGACCACATAGGGATGAACACCTCGGGCCCTATACTTACCATAGAGGCAGACCATGCCCAATTCGAGGAAGAATCCTCGCCCAATGGTTTTCACCCTACACCACCCTCTCTAAATAGCTGGGGACTCTGGCCTCTGATCAAGGTGTTTCCTTAATGTCAAAGATGTGATTAACCAATTTATCCTTGACTCTCTTACTACTTCTAAAAGTGCAATTCTTGATATCTGTGAACTCCCTTAACTCCACTGACTAGCCTATTTGTCTTCAATAGCTCACGCATTCCTTTCTGGAATTGTATCACTTGGTGCCTTAGTGTCAGTGTCTTTACACAGATTATCTATTGACATACTTGTGCAGTCTTGCCCTACATCTATTTTCATGTATGTTGATAAACTTCTCTCAATATCTTGGCTCCTTTCTGCTTCCTGGTATTGTAGCCTCTATTACGTTGCCTTTGAAGCTTCACACTTACCAGTTTCAGCTCTGACATGAGTCATTTTCTTTCTCTGATGGCTCTGTTTACATCCTTCTTTCTTCTTTTGATGATGTCAAAGGGGGAGAGATAAGTGCAATGGGGTGATGTTGTCTTTCATGTTCAGGGGAGCTTCAAGTGCTATGAGAAAGGAGGAGAGTATGGGTCTGGTTAGTTTGGTGTTTGCATGATGTTTGCAGGTCAGTTTTGCATGATGTTTGCATGTCAATTCTGCATTGATGTTTGCATGTCAGGGGGAGTTTGTGTCACAGGGGGAGTTTGTGTCACAGGGAGAGCTGTGCTGTGTCTGTGTTGTGTTTAGTGAGCTCATGCATGTCATGACATTACAATTAATTGACATAATGTTGCCATCATCAAAAAGAGGGAGACTATTAAATCCCTACTATTTTGATGATGTCATACACGATTTGTCAACATCTTGTTTGATCTGTCATTTAATTACTCTTAATTTCTGTGCTTAACTTCAGAGTCATTTGCCTTAAGATTCAATGCAGTGTTTATAAGTATGCGTATAATCTCCATGCATTCTCTTCTCTTATAACACTCTTTGTGTCCATTCATACAATAAGTCCGTGCACGTAGTTTCTTCAAAGCCCGTGCACACTGTCCAAGTCCGTGCACGTTTGGGTCTGTGTGTCACCTGACAAGTCCCTGCATGTTTTAGCATACACTTAGAGTTAGTGTACATGATCGATGCAAGTCCGAGCATGTTGCACGCCTTCTAGGCTAAGTCGGTGCTTGGTCAAAGCAACTCCTGTAGCATGTGCTTGCATATAGAGTCTTAGGCTCAAACCAAGTCCGAGCAACTCTTGTAACATGTCCATGCATCTACAGTTGTAAGCTCAATCCAAGTTAGAGTATACACTATAGCAGTCCTTGCTATGTAGAGTCCAAGCTACACTACAGCAAGTCTGTGCATGCTCCGTGCACACTCTCATAAAGTCCGTGCACATCCCACCGGCTTACACATTCTAACTCCGTGCACACACTCATAAAGTCCATGCATGCCCTCTTCAAGTCTGAGGATGAACAGTCCACTGCATAAGCATATCCATGCATATAAGTCCATGCATGTTCTGGCCTTGGTCAAGAACATGAGTCTGTGCACATTACATCCATCGCATGGCAAGTCCGTGCATGCCTTGTCCAAGTCCATGGATGAACAATCCACTGCATAGGAAGTCCATACATCTTCTGGCCTTAGTCAAGAACATTAGTCCGTGCATGCATTGTCTAAAGTCCGTGGATGAACAGTCCACTGCATAGGAAGTCCATGCATCTTCTGGCCTTAGTCAAGAACATAAGTTCGTGCATGCCTTATTCAAGTCTGAGCATGAACAAACTCCATGCATTGCAAGTCCAAGTAGCCTTAAGTCCTTGCACATCATCTCAGGTCCTTGCACGTCTTCATATAATCCGTGCATGTCAAACCCCGTGCACATTTTTGGACTTAGTCTATTTGCTGATAGGGTTGCATCCGAAGACCTTGCACGTCTTCGCATGGTCCGTGCAAGCTAAACCCCGTGCATATTTTTCTCTGTGCATCTTGTCCTTGCAGTAGCTTAGCTAGTCCGTGCACATTTCCTCTTGGAAGGAAATTACATCCATGCATGTTTCCTTAAAATCGGCATCCGTGCATGTGTTTTTAACTACTTCATAAAACCTGCATCCATGCATGTTTTAACCGCTTGATAAAACCTGCATCCGTGCATGTTTTAACTGCTTGATAAAACTTACATCCGTGCATGTTTTAATTGCTTCATAGAACATGCATCCGTGCATGTTTTGCCCTGCTTCATAAAGCCCTCGACTTGCAATCAAGTCCGTGCACATTCGTTCATTGTGCATCCATGCACATTGTGCATCTGTGCACTTTATCTGAGTTCAAGTCCTTGCATTCTCCTGTAAGCAAGTCCGTGCACATTGTGCACATTTCACTCTTATAAGTCTGTGCATGTATAGTGTCTACATATGAACCTCATGCCTATTCTATGCTGACTGAGGGTTCTTTAAAATGATAGGAATTTCGTTATTCTTGGAACGTCGATCTGAAAAGAAATTAGGGCACTTAATCCTAGAGTTCAGGTCCCTGACATGTGGCACAGATGTCTGTTCGGTTCTAGAAGATTCCCAGGGCTGGAAGTGTGGTCTCCACACTCCATCCTCCAAACAAGTTCATATATAAAGGAAGTTCTCGTACGAACAAAAAACAAGATGAAGAATCAAGACTGAGAGAGAGAGTGAGACAGAAAAAGAAGAGGAGGATTGAAGAGGAGAAGAGTGCCGATGGCCATTCGTCAATGCTGAAGAAAAATCGCCACATCTGAGACAGTGTGAGAAGAGCCCAGAAAGAGAAGAGAGAGCCCGATTGAAGTTCTTGGTCCGGATTGTCGTGTAGTACATTAAAGTCACAGATATAATAGTAAGCAATTAAATTTCATTAACCAAGTTTACTGAAATAGTGGGAATAAAATTAATTTTTAACTAACAGTTTAAGTTTAACAATTATACCAGAGTCTAGTCCAAAATAAAGGCAAGTATAGTCGATAGAAAAGAAAGACGCACACTAAGGTCAGGAGAAGTTTGACGCAGGTACTACTAGCAACTACGAACACGCCACACTAGGAACCGCGGAAGTAGAACGACCAACCTGAAAAGTAGGGGTGAGTCTCATGTCACTGGCTTAGTAGGGGTCACATGGATCCCCACTGAAAAATAACGCAGTAACATGGAACAACAGCTAAAACAACAGTAGTAGTAAAGTAGAAAAACTAAACTACAAAGCTGTAAAAGAAAGACGAAATGGAAGGAGTAGAATAGCTAAAAGAAAAGGGAAAAGCTGACGAGCACGGCTACAGAACTAACCTCAGCTCCCAAGCTACTCCAAAAATAACAGAAAGGCCAACCCTGAACTCGGAAGGTCAGGAGTCACCGATCTGTCGACAAGCGTGAGGCCTAAGACAAAGGCCTACGAGACCAGACAACAAGCCTAGAAGAAAACCTAGACAGACAGGACAGACTCTACAGCTCACATGACTGGATTGCCGTGCATGCTCCCCTAAACACAACCACATACATGATTGGAGCGTCGTGCACGCCACAACAAGCTAGCACTGGGTAAAGCCAGACACAGACCAACTCAGCAAGGGAAGCTGATCTTGGACAGAACCAAGAACAGGCTAACTCGAAAGGGGACACAGACTCCGTGAAACATGAGAGTTACGCGTCACGTGACGGAAGCACCCCCTCACTAGAAGAACAGCCAGCTGCATCCACTGACGTCTTACACTGTGCCTCAAGTGCCTCTATACAGAAGCCTGGAATAACGGAGACCGAGGTACGCTCTGAACCAGAATAGGAACTACAGTAACGAGTGATTAGTCAGGGTCACGCCCATCAGCGCAAGTCCTAACACCCCTGACCACGTGTGCACACACTGGCTCTCGCCTAAGCTATGCCTCTAGCTAGAATTCCCCTCCGTAGGACGCTACGGTTAGATCGGGGCCCACGAAACTAGCTTAAAAACCATATCTCGGGAACTGCCACGCCACCATTCCCAGGTGGGCTGACACGCCGTAATGTGTCGTCAGGCTACGACTAGTGGAGGCTTACTAGACACAGACTCCAAAACATGAGTGCTGGAGTACAGACAGGCAAGAAAGCACGGTCGCATGTACTACGAAGCACCAAGGTAGTACAACAACCACCGATAGACTCAAGAAAAGGTGACTAGACTTGAAACTACAATGATCCCTGAGTCTCACGACTCAAAGTCAAGATCGTCGCACAAAGCAGAATGAGCCGCCAATCGGTCTAATCCTAAGTCAAAGGAAATGGCACAACCGCAGGAAACGACTCACGGAGACCTGAGGGAACACCAAGAACCCTCAGCACACCTGGACATGCAAACCAAGGTAAGATAATACCTCCAAGCATCTAGAACCACTACCTCGATCTATCCAAGATAGTTAGGATACACATAAGGTCACACGTCAATCACTAGGTCTCACTGGGTTGACCAGAACCTGACACGACACACAACACATTACACAATGCACAAGCACTCCTGGCTACCTTATATCATGGTAATAGCCCTCATAGGATGTCAAGAGACATCCACGGGACAACGGGAAAACCACAAGGACAAGCCAAGACAATCAGAAACCGAAACACTGGTAAACCACTCTCTAGGCATAAATGATCCATCACTTGGCCGCTAAGCAACACCAGCAGTCAAGGGACGAGTCACTACGCACACAGAGGCAAGGACACTGGCGATCATAGACTAGCCCACTAGAGGATAGTAGAGGTTGTAGAGTGGGCCACTAGGGGACTATAGCAGTCTTAGATGAAGCCGCCAACTCCAGACAACCCTTAAATCGACCTACCCAGTCAAACCACCTGGCGGTCAAACATAGGCCGCCACACGGACATGGCGCTCCAAGCATGAACCGCTACACTAACTGCCCTAAGACAATGACCTAAGACAAATGGACTGTAGTGGCCTAAGAGGGGCGCGCTACTACGAATTGGCAGTCGAAGGTTGGTCCGCCAAGGCCAACCGACATAAAACATTGACCCGGTCAAAACATGCAGTAGCGGTCTACCATAGGGCCGCTACAACACGTTAGCGGTCAGAGTTTGGGCCACCAGCCCAAACTGGCCTAACTCGTTGACTCAAGTCAACGGCTCCTGGTGCTCCAATGAAGGGCCCCCAGAGCACATGGCGGTCTAAGGTAAGGCCGCCAGACTCGAACCGATAGACACAGACATCGAGAAACCATTAAGCTTGGCACACCTCTATAGGTCCGCCAGAGGCAATTGGTGGTCAGAGGTTGGGCCGCCAACCTCAACCGTCCTGAAACTAACCAACACACTGGAGAATGTGGTGGTCTATCGTGGGGCCGCCAGAGACCCTTAGCGGTCACTGGAATGACCGCCAACATGCTACGGTGGGAAAACTGTCGAAATGGCCGATCTCCGCCATTCCACACGCCATTTGCGTCTAAACGCAGGGGAAACAACCTTAGATGATGAAAAATGCCTTCCATAAGCCGGAAGGGGCACATGCAACCATCCATTTGTGAGAACCGGGTGATTTTAACGAATCGACCCAAATTGGGTCGCTGGGGTTCCCAGACTCTCAATTCTCCTGAGGTGAAGTCCCTGGTAGTCATACTGGGTGACCTGAGGCTCTGACAGCTCAAGAAGGCTTTGGTGTATTGGCTTCCTTGCTTCAGTGGGCCGCATCATTCTTATCTTTTAGGCTTGATCACCATTGAATATATTCTGAGTGCCAACAGTAGGGCGAGATCGATGGCTTTTCTTTGCTCGGATTTCAATCCAGACACCTTTCGCTTGTTGTATTAGGAAGGTGGCGTTGATAGCCTGCTCGATGACCTCGAGTGGTAGCTCTTGGTAGGCTGGGATACTGGAACTGGTGTCCGAAGACGTATGCGTGGTTTGATGTCTTAGCCACGGTGGGGAAGGAGATATCTCCTACTTAGCCGGAACACTGGGGCCAACGTCTGAAGACATATGTGTAGCTTGATGCCTTACCCACGGTGGCGAAGGAGGTCTGTAAGGAGCTGGTAGACTGTTGCTGGCGTCCGAAGATGTGTGCGCGATTTGATGCCTTAACCACGATGGCGAAGGCTTTCGTTGAGAGGCAGGTTGGGAGATGCACTTGGCTACCTATTCCTTGGCCTTACCCTTGTGATCTGGCTGGGAGCAGGGTCTGGTGACAACTGACGAAGTCCTTAGGTATCATCACTCTAGGCAGTTACCCTGGCTTCGCGTGTTAGGTGGGTCTTGTAGTGGCAGGCCCGACTTGCAAGCTAGAGTTACTGAAGGCCTGGAGGATGCCTTCCTTGTAGTCTGAACTGGGTTGCTAGGCAAGTGGAGAGGACTCGACGGCTCACCGACCGAAGAGCCATGGCACGTTCGGGCTGGGACCTCGCTCTGCTTTTGCTTCCCCTTCCTATCCCCTGATGCCGGAGACGAGGGTGGGGCAGAGAGAGAATGAGAGGGACTTGGGGAGCCCATCATTATCTCACCCACCTGGACATCCTCTCAATCGAGGAGGACTCGGAGGAACCTGGCGATGTCTTCTCTGGAGAAGGGGAGAGATTCCATCTCTTGCCAAGGCCGCCATTGTATGGTTGAAGTGGTAGGGGCTGGCTAGCTGGTCGTCGATGCCCTGGGGTCTTGCTCCCTGTGCCTTTGTAAACGCTCGAGAGCTTCTCGATTATCGGTTCGAAACTCAAGCCATTCTGGAGTATGCGGGTAAGGCAACCCGTGCCCATTTTCTTGAGGGGGGTCTGACTATTCTGGTGCATCTCTGGCGATGTTCAGGGTTTCTTCGACAGCCTATCGAAGCCTCGCAAGCGCCATGGAGTTTCCCTCATCATCGATCTACTCCTAGATGAGGTATTGAACTTCCTCACGGGACTCAATTGTGTGGCAGATTCTAGCGTGGAAAGGGCAGTACTGAGGGTGTGTAGTCTACCGGTGGGTCACGTGGCATGATTTGCCCCCTCTCAACGGGAACATCGAAGAGTCATCGGGTCCTCTCCTTGGGAAAGGAGAGAGGTCTGTGGTCATGCCAGGGCCTCCACCCCGGATACTAGAGTAAATGCTCACCTTGACTGCTGCTGGGCTCCTCTACTTCGATGTCAGAGAGAGAGAAGGTGACCATCATATGAATCACATTAGCCGAGTAGTGAATCACACGCGCTGATTTGGCCGGCTTGGACTACGTATGTGGCTGTGGGGGGTCGACGAGACCACTCTTCATCTGGATGAGACCGTGCCAGATCAGCTTTTACGTCTGAGTCTTGAAAACATAGCAATCTTCAATTGGGTGACCCAACATGTGATGATATGGGCAATAGCTAGGATCATTGATCTTTTGGGCCTCATATGGCTTGTGGACTTCTGGCAACTCGATGATTTTCTGGGCCATACAGAGGTCGAAGAGCATCTTCGTATGTTCCTTCTTGAAGGAGAAGGGTGTCTTCATGCGCTCCGAGAAGGAAGGGGTGGCCGGCTTGTCTGCAGTCTTCTTGTCAGAGCCGCTTAGCTCGGCTTCCTTACTGGCTTTGGTGGTGGGGGTGAATTCAATGATGTTCACCTCCTTTCCGAGCTGGCATTGTCACGTCTGTTTACCGTTTGCTGAAGTGTAGCTCGGGTTGTCAACAAAGAACATCTCTATTTCGGCAACTATCGAATTGAGCTGGTTGAAGCCTTTGATGTTGGTGCCGAGGAGCTTTTCGCTGACCTCAGCTGCCAAGCCTCAGCGACATATGGTGATGGCATCTTCCTGGACTAGTGGGTTGATGCATCTCATGCTGAGATCTCACTGTTGATCCTCTAACGGGACTTGGGAGCTCGTGTATCAGGCTGGTGTAGGTGCCTTCGGGCTACTGTCGGGATGCCTGCTTCTCTGAGTTTCGCTTTATCCTCTCGCGTTTGCCGTAGGAGGTTGAAACGGTTAAAGGTGGGAACCGTAGGGATGGTCCGCTCCTGGGGTATGATTGGCTACCCCCCATTTAGGTGAATCCGTAGATCCCCGATAAGGATGGTCTTGTTGGAGTTACTGGTGGCAGTGGTGAGTCACCTGCCTTTGTGGCCGTGGCGACGCTTCTTCTGGGGAGCTGAGGAAGACCCTACTCCAAGGTGGTAGACTGAGAAGACCCAGTCTGCGGTTGCTGGTAGCACAGGCCTGTCAGCTGAGAATACTGGAATCGGCCTTGAGGACATGAAGTCTGTGTTGGGAGCCGGTGGCTGAGTGGCTCGGGTGTAGGCTCTCGCCCGAGTTGACAAAAGTGTTGTCGATGCCCGAGACGACGCACTTGCACCAGGAACCAACATCGCCAAAGGTGCTGGAGTGCCGGTAACCCGAGGTTGTGATCCTGCATTGAGTGTTGGTGAGACTGGAGAGTGGGACAGAGGACCCACAGCCAACATCGGAGTTGTCGTGTCCCATAAAGGAAGACCTGTGTTGGGAACTGAGGTCACTGAGTGGTAAGGGATAGAATCCCATAGTGGAGTTGAGAGGCCTAGAGCCCGATGCGGAGAGTCCACACTGGGGACTGACCTTGCGAAATCCTAGGGTTGTGTGCCTGATCTGGGTGCTGGGGAGCCTCGAACTCAGGGTTGGGGACCCGGGCTGGATGAAGGCTCGTCAGTGGCTAGGGTCGAAAGGCCCGAGCAGGGTACTACGGAGCGCTGCCCCCGGGTGGGAAAACCCATGCGGGGAGTTGGCTCGGCTGGGACTCAGGACTGGACACCCGAGTAGAATGTGGGGAAGCTGGGCACCCGGGGATAAAAACTCGTGTCAGGTGCTGGCTTGACTAGGACTCGGGGTCGAAAGTCTGAGCAAAATGATGTAGTGGTGGCCAAAGCTTATGGCACGGGGCCCGTACTGGAAGTCAGCCGAGACTGGGCCCGAGGGCTGACGCTTGCCTAGGCAGGAACTGATCTGGGACCCCCATGGGGGCCAGTGGCGGAAGGCCCAAGCCTAACACTCGAGTGAGTCACCGATGTTGGAAGCGGCTATGGCGCATCCACCGCATGGGCAAGCACAGATGCTGAGGGTAGCTACAGAGTAGCCACGGGGACCACACCCAGGAAGTAGGGTAATTTGACAACTGGGGCAAAGCTGCCGAAGGTGATCGACACTGCCAAATAGCCCACCCGTGCATGGGTGGCGACGACGATGGGACCGTAAGTGATAGTCGCCATGGTTGCTGGAGCGCTGGATGCTGCGGAGGTGATGGTCGTTGACAGTCGTCGAGTGCGGTCTGGTAATCGGAGCGCGAATTGGGAGCTGTTGGAAAGTGCGAGCGAGTACCCTCTTCTGCCTCTCCTGCAAGGACAGGGAAAGGGCACCAGTACTTCAGGGCTGGAACAAGCTTCTCTTTAGCAAAAAGAAGGAAGATGGGAGACGTCCCATCGGGCGTGCCATCCTTTTTGTCGTCAGGGGGTTTTCTGGGATCCGGTGACCAGACTGAGGGACGGGATAAAGGGATGAAGGGAAACATGAGAGTTTGACATATCTCGGGTATCCCCCTTGGTAGCCTTATTCCTCTCAGGGCGGTATCAGGCACTCACCTTTTACGAGGAGTCGAGGGGAATAGGGTGGCACGAGGGATTTCTAGGATTGGGGTAACTGGGCCGGGGTGCTGGTGTGTCAGCCGATTTCTCGACAACCACCTATGGAACCAAAGGTTGACTGGGAAGCGTCGCCAGGATGCGGCACGTGGGCTCGGGAAGTCGGGTGACAAGTGGAGAGAAGGGAGCTTCCATAGGTGCGGGTGCGTAGGCGATTGTGGGGAATCATGTACTGGACGTCTTTCCCTACCGACCACAAGCAGTCGGTGTTTATTTACATCGGATTGAATCTGAACACCTTCGTTCCATGTTGAAGAGAAGTCTGTATATAACTGAAGCCATCGGTAGAGGGCCGGGGGCATTCCGTAGCTGTAGGCGCGCGTTTGATCGGGAGGTGTAGCTTGCTGGAGTCGGGGGGTACTTGACACACATTGAGTGGTGCAGAGTGGGACTGGGGCTCAGATACGGGTACGAAGACACACATTCAGATAGTAACATATTTTCTGAGAGCTGCGTGGGCTTTACAGGTGGGCCGGAAAAGCCAAATTACAATTGGTGCAAGCCGCGGGACAATTTCGACACGTGGGCCGGTCCCTGGGTCAATGCATGATAAGGCGGATATCCACGTGTTTTTATAGAGGCTCTCCTCGAGGCGAGGGTTATGCCTGGTTCACCGAGAGAGGGCTAGACTGGGTGATCGGAGGAGGTACTGGCCGATGATTGGGTGGGGGCCAGGCGCAGCTCAGATCGAGTAGTCAGGCGTGGCCCCGTGACGGATGGAGGTGTGACATCATGGCATATGTGTGGCCGTCGTAGGTTGGCATATGCGGACAGACCTGGGGTGCGGGCATATTTGTCGTTTATCATAACGCCTTATGTGTGATGGGGGCGGACTTGCATGACATGGCTAAATGCGTGAGGGGAGTACGAGTGACATACCCTCAGCGTGTGTAAGCCGATTCACAAGTCAACAGTACACACAAATCTCCTTGTGTCCAACCTTGCGAGTATGCCTGCGTCTGCTAGATTGCCTTGCCTTCGTTGCACTGGATGCATTGCCCTACCCCTTGAGCTTCTAAGGGATTTTTATAGGGGAAGATGAAAGGTCAGGGAAGGGTTTAGGTGGACCAGGTTGAGGGCTGAAATTGGTCCGGGTAAACCCTTAAGAAAATATATATTTTTTTGTTTCTGAGTGGAGGAGGGAGGGTTTAGGTAGACTAGACTAGAGGGCTGGTCTGGTCCGCCTAAACCCCTCACCGGAGGGGTTTACGTGGTGAAAAATCTTTTTTTTTGTTTCTAGATGGGTTTAGGCGGACCAACTCCAGGGGCTAGGTTGGTCCACCTAAACCTCGAAGGGTTGGCACACGGACCGGGCGGGGGGGCTGGGTTTTTGTGTAAAAAAACTTTTTTTATTTAAATATAACATAAATTAAATCGAAACGGAACAAAATATGATCTACCTGACTCATCTCGAATCGTGATCGAGATAAACGAATCGATCAAACTTCAAACCTTACTTTTAACACAGTTGCGACTGGGCTAACATTTAATCCACCCACGGCATTTTTAGTCACGCTAGCTAGTTACCGATAACCAGTTACAACATTTCATCCCAAGAAATCGGCCTCCACGTACTTACGTTTACGTCCGTCCTACCAAAGAAAAGGAGTGAAAACGCATAATTTCAAGATTCTCACGGTTAAGTAAAAATTAAGAAGCAAGTATAATTAATATATATATGATGTTTCGATCCGATCCGATCCGAGGATCATATTAAGTATATATATGTAGGTCTCCATTTGGAGCCCGGTGTCGTGTCGATAGTTCAGTAAGCTTCTTCACCCCAACCAGCAGGGTTTAGACCCTCGGACCCACCCTACCATCACTTAGCCACCACGGGAAAAGGGTTGTACTATGATATCGGTCCGCCAACATCGAGTCTGCCAACTTGAAAGTGTGCTTGCAAGTCTAGGTCCGAGACTTGCTCGATCGGTACCTTTGCATCCTTAGTCTGTGTCACATCAATCAGGGCTTGAGCAATGTCTTTGAAGACGTAATAGTCCTCAATGGTGTGACCGAGTATCTGGTGATAGGGACAGAATAGTGGGTCACCGCTTCTCCAAACATCTTGAGGTCTCTTGGATCTCAGGACGGAAACCTTGCCATAGTGATAGGCCCAATCAAAGATGCCCCGGGTCTTTTCTCTTGGGAATGGGTATGGCTTCTCCATCTTCTCTTGCAATATAAGGTCTCGCCCAGTTGGCTGTCTTGCTAAAGGGCTCACTGTGTTCCTCGCCCCCCTCCCTGACTGGACGGATGTGTGGGGACTGGTGGCCCGGGACCAGGCCACGCTTTCACCCCACGGGGGGAGGGAGCCCTGGATCAGGTCGGCCACAAGTGCAGTTAATTCAGCCAACTGTGCCTTCAATATCTCGATCTCCCGTTGCTACCTATGGTATAGGGCGAGCATGACGGGCTCGTATCGGGGAGGGCCTGGAGCACGGCCCGTACCTCCGCTTCTTGCCTCACCAACAGTCGGGGATGAGGGAACCCTGATGATGCGGTCCCTTGAGGTTGACCCATCGGAAGAGGGAGAGACCTTCCCCGTGCGCCTACGGTGGAGGGGGTTCTAGAGGAATACTTCTTCATCTTGTGTCTCTTTTGCCGATGGCATACGTTGTTTATTGTGGCGGGCTTCCTGCAGGGCTGCCACCTTGACGGGGTCACCGCTGAGTAGAGCCGAAATTGATATCACGTTAGCCTCGTAGTAGTCTTCTGGTGAGAAGCCCAAACTCGGATGCTTGGTAAATTGCAGCAGCCTCCGGTCCAGGTTTGGTCGTTTCCACATCTTTTCAAACATCTCCTTCTGGCTGGAGGGTTGATAAAGAGGAATCCTTCATCTCGTAACCATTTTGACCGTCTGGTTAGTCATATGAGGGAGGCCCGAGATCGGGACGTGCGGGTCATGCACCTCGTCAGGGAGTCGGCAATCATCATCTCCTCTGACTGACTGTTCCACGACCACATAGAAAATAGTGGGCGGGCCCTCAGGATTCGGCACCTCGAAGGTCCTCAGTTGCTCGGCCGCCTGGCAGTTGAGCTCCGCTACTGGCTTAATGATTCCTGGTGGGACTTTGACATTCTCTAGTAGGTCCTCGAGGCGAGGTGCCCCCGATGTGGGATAGATGGCGAGGGGAAACGCCCTAAATACCCCTTCTTCTTCTCTAATAAAAGGCACATGTGGAGGAGCCACATAGCCTGGTGGTGGCGGGGGAAACTAGCCATCTGATTTTATTTTCTTCTTCCCTTTGTCCCGGGTAGCTTTAGGAGCCTGCTTCATCTCTTCCAGGTACAGATTAGCATCTGACAGACGACACTCAAACACCGTGAACGGGTGGAGGTTAGCAAAGATTCTGACTTCTTTTCCCTCATAGGGGTACTTGATGCACTGGTGTAGGGTGGATGGCACCACTCTATTATGGTGTAGCCAAGGCCGGCCGAGTAGCGCCTTGTAGGAAGTATTGGAGTTGATGACATGAAACTGTACCATAGTGGTGAAGTCGCCGAAGGACAGGTCGAATTCTGAAACCCCCATGGGTACCTCACATTTCTGGTTAAAGCCATCAATCTTGACGTTCTTCACCTCGACCAGGTGCACATCAAAGTAATACTTCTGGTACACCCGATAGGGGAGTATGTTGACTGCTGTCCTGGGTCGATCAGGACCCTGTTAATAGGCTGTCCATTCAGCTGCCCCTTCATGTAGAGTGGCCTATTGTGACTGTAGGTGGCCAAGAGCATGTCATACTCCGTGAAGGCCATGGCTACTTTTGGCGACATCTCTGCCAGGCAGGCTTCAACGTGTGCTGGCGTTTGGAGTGCGGCGATGATGGATTGCCGTGTCTCTTCATCTAGGGATAGCATCTCCCAGATAGTGAATCGGGTTGGGATCTTCTTGAGGTGCCTAACTATCCGGTCAGCAGCACGCACCTTAAGTAGCTTCATCTCCTCGGGCTTGCCATGTCTGCCCCCAGCCTGGGTTTGGGATGCTGGGTTAGAGGGCACTTGGTCTACTGGGTCTGCCGGGCTGCTGGAGCCTACGGGGTCGATGGGGCTTCCCCTTTCTATTGCATGAATTCGGCGAGATTGGGGACGTCGTCAAATTCTTCTTCCGACTAAGGAGGGGTTGCTGCTGGTGGAGCCGGGAGGCTGTTTGCTACTTTGGCCGGCCGGGGCCCCTGCGGGTGTGGCTGCCCCCCAGATCGGGCCATCAAGAATTTGGTGAATGATGGAATGCCCCGACTTTTGGGTACTTCAGGGTAGAGTCCCAATGGAGGAGGGACCTCAACGCCTCGAACCTTAGGCTCGGGGACTTGGTATGGTTGCTCCCCCCTGAGCAGGATGCTGCGGTCAGTTGGAGGAGGCCGCCCCCATTTTCTTCCCGATCTGGTGGCGTACTGGGAGGTGGATGCTTCAGCCTGATTCGCCTCCGCTGGTTCACAGGGTGTCCCTTCTCTTTCCTTCGCCAGAGAGAGGGAAGTGTCGAACAGCGCTGAGAGGGTGTCGCAGGTGACGAAGACCTCCTTTTTCTTCTTATTCGATTGGTCATCATTTGGGGCCGGTAGGAGTCCGGGAACCCCGGTGACTCGATTTGGGTCGATTCATCTGAATCGCCCGGATCTCGCGATGTAACGCGTTTCGGTGAGTGCATGTGGTGTTTTTGGAATCCTTGAAGGATTTCCTACCATCTGGATGTATTTCCCCTGTGCTACGGCATGAATGGGGCGTGGAATGGGTCGATTCGATCGTTTCACCGTTTTAACCGTCGGATTGGCATAACGGTCCTACCAGAGGCCGTTATGTGCATAATGGTCCCCTGACCGTTATGCATTGTTTATGGTTTTTGTCTTCGGAGGTCTCGGAGCATAACGGACCAGGGCTAGTCCGTTATGTGGAGCATAATGCCCCTGTCCAGGTGCATTATGGTTGGGTGGTTTTCGAGGTTAACTGCCATGTCAGACCCCTCGACGACCGTGTCTGCCTCGAAGACTGTGTTAGTCGATTTGCATAACGGATTCCTCCCCGTGCGTTATGGTTAGTATAACGCCCAGGTGCAGAGCCGTTATGGTTCGTTGATCGATGTTTTGACTGGGTATGGTGATTGGTATAACGAGCCTCACCCTGTGCATTTTGTGGCTATGACGGATGGGTTCCGGTCCATCATATGCCCTTGGTCAGTGGTTAGTGTGTTTTTGTGTCTGTTAGGTATAACGCATCTACCCCCATGCGTTATACTAGTATAACGTGCCTATTGTGGTTCGTTATGCTTCGTTTAGTTCGTGTGTAGGTCTGCTGGACATGACGCCCCTCCCGGGGTGCGTTATGTTGATGTAACGCCCCTATGCTGGTGCGTTATATCGTCTGTTGTAGTTTTCGGTCTGGTTGGCATAACGCCCCTCCTATGGTGCATTATATGGGTATAGCGCCCCTATGCTGGTGCGTTATAGTCCTATTTTCCGTATTGACCGTTTGCTTGTGTTGTGTTGTACTTCTGTGCGTCTGTCTGTCTTAGGTCCTTGTTTAGGGCGGTGTCTGTCTGTCGGTGGTTGTCTAGATTGGTCGGTTTAGGTGACTGGCTGTGATCTTTTCCTAGACTACGATAGTACCCTGACGACTCAATCTAGAAGCTACCATTGTCCTTGTCTTTGGTCGCGTAGCAGCTGTCTCTTGACTGTTGGGTTTCCCCTAGTAGTTGACTGACAAGTTGCTCTGCCCAAAGTGTTGTCGTCATCCGCCGCTCTTGTCCTTGTTGGTTCTGTTTGTTTGTGCTGCTGTGGCGGTGGATGTGTTCGTGTGTCGGTGTAGTGTCTGGTTCTAGTCAACCCGGGGTTACCTAGTGGTTGACGGGCAATTTGTTGTGTCTCGGCGGCCTTGCCCAATTCGAGACATTGGTTCTGGATGCCTCGAGGTACCGTTCTACCTCTATTTGCATATCCAGGTGTGCCGATGCTTCTTGGTGTCCCCTCAGGTCTCCGTGTGTCATTTTTCTCAGAGCGTCATTTTCCCTGGCTTAGGATTAGACCAATTGGCAGCTTGTTCCGCTATGTGCGACGATCCTGACTCAGAGTCATAAGACTCAGGGACCATTGTAGTTGTAGGTCTAGTTGTCTTGTCCTGAGTCTGTTGGTAGTCTCTTGTGCTACCTTTGGTGCTTCGAAGTACGTGTTACAGGGCACTCTTGCCTGTATGTACTTTGACACTTGTGCCTTGGAGTCCGTGTCTTGTGAGCCTTCACTAGTCGTAGCCTTACGACACGTTTCAGCGTGACGACTTTTACAGCGGGACACTTCCGGTTCACGATTTTTAAGCAAGTTTTCGTCGGCTCCCGCAGTTACCGTTGCGTTCTACGGGGGAGAAAACTATCCAGAGGCCTGGCTTAGGTAAAAGCTAGTGTGTGCACACGTGGTCAGGGGCTTTGGAATGACGCCGATGGGCATTCCCCTGTCTAGTCACTTGCGATTTGATTACTGTTCTAGCTTTGACAGTGTCTTAGTCTCTACCTAGCTATAGGCATAGCAGACGAGACGCTAGTAGGGGCAGCATAAGACGTCAGTGGACGCAGCTGGCTATTCTTCTAGTGTGGGGCACTCCAGTCACGTGACACGTGACCCTTCACGATTCTCTTCGTGATTCTCTTCGCATTTCTTGTGCGTCGTGACCTTCTGGGTTCGCCCTCTTGTGGCTATACTCAGGGTCAGTGTCTGTCACTTGCACGACGTTCAGGTTGTGTATGTGGCAGTGTGCATGACGTCCTCATCGTGTTGTCTGTCATCTGTGTCGGTCATCTGTCTAGCCTTTTACTAGGTTTCTTTTGTCTATTTTGTAGGTTCCTTGCATCGATAGTTCGGCAACTCCTGACTCCGTCAACTCCGAGGCACTCTTCTGCCCTTGCTTGGAGTAGTTTGCGGTACCGAGGTTAGTTCGGTAGCTGTTGTCTAGTACGGCTTCTTCCACCCCCTCTTCCTTAGCTTGTTCTCTACTCCCGCTTCCTATTCTGTTCCCTTTACAGCTTTGTAGTTTAGCTTTCCTGCTTTACTACTGCATGTTGCTTGCCTGCTATTTTAGCTCGTTACTGCGTGTTTTCCTCGGTGGCGATCCGCGTGACCCCTACTGAGCTAGTGACACGAGGCTCACCCCTATTTTAAAGGTGGTGATCGTTCATTCGGCTTCCATGTGTACCTGGGGTGCGTGCTCGTAGCATCGAGTTGTGGCCAGTTGGTACCCTCGTCGGGCTTCTCCCGACTTCTTGGTACGCTTTTCTTTTCTGTCGACTGTACTTGGCACTTGTTGTCTTTCTCTAAAACTTACAGTATGTGTAAGCCAAGATTGAAAGAAATCAAGTGCACAAAAAATGAGGTAATTGGTTGCACAAAAAATAAGATAGATGATGAAAATAGGTGCCCAGGCTGAAAACATGAAAAGTGAAGAAGAAGTGTTGACCTCATGGAGCCATAGCATCGACCTCACTGCTTAATTGTCATATTGGCAACTTTCTTATGGCAGTGTCAACACTATTACTACAGCAGGTTGACACCATGATGCTTCCAGCAAGTGTTGAAGACAAGATCTTGTAAGGCAGTGTCAAATGTTGAAGACAAGATCTTGTAAGGCAGTGTCGACACTATTGCTACAACAGGTCGACACCATAATGCTTCTAGCAAGTGTTGAAGACAAGATCTTGCAAGGCAGTGTCGATACTACAGTACAGTAGGTCGACACCATAGTGCTTCTAGCAAGCATTGTAGACAGAATTTTGCAAGGCAGTGTTGACACTACAGTACAACAGGTTGACAACACAGTGCTTCCAGCAAGCATTGTAGATAGGATTTTGTATGGCAGTGTCGACACAACAGTTAAAGCAGGTCGACACTATGGTTGTCCCAGAAGCACTTTAAGTTATTTTCTATCAAACACGTCAGGTTATCCAAGGAATAAAATAATGAACTACAAACCCCAAAAAACATGGATTTCGAGATCTAGAGGAATGTTCAAGATCAGACATGTGACTCAGCCATCATCACCATAATTGAGCAACTTTTTGGAGGTAGCTGTGTTAGAGTTCAAATCTGAGAAATGTCTTCCGTCATGACACAACTTTTGATAGTCAACCAATGGAATATGGTCCTAGAAAGGTACACAAAGTAGAGAATTGACCTGAGCCAATGAGAAAGCAGTCTGCAAGACTTCTTCTATGTGGATCATTAAATGCTAAGATATGGAGCTGAAGAAAAGTATTATTCTATATCTTCTCCAAGCCAATCAAAAGAAATAAAGTCTGAAATCATATTTTTCTACTTATGCTGAACCAATCAGGGGATAGATTTTTAAAGGGAAAGTTTTCTCTCTTGGGAAGCGAAAAATAGACACGCACCTCCCTGCGTGAATATATGACACAAGTGTACTTGAGAAGAAAAGAACGTGCCTCTGAAGGAGAGTAGAACCTGCTGAAGGAGAGCATAACGGGCTAAAGGAGAGCAGAATAGGTTGAAGGAGAGCAGAACAGGCTGGAGGAGAGTAGAACGGGCAGAAGGAGAGCAGAACGAACTAAAAGGAGCTACTGCTGGTGCTGTCAGAGAAACCCGTGCCTCTGGAAATAGAAGAAGGTGAAGAGCTCGGTGCCATCTCTGTGGAGATCTGAAGAAAAGCTCCAAGCTCCTTGTCCACCTGTTCGTTGTCCTACAAAGAGAAGCTACTATCTTTAAAGCAACGAATCTGAATGCAGCAAACAAAGCTCTCCAGTTTCCAGACAAGGATATTTGTATTTTGCATTGAGTTTCATTCCTCTTGTCTGAAGTTCTTTATTACCCTTTTCTATTTTGTTCTTGTTCTTACTGAACTTTGAACCGTCCCTACCGGTGATAGTAGGAAGACAGATCAAGCTTATGTCCTTGGATTTGTGGTCTGGCCAGTGTGCCATCAAGCTATGCGACAGTGATTCCTTAAGAGGGTATAATCTCTCTGCAAGTTGTAAGGCAGCGGGTTGTTAAGCTGTGTAATCAGTGGGTTGTGGAGTTGCACTAGGGAAGCCTCACTTGGTTTAAGTGTGGGGTGGACGTAAGACTTTAGAGAAAATCTGAGCCACCTTAAAAATTATGGTCTTTGTGGTTTGTATGTGTGATTGCTCCTTGCTAGATGCTTGTCTAGGCCTGATATCTATCTATACTCCTGTATCGTTTGTGTGTACTCCCTGCATTCTCAAGTAGTTCTTTCTATTCTGCTGCGGTTACTTTTATTTTTAAAAAAAGAGGGGCAAATCTATTCACCCCTCCCCTCTAGATCAACCATTCCCACACAACAGTCCTCAATGCCTGTCGAAATTTGACAAATTCGGGGTGAGAGGGGGAGAAGAAGCGGCCATCTGAACAAGCCTTTGGGTAGGGGAAGAGGAGGAATCGAGAAGGCGAGCATAGGGAACCCCCACGCAAGTTTTAGCAATACACTCCTTTATCTACCTTTATCTATGAGATATACCAAGAAATCAAGGACTCGGGCCTACTCCACTAACCTGAGCCGATGAAAGTCGACCCAAGATGCCACAATCGTCAGAAGTGCTAAAAACCATGGCCATCATATTGGTAATTATCAACAGCTCAAGGACGAGATCGAAAGTCTCATAGGCCAAGGACACCTCTCCCAATACATGGCCAACCAACTAGAGGACCGTGGGGTCCTCCCAGAAGAAATTGACAACCACCAGCGAGGGATCCATATTAACATCATCTCGAGGGATTAGCATCAGGACGTGATAGCAGTCGAGGGAGGAAACATCATGTCAAGTGAGCTTGTCGAGCTTCTGAACTTCCCAATGCTCCTCCAGCAAATGACCAGCAGGCCCTTGATGTGCAAGTGGAATGGCGGTCTAGAGGGGGGGGTGAATAGATCCGCCCCCAAATTCAGAAGCTATTGTTAGCTTAGGTAAACAAATTAAACTATGCCGCTTATGCGAAAATCCAAGTGAATACCCTAAGCAAAATGTAGACAGTCCTAGGCATGCATCTAGCGGAGGTCACAAATGAATACAAGCAATCACACAAAGAAGACCGAGATTTTTAAGGATTGTTGCGGCCCCTAGGGGACCGCCACCTCTATAGAGACCAATTTTTTGTCCAGTTCATCCGAGTTTTGCAACATTCGCCTGACCGTGACATTTTCAGTTTCTAATTTGTTGCGTCCCCTATGGTTCTGAAGTTTTGATGATGACAAATATTATGAGTCATCATAATATGACTTTAGTCATTTAACTGTGATGCATTCTTTGAAAGTATGAAATATGTCAACAAGTTTGAAAGATGATTCAAAAAGACATGAAAGGTAAGTCAACGGTCAACTCCAACTGACAGCAAGTCAATTTCTGGTAAAATGTGAATCAGCTTCTGACAGGTAAAGTCTATGATCATCCAAGTCTGAAACGTGTTCAGGTCAGTCCAGATATCTTACACTTCCATTTTGCTGCATGTATCTGAGGTCAGTGCTAGTTGTCTATATGCATTCATGAGGTCAAAACATTTGGGTCTGCAAGTTGGCGCACGTGTCCGTGCAGGTTTTGCATTTGTGGGTTACAAAGTCCATGCACTTCTTAGAGTCCATGCACTCTTCTGAAAAGTGAAGTCCGTGCATGTTTTGCCCTTGTACGTTTTAAAGTCCATGCACGTTTATATGCTAGGTCCATATTGTGAGTCTATGCATATGAAAGTCCGTGCATGTCTTCATTCCTGCATGTGGAGCTCGTGCATACCTCATTCACAAGTGAAGTAGAGTCCGTGCATGTTTCATTTGGTGCATATTTCTAGTCTTAGCTCACCCTGACTCCGTGCATATTTCCAGACCATTCACATCATGCGTTAAGGCCAGAAAGTAAAGTCCGTGCATGTTTCATATTTTGCTCGTTGCAGTTTGTGCAGATCACAAGTTCGTGCATGTTTTTGGTGTGAACACCAAGTCCGTGCAAGTTCTGGTGTGTACAACTAAAGTTCGTGCACAGTTTGGCTTGACCATCAAGTCTGTGCATGTTTCGCCAATGCACTCTGAGTCTGTGCATATGCCGCTTATGCAATCTTCAAGTCCATGCGTGTTTATCTGCATAACAAAGTCCGTGCACATGTCTCATACATGCAAACCAAGTCCTTGCACATTTCTTCAAACATAGTCCGTGCATCTTTTTCTTTGGAACGAACTAAAGTCCGTGCACGTTCCTGAAACAAAGTCTGTGCACATTTCTTTAGCAATGGCAAACTAAGTCTGTGCACATTTCTTTAATCCAAGTCCATGCACTTTCCCCCAAACCAAGTCTGTGCACGTTTCGTCCTGAACAACAAAGTCTGTGCACACTTTTTATGGGCTTTAAGAAGTCTGTGCCTGTTTCCTTAAAACTGAGCAAGTTTTTCATACAAACTGAGCAAGTTTTTCATACATACATATACATATACAAGTCCGTGCTTATTTCTTTTAGGGACTAAAATAGAAGGGACTTCCTGAGAACCAGGAACAGTGTTCGTGAAGCCTGAGGAGGGGCACGTGATCCGAGATGCGAAGATTCTGACACGTGACCAAGACTTTCCTGAAGCTTCCTGGAGGGAGTGTTCCCTCCACACGCTTGGGGCGTGAGTGGGGTGGTCCTAGATTGAGGATATATACACACCATCACAGTGAAGAGAAAAAGTGTGTGCGATGAAGAGCTGAGGAGTTGCAGGGCATAGTAGAGTGAAGTAATTAGAGAAAGCAGCAGAGAGCACGAGAGATCTGTATGGGAAAAGAGAAGAGGAGATTCTGAGAGAAAAGAGAAAGAGAGAGAGCAGCAGAGAGCCAGCAAGAAGAAGAAGGAAGAGGAAGAAAGAGAGAGAGAGAGTTTGTGAAGCTGATTGAAGATCTGCTCCAACTGGAATTTGGATCAAATCCAATCCAGATTCGCTCTTGCGAGAGCTACCTCTGTATTTCACTTTCATTTTGTTATATTTTCTTTTATTGTTTCATTTTTCACTTTGTTCTTCTGATCCTCTAGTTTGAGGTCGGGTCCCTCCTGTGGACTCAGGAGAAGGGAGACTTGGTGTCTCTAGTTTTCGAGTGACTGAGTGTTGCTCGTGATTTTTTCCCTCTAGTATAGAGGAAGGGAGATCTGTTCTCCAGGTTACGAGTGACTTGGTGTTGCTCGTGGTTTTTCCCTCTGGTATAGAGGAAGGGAGATCTGTTCTCCAGGTTGCAAGTGACTTGGTGTTACTTGTGATTTCCCTCTGGGTTTCAGAGGAAGGGAGACTTGGTGTCTTCGGTTGCAAGTGGCAGCTTGTCACTTGTGGGTTCCCTCCGGTTTGGAGGAAGAGAAGCTTCAATCTCTGGTTGCTAGTGACTTGGTGTCACTGGTGGTTTCCTTTCTGGTTGGAGGAAGAGAGGAGTCTGTTCCTCTGGTCAAGCTATTAGGCAGCATTTGTAGGCAAGCTGTGGTGCCCAACAGTTTTCAAGTTGTGTGGCAGCGGAATCCACACTCTAGCTGGAGTGTGGGGTGGACGTAGGTCTGCGGACTGAACCACCTTAAAACCCCTTTGTCAACTGGGGTTTGATTGCTTATTTGATTCGCTAGATGTATGCATAGGCCAGTTTGAATTGTGTGTCTAGCTTGTGTCTTAGAGTGATTGCTCTCTATCTAATTTTGGCCTCAAAAGGTCTCAAGTGATTTGGTGGTGCATGTCTATGACTAGTGAGCAAATTGGTTGTAGGTTCAGTGTTAGTTTGAGCGCATCAATATTCTTCAGGCCCAATAGAATTTAGTTCATTTTAATTCTGCATCTTTGATAGTTAGAGTTTTTAATTGGGCAAAAATTTTCCAGAAAAGGGCCGTTACTTGGTTGATCACAGGAAGACTGAGCGGTCGGATTTGGGCCGCCCATTAGGTAGAACGGTACACGGAGGGCTGTGGGCCTCTGGAAAGGGGTTTATTGGGACGGTCTGTGGAAGGGTTAAACGGCCCGTATGTAACCGTTCTGTGAGTAGAGTGCATTTTTTCTTTCTTTTTCTTTCCATTTATTTATTTAATGAAATGCATGATTCTATTATAAAATGAATGACCAATGCAATTGTCCTAAATGTATGCAGGGAAAGTGTAGGACTCGGATCTCCTGGCTGTAGGTCCAGACAGTGTACCTCACACTGCTAGACTTTCAGCGGGAGATTCTCGTGGCGATGGGCTTCACTAAGTTCCTGAGTATAGAGGTCTGCCAGCTGGACACGCCGCTACACTGTGCTCTGCACTACCGCTGGGATCCAGGGAGCCAGACATTCCTCTTCCCGTGGGGCCACATGGTCCCCACGTTAGAGGACATTGTGTGCATCACCGGACTACGCCTGCATGGGTCATCGGTTAGCGGGACGGCGTACCCCGACTACCAGGAGCTGGCCCATGAGTTGATGGGGCTAGAGCTGCTACGACCGGAGCGGCAGTCCATGACCTTGACACGGGCGAGGTTGCAGGAGAGCCTCGGACTGAGGGGCGCAGGGATAGCGATCGGGGAGCTACCCGAGCAGCACCTGCAGAGGCTCGTGGACCCAGCCCGTCTGAGAGTAGCAGCTGCAGCAGGGCCTGAGGCAGATGTAGTGCTACAGAGGTTCCTGATGCCCTTCTTCGGGTGCCTGCTATTCGCGATGAGGGCTGACGTCATCAGCTATCGGTTCCTCCCCCTACTCGAGGACGTGGAGCATGTGGGAGACTACGCTTGGGGAGTGATGGTCCTCGCATTTCTGTTTGATACCCTCAGCTCCACCAGTCGACATACAATGCTCGGTGGATTCTCACTCCTACTCCAGGTACGACTTGACCCTTAAACTGATTATACAATTTGTTGTATAATTCCTATATGTGTTATATGCTGATATTTGATGAAATGCAATGCAGGTGTGGGCCTACGTGCGACTACGTGGGCTAGGGAGAGGGAGGAGACCTACCCGGAGTGACTGCCCATCTCCAGGCGGTGGACGGCTCCACGGGAGACTGGGTCCCAATGGAGATAGGTCCGAGGGATCCAGGATGACCTGGACACTCTGCCATTCACCTCGGTAAGAATCTAGACTCGAAACCCTTTCATTTAAATGCAACTTATATGCTTATGATGCTAATGCAGTTTTCCTATTTGACAGGTCTGGTGGACACCGTACGAGAGTGAGGGGCACGAGGGTCAGCCCTGGGTGGTGGCGGCCCTCGCCTACTCTGGGCGCGATATCTGGCTGCACTGCATGAATGTAGTGGAGCCCCTCTTCTTCCGCCTGGTGATGAGGACGATCGGTGTCCATCAGCCAGCCGTCAAGTTTTCGGCACCAGAGAAGCGGAGGAGCGTGTTGGACGACACCCCCGAGGGTTGTCCACGGTGGTGGACTGGATGACGCGAGCTGCGGAGCAGATCGTCGACTGGACAACACTCGGGCGGGTGGTGTCCACTCGGGCGGAGAGCGAGGAGGCTTACTACATCGCCTACGCCCAGCACTATAGGGACCAGGTGTTCCATGGTGCCTGCCGACCGATACGACTTCTAACTCTAATGCTTTCTTATTATGCTTTCTATATGATTATGCACTGACCTTTGGACTTCTTACATGCAGATTGACCCCCAGGGGAGGATCGCGGAGTTGCAGGGCCTCCTCCACTCCACAATCCAGGAGCGAGACGAGCTCTAACAGGCCCTGACCCTTCTGGTGAGCTTCGTAAACTCTTAAACTTAATTATGCATCTATTTATGATTATGTTTATGAAATGACTAACCTTGGACTTTCTAGAATGCAGCGAGCCGAGGGAGTCTAGCGTCAGGGGGCCAACGCACCCTCCTCTTCTTCCCAGACTCCCGCGGACCGTGCCGAGTGGCAGGTAGAGTTCGCGAGGATGGTGGCACTGGCTGAGGCAGCCGAGACGGCGCTCTCCGAGTGGGTAAGTAACCACTATGCTTTCCATGTTGATTATGCTTATGAAGTGCCATTGACTGACCATGATGCATGTATATGCAGACAACCGCGCTGACCCGATTGAGGGCAGAGCTGGAGCAAAGCCGCGTGGTAGCGCGGGAGGAGGTAGCCCGCCTCCGAGAGGAGATGGCACGGAGTCGATCGGCCGATGCGGTTGAGGCGGCGCTCCTTCGGGCAAAGCTCGAGCGACTTCAACCCGGGGCAACAGAGATGGAGCGGATCTGGGCTGAGGCAGAGTGCTACCGGACCGAGGCGGAGCGAGCCCGGCTTCAGACAGCGAGGCTGGAGGGGATCGTGGAGGGCCTGAGCCGAAGACCCAAGCGCAGCGGGCTTTCGAGCGGTAGCACACATGGTACCCATAGCTCGTACAGCGGCTACTTCGCCAGCACCTCCGGTCATCGGAGGAACGAGGAGGAGGAGTGGCATCGGCGGCGCCGTGGGGAGGACACCAGCTCTGCGATGGCTCCGCCATCAAAGAGGCATGAGGGGACAGGGGACAGTGATAGGCCGGAGGGACAGGCCTGATGTAGCTATGACATGAGTTTTGTACATGATGCTATGATTATGATATGATATGTCTTTTGTTGATTTTCTTTGTGCAAATGAATGTGTGTGAATGGATGTATGAATGAATGCGTGGGCTAAAGGAAGAAAGCCTAACCTGGAGCCCCAAAGGGGGTCGATGATAAAGGCACCAGCTACTCCAACCCCAACGCCAGTGCCCAGGCCGCCATCGTGATGGCCTCCTGAATATCCTGTGGAGTGTGTGCACACTCGACCTGGGACACGAACTCCACAGGTCCAGCCAACCCGATCGCATGGGCAATGTGTCGTCTCTAGTCATCGACTACTGTATCGGCAAAGCTCTAGTGCGGGAGTGCCCGGTCCAGCAACCCTTTGCTAGGGAGGCCACAGTCGGCCAAGAACTGAGCCCACCAGGCCCTAGGTGCCCTCGGTCGAGACACCTTCGCTCCAATCACTGTCGTTGACTCCAGTCCCAGGGGCTTCAGTGCCCCTTCGTTGCTTCGGCTCCCGAAAGACGAACCCCAGCCACTCCAGGACCACCGCTCTACAACTCGCTCGATCTCTCGATGGATCCAAGCAACACGGGTCCTCAGATACCCCTCATCCAGCACAATAGGAGGCAGATCCTCCCTCAGCAAGTGGCTCTCCTTTGCCTTCCTGATCATCGCGGCCTTCTGTCGGTAGAGGTGACTGTGCTCGAACCACCATCGGGCGTAGTGCATGTCAAATCATCACCGACATCCCTACCCTGACATCGGGAATCGCTCTGGCTCCCAGTGGTAGTAAAAGTCCCACTAGGCTGCTGCGAGTAGGTGGGTATCCCCGCCCCTGTACTGTCTGCCTGTTAAAGGGAATTCCCTATTCGGCGGGATCCCCTGGTCGTACCTGAAGTTCCTGGCGAACCAATACGGGTAGTACGGCTCCAAGGAACTCGTCGCTGACTAGTGCAACGTTAGAAGTGCCGATCAGGTGCTCAGTATCCACTCAGTCCGCGGCCCTGCATCGACTGCCCCCTGACCGGGGTGGGTGTTGGTCGCCCCTCCACCTAAAGCCCCCAGAAAAAGATCACAATCTCTCGCGGTGCTGTCAAAGGGCAGTCACTCCTCACCCCGGGCGGGTAGGTAGCAAAGGGCCCTCCTGGACCCCTCAAGCTACTCCTCTGCAATCCCGTCTGGCTGCCCAGTGAAACCAAACAGAAGCAGTGTCATCGGGTTCACCACGGTCCCTCGCGTCACCAGTCCTAGGAACAGCAACCTGGCCCAAGCACTAAGGTAGTGGGTCGGCAGGAGTATACTCCTCTCCCTCGGTGCTGAGTGTGCCACCAGAACTCCAAGTCCCTGGTAGATGTTGGCCAGCACAGCAGGAGCTAGGGACAACTGTCTCCCCTCTGCTAACAAACAAGTCAGCCACAACAACTCAGATCTCAGTAGCCCATCCTCTCCGTGTGGAACCACGAATGTCGCCCGCCAATATGCCAGGTATGCTGCAAGGTGCATCACGTCTGGTAGACCATGGGGATTCCACCCCTCCCGTGGTGCATATACGTATCTGGAGTACGTCCGGAAGCGCAACTCAACCTCAGTGTACTCCTCCCACGGAGTCTGATCCCTGGCAAACTCCTGATAGAAACAAAACAACTTGTTGTAGAAATGGCGGACCCACACATTTAGTGGCACTCAGGGAGTCGATGTAACTCCCTCTCTCCCCGCCCGGGCTAAATCTCTCCAGGTCTTCATAAGATACTGATAATTGTAAGGCACTCGGTATCTTCCCAGTCCGTTAGTATGGCTGTGGTGGAGGTCATCCAGCACTACCTCCTCGTATCCCTCGCCACTGATCGGCAATCCAGAAATTCTGAACAGGGACCACAAGTCCAGTGTGGTCTCTCCCTCTGCTGTTGCCACTGTATTCCACCGGTAGTAGAAACGTTCTACCAAGCCCTGCAGCAGTCCAGTGTAGCACAGGTACGTGCCCAAAGCGGTGGTCACTGCATACCTGATCCCAACTCGATCTAGCAACAACCGGTAGTGGTGGACGATCCCCATCAGCCACTCAGTAGCACCCTGGCGGTAGTAGTGTGATGGGATCACCACCCAGTGACTATACCAGCTAGTGATAGTTTGTCGCATGACTTCATCCAGCATGCTATGATCATCATAGCCCTCTCTAGCATACTGCGAACCAGCGGGCTCCAGTACCAACCCAGCGGTCCCCTCTATCTCTGTGTGATGGTGACCGTGCAAATCCCAGCTAGTGGGACCAATCGACCCAACTCTGACTCCAGACTGCTCCACCATGCCAAAGAGCCCCAGGCACTCAACACTGGGGAACCGACGCTGCCTCTAGTAGTCCCCCGAGAAGCTCGGATGGCTGTAGAATGCTACACCATGCAAGCTGTCCCTGCCAATCAAAATGGCCCTCTCAAGCCGGCGACGGGCCCCTGGAATCTGCAAGTCACCCTCCTCCATGTCAAGAGGGACATAGCTTCGGATGAATTCAAATAGGTGATGATCCAAGGGGAACCCCAACGGATATCCTCTGCTCTGGTCGTAGCTGTACAAACCATCCGCCTCCAGGATCCTGGCCACCTCCACAGCCCCTGCTCCATCCGCTCCCTCACCAATCGGACCCTCAGTCATTGTCGTATGGCCCTGATCCAGCTACTCTACACCAACTGTGGTGATCACTGGTGCGCCTAGAGGGGGCATCTGTCGATCAGTCTGCCGCACCCAATGATCCTCCTCTCGAGCCACGCGCCTCGAGACTCGCCCATCTCTGCCAAAGCGGGCCATAGCTGCAATATAAGGCCCACAAAAGGGTCTCAACACCAGCAAATCAACATATACAACACAACAAAGTAAATGCACATGAGGCTAAGGTGGCGCCGCCAACCATAATGGTGCAGATACCCCTTCCAGATTTGGACGCGGGCCAACCGACCCTCCCGCCAGTTTTGTGGCCCATTTCCTTGCGGTTCCCGAAGAATTTTACGGCTACAGTAGCCTTAGAGGGACCCAGGGCAGTTGTAGAGGTTGGTGAACCAACGAAAGCTGCAGAATCCCAACTGTCTGCCGCCAACAAAGTATTACTGCCAGAGCAGAGCAGCCTCCCTGAGATAGAGGCGGGAGAGATCGTTGAGGAAGAGGCCGATGCTTCTAGGGCCTTGGCTATCTTTGCTGAATCTTCTCCTATGGAGGCCAGCGGGACTGAACGCGAGGAGTAAGTATCCTCGGCCATTGACGTGGCTAGCACAGCTCCAACTCGGGAGGTCGGCAAAGAGGTAGCTGTAGTGGAGACTCCTTTTGTCATATCAGCCGCTGCTATTGACTCCAGCTCCAGTGCCCTTCAGATCATGCCATCGACGTCCTCTGGGGCGAGCGACAATATTTGGGCTGAGGTAGATAGCAGGGTAGACTTCCAGCTCCCAGAGACTTCGCCACTGGGTCTGTAATTTTCCAGTGACATGGTGTGGCAGTCTTTGAGTAACCTTTAGCAGGCTAGGTCAGCTACCCCGAACTTGACCTATGCGCAGTTGAGGAGCCTGGTAGAACACCCCTCCTGCTCTTTACTGGCCTTTGGCTACCCAATGGAGGACTGGACCCCGTGGGTCACCATGTTGTTAAAGCACGCCAACAGGCGGGAGTACCTCGGCCATGAAGTATTTGATCAGCTAGCGACTGTGAAGCTAGAGAGAGCTAATTGCCGAGCCACGGCTGCCTCATTGAGAGGGACGGTGGGAAAATTGGAAGATGCGGCTAGCACTTCCTTAGAATGCCGGTCCCTCCTTATAGCTTACATAGCGGAGCTGCGTGCTAAACTTCCCAAGGCCAAAGCCGAGCTGCAGGAAAGGGAGTGCCTGGGAGTCCAGAATATAGAGGAAGCTGACTTAGCTGAAGGGCAACTTGCTTTTCTTGATGAAAAATTGTCGCAGCTGGAGGTCACGGAATCTCGACTGCAAGAGTTAACTCGATATCCTTCCTTGGGTCTCTTAGAGCTGGAGGATATCTTCCGACGTCCATTGCAGTAGCCTCTTCTATTTTCTTTATTTCTTGCATCAACTTCTACTCCTTTTTGTCTTCGGAGCTTATGTACCTCGGGGAATGCCCCGGGCAGTGGTGTATTCTGACACTTCACATTAATGAAATATCTTAATTTGCAACTTCAATTGTGACATTGTCATCTTCCTTCTTTCTTTTTCTTTTCTTCTTTCTAGCCCATTAGCTTAGCTCGGGACTACAGGCTACTAGGGCAGGAGAGCGCTCACACCTTCAGCAAAAGGGTGAGGTGTTCGCTCCACCGCGGTATAGCCGTTCTTGGGGCCAAACTTTGGTCGAGGTGGGATGAAGCTAGAGGAGATGAAGGTGCCTATCCATCTCACCGATGGTGACGAAAATTGGAGGTGAGGTTTATTCATCGACATGGGTCAAATGTCAAAGTAACGGTAGTTTGTTTGTTAACTAGGATGGAAGGTCCAAGTTAAGGACATGGTGGTCGATCCTGCCGATGATGACAACGACCAAGGATGTTGACCGATCTTGTCGATGGTGACAAGAGTCGAAGGATAGTGACCGATCTTGCCGATGGTGACAAGGGCCGAAAGGTGGCGACTGATCTTGCCGATGGTGACAAGGGTTGAAAGGGTAGTGACCGATCTTGTCGATGGTGACAAGGGTCGAAAGGATGGTGACCGATCTTGCCGATGGTGACAAGGGTCAAAAGGTGGTGACCGATCTTGCCGATGGTGACAAGTGTCAAGAGGTGGTGACCGATCTTACTGAGGGTGACAAGGGTCGAAAGGGTGGTGGCCGATCCTGCCGATGGTGACAAGGGTCGAAAGATAGCAACCAATTTTACCGATGGTGACAAGGGTCGAAAGGGTAGTGACCGATCTTGCCGATGGTGACAAGGGTCGAAAGGATGGTGACCGATCTTGCCGATGGTGACAAGGGTCGAAAGGTGGTGACTGATCTTGTCGATGGTGACAAGAGTCAAGAGGTGGTGATCGATCTTGTCGATGGTGACAAGAGTCGAAAGGGTGGTGGCCGATCTTGCCGATGGTGACAAGGGTTAAAAGGTAGCGGTCGATCTTGTCGATGGTGACAAGGGTCGACAAGATGGTGATCAATCTTGCCAATGGTGACAAGGGTCGAAAGGTGGTGACCGATCTTGCCGAGGGTGACAAGGGTCGAAAGGGTGGTGACCGATCTTGCCAATGGTGACAAGGGTCGAAAGGGTAGCGACCGATCTTACCGTTGGTGAAAAGGGTCGACAAGTGGCGATCGATCTTGCTCATGGTGACAAGGGTCGAAACGTGGCGACCGATCTTACCGATGGTGACAGGGGTCGAAAGGTGGTGACCGATCTTGTCGATGGTGACAAGGGTCGAAAGGTAGGTTTAAGGAGGTTGAATGACGAGCGAGGGTGACCTTGTTACTACATCATCATTCTTCTTCTTCTTTCTTTTTTTCCTCTTTTTTTATCACATTACTTACTTAAGCACCCTTTCAGATTTTCATCGAAGCCAGCCCCCTCTTGCTTTTGCCCACGCGCCCTGATAACGCGAAAGTTCATCGTTTAAAACACGCGTATCAATCTTAAAATCGAACTCGCACAAAATGATCAAAAGAGACACTACGTAGTCTCCCATTCTGAGCTCATCCCTGTCAATCAGGTCTTGAGCTATGTCTTTGAAGACGTAACAATCTTCAATAGGGTGACCGAGTATGTGGTGATAGGGGTAGAATAGCGGGTCACCGCTTCTCCGAACATCTTGGGGCCTTTTGGACCTGGGGAGGTAGATCTTGCCGTAGTAACAGGCCCAATCAAAAATGCCCCGGGTCTTCTCTCTCGGGAAAGAGTAAGGCTTCTGCAGCTTCTCTTGCAATGTAAAGCCTCACCCAGCTGGCTGTCTAGCTGAAGGGCTCACCATATTCCTCGCCCCCCTCCCCGACTGGACGGAGGTGTCGGGACTAGTGGCCCGGGAGCAAGTCATGTCTTCACCCCATGGGCGGAGGGAGCCCTAGATCAGGTCTGCCACAAGTGCAGCTAATTCGGCCAATTGTGCCTTCAACATCTCGATCTCCCGTTGCTGCCTATGGTACAGGGCGAGCATAACAGGGTCGTATCGGGGAGGGCCTGGAGCACAGCCCGTACCTCTACTTCCTGCCTCGCCATCAGACGGGGATGAGGGAACCCTGATGATGTGGTCCCTTGAGGTTGACCCTTCAGAAGAGGGAAAGACCTTCCCCGCACGCCTGTGGTGGAGGGGGTTCCAGAGGAATACTTCTTCATCTTGTGTCTCTTCAATCGGTGGCATAGGTTGTTTATTGGGCTGTAGCCTTGACGGGGTCACCGCTGAGTGAAGCCGAAATCGATATTACGTCAACCTCATAGTAGTCTTCCGGTGAGAAGACCAAACCCGGATGCTTGGTAAATCGCAGCAGCCTCCGGTCCAGGTTTGGTGGGTTCCATATATTTTCAAACATCTCCTTCTGGCTGGAGGGTTGATAAAGGGGAATCCTTTGTCTCGTGATCATTTCGACTGTCCGGTCAGCCATATGAGGGAGCCCCGATATCGGCACATGCGGGTCATACAATTCGTCAGGGAGTCGGCAATCATCATCTCCTCTAACTGGCTATTCTTTGGCCACATATAAAATAGTGGGCGGGCCTTCAGGATTTGGCACTTGGAAGGTCCTCAGTTGTTCGGCCGCTTGGTAGTCGAGCTCTGCTACTGGCTTAATGATTCCCGATGGGACTTTGACATCCTCCAGTAGGTCCTCGAGGTGAGGTGCCCCCGGTGTGGGATAGACGGCGAGGGGAAACGCCCTAAATACCCCTTCTTCTTCTGCAACAAACGGCACATGCGGAGGAGCCACATAGCCTGGGGGTGGCGGAGGAAACCAGCCTTCCAATTTTATTTTCTTCTTCCCTTTGTCCCGGGTAGCTTTAGGAGCCTGCGTTGTCTCTTCCAGGTATAGATTAGCATCTGACAGATGACACTCGAACACCTCAAATGGGAGGAGGTCAGCAAAGATCCTGACTTCTTTTCCCTCACAGGGGTACTTAATGCACTGGTGTAAGGTGGATGGCACCACCCTATTCTGGTGTAGCCAAGGCCGCCCAAGCAACGCCTTGTAGGAGGTGTTGGAGTTGATTACATGTAACTAGACCTTGGTGATGAAGTCGCTGAAGGCCAAGTAAAATTCTGCAACCCCCATGGGCACCTCGCATTTCTGGTTAAAGCCAGCAATCTTGATGTTCTTCACTTCGACCAGGTGCACATCAAAGTAATGCTTCTGGTACACCCGATAAGAGAGTATGTTGACTGCCGCTCCTGGGTCGATCAGGACCCTGTTGATAGGCTGTCCGTTCAGCTGCCCCTTCATGTACAGCGACCTGTTATGACTGCAGGTGGGCAAGAGCATGTCGTCTTCTGTGAAGGCTACGGCCACCTCCAGGGACATCTCTGCCAAGCAGGCTTCAAGATATGCTGGCATCTGGAGTGCGGCAATGATGGCTTGCCATGCTTCTTCATCCAAGGATAGCATCTCCCAGACGGTGAACCGGGTCTGGATCTTCTTGAGATGCCTGACTATTCGGTCGACAGCTCGAACCTTGAGCAGCTTCATCTCTTCGGCCTTGCCGTGTCTGCCCCCAGCCTGGGCCTGGGGTGCTGGGTCGAAAGGTGACTCCTCCATTGGATCTGGTGCTGCCACCTGAGCCGGAGGGGCCTGCTGGGCTTCTTCCTTTTCCTTCATGAATTCGGTAAGGTTAGGGATGTCATCAAATTCTTCTGCCAGCTGGGGAGGGACCGCCGCTGGTAGGGCCAGAGGATTGTTGGCAGGCAGGGCTGGAAGGCTGCCGGCTCTCTTGGTTGGCCGTGGTCCTTGCGGGCAGACCTACTTTTCTGTGCGGGCCCGAAGGAACTCAGCGATTGAAGGAGCGCCCTGACTCTTTGGCTTCTTGGGATAAAGACCCGACGGTGGGGGGATCTTCGTACCTCGAACCCTAGGTTTGAGGACTTGGTATGTGATGTGACACCACTAAGGCAAATGCGGCGATGAGATGGAAGATCCTTGGACCTACCTCGCAAGCACAACGCGCAAGAGTGGAGAACACGTAGAAGCCGAACCAACGTCGCACACACGATCCCCGTAGTGACTCGGTGATGCCGAGTAGAGGTGGTGGGGCAAGACCCTTGCTGTTTGAGGGCCAGCAAGGCTATGGATTTCCCTCCCAAGGGTACGAAGCCCGCAATTCAAAGGCTGGCTGGGTGCCAATTGGGGCACTAGGTCACTCACTCACTCGTAACTCCACGGTGACCTCTCGAAGCTAGGGGCTCCGGGAACGGGCGCTCTCTCTCTACCAGCGGAGCAATTCGACAGACTTCTTTCTACTGAAGAGAAAGCCTGTGCCAGCCCTGAAGTCCTGGTGCCCTTTTCCTGTCCTTGCAGGAGAGGTAGAAGAAGAGAACCCGCTCACACTTCCCAGCACCTTCCAGTTCACCCTCCAGTTGCCGGATTGTGCTCGAAGACTGTCAGCGGCCATCACCCCTGCTATTCTGGCACGTCAACAACTATGGTAGCCGTCACCTGCGGTCCCATCATCATCGCCACCCATGCGCGGGTGGGCTACTTGGCGGTGCCGATTGCTTTCGGCAGCTTCACCCTAGTCGTCGGATCACCCTACTTCTTGGGTGTGGTCCCCGTGGCAGCTCCACCGCCACCCTCAGCTCCCATCTCTGCTGGCGATGCCAACACACCACACCCGCCACTAGTCTCAGCAGCCAGACTGAGTGTCAGACTACGGCCTCCCATTGCTGGTCCCCGTAGGGGTTCTGGACCAGCTCCCGCTTGGGCTAACACCAACCCTCAGGCCCAGTTCTGACTGGCTCCCGACGCGAGCTCCACACCCTGAGTCTCGGTCCCTACCACTACAATTCGCTCGGGCTTCTAGCCCTGGGCCTCGATTGAGTCGACATCTGGTGTGGGCCTCCACTCTAAGGTGCCTGGTTCCTTAGCACCTCACTCGGGCTATCAGCCCCGAGCCTCAGCCGAGCCAGCTCCTCCCACGGGTCTCCTGACCCAGGGGCAGGGCTCCCCAGTATCTCATTCGGGCCTTTCGACCCAAATTTCTGACGTGCAACCGCCTCACCCGGGCCATCAATCCCCGGTTTGAGGCTGGTCAACATCCAGACCGGGCATGCAACCCCGGGGTCTCTCGCGGGCGACACCTGGTGTGAGTGATCCGCGTCAGGTTCCGCATCCCTCAGCTTCATCGTGGGGGCATGTTCCCTACAACTTGACGATGTCGACTCCCAGTACGGGTCTACCTCTATGGGACGTGGCGGCCCCGGTGTGGACCTAAGGCCCTGTATCCCACCTTTCGGTCCCGCCAGTCCCTAGTTCAGGCTCAAGGCCTCAGGTCATCGGCACCCTGGCACCCCCTGTAGTGCCAACTCCGAGTACAAGCACGTCATCGCAGGTAGTCACGGCACTGTTGTCGGCTTGGGCGAGGGCTTACACTCGAGCCACCCAGCCGTCGGCCTCCACTATAGACTTTGGGTCTTGCGGACTGATTCCAATATTGTCGGTCGATGGCCTTGTGCCACCGGCAGTCATGGGCCGAGTTTTCTCGGTCTACCACCTCAGAGCGGAGTCATCTTTGACTCCCCAGAAGAAGCATCGTCACAGCCGTAAAGGCAAGCGACCTGCCGCTGCCACCAGTAACTCCGAGAAGACCATCCTTGACGGCAATCTATAGATTCGCCTGGACGGGGGCGAACCCATCATACCCCCAGAGTGGATCGTCTCCACGGTCCCTACTACCAACCGCTTTAGCCTTCTGCGTCTAACGTGAGAAGACAAGGCAGAACTCAGAAGGGTAGACACTCCCGCAGTGGCCTAGAGACACCAACGTCGGTCTAGTGTCCAAACTCCCAAGTCCTGTCGAAGAGATAGTGACAAGGGAGGCCAACAGTCCGACTTGAGGAGAATCTGCGTTACCCCGGAGGAAGCTTGAGCCACCAGGAAGGCACATCTTAATAACCCCTTTTGGGCACTAGGATGCCGTGCTAAGCAAGACATGACTGGTTCTATAGCCGCATCGTCAGATGACGCCCAGCCATTTGGTGCCTCTCGTTCAGACGGGCGAAGGCAGAGACGGGCTCATTTTGGGCCCCACCAACATCCAGCCTTGAGTTCTCCTCAAGCAGATGCCGTGACGGAGACTCCTCTGCAACACACCTCAGTCTTTGATAGGCTGGGGACACCCGTCCGCCCCAAGAGGCACTCTTAGAAGAAGCGGACAGTCCAGCTCCTCAGTGACACAGTCAAGGTGTTCGCATGCTATGCCACCGGGCACTAGCCTGAGGTTTAGACTGATGATCTGAACCAGCCTATATCTCAACTCAGGAGGCTGTGTCACTCGATCTAGCAGTCGGCTCCTGCCGGCCACATCGACACTTCTGCCGGACCTCAAGCATCGACGCGAGTAGAGGAAGTTCCCGTCGAGGATCGTGCCGCCTCCCTCAATGCGGAGCCGGTCAATAATGACCCTCCGGCCAATGAAGTCCAAGAGGTGACTCTTGAGACTCTTATGAGGGAGAACCAGTACTTGAAGGCCCTCCTACAAGATTTATTGTAGGTGCGTGACCTCCACCCTCAGCCGCCTACCGGGCCTTCGACGGAGATGTCGGTCCTGCCAGGAGGGCAAAACGGCGCCAACACCTTAGCTATAGCTGTTCGGACCCCTACAATAATCGGGTTCGGCATACCCTTGGCCGAAGCTCAACCATGGCCATCCAACACATCGGTGCCAGAAAGCCTCATGGCACAGCGCCAGATGATCGAGTGGATCGTTGAGACCAAGCTTGCCCAGTTTGGAGAAGGGATCGCGGTGGTGGACCTCTATAGTGTCCCCTACCCGCTGCATCACCAGCTCAAGAAACTTCCCCTGGAGTACGCCAAGTCGTCGAAGTTGCAGAAATTTGACGGTCATGGGTCTCCGCATGAACACTTGGCCTACTGCATTAAGGCCATGGGTGAACTCGCGTTGGATGAGTCTTACCTCCTCCGCTATTTCACCACCTCACTTACGGGAATGGCCTTCCAATGGTATTCCCGCCTGAAGCCCAACTCGGTCATCAAACAAATAACAAAAATGAAAATAACCAAACAATATAGTACAAAAAACGAAACTAATCCACCAACTAAAATCATAAAAATTAAACAACATCGTAGCAAAGGATACGGTTTAGTTTAGACACCTCTGGGTCCCACTCTTCCCACCCTCGTCATTTTTTAATTTATTTTATTATTTTTTTTAAAAAGCAAGACGCCAAGCCGGCCCTTCTTCTGTCTTCTTTCTTCTTCTTCTTCTTCTTCGCCGCCCGCTGCAAATGCCCAGGTGGAACCCCGCAGAGCCCCGAGCCGAAGGCCCCCGCCATGGCCCTCGAACACGACGCCGTCAACGGCCACCGCGACGACAACGGCGCAGCCGAAGCCAATGGCAACCGCGACCCCAAGAAGCCCCGACGGTCCCCCGTCACCGACGAGGAGATCCGCCGCGAGTTCGCCCACCACGACCCCGGCGTCGCCCGCGTCAACAACGGCAGCTTCGGCTGCTGCCCCGCGTCCGTCCTCGCCGAGCAGCGCCGACTCCAGGACCTCTTCCTCCGCCAGCCCGACGCCTTCTTCTACGACGAGCTCCGGGGGTCCGCCCTCCGGTCCCGGGAGGCGGTCCGCTCCCTCATCAACGCCGCCGACGTCGAGGAGGTCTCCCTCGTCGACAACGCCACCACCGCCGCCGCCATCGTGTTCGGGCGAGTGCAGCGGGCCTTCTACGAGGGGCTCTATGAGAGGGGCGACGCGGTGGTGATGCTCCACTACGCGTACGGGTCGGTGAAGCGGTCCGCGGAGGCGTACGTGGCGCGCGCCGGGGCGGAGATCGTGGAGGTGCCGCTGCCGTTCCCGGTGCGGTCGGAGGAGGAGGTGGTGGCCGAGTTCAGGAGGGCGCTGGAGGCGGCGAAGGGCGGCGGGAACAGGAAGGTGCGCCTGGCGGTGATCGACCACATCACGTCGATGCCCAGCGTGGTCATCCCCGTGAAGCGCCTCACCAGGATCTGCCGGGAGGAGGGCGTCGAGCAGGTAAACCCATCCACCTGTTCGTGGGTATGCGCGGCCGTCTTCCTGCAAAGACGCGCGCTTCTCTCTCTGTGTAACCGGATGGCGATCGCCGACGGTGGCCGTGCCGTGCAGGTGTTTGTCGATGCGGCGCACGCCATCGGGAATGTGGAGGTGGACGTGGAGGACATCGGGGCCGACTTCTACACCAGCAACCTGTACAAGTGGTTCTTCTGCCCGCCATCGGCCGCGTTCCTCTACAGCCGGAGGTCGACCACCTCGGACGACCTGCACCACCCGGTGGTGTCGAGCGAGTACGGCAAGGGCCTGCCGATCGAGAGCGGGTGGGTCGGGGCCCGGGATTACAGTAACCAGCTGGTCGTGCCCGCGGTGGTTGAGTTCGTGAACAGGTTCCCGGGGGGGCTCGGAGGGATCCGGAGGAGGAACCATGAGAAGGTCCTGGCGATGGGGGCGATGCTGGTGGAGGCTTGGGGGACCTGCCTCGGCTCGCCGCCGGAGATGTGCTGTGGCATGGCCATGGTGGGCCTGCCCAGCTGCTTGGGTGTTGCCAGCGAGAGAGATGCTCAGAGGCTGAGGCGGCACCTGCGGGAGGCTTCCCAGGTGGAAGCTCCAATCTACTACAACGCCCCACCCCCACCCAAGGACGGGGAGGACACACCGTCGGATCATATAACTGGCTATGTCAGGATATCTCACCAGGTCTATAACGTGGTAGAGGATTATCACAGGCTCAGGGATGCCGTCAACAAGCTGGTCAAGGATGGGCTCACTTGTAGGGCGCTTCCTTCCAACTCATCAGCAGAAGGTATGCCATGCCCTCTGCTGCATATCTTATAATCACATATAGAAACTGGCTAGGGCTGGTGTGGATTATTATCTGAGCATTTCAGTCATTAGCTAGGGCCTGTTTGTTAATCAAATTCGCCTGTGGCTCTCAGGTTTCACCGGTGGCAGCCGCATTCCTGTCCGATAACGCGAGGGTCTGGCCACGGTTGACGCACGGATAAGAGGAAAACCTAGGTTGCGCCATTCGACTCGGAGGGCTCGAATGTGTTACCAGGGGTCACTTTGATAACAGATTAGGATAAATTATCTGAGGTGGGTCAGGGTGAGTTACTCTTTGAGTTTGCCCTATTTGAGTTTGATAACTTGTTATTATCCTGAGAATAACTCATTTCATGTGAAATGGTAGAATGAGTTATTCCTAGAATAAGGGTCTTATTCTTAACCGACCCCAAATAACTTAACCTTGCTATCAAACTCGGTTAAGGATGATTAAGTAGGCGGAATAACTCATCCCATCCTCCTTATCAAAGTGACCCTCGCGTGTAGGCCATCCGACCCTTATTCTAGACGATTATCGAACATGCTCTAGAGAAATAACAATTGACCCTTAAAGTTTAAACACTCGAGGCCCCGTTTGAAATCGGAACAGGGTTAGCGCATTTGAGGGGGTAGACGTGAATACGCTACTCGCCCCCGGTTAAGCACCACCTCTTTTGTATCTTGCACACAGTGGGGCCCACCTTTCTCTCTCTCATCATGTAAGTATAATTCCTCCTTATCCTATTCTGATTTTTAAACAAAGACTCAGAATCTCACTTTGATAGAGGGATAGATAATAGGAGGGTTATCCCTCCCGGATTTTTCTGTCATATATTTTAGTCTCATTTACTTTGGTAGGCCATGAGTTAACAGAAGGATTAACTCTATTCCACCTCTCAGGGTGAAACAAGTTAAGTGTATTAACTTGGAGGTATAGTTGAAGAGTTATGATGATGAATAATCCTCAAGCAGGACAAAGATTTTTTTCGCTCTCATCAACTCCATGTTTCTATCATTCATCCACAAAATTGGAACCTGAGACATGTCCTCAGGATAACCGTGAAATGATGAATGTTGAAAAAAAGAAAAGAAGGGAAGAATGGTAACGTACAAAAAAATAAGCTCAAGTTAGATGGCAAGGCTTTCTCTTCATCAAATCCTCAACTCGGCTCTGCCTGGCGGCCATACTAACTTGCACCTCCAAGCACCGTGCAACAAGGGAACTTTCCTTAGCCCGAGGTAGCTGTGCTTCTTTGGCATTCGACTCTGCCGTGACTTGTAATTCTTCAATTTTTTGCATTATGCTCTGAACAATTTCTTGAACTAATGCGGCTTGGTTCCTACTCTCAGCCTCTGCCACCTCAAAGGAGCACCGATGCCCTCGAACCTCCTCAACCTTGGAATCTAGTTCCCCGACCTCTGGATAAAGCATCCATTTTTGTTTCAAGTTGTTGTATCTCTGAGCGATAGGCCTCCCAGGCCAAATATTCATGCATATGCCGAAGTTCCTCCCAAAGTTTCTCCACTGTTGCCACCCAAGGCTTCCGTGGCAGCCCTAGTGCATGGCAAACCCGTGTCCCAGTTCGAAGGGCGTCCTGCATAGCTTCTATTGAGGGGAGGGTCTTCCGCTGGAACATAGCTCGGGCACCGCTAATAAGTGTGTCAACCATTATCTCTACCCCCACGAAAGGTGTAGGCGGTGGAGAGTCTGGCCATTCAATGCCATGCCTTGGGAGCTCAGAATTAAGGAATTGAGGCTATCATGCTCCTCGACAAAGGTTGCCATACCACATGTGAGCACCATGGAGGTAGAGGGCTCTTGCTCAAGAGCTGACTTGGGGTTTTCGGCCGTCACAATCTGTAAACCATCCCCTCCTGAAAAGGAAAGGTGATAACATTGTCATTTCGGCCAACATACGAAAAAGAGACAAAGAAGGGGAGGATCAAGTCACCTGGGTGCTCAATGGGGATCTCTGCTGTTGGTGTTGGTGGTGGACGAGTGGAGGTGTGATCCGACATGCAAAAGGATGTAGCAATTTCTAAGGAGGGAGGGGTTCTCTCTCTATAGCCTGGGGCACCCCGCCAGCTCCTCCGTCTGGGCATCCTGAGGCTTATAAGATACAACCTTCTTAATGAGGAAAGAAACAAAAAAGGGGATAGCAGTTCACCTTCAACACTCCCATTCAAATTCTCATGTTGACCCACTATTGAACTCTCTTGGTGCCTATCCTTAAAATTCAGATCAGCCCTCACTTCAGGTAGCTCAGCCTTGGTGTCCTGCCTAGCTGATTGAGTGGCCTCCTTCAATGGAGGAACAGAGGACCCTATAACGACAGAGATGGCCACGGCATAAGAGGAGCCAAAGAAATAGGCCGAATGAATGAAGAAAGCTCAATTGATATTAAAAAAGAGAGGAAGAAAAGTTAGTTATGCTCACTGGTGGAATGAGAAGCCGACTGTGTGACTAAACTGCTAGAGACTAGCAACCGACCACTTTCAAGAGCAAAATGGCTGGCCATGGTCCCCTCCGAAGTCGAGGCAACCCCTTGAGTACAAAGCTCGGCCAATAGCGCTGCTTCGTAACCAGACACAGTGTTCCCTCCGATCGTGGGAGTGTCAGAATACGTTGGGAGCTCGTTATTTAATATGGCACTCAACAGTGCAACATATGCTCTCACTAGTGCCATTGCATCCTTCAAACTTCCTGCTAGAATGCAACAAATGAATTGGCAACTTATTTGACATGAAATAAAAAGAAAGAGCAAAACAAGATGGAAAGAACGAATGGAGGATAACAAATCTACCCTGTCCATGAGAAGCCGCATTCGGAGAACTCCCACAAAAAGAGGAAGGTGAAGCGTCCGACGCTGGATTATAATCATAGTTTAACATGCCCAGGTCGTCCAGTCCCTCATCTTCCTAGCCATTCTGCCCAGTCTCCAATGGGACACCAGTGTCCGTGGGAGGAAAATTCCTTGGAATATTGCCAATAGCATCTGGAGCAACTAATGAAGGCCAAGGAGTAAAGAGAAGAGTTATCCAATATATATGTAATGAAGCCTTGGCAATCAAGATTAAATGAAGAAATGACAAGTTACCATCTTGCCCCTTGGGCGAAACCTCCCTTTTGGACCGATGACGATATGTTTTCGTGGCTGGGCTATCATCGCCTCTTGCCCTCCGCCGTTTGGGATGATGAGAACCTTTCTTATTCTTAAAAGTCTCGTCAAGGACAAAGCTTACTATAAAAAAAGACAGAAAGAATAAGAATTCAATCAATATGCATAATGGTCCTTTTAATGTAACTAAATATGACTCTATGAAAGGTCACAAGTTATGAATACATACCAGTGCAAGAGAGAAAGATAGTTGCAACACTACATACTTGGGAGAAAGGCTTTGCCTGCCTTGCAAACAACATCCCCTGCCTTGCAAACAACATCCCAAATGTCTCGAAGTGTAGCCCCATTTTCAATCCAGGAAATGCACTCAAGAGCGCCTACCCGTCCAATGGCACTTATCAAGTGCCTCTCCCATTTAAGCCAAAGTTCATTATTGAAACCGTCAGGAAGAAGAGGGCCGGATATAGAGGCACCTGGGAGGTGACCACAATCTGAAAGCAAATGCCCCCACCATGAATAAACTTTCTAGCTTGCCGAGGCCTTCCCCTTTTCTGAAGATGGGCCCTCCAAATGCTTTAAAGGCTTCATGGCCCCCACATAATTATCCCTATCCATGGGAATGTGCTCATTTGCTGCCTCCCATCTCGAGCGAAGCTCCTGGACTGATCGGGCAAGATGAGAAAACTGAGAATAAAGAAAGGAATGGTCAATAATAAGTGGCGACACATCAATTCTTTTTAAGCATGCCTCCTCTGCCTCTTTCAATTTGTGAACAAGCTGCCTGAAAATGTTACTATGCTGAAACCACCAACGGGCATAATATATATCAACATGCCCAATCCTCTGCCCGGTAGGAAGAGCACAGTCCGGCTCCGGCCCTCGTCTAATAAAGTAATGCCACCAGCTGGTTACTACTAAATGTTTGTGCTGCCCTTTGTACAATCGTACCTCCAATGGGAAATCTACATTTGGGGGTACTCCCTAATCATATCCACAATTTCGCGCAAAACGGTGTGGATAATAAGGCTCTAGAAAGATAGTAGAGCCCTTACGAAAGACGTGGACACTTGGGTGTATACAACAAAGTCAATCATCATGAAAGGAGTTGCTGGGACTAGAATGATGGGGAAGGTGATAAACCAAGCCATTAGGTGCCTTAGTAGCAAAAGGGTGATAATCATGCAAGCCACAAGCGAAATCTCAACCTAGCTGCCCCTGTGTGGGCAAATAGGATAGCAACTTTCTGGCACCTGTCAACTGCTTTAAAGGGCTTTGATCTGGGCGGTTCCGAAATTGAGAAATCAATGGAGCTGCAAGGTTATCCACATCGACACTCTGACATAATCCGGATAATAGTTAACCCGCCCATGCACTCAAATAATGAGTGGCTAGCCGGACACTGTGGTCTCGCGGAGAGCTGCACGCTGTCAAATTGCTCAACCCATGATATATGTTTGTTAGGGTAGCAGGGGCAAGAGCAAGCTTCCGGCCATGAGCAAGAAGACAGGCCGGGTCAACTCAGGACGTATAACGCCCTCCTCTCCGTATGGCACTACAAATGTCGCTAGCCAATATACAAGATATGCTGCCAAGTGAGTCTTGTCCGGTAACTTTCGAGGGTTCCACCCCTCATTCGGCGACGCACACAAATACCGCTTGTTCTTTGGCACGTTCAGAAGCAGCTGATAGTACTGATCAAGACGTCTGTCATCCTCTGCATAGCTCCGCTGAAAACAGAATGGTCCATTATAAAAATAACGGACCCACGCATTGAGGTTGACCCTCACTGTACTAGTAGAAGTAGAGGGGGTTTTCTTCTTTCCAACACGGGCAAGGTCTCGCCAGACCTTCATCAGATATCGAAAATCGAAAGGCAAACCATATGAGCCCGTGCCAGCAGAATATTCCCTATGTAGGTCATCCAAGCAAGTTTGTTCATACATGCTCTTGGAGATGGGAAGACCTGAAATGCGATGAAAGCTCCATAAATCAAGAGATGTTTCTCCTTCGGCAGTAGCAAACGTGTTGAAGTGCCGTTTGAATTGCTCTACCAAACCCTGAAGAAGCTTGGTGTATAGCAAGGGTACTGGTAGAGGGTAGCAGTCACGGCATGGCGGATCCCTACATTATCCAAAATCTCACCGTAGTGGTGAATAACACCCATCAGCCACTCTGATGCACCCAAGTGAAATCAGTGTGAGGCAACCACCGACTATTTACCATACCAGTTGGGTGCGGAATCACTCACAATTTGGTCAAGGAAGCATAATTTATCATAATTTTCTGTAGCAAATTGTGTGCTTAGCGGCATCAAGAACAACCCATGAGAAGGTGATCCCGTCTTATGCTGGCCAAATAGCTCCCATATAGCTAGTATCACCGTGCACGATCTGGTGTGGCAGGAGTCCTCTGTCCTGAAGAAGCCAAGCTGGCCAGCCGCCGGAAACTAAGCTCGGGGAGAGTAACCTAGTGGGAAGCTAGGGTGAGAAAGAGTACAAGTCCCCATCATGCTATCTCGTTTCAGTACAAGTCCCCATCATGTTATCTCGTTTCATCAAAATAGCTCTTTCAAGCAATATTCATTCAGCTGGCAACATAGGATCCTCCTCGTCCATATTCTATGGCACGAAGTTTTGGATGAATGGGAATAGATAGTCATCCAAGGGAAATTGTCTTGGATAATTTCCATTCCGTTGGTACCTGTAAAAACCCCCCTCTTGAATGATGAGCGAGGGGTCAAGTTCTCCACCCTCCACAGGACCTTTTGAAAGTGGGCCTCTAGTAACAGTGGTGAAGCTGCCTTCTAGCAAGAATATGTTGTCCCTTGTGACTCGGGGTGGGCTCAGGGAAGGCATCAATTGGTTGGACAAACGGGGAGATTTGTCTCTTTCTCTGTCCCAGCCAGCACCTCTCTTGGAACGGATCTCCCTCACCTGAGACATTCTCAATTCATGTGGAGCAAAAGAAAAAGGAAAAGAAGATTAGCCAAGCATAAACGTGAAATTTTACATAAAGGACATCAAGTTGATTAAAGACGCCAAGCAATCAAAGTCAAATGAAGTCAAGGGGCACGGGTCGCCTGCCGTTGCCTTCGGCTCTGACGGACCCCCTGTGGGGGCATTTGGACCCCAAAAAGTTCATAATTTCTGGTAATTATAGAAAATTTCAGATACAGAAAATTTCAGAAATTAAAATGTCTTAGATTATGATATGAAGCGATGCTCGGTCGTAGCCGTCATATAGACGCTCATGGGTATTTCATCAAACACCTTGTGAGCGGTATAAAGTCATGCACACTCGCTCTACAACATCAAGCATTCAACTTCTAAAATTCTCTAAGACATTTGGCCAATCACCGGATGCGTAGCATAAGGCCACCAAGTACTCAATGTAGGACCGCACTAGGCCGAGCTTTTTAGCTCTTTGTGACAAATGGACATTTTATCAAGCGCCTCGCGGGCGGCGTCAAATTAGACACCCACTGGGACAAAGCTTATGCAAATTTAAGTTGTAGTGCCATCGGAGTATTCCCCTGGCCTTTAAATAAATTTTTCGTTACCCCGAAATCAACGGGCATCAAGATGGCGCTTAGAGGTGGCTAACTAACAAATAAAATCTTCCGACAGAGTATCAGAATTTTCTACAATCTTCTTGTTTAGTCATCTAGGAAAGGTAGGTTTTCTCAAGTCTGGCCAAACCCAATAAACTATATAGATCATGCATGCATTTATCTCTGCTTTTATCCTGTTTTACCATGTTTTATAGCGTTCTATTTTAAATTTTTGATGTTACAGTAAATAGCGACTTCAACAAGGATGTTATTTGAATTAGCGACCTTGTTCACGTCGTCAATTTAAAGGGATAAATATTAAATACATATGTTAAAAATTTAATAACTGCAGACCATGTAATCTAAGGACATGCATGAGTGTCCTATAAAATTCCTGTAATTTTTCTCGTTCTATTCATGCCACCAGTTTCTGGATTAGACTTCGTTTACTGTGTACACTCCCTGCATCAGTAACCTGACCCAGGTCATCCTTTAATAAACACCCCAGATACGGGTGCTAATTCGTAAAGCATGATAATGTTATCTCACCCACACACGATTCTTGATATGATGATAGTCACACTGCCGTCAATTTTCATATGACGCCCCTGATAGAGGCGCGACACACTTAATTGAAGCCTTCCACAATGGCGTCATTTTCAATTGAAGACTTTATGAAAGTCGTCAATTTCATGATATCTGTAAAATTGTAAATTCATGTTTATATTAATATGCTGGAACCTAGAGTCAACGACTTATGAAACAGTCATCATATAGTGAATTAGTGACCCTGACTAGGGTGCTATTTCATGAAATGAAGACTTAAGGCAAGGTGCCATTTACTTATTTTCTGAGAATCGAGTTTTTCTGTAACCCTCTGACAGGTTATACATTTAGGCACTATGTTCCATTCCGTGAATATAGTCCCATGTTTCACGATATTTTATCGATCACCCTCTATCTCTCGGTGACATACAAGCCCTCCATTGGACATTCCGTTCCTTTAGACTGGTGAGTTAGTCATAGAGACTTCCGTAAGTCTCCTCATAGCCTTGGATTCCCTCAAGGCCGACTGAGATGGTTGTACCATTAAAACTCATGATACTATGCTATTGCCATGTCACTCTAAAGAAACATGGATACCGGCCCTCATGATATGCTAAGTGGCTATCATGAGAATATTCTTGAAATAATGGAATGGAAAATCATACCATTGTTACTCTTTGAGAATTCTGTGCCATACTTGTGGACACTAATTCTATCAGCCTATCATGTACAAGAATGAGCGACCATTATATATATATGAGCGCTTATTCTTAATATCATGGCACCTATCTATGGAGCCTATTCCACCTAGCTTTATCGTAATCGAGATTATATCGTTATTATCGTCCATACGTATCTTGTTCAATCCTTAAAACTCCAGTCTATATGATCTACCCTAAAATTCCTACAAAGTATTTTCCTTTGGAATTCTATATTGGCTATAACTATAGTGGATGTCGGAATACATGATCAATGTCTGCGCATATAAGGGCCCGATCTGGTCTTGGGAAGAGCACCCGAAAGTACTTGTGTCCATGGGAGTTGTAATGATCACGGTGTGGCATTACACCGAAGTGCATGAATGTTCTCATGACATTCCACGGTTCTTGACTTGACTCGACTTAACATGACATGACTTGCGTGACCCGAAAAAAGGTATTTACTTGATGTACTTGCTTGAAACATGATAGCCAATTCTCGACATGACATGACAATTGTACTTGCTTGACTATCTTGCTATTATTGACATGAGACATATTAGTTCACTTGATTATCGCTTGATATACACTTCGATCATGTTATACATTCTCTCTTGTCGTTTTACGCAAACATGCATAGCTTATCGCATTTTATGAAACTTGTAACTTACTTAAAGCAAGCAAGCACTTGAGATGTAATCCCTACTGAGCGTTCGTTCATCTAGTGTTTTTCCCTATTTTTCAAGTAAGTCCGATGACGAAATGCATACGGATGGGGATAAGCAAGAGTGAAGAGATTAGAGTTACATCCATCTCGTCAAGCGTCTAGTCTTGTCTTTCCAGTTCACTTGAGTCGTTCATTGTATTTTTCCTTTAATGGAGTCTTTGTACTTTTTATCAAGAGAAGTGTAAAGGAAATATTTTATGGTGATTAATGAATCAAGGATTGGGTTTTATTGTTATATTACGCACTCTGTCTTTGTATCGAATACACTAACGCTCTGATTGACATGATTGAATACAAACTCGTCACGCACTCCGGGTTCCTTCCACGCTCGGGACGTGATAGTTTTTGTGGTATCAGAGCCTAAGATATTCAATTCCTAGGAAACCCAAGTCCAAGGATAGGTTTAAACTTTACCCAGTGAGATTGGGTAGAACCAAGGGATTGATTTAACTTAGGGACAAAAACTTTGAACATAATCACATGCTAATATAGTTATTGTAATTATAGGAACATGGCCGCAGAACGTGCACAGTGGCGCGATATGCAGAGGACCGTCCAGGGTCTTACGCAGGCACTCCAACAAGTTGCACAAGGAGGTGCACACCGTGGAGCGGGAAACCTTCACCAAAGTTTTCGTAATATGAACCCTCCTAAGTTCAAGGGATCCACAGATCCGGACGACGTCGAGCATTGGCTTAGAGAGACCGAATGCATCTTTAGAGTAATGCAATGCACGAACCAAGAGAAGGTCTTGTTAGCGACGTTTCAATTGGAAAGAGACGCCCGATGCTGGTGGGAATCGGTAGAAGCTACCTTAGGCCAGGCTCAGGTCACATGGGAAGAATTTGTTGAACATTTCAGGGACGCCCTTCCCCTTCCTTTAGATCTTGAACCTCCCCTTGCTTTCCCTTCTCTCATCATCAACACCTCCTTCTTCCCTCCTCCTCCTCCTCCTTCTTCTTCTTCTTCTTCTTCTTCTTCTTCTTCTTCTTTCCTGTTGAGACCCCATGCTAACCCGACGTCCGTGACCCAACCCCAGTGGCTTGCCATCGCTGCCTCCACTACCCTCTTACCAGTGGCCTCGAACAGAGCCCCCCCATGGGTTGGGAACCTCCCCTCTTCCCACCACCATCGCCACCATAGGGAGCAATCACAGCTCCCCATGATCCACCATTGTAGGCCTCCCCACGATCATCGAGAGGGCTATCGTAACCCCTCCTGGCATCCTGTGGCCACTGTGATCAACCCCCGCCGCACCCCGCCGTCAGTAGCTCCTACAGACCCTATCGCGCCCTTGCACAACCGCCACCCAATAGTGGCAGCAAAAGTAGTGCAGCTGCCACTACCGTTGACATCGACGCAACATCCTCCAGCAACCCTAGCAGCTTGCACCTTGCTGCAAGCCTCTACCCTTGTGAACCGGTCACCCCTACCCACTGTGGCCACCGACCCCATACACTGAGTGCGGGTATGGTGTACAACAGGAGGACTCGAGCGGTCCTGACTTGTGCCGTGACACAACGGCGCCATACGTTACCAACAACACTTCCCGGTTTGTGACGACGTCGCTCCTCTCTTGTCCAGACTATGTGATATCTATTTTTGTTCTTTGCTCTTCAGCGAATCGACTAGTGTTGGAAAGTTGTTCATTCAATTTACTTATTTAGTATATGTGTTATATATTATTGCGGCTGCTTAGTGCGTTAGGTTATTCTAACTCATTTACTATTTTTATTGGACTATGTGCTCATGAGCGTTCCACCTGAGAGTCACTTTTTGAGTTTGTTGCATATGAGATTGGTACCTTAGACCGTGGTAATCTTATTTACCATTCGGTCTGATGTTTCTTACTGTAAGCGATGACTTCCTAAAACATAGTTTCTGTTATTTTCACGTGTGCCTTCTCTTGGAGTTCAACGTGCTTGATGGATTATTTATCGATCTGTTGTAACCTATTACTGATCTCCCTTAATTAGTCACCTAGTCAGATCCATTAATTAGATTAACATTTCTGCGTCATCATTGACATGAACCTTGCATATTTATGTTGTATCCCTATGTTTTGATGATAGGAAACACCATGAGTCAATATGCGTTTGCTGTTTACTGCATGTTGTCTTGTTTGATCATGTCCTTATTCATTGCATAAAGGTCAGTCTCATGCATGCATATAATCAACAAAAAGTCAACACTTCGTAAACATTAAGTCAATGCATATGCATAAATCCTGTGTGCCTGACATTTCATCAAACATGTTGTCTGGACCATATAAAACTCGGTGCACATAGTTATAAAGTCTGAGAATGTCATTTAGAGTCCGTGCATGTCATGTTTCATTCAGGCTCTAAGGTCCGTGCATATAGACCATCAAGCATAAAGAAGGTCCATGTTCTCCTTGCTTTGTGCATACAAATCTTGGTGCAGACTTTTGTCTCGTACATGCAATGTCCGTGCACATAGAAGGTTCATGCATGTCCCAATTTAGTGTCTTATAACCCCGTACATATCTTTGTAAGGTCTGTGCACATATACGGTCCGTGCACATTCTCGTTAGACGGCATATAAGGTTCGTGCACAAAAGGTTCGTGCACTTTTCAATTTTGAGTCCGTGCATATCTGTCTTAGGCATGAAGAAGGTCCGTGCACACTCATATTATCGTTTGCATGTAGGTCTGTGCTTGTTGCATAAGGCCCATGCATCATTCAAGTCTGTGCACACTCTGCTTAATTGCATATATAGTCCGTGCAATAGTCAAGGTCAGCAAACAGGTCTTCCTTTGGGCAAGCATAAAGGTTTGTGCATGTTCATGTTAATGGTAACAAGGCCCATGCATATGCAAACATAGTCAGTGCTAGTTTCAGTATCAGCGCACGTATGCTCAGTGCTAGTTTTGTCAAAGGCATAAACTAGGTCGGTGCTAATTGCACCTTGCATATGAAGTCCGTGCAGGTCCTTTCCCTTGGGTATACAGGGTCTGTGCACATTTCTGAGGAATGCACACCAAAGGCCGTGCATATCCTTGTTAGATGAAAAATAAGATGTGTGCACATTTTCGAAGAATGCATAGTTGCATTGCTTAGAGTCTGTGCATGTTTCAAGACTTAGCATACATCAGGTCCGTGCATGTTTTGGATTGAACACTAGAGTCTGTGCATGTTTCAAGACTTAGCATACATCAGGTCCGTGCATATTTCAGATTGAACACTGAAGTCTATGCATAATTCATGCTTGGTTGAAGTCTGTGCAATTTAGAGTCCGTGCATTTCTCAGTCTTTGAGAGGTTAGGTCCATGCATATGCTTATAAGGACCGTGCATGTTTCCATTCAAAGTCTCATAAGGTCCGTGCATGTTTCCTTTCAAAGTCTCATAAGGTCCGTGCATGTTTCCTTTCAGCGTATCAATGTCTGTGCACATTTGTTCCTGTGCTCTATCAACTCCGTGCAAATCTGGTATTTGTCTGAATGTCTCGTGAATAACTAATGCTGATGAAGTGTTTGTTATGTTGTCAGGGACTAGAATTAAAAAGAGCTCCAGAGAATCAGGAGCTAGGTTGGTGAGGTTGACCGAACCAATGATTGGCACATGATCCAAGGCAGACCATCCCAGAAAGAAGTTGTGGCAAGTTTTATTGGCCTATGATATTATTATACGTGGAAATTGAAAGGGAAGGATTCGAATGTCAACAACAAGTCTACAATATGAGGAAAGTCGTAGGAAGTTAGGGCATCGTACATTTTAATTATTTTAAAATTAGATAAATATCTAATTTTATTATCTTTTTTCTTATTATTTTGTATTGTCTCTCTAATTTAGCGCGTCTGGACCATCAAGTCAAAAGAAATTACGGTCATCATAGATGGTACCAAATTAATGCCACATTCCATGATCTGACATTGTTTAATCAATTTGGCCCATAGTTTGTTCATTCACGTATTATTTACTCATAATATGTGAGGAGGGCGTATCTTGTCAAGTCCATTAGTCCTCATCCACTAGGCCCATCACGGGAGCCCAACTCTTCGGGCCCATTACGTCGCATGAGAAGCCCAGCATGTCTCCTTCCCCGACGCAGACCTAGCGCATGATCCATATCTGTATGCGCCTTCCCTGGTAGCGGTCACTGTGCACGCCTACTGCAGTGCCTTAATGACGAATGGCACTCTAGTCTGGCGATGAGGACAGGATGCCGCCCATGTCACTCTCTTGGACAGTGTAGTCTCGAGCCCTCTCCAGTGAGCCCTGCCTCATTAATGACCGACGAGCTCTGCCGCATTAATGACAAAGCCACCCCTTCGGCGGGAGATGACATGTCAACACCCACACCTCCCCGCCTCATCAAGCACATGAGTTGGGCTACTCATGTCTCCTCTGACCACGACAACTCAACGGTCAACCCCCCAGCGACGATATAAGCAGGACCCTGGCCCAACAACCAGGAGGTACGCAACACATACCCTTTGAGCCCCCTCTCTCACTATGGCCCGTTTCTCCCTCATCCACCCTTCCTGAGTTCTCGTCTCCTTCTCCATCATTGTCTCACTTGATTGTTGGAGAGTTGTTCCCTGGGGTGACTCCCATGGCTCTTTCTGACCTTTCATTAGTGGTTGCATGTCCCTCTCCAGTAAAGCTCTCTGTCCCTATCAAACAAATCATAGAGTTGGGGATCATGAATTGGGCAACAATTTCTCGACCGCTATACTTATTAGCTCTGCCTGTGAGAACTTGAGCACAAGTCAGGGCACCAAGGAACGGCTACCGCAACGTCAGCAACTGGAGGGGCACAGTGGGCTCCCGCTAGGCATCTTGGGGAGCTACCAGTGATCACCTGTCCCAAGGAGAGGGCCACCAGACCTCCACTCATTCCGCAGCGAAAGAGCTGGCTAACGTAAGGCACCAACTCCAGGTGATGACCGAGGCTTACCAATACCTCCTTGACCTGCAGGCGGAGTAGGACTGTGCCATCGCGATCTCCGCGCCAAGGAGCAGAGCCCAGTCGGCAGTCAATGGCCGGGCACCCTCAGTCGCTTCGGCGATGCAGACTCTCCACCAACTCCGGTACTCCCAGCACCGCTTGCCGAGCCCCCTCCACTCTAACCCATGGATGACTCGACAACTATAAAGCTATGACGACATCAAACACGAGCTCGAGGGGAAGGTACACTACTGAGATGACATCATCCAAACGGCCAAGATGAAGGGTCTGGTCGACGATGACGTTGACTACCAGGTCCCCTTCTCTCAAGAAATATTGGAGGCTCCTATCCCTCTAAAGTCCGATTGCTGCCATTTGCTCCGTACGATGGCACCACCAATTCAGCCGACTACCTCCACAACTTCAAGTCCAACCTGGTGTTCCACTAGGTCTCGAACGTTGTGAAGTGTCTGGCCTTCACCACCACCTTCCGAGAGAACTCTAGGACGTAGTTCGAGTCCCTCCCGATGGGTCCATCACCTCCTTCCAATAGATGAAACAAATGATCAAGGAGAACTTCCACGGTTGTAAGAAGGAGGCCCGGTCCGCCGTCACTCTGCTCGCCATCAAGCAGGGGCGTAACGAGCCCTATGGGAGTTTGTTGCTCGCTTCTAGAAGGAAGCCCTCCGCGTACCTCATCTGGACGTCAGCATTGCCACCATTGTGTTGGCTCAGGGGATGCGGGACAGCATCCTCTGCCGCTCCTTGGGGGTCCAAGTCCCCACTACAGTCATGGAGCTCCTCACCCTTGCACAGAAGCACGCCAGTTTCAAGGAGAGCACTGCCGCCCTCGGTCGGGCCACCGAGGGCAACCAGACCGAGTGAAAGCGTTCTGCTGACCACCCCAGGTTTGATCGTGGCAAGAGGGAGCGCCATGACCGTGACAGGCCTAGAGGAAGGGCTGCCCCTAGGTAGTACACTCCCCTCACCACTCCCCCCGAGCAAAGAGGAGCCGTTCCTCCGGTGGCCGTGCAAGATGAAGGGCGACCCATGTAGGAGGAACACCAGAAAGTACTGTCGCTTCCACTGCGACTATGACCACAACACCATGGACTATGCCCAGCTTCGGGACTCGCTCGAAGACCTTGTTCGTCGGGGACTCCTCGACAGGTTCATGGCCAAAGCAACTGAGCGACAATCGCCTAAAGATGGTGTGTCACCCCCCATTGACAACCAACCATGCGACAAATAGATCATGATGATCTCAGAAGGGCTGGTTGTCATTGTAGAACGTGTCAAATAGACATGTTTTGAAGAAGAATTTCAATTCATATAATAATAACTAGGGGAAAGGGAGCATGTGATGCTCCTAAAGGGAATGTGATCGCCAGAGGGTATGGATGCCCTCAAAATAGGAGAATGTGATCGCGAAAAATACCTGATGAGCGGGTGAGATTGAGGTTCTGACTCAGAATTGATGGCATTCCAGAGCATTTTGGTTCTGAGAGCAGTATCCATGCTTCGAAGAGACATAATCCCTAAGCCCCCTTGATCCGTGGGTCTAGTAATTGTCTTCCAGCTGATCCAATGCTTTCTATTCCCAGCGGTTGAAGACCCCCAGAAAAAGTTAGCAAAAATCTTATCAAACATCAGATGAGTTCCATTGTGGAGGGGGGTGGCAGTCAGGGAATAAATAGGAATTGAAGACAATACATGCTTAATGAGGATCAATCTGCCTCCCTGGGAAAGGAGGCTAGCCTTCCAGCCTGCAATCTTCTTTTGAATGGAATTCAGAATACCAGAGAAATACACCTTTTTCCTCCTGCCAAGCATCAAGGGATACCCCAAATATCTGTGAGGGAAAGTGTGCATAGTAAATCCTGTGAGGTTATGAACTTTGGCAGCCACAGCTTGGGGAGTTTTTGGATGAAGGAAGAATCCACTTTTGCTGATATTGATAAGCTGACCAGAAGCCAGTTCATAGGTTTGAAGAACCTTTAACAAATTGGAAACAGATTTTTTATCAGCTCTACAAAAAAGGAGGGTATCATCAGCAAAGAGTAGATGAGTGATCGAGGGGCATCTAGCAGGCCCAGCAAAACACTGCACTTCCCCTGAGTTAAAAGCAGAACTTAAGGCTCTGCTAAGGGATTCTTCTGCTAAAATAAAGAGGGAGGGGGCAAGTGGGTCCCCTTGCCTGACCCCTCTAGATGACTTGAAGAATCCTGCACTCTCCCCATTCATCAACACTGAAAACCAACAGTTATTCACCAACTTGTCAATGAGGGAGATAAAAGCAGTGCTGAATCCAAATTTTTGAAGGACAGCAAATAGAAATCCCCATTCCAACCTGTCATACGCCTTGGCCATGTCTAGTTTAAACATTATGTTGTGACCTCTAGTCTTCCTCCCCAATTCATTAGTTAATTCTTGAGCCAGGGCAATGTTTTCAGTGATAAGTCTGCCCTTAGTAAAAGCAGTCTATGGGTACATCAAGAAGCCACCCCAGAGTCAAATGGTTGCAAAAGAATGTCCCTTGGGAACATCTAGAGTCCCTCAGGCTAGAGCAAGAAGTTGAAGATGAATTTTGGGGAGGGATTGCCCCTAAAGCTACTCCATGTAGGCAAGTGCCAACTAAGAAAAGAAAGAAAAAGAAGAAATCAAAGAACAAAAAGAAAGGTAGCATCGTCTTCTGCAACAGTTTGTCAGCTTTGTTTAGCATGGCCTGAAGCTCTGAAGAAGGTGATGAAGAAATCTATTTTACACCAGCCGAAGCAAACCAGGCTAAAACTTCCACCTCCCAACATGCCACTAGTTCTAGGTAGGAAGTGGGGACGCCTGCCCCCGACTAATCACAATATCATGTTCAGGGTGAACAACCATACCAAATCCCCGAACTTGAGATAAAGGGCGCAAGAGTCCCGTCTCCACTGGGCCTTTACTCCGAAGATGCAAGCGGCCAGGGAGTCCCCTCGTTCATTGAATTTTGTAGGCAAAGAAGGGCAAGCAACCATGTCAGTAGGCTGAATCAAAGGCTAAAAACACCTCCACCCAGGCCTCGGGTGTGCCGTTTCCAACAGATAAAAGTGGCGAGGGCATCGCCCCTATTGCCAAACCCATCCAAATAAAAGAACCAGCTGATCAGATGAGTCAGGATCAGATAACTCCCAAAGAAGAAGATAGACTACCTTTTGAACCAACTCCTCTGGCACCAGGTTGCAACAAGCACAACAAAGCTGAAGAAGCAAGACTGGCTAATGTACGAGCTGGCACTCGAATATTGAAACAACTGAAGAGAATTCCAGCAAGATTGAACATCTGGGAGATACTCTCCCTAGATGAAGAAAATCGACAGGCCGTCATTGGCACCTTGCAAACCCTGATGCGCTTCGAGAGCTACTTTGCCGAGATGTGTTCAGAAGCGGCTATTACCTTTGCCAATGAAGATATACTCTTGCCAACGGCCAGCCACAATAGACCATTATACATGAAGGGGCAATTAAATGGCCAGCCCATAAATAGAATTCTATTTGACCCAAGGACAGTAGTAAATATACTCCCTTATCGGGTCTATCAGAAGCATTATTTCAATGTGCACCTGATCATGGTCAGGGATATGAAGATTGCTGGGTTCAACTAGAAATTTAAAGTCCCCATGGGTGTGACCGAGTTTAAGCTTTCATTAGGAGACTTTAGCACTAAGGTGCAGTTCTATGTCATCAATGCCGACACCTCATATAAGGGGCTACTAGGCTGGCCGTGGCTACATCAGAATCGAGTGGTGCCATCTACCTTACACCAATGCATCAAGTACCCCCGGGATGGAAAAGAAGAAAGAATATTTGCTAATTTGCACCCATTCGAGGTGTTTGATTGCCATCTGCTTGATGCCTTGCTCTACCTGGAGAAGCCAAAGTAGACTTCCCAGCTAGCTCAGAATGATGGAAAGAAGGTAGCAGACACCAGTGACTGGTTCCCTCGACCTTCACCTGATTATGTGGCTCAGCAGGAGGTGTCACATATTGCTAAAGTCGACGGAGTGCTCAGGGCAATCCCATCTAATATCTACCCCGAACCAGAAGCGCCAGAGCTCGAAGATCTGTTGGGTTATGTGAAAGTCCCTCCTAAAATCACAAGATCGCTCATAGATATAGACTGTCTAACATTCGAACTGCTGAAGACCCTCGAGGTTCCCAATCCCAAGGGACAACCCACCATGTTTTTTAGCTTCTCCTACCCATTTTCTTTTGTTTTGCGTCGATCCGGCTTGACCAGAGGAGAGTTCGATTCCGAACTCGTCCCTCTCGTTTCCCAGATGATATAACGCGCATTTCAAAGGCCGTTATATGCTTAACGGACCCTTGGGGGTGCGTTATGTAATACATGGCGGACCACTCTTAGACCGTTATGTAACCATGATTTTTGTAAGTCTGTAGGTTGTGGGGCATGACGGACTAGGCCCAGTCTGCCAGGACCGATATAATGCCCCTCTCGTAGCGCGTTATATGAGGTGTTAAACTGTGGATTTTTTTGAGTTTCATATGTGCGGGTGACTTTAACGGACCAGTCTCAGTACGTTATAGTCTCATGGCGCACCAGTCGTGGCACGTTATGATCTGTGTGATTTTCATGGTTATTTGGGTGAATATAACGCACTAGTGGAGGCGCATTATATTATGCATAACGCCCCAGCGGTGGCGCGATATGGTCTGCATGTCTGAGTTTTGGCATCTGCACCGGTGAGCATAACGGCCTGGAGGAGGTGCGTTATAGTCGCATAACGCCCCGACCCTGGTCTATTACACTCTGCTGTTTTGGTAATGTTGGGAAAGCATGTTCAATTCCCATTTAATGCATTTCATGCTACGTCTATGTTATAATCGCGTTATTTTATGATTATTAGCTCGCTCCTAGAATCGCAATGGAGTGCTTGGACTTTCCATGTGATGGAACCACTAGACGTAGCCCTAGACTTCACGGATGGTCGACCCACCTCGGAGAGGTGGAGGGGCATACCCGTCAAACAGTTTAAGCTAGTACCGTGGGCCCTCGGTCTGACCGTAGCGCTCTACGGGGAGGGAAATCTAGCTGGAGGCCTGGCCCTAGGCACGGGTCAGTGTGTGCACACGTGGTCAGAGGCGAGAGCTGACACTGACGAGTGTTACTCTGACTAGTTCTCGGTTGGTACAGTTTGGTTTGTCTTCTCGCTGGGCAAGTGCAGACTCGCGAGTTGCTTGAGACGCAGTGTAAGCCGTCAGGGGACGCTTCTGGTCTCTCTCTTCTGGTGGAGTACCCCGTCCTTCTCCTGTCACTGGAATGGATTGAGTTATTTTTATTGGTAGATATAGTTTCCTTGCCGCTAGCTCTCGTCGCTAGCTGCTTTCTCTCGTTGTTTAGTTATATTATGTATATTGGCGTCTCGTCAGTCGATTTACCTGCTTAGGTAGACTTTCCTTGCTTTAATCTAGAAGCATGTTGAGATAGTGCATCTGCTTATTTATTTGTTTAAATACATGCTCTAATTATATTTTAATTATTCCAGTTGCATTCTTAATTGTCTGCTTGCTTGTTTAGATCGTGGTAGGGATCCGCGTGACCCCTATTGAGTTTGGCTGTGACTCACCCTTCCTTCTTGCAGGTGAGCCATCTCAACCGTCTACCTGTGGTTCCCGAGCTTTTGGAGACCGCGCCTAGATTGCCAGCAGTCAATCTGTCAGTTGTCTTTTAGTGTTTTACTGGGGTATGCCCCGTGTAGTTGTCGTTTGTCTTTTCTTTTCAGTGGACTCGTACATTCTTGGATATTATAAATCTGGGCTAGTTTATACATATACCACTCTGAAATTAACAATGCACGCTGTGAATTCCTATTTCTAATGCAATCCCTCAACAAACCCCACTAATCCTTCGGGGGCCTCATCAGCCTCTTGGGTGGCATCCCCAGTTCATGGTAGCGGTAGTCCGGTACTTGTACTGGGTTATCGGTGCCATGGGCTCTGGGTCGTTACAGATGGTATCAGAGCAGAGTTGGGGAATTGTATCAGGAATTGAAATCTGCATTAGTCCAAAGCAACTCCCTTTGAGTCATTCGTTGCTTGCTTAGGGTGTTTCTTGCGATGCTAATGTGTTTTCTATTGTCGTATTTTCCTAGATCCAAGATGCCGCCTCAAAGGCAAAGAGCCCCAATTTCTCAGAATGAGGCTAGTGTTTCACTTGCTCCTGCTGTACCGATTCCTGCCCAGGCTGCACTTGTTCCCATTCTGCCTGCGGAGTTACCCGGTAGTCATGGACGGGCACTGAAATAATTCTTGCTATTCCATCCACCGACTTTCGAGGGTCAATTGGATCCCGAGGCAGCGAGGGAGTGGTTGGATGCTACCGAGCATGTCTTCCAATGCATGGAATGCGCCGAGGATGAATGGGTTATACTGGCGTCTTATCAACTTCAAGGTACTGCATGCACATGGTGGACTTCAGAATGGGAAGTTGCCTTCCATTCCCGTCCGGTTCGACAGATCACATGGGCTGAGTTTGTTGCTGCATTCGAACGTGTCTACACTCCAGCCTACCTGAAGTTAGCCAAGATGTATTAGTTCCTGGAGCTGACACAGGGCGAGATGTCAGTGCTATAATATCGCGATAAATTTATTGAGTTGGGCCGGTATGCACCTCATATCTTTGCCGATGAGACTGTGAGGACTCAGCAATTTTTACGTGGACTGAGAGCAGAATTGAGCCTGCCACTGTTCGCTACACGTGCGTCTGAGTTGGATTCTGCGTATCAAGCCGCTGTCGCGTTGGAGTTAGAGTTGGCGAGGACTCGAGGTTTTGCTCAGACTGGGATGATTCCGTCAGCCATGCAGCATCAGCCGCCCCACCAGTCATCTGCTTCAGGAGTTTCTCCCGCTTTCTCTCCTGCCGATAGTGCTTCCTTCCAGCAATCTCAGGGCAGAGGTTTCCGTCATAAGAAGAAGAGGAAGAGGTTGTTAAGCCGCTTCAAACCTTCGCCTCCTACTTTTTTATCTGCCAAATGAGGACAAATCCCATGTTTATCAACATTGCCACTAGTAGCAACTTCTACACCAAGGTTGCAAGGTAACTCATTTGTGTAAGTATGCATTATCATTATCTCATTCATCTCAATGCACGATTTTCAAAGTGAAGTGCTTCTTAACTTGATCAAGAGTGGTAGTCTAGGCCTAGTCGTCGGTGTTAATGTCTCAAAAGAGTCTTTAGGCTTGCTATTGCAGCACCTTTGGTGATGAAAATCTCGTGCTAGGAGTTCAGTATTTTCTCTCCATTCATTAAGGGCAACCCTTAGCTAGGCACTGCACACACTTCACAGCGTCCTTAGCCGTCTTCCTTTGGTAAACACCATTGCTACATGGGCCATGCTCGAGGGCGCAAGGCCTTTTTCTCTTCTCTACTCGGCCGAAATATGAGGGCAAAGATAGTTTGGGCAAGACAACCAACCTAAGCACACCTCAATAAGTGGAAGTCTCAAATAGGGGCAGTCTATTAAGACCTTATTCTCAAAGTTCAATTCTCAATTTCAATATCTATTGAGTCCAAAGAACACAAAAGAAACAAAAGGAAAGTCAAAAGGAAATAAGAAGAAAAAGAAAAATCCAATGAATATGACATGGTAAGAGGGTAGTACAATTTTCCCACGGGACATCATGAGCCTGGTCATATGCGTGCCTATAAGAGAATTCAAGGTTTGATGATATGACACAATGCTTTGACGCAACAGACTGAATCTCTAGGGATTGTGCTATGGACAGAAGTTAAACCTAGCATCTCTTAACTCATATTGAGGCTTATCCCCAAATTTTTTCTCTTCTCCCTCCAAGACTGAGTGTTTCTCAGGTATGGCCTTAGTAGGGGCATCGTTAATCAAGGACAGCTGACTATAGGGCACTACCTTAAATGCACGCCCTGCTTTGGGTAGTTCTTAGCGGAACCACCTACCAGTCTTCGGTATCTATTCTGCCTTCCTCACCATGGGACGGTCTAACCTAAGACCGTTTCCTATCAGTCACAACCTTGCGACGGTCTGTCGTAGGACCGTCTTCCCCTTCGTCTTCCCCAGTATCACTGCCCGTGGAACGGCCTTAAGAAAGACCGTCCTCTCTTACCCGTATCGCTGTCCATAGAACGGCCTTAAGGAAGACCGCTCTATCCCCACCGTCTCTTTCTCCGTCTCTCTGGCCATGAAACGGTCTTAGAGAAGACCGTTCCTTATTCCCCTCCGTCTCTTTCCCCGCCTCACCGTCCATGAAACGGTCTTACGTGAGACCGCTCCCGCTTCCCCATCGTCTTTCCCTCTGTCTCAATGCCCATAGAACGGTCTTAAGTAAGACCGTCTGATGCTCCCCATCGTCTTCCCTGTCCCACGGCCTTAAGGAAGACCGTCTGCTAGCCCCAGTGTTTTTACCTCTGTTTGAACGCGGTCTGAATGTGGACCGCTCCATGTAGGACGGAGCTCCCCATGGCCGTCTCATACCTGACTCTACGTATTCTAAACGGCCAGAGTGAGGGCCGTCCTGTGGGGCGTGGTTCGAATAAATGAGTCGTTTGGTATTCGGAGCGGCCATTCCTCTGGCCGTCCTACGAGGAAACGGTTCTATGGGAACCGTGTCGTTAAGTCGGTTTGCTGGTTGTAAGCGGCCATCCCTAGGCCGTGTGAAAGGGAACGGTTTCCTTGGAGACCGCTTGTTTTGAAGGAACGGTCACTGTGGAACCGTTTCCACCCCGTCCTCCCGACGACGCGTCTCGCCGCCGTGGGAACCCCCACGGCCGCCATTCGGTCCCTGAGGACCATGGAAGCCCGTACCCTCCCTCTAGACTAGCATGCAGAGAATAAAAACTTGGATTTAGGGCTAGGGAGAGGGCCACCTACCTCCGGGTCACGGACGACCCTCGCCGCCGCCGGCGCCGCTCCCTCCTCGCTCGTACCGTCGCCGGTCGGTCCTCCGGGTACCACGGGCGTCGCCGGATCATCCCCCCTCACCGCCGTCGCCGCCGGTGGCATCTCCTCCACGGCAAGATTCTCCTCCGGTCGTGGCGATGGCAATCTCTCTCCGGCCATGGATCGTCCTCGTCGGGCGTGTCGCTTCACGGGCATAGAAGGGAAGGAAGAATGGATAGAATGGGATGGGGGAGCTGAGGGCTGCGGCTTCCCTCGTGGTTTGAATGGGTTTTGGGGGCCTTCCTCCTCCGTCGGTTGCAGTGGAGGAGGAGGGAGGAGAAGCAGTTCTTTTATAGCTCGCAGTAATAGAACGGTCTAGCGATAGACCGCTCCATATTTTTGAACGGCTTAAACTAGACCGCTTGGAATCCCAAAGGTCACTATTGCAACGGTCTCTATCTTGACCGTGTAATATAGAACGGTTCACTAGTGGCCGTGTAATGCCAACAGTTGTCTTATGTGAACGGTCAAAGTATGGGCCGTGCTTTGAATGAAGCGGTCTTGGTAAAACCGTCTTATGACAGGCCTTTTCCTTATGCTAAATACTGCAAATGGTTATTATTGAAATGATCTTTTCCTAATGTTTCTAACAAGTTGTATTGCAGTACAACATCTGCCGCCCCGTCACGCTCGTCAGGTAAGTCAGGTAAGTATCCCGATCCCTATAATCCCTCATTGCATTACTATATGATACTAATAATTATATTATCTCGAGAACCAGTTGGTCGTTCGCAAACTCCAGGATCTGATGTTCCCCTTTAACAAAAACAGTGCGAAGTACGACGAGCACCAGTAGCAGGGATGGAGGAACCGCTGGGAGCAGCCATTTATCTGCAAGGTTACAACAGACAAAGATCAGAACAAGCCTAAGGCAGATAAAGAATGGGAGCTATAAAGTGAAATAATAACCGACTCTTCACTGAGAGGGGAAGGGAAGAGAGAAAAGAAAGGGAAGGAGGAGAAGGAGAGGCAAGGCAACTCCACGGCATCGGTCCCCCGGTACGCCTACAAAGCCCCTAGCTACATGGCCTTGACAGTGACCCACCAGACATCATAAACCCAAGAGCCGCATGAATGAAGAGTCAAAGGGAGAGGATAAACAAGGCTATGAATGGTGGAGACCATGAGTAGACCACTGTTGAAATGACCAAGTCCCCGTCAGTTTCTGATGAAATTTCGGCAGAGTTTCTCCTAGGCCAAAGGCGTAAAGGGGAAACACGGGTGCGTGCCCACAAGGAGTGATGGCCGCAACAAGGCAGTGGTGAACCCCGTAGGGCAACACCAAAAGTCTCACAGTCCAAATGCTCCTCTACTCCGTCACCGTTACACCCTGAAGAGGGCTTCACCGGTACGCTGCCCAGACCCCTTCGGCAGTATGCCCCAAAGCGAGCCTTCACTGGCACACTCGCACGAGTTCTTCACCGGCACACCCCCGTGTGCTCCTCGGCACACTCTCACGAGTCCTTCGCCGGCACGCCCCTCCCTCACGCTTCACCGGCACACCCAGTTAAACCTTCCTCGGCACACTAGTGGTGGCTCCCCGGCACGCCCTGCGAAGCCTTCAGCCGTACGCTAGTGCCTACCCGGTCGCTCTCCGGCACACCCCGAAGGGGGGCTTCACCGATACACCCTCTGCACGGGTTCCACGGTACGCTCTCCTAGCCACTCGCTTCCCAGCACACTAGTGCCTATCCGTTCATCGACACACTCCCTGGCGAGTGCTTCAGCGGCACACTCCTTAGCGTGAACTTCACCGGCACGCCCTAGTGGGAGCCCTCGTAGGCACGTCCCGGCACCCCGTCCGCGGCACGCCCACCGGCGGCCACCCCCGATGTCGGAGATGGAGGAGAAGGAGAGGATAAAGAGAGGAGGAGAAGAAGAAAGGGGGGGAGAAGAATGGGGGAGTGAGAGGGAGCCTTAGGGCTCCGTCTCCCCGTCGAATAGAGAAGAAGAGGGGAGGAGAGAGCGGGGAGAGGAAGAGAGGAAGGGGAAACAGGGGAGGGGAAGCCCCTCCGCAGCAGGCCTCCTCACCCCGGTGACGAAGACGACGGCGGTAGAGACCCTAGTGGCGGGGCTCGACGAACGGAGGGGAAGAAGAAGAGAGGGAAGGCGAGGGGACGTCACCTGCTCGGTTGCCAAAGGAAGAGAGAGAGAGCGGGGCGTCCCAATTGGGTTCTCCTCTGCCCCACACCTCTTGCCGTTCGCCACATTTTTACCTCCCTCCACACGCCATCTTCTGTGACCTCATCTCAACCGCTCATCTCTTCTCCACTTCCCTTGCATTCCCTATCGCTTGGCCACGTACCCCCTGCGCCCACCTACCCTTCCCCGGCATTTGACTCCCCCTCCCCTTCTCTCGATGGGACTGTAGGGAGAAATAATCCCCTATTTTCTCCACTGCCGTCTCCTGCCCCGGCTTGCTCCTCGCTCACGGCCCCCTCCACCTCTAGCCTTGGCATCCTTGGCCCAGGTGGACTGGTGTCCGTATCCTCCAGCGCCCACCCCACTATTTCCTCCTGCCAACCCCCTTCCTCTTGTGGTGTGGCCATGGGCTCGCCATCCCCTCCCTTGCCGGAGGGACTGCTTCTAGTTGCTGCCCCTCCTCCAGGCGTGGCCCCTGCCCTCGCTCCTGGGCCGTCACTCCACCCCCCTTGTGGTACCCTTGCTGGGCTCTCGCACGACACTCCCTGCCCTCCCCTGGATAATCCTCTTCGCTCCCGCCCAGATGGCCTGTCTTCTGGCTCGCAGTCCCCACCTACTGGTGGCCTGCCCGTAGATGACGCCTTGCTTGCTCACCCAACTGGTCTGCCCCTGACCGATGGCACTCCTGATGGCACCCCCGTGCCTATTCCTCCTACCGCATCTATCATGTTATGTCCCCTAGGACACAAGTCAAATTGATTTATTTTGATGATAGCAACACAGTGACTGAGTATGAATCTGAATTTAATCACCATGAGCATTGAATCTTAATTTACTCCTTGAAGGTCAGGAGGAAATGCAAGAAGTCAAGTTAAAGCTGCTGAAGCTGACAGAAGACAGCGTCTACGCTGTCAGAAGACAGCGTCTACGCTGCCAAAAGAAGACAGCATACACTGCCTTCACAAGCCAAGGGGCCAACGCAGCATCAAGCCAAGGCTGAGTCCACGCTGCAGGCTCAAGCGTGGACGCAGCAGAGCAAAAAGTCTTCAAAGCTTCAAGGCAGGGTCCACGCTGCAGGCTCCAGCGTGGACGCAGCATTCAAACCAGCTAAACTGCAGTTGAAGCTGCTGAAGGTGTAGGCACAAAGGCTTGAAGTGAACCAATCTTGTCCACAGCGTCAACGCTGCTGAACGGCAGCGTGGACGCAGTAGAACAAAGCCTTCAAGTCCTCAACGACAAAGGTCGACGCTAAGCCCGACAAAGGTCGACCTTGCTGCTCAAAGGTCGACGCTAAGCCAGTTAAAGGTAGACGTTGCTAAGGACAAGGGTCGATGTTGATGAGGCTCTTGCTACACCAAGGCGTCAACGCAGCAGCAGGGTGCGTAGACGCAACCATATTTTTCCCTCGCGATCTTGCTGAAGGGTAGAAACCGGCTGCCCCTGTAACGCGACTCCTTCCACCCCGTCATGAAAATCGTAGAGCTTGAATACTGGGCGATAGTTGGTTTCTACAAATGCTCGGTTTAATTCGTCATATGAAATATGCGCAATGCCACGACCCGTGTTGAGCCAAACGTCGCCATTTTTCAATTGCACGATGCCGGTGATGCCGGTAAATGCCGCAGAGCGGCGCCCCGAAATAGATTGAATTCGTCCAGATCTCCATCGTGCCAGTCCCGAATCTCCTCCAAATAAGGTTTCACGGTTCCCGACGCTGATCGTTGCCACGGTACCTATGTTGATGCCGTCGGTACTTCCGTAGAGATGCTCGTCACCAACTTTGGAAATGTGAAGTAGTTCGTTTCCCACGTAGCCAAGCCACATGGAGCCATCGGCATCGGTTGCCCCTGATACGGGGCTGATTTTCGAATATTGGCTGGTAAGCCTGCTTTGTTGCCACGCAGCGCCGAATTTAAAGAGCCCCAGTCCTTCGATAGATGTCCAGATGGAACCATCTTGTCCGGCCATGACAAATTTCATGCGAGATGCAAACAGACGGTTGGGTAGTGAAATCTTTTCCAGCTTGCCGGCATGGCGCCTGTACAAGTCATGACGTCCGATGATCCAAAGTGTGTCATCCGACGACAGGAAAATGCTTAGGATGTCTGGCAACCCTGCAACGACACCAGTCAGCTTGTCGCCCTCTACACGATATACGGCGCCACGATTAGAGATCCAAATTGCGCCGCTTGTGTCTTTGGATATGCTGATATGGGAGTGAGGATCGATATGAAAGTCATTCAGTGTGCCCACTCTGCTGGGTCGAAAACTATCCAAGCCGAGGGATGTGCCGATCCAGATATCGCCTTCGCGATCCTCCGCGACAGGAACGGCATTGTCCGAAGTGAGATCGAGTGGCGCCCTGAAAAAACTGCTTACGTCATCGGTGGTAACGTTCGCTCCTGATCCGATTTGGTCCGGCTTTGCGACCCGAAACGCGCCACCCTTGCCTAGGCTTGATGCCCAGAGCGAGCCGCTCTGGTCGAAGCCAAATCGCGTTGCGGCTCCGCTGTCACCGACGGGAAGGGACGCTGCCTCGGGAAGATTGGGGTGAGCCGCAGAAATGCCCCGCAGAGGGCGCGTCCCATGTAGCCGATCCGATACCCAGAGGGTTCCATGGCTGTCAACGGCCAGCACGGCGCCCGGAGCGAGTGCGATATCCGTGGTTTGAAACTGCTTTGCGCCACGACGCAGATAAACCAGTTGGTTGACTGCGGCGACCCATAGAGTTCCCTCGGTGTCGAATTGGACCCAGTCGGCGCGGTCGGTTGGATAATTCCAGTCAGTGCCTACGCGTTGCCAATGCGTGCCATCGAAGCGCCCCAGCCCTTGCCCGGTCGCTACCCATATCTCGCCATCCTGACCCTGCGCGAAGTCCAGTACCCAACCCGCAGGGAAGCCGTCGCGCATCGAGTACGCAGTCAATCTTCCATTTCTCAGCAGCGTACCGCCGCCGTAGTAAGAACCCATCCACAAATCGCCCCCGGTGACGAAAGCCAGGGCGGTAATGTCGTTTGAAGCAAGCTGCTGTCCGGGTTCCGGCTGATAACGGCTGAATTGCACGCCATCAAAACGATAGAGGCCTGTGCCGGTTCCGAGCCACAGGTAGCCATCGGGGGCTTGGGCGATAGCGCATACCCCCGAAGGTGCGCCATTGCGGGCGGTCCACGACTGATGGACGAACAGACCGTAGTTGATC